>CM072675.1:13556664-14156664 GCA_036884735.1 Huso huso | reverse complement strand
GGTTAACCCGTTAGTCGACCTCACCAAAAAAGAGTGCTCCAAATTTAATTAAATGGTCAGCTGAGTGTCAGGGGGCGTTTGATACGATTGCGTAAACTTTGCCAGGCCCCCACTCTTATTACCCCAGATTTCACCAAGAGATTCATCCTCCACACCCGACACATCGGATGTAGGTTTGGGTGCAGTCTTGTTCCAAAAAGTAGCTGGAGTAGAACACCCGATATTGTACCTAAGCAAAAAAATGTTACCTCGGGAACGTAACTACTCCGTAGTCGAAAAAGAGTGTTTGGCCATTAAATGGGCTACTCACTCTTTACGATACTACCTGCTGGGACACTCATTTGATCTGGTCACAGACCACGCCCCACTCAAGTGGTTACACAATGAAGGACAGCAATGCCCAGATAACTTGGTGGTATCTGGCGTTGCAGCCCTTCATGTACCATATGGTACACCGTCGCGGGGGAAAGACCACCAAAATGCGGATTATTTTTCCCGGGAGGGGGAGTAATGGGAAAGGTAGAGTTAGCCGAGTGTTCCCCCGGCTCCACTCTGAGCGGTGGGATATGTGACAGAAATACAATGAGTTCTGGTGATAAATCTTCCTCCCGACCTGTGAGGGCGCTAAAGAACGGGAGGAGAAGTATCTGGAAGGGCTGGCCTGACAGTTCGTTTCGGGACCGAAGTGGGTCAGCCTGGAAAGAAGCGAGACTCTGTTGTAAGACCGTGATTGATTTGACAGGTAAACGAGGGGCAGCTGCAAGTAATAAGGCAGCTGCAACCATTTACCTAGATATCATGCGGATTATATAGGGGGCCAGGGTAACGCTGTTCTTTTCCTTCGCTTTGGGTAAAGCGAGAGAGAAGGACTGAGAGAGGAGCTCTCAATAATAAATAGAGACGTGTTACGTGTTTTTGTGTTGTGTTTGTCTGTGTTGTAATTGTTTGTGTTTTTACATCACCAGACAGTTAGAGCACATCTCCGGAGCTGTCGCCGAGGGTCAGCACAATCCGAACACCACTGCACTACATCACAAAAAATACTTGTGTTTGCACTAAGCACCAGCACGACTGCACTCACCCAGGACTGGTGACCGTGTGTTCATTTTTGTTCGGGACTGTGCCCTGTTTCGTTATCCCCGTGCTTTACACATTGGTGTGTATAGCCGGGAGTTTATTATTTGACGGTCACCAGACCTGGATTATAAATAAAGCACCTTTTCCACTGTATACCGTTGTCTGCCTGTCACTCCTGCATCGCATCACCGCTACACCTGTTCCCCTTCACTAGCCACTTTGCCACAGGAGGGTACAGATGTATCGAGAGAAGAGGAGAGTGCTGATGAGATACAGGAGGTGTCGGAGACACAGATGAGTGAGGGGCTGAAGGGTCCTTACCTGAGTCAAGATGGGGTAGACAACTTCGCTGCTGTCACAGGCATGGAGAAAGGATCTGATATGGGTGATCCACCTGAAGAGAGTAAAGAGCATGATGGACCAACCTGAATAGGTGTGAATGTAACTTAGTCTGTTGAAATCTTATGGATTACAAGATACCTGTTTAAAAACTAATTAATTATCATGGTTCTCAAGATAATATCTGCAAATACAAGAGGACTAAGAGATTCTGTCAAGCGTAACTCTTTTTTTCTATCTTTGAAGAGCTTACATTTTCATGTGGGCTTTCTGCAAGAATGCCATTTAAAAAATGATGACAATGTTGGTAAATATACTGCAGACTGGTCATTAGGTCCATCCAAATGGAGCATTGGGAGGGTTTTCTCTAATGGGGTAGGAATTATTTTTAAAGGAGATATGTTTAAAATTGAGAGCTCAATGGTAATTGAACCTGGTAGAATCATTTATGTAGATGGGAATGTGGATGGGGTGAGGTACAGATTAATTAATGTTTATGCACCTACCAATAGATCCTCATGTTTGGAAATGTTTAAAAATGTACCGGATATATTGAGCACTAATAGAATAGTAGTGATGGGAGGAGATTTTAATATCTCCTTGGATGGGAGGGGTGTGGTGGAGGGGGATGATGATTTTTCAGCCAAATATATTAGTAGTTTGTTGGCAGACTTCTCCTTAATTGATATTTATAGGAAGTTAAATGCAAAAGACCTAGGTCATACCTGGAGAAATTCGTCTGGATTATCAAGACGTTTAGATTATTTCTTTATAACAAATAGCATTATTGAAGGGGAGTTTGAGTCTTTTCCAAACTGGTCATCTGACCATGATATAATTAGGGTGCGTTTTAAAGTAAGTTTACCGCAGTTAGGACCAGATTTTTGGAAACTAAATATAAGACTGCTTGAGAAAGAGGATTTTAGAAAGGAATTTCAAGAGTTTTATAAAGGGTGGCAGAACTTAAAAGTTGGGTTTGTTTCTAAAGTAGAATGGTGGGAGGAGGTTAAAATAAAGATTAGCCAGTTTTGTTAAAAGTTTTTGTAGGAAAAGCAGAAACAAAGAGTGGAGTAGAATAAATAAACTGCAAAAAGATTTAGAGGTCATGCATTCTAAAATAAACGAGGGGAAAGTTAGTTTGGAGGCATATAACAACATCAAAAAAGAAATAAAGAATAACATTGAAACAAAGGTTAAGGAGTTTACCTTTTTGGCAAAAGTAACAGAAAAAGAACATGATGAAAAGTGTTCCAAATTTTTCTTTCAAAGCATTAAGGAAAAACAAAGGAAAGTTGTAATTTCTGAATTGGAAACAGGGACGGGGAAAATTAACAAAAGAGAGGATATCTTAAAGAATGTTCAGGAGTTTTATCAGGAGTTATTTAAAAAAAGAGAGATAGATAATGTAAAAGCAGAGGAATTGTTAAATAATATAAACAAAAAGTTAAATAATGAAGAAAGAACACTTTTGGAAAAAGGTATATCCAAAGATGAAATAGAGATGGCTTTGAAGTCCTTGAAAGCTGATAAAACTCCTGGATGTGATGGATTACCAAAGGAATTTTATGTTTGTTTTTGGGATATGTTAGGAGATTATTTAACTGAGGTGTATAAAGAGGTTTTGGTTGACGGAGTGATGCCGGAAACTATGAGGTCGGGGTTAATAAGTTTAATATATAAAAAGGGAAATAAGGAGCTACTAAAAAATTGGAGGCCTATCACCTTGTTAAATGTGGATAATAAAATTTTGGGTAAAGTGATGACAAACAGATTGAAAATGGTGATGCCCAGTCTAGTTAATGAGGACCAGACTTGCAGGGTTATGAATAGGTCCACAAATTACAATTTACAGCTAACTAGAGATGTCATCAGCTGGGCAAAAGAAAGAGACTTACCTTTGTGCCTGTTGAGCGTCGACCAGGAGAAGGCCTTCGATAGGGTCAGTCACGAGTTCTTGTTTGCTGTCCTAGAAAGAATGAATTGCAGAACGTTTGTGAATTGGGTCAGAACAATGTATAACAAAGCATCTAGTAAGGTGCAAATTAATGGTTTCTTTAGTGAACAGGTAATGCAAGAAGGTGGGGTGAGGCAAGGGTGCCCGATGTCACCGTTATTATATGTGCTATGTGTTGAGCCGTTGGCAAATTTTATAAGAAGGGACAAAGATATAGATGGGGTACATATCCCAGGAAGTAACGGGAAAAGGGTTAAAATTGCTCAATACGCAGATGACACTAGCTTGTTTTAATGTTCTGATTGGGCCATAAATAGGGCGATTGTGTTTTTAAAAACTTATGGAGAAGCAGTGGGGTCAAAGATTAATCTGGAGAAATCCTCTATGATGTACTGTGGCAAGTGGGAAGGGAGGACGGACAGCAGGGGAGGTATAACTGTGTGTAAGGATGGACTAGAAATTTTGGGGGTGCACTTTTTCAGAGGGATGGGATAAAGAAAAACTGGGAGGGGAAAATTGATAAAGGTTAAGTGAAATTAAATATGTGGAAAAGTAGAAGGTTGACCATTAGTGGGAGAATCATGGTAATAAAGGCAGATATATTGCCAACATTGGTTTATTTGGTACGGGTGTTCCCAATTAACGCAAGAAGTAAAATAATCTTAACTAGGTTGATATTTTCCTTTATATGGCGGCAAATATGAAAGTGTGAAGAGGGAATTGATGTATGGGAAGGTAGCAAAGGGAGGGAGAGATATTCCATGCCTGTCGTAAAATTTGATTGTTTCTTTCTTAATCAGGTGTGCAAGACATTGTTAAAGGGAACAGAGCACAAGTCATTTTATTTTGTTCGGTTATGGTTTGGATCAGCTTTGAGAGGGATAATACCCTGGGATAATAGAGTGCCGAATGCGGAAGTCAAACCCGAGTATTACATGTACGCAATGTCCTTTTTAAAGATTCATATAAAAGAACTGGGAAAAGAGGTCTTGTTAGGTCATAAAAAATGTATGAAATTATAAGAGAAAGCTGGGAAGGGAGGTATGAGGACAATCTGAAATTGGTCAATTGGGAAAGGATACAGCCGAAATGGCTGGATAATGAGTGCAAAGATTTGGGGTGGCTGTGTGCTTTAAACAGACTGTCGGTGAAGGAAAGATTATATAGACATCACTGTGCTGTAAACGCAGAGTGCCCAAGGTGTAAAAAAGAGGAAACTGTTCTGCATGTGTTTTGGGAGTGTGTTTTCGCAAAGGAATTTTGGGGAATGTGCTTTATCCTTATCAATATGGTTTGTGACAATATAATTTTGAATAGCAAGAGTATTTTGTATGGGGAGGAGGTGTTAAAATTGCCAAAGAAAGTGTTTAGAGCAGTATGGTCTATCATTAGTTTGGGGAAGCTGGTTTTGTGGGAAAAGAGGAATGTGTGCATTAAAAAGAAAAAGGATGCAACAGAACCAGAAGATGCTTATTTTTTGTTTGTCTGGAAGTTAAAAAATGTCATTAAAATGGATAAATATAGGTATGGGGAAGACTTTTGTGAGGACATATGGGGAAGGTTAAGGCATGTAATGAATTGCTAATTATAGGATTGTATTAAGTGTATTGAAAGATTATTGTGTATTGTATGAGCAATTTTCTAATAAAAAAAAAAAAATCTGTTCTTATCAGTTTAATATCTGATACGTCCCCCATAGGGGGACCCGTCTATATTAAATTGATTTTTGGAAGCAGGAGATGGAACCGAGGCTTTCTCCGTCCACTCCACGCATTGACCTGGTATTGCAGTACCTCCGGGAACGGTGCACAAGAAAGGTCAAAAGAGAGAGAGACAGACAGACAGACAGGAGAGAGAGAGAGAGAGAGAGAGAGACAGACAGACAGACAGACAGGAGAGAGAGAGACAGCCTCTCCCTCTCCCTTTTTCTGGGTTGTATTTTTTCCTGCTCATTTTGTTCTTTTTTTTGTTTTTGTTTTTTTGTTTTTTTGTTTGTTCCAAATAAGGCAGGCAGGCAGGTAGGCAGGCAGGCCAGTGTACCCAGAAGGCCTTGCGCTCGTGGGAGGAGGAGGATGAGCGCAGCGGTAAAGCAGAAATGGAGCTGTTTAGTGGGGAAGGAGCCCTCGCTTTTAAGGTGGCAGCAGCAAAGCGCCCCTTTGCCGGGACCGAACGGCACGTTTTGGGAAGAGTTCCCTGTTTTGTTTTGTTTTGCATTGTTTTGTTTGGCCTTGCCGCCGGGTAGAGGAGGAGGCCTTTGGGCCGGCCGGAAGAGCTGGGCCGCCAGTAAAGCTACACTCTGACTTCTCTTCAGTTCGAGTAAATCTTTCTAAGGATTAAGGCTCAGAGGGTAGTGGCATTGCCCGCTCCCTCCGAGGGTCTGTGGGGTTTCTTCGAGAGAAGAGGAGCAGACCTTTTTTATTTTTGACTTGCTTCTCTTCAGCTCAGCAACTTTTTGGGAGACTAATGCTCAGTCTGGTTTTGGCTTGCCCAATCCAGGTCGAGGGTCTTCCAAGATTTTGTTGACTGTTGAGAGCAGTTTTTCCAGACGTTCCTGGAGTTCGAGAGAAGGAGGACCTACCATCCAGAAAACCTTTGAGGACCCTTTGATGACCTAGACGACCTCATCCCCAGCCCTTGATCATGATCGAGATCCAGACCAAGAGAGCAGCCGGCGCCCAGCAGAGGGCGCCATCTGGGAGGAGCAGAGGGTGGCCCCTGACCCTGAGGAGGCGTCAAAGCCACGATTCTACCTGCGAGGTCTCGGTTCCAAGCAGTGCCCCCTATTCCACCAGGGAAGGACACCGTTCACCTGGGGGGGTCCTCTCACAGGCGACCATCTCCTCAGGGACTAAAGTAATAGTTCCTTCAACTGCCCAGATTTGCTGCTTACGTTGTCTTTTTTTCGCAGAGAGAGAAAACTCGGACGTCCAGAGGCTTCTCCCACCACAATCGGAGGAACCAGCTGAAGGATGGCGTTCCGGCCAACCCAGGAGACCAGGAGGCACAATGCGGTGCGCTTCACAAGAAACAAGAAAGATGAAACGGAACCAAGACTGACGAGACTGGAGTTCAGCCGGACCATTCTTCAGAGGGGTATGGGTTTTTCCCCTTCTGACTTAAATTGTTTGGTGAAATTGCCAGGGCTTAAGGAAGTGTTTGAGGTCAGTTTTAGGAACCCCCAAAAATTACAAGAAATGTGGTCCTTTTGGGGGGAGAATAAATATCTCGCCCCATACAAAGAATTTTGTGTGGATGCACTGACAGACAGAGAAATGAAAGTTGTTACTGTCCAATTTTTCAATGAGGCTGTTAGCGACTATGACATTACAACATGGCTTAACCGCTATGGGAGGGTGTCATCAGAAGGGAGAAAAATTACTGACGAAGATGGGGTTTGGACAGGAGCCAGAAAGTGGCTGGTACGCCTCAATGCTGATCCATCGGGCATTGGAGGCGTCCGCCACATTCCAAACTCCATAGTGTTAGGGCCCAACAGAGGGCTGGTATTCTATAATGGGATGCCAAAACTCTGCAGGAAATGTGGGGAATTAGGACACCTGGCGGCCGCATGTACTGTAGTCAAGTGCAGGAACTGCGGCGCCCCCCACGAGACCAGCCACTGCAGAGAAGAGAGGCAGTGCAATTTGTGTGGAAAGAAGGGGCACCTGTTTAAGGACTGCCCCTCTTCCTATGCCAACATGGCCAGAGCCAGTAAGGCAAATACTAACAAGCCTAGGCCTGAGCAGGAAGAGGGAGCAAATAACAAAGATCAGTCCACATCACCACCAACAGTATCAAGAACCCAGACTCCAGCACCACCATCATCACCAGCACCCTCCTCACCCCCCGCCCCCGAGACATGTCCCATTTTACGAGGACCCCTTCCCCCAGCCCAGAGAGAGAGTACAACAGCCACTCTACTAGCTCCTCCAGTAGCTCCTCTGATACAGAACACGAGGCAGGGAGGGAGCCCGGACCCAGCAGCGCCCGCCCCCACCCACCCCCCCTCTGAGTAGGGCCCTCTCAGCGCCAGCACTCCCCCTCGACTCTCGTTATGACTCCATAAGGATTGAGTCCGTGGGGGAGGAAAGCGAAAGCGACAGTGAAAGTGAGGAGGGGAAGGGAGTGAAGAACCAAACGAAGGTAGGGAAAAGAAAGGGTGGAGACGAGAGGGGGAAAGAAAGAAGATAAAGACCAAAGACAGCAAGTTGCAGGTTGCCCCCATAGACCCAAAACCAGCTAATGTCCACACAAAGTCCCCAGTCTTGCCCTCGCAGGCAGAGACGGAGGTGAGTGGGACGGCTACACTGCCGCCTAGTGGGCAGGTAGCAGCCAGCCAGGGCATCCCCAGCCAGCCTTCCCAGTCATTTACACAGACCCTAGCACACCTCGCAGAAGAGGTGTTCACTAATGCACCGAGGGAGAGGTCAGGGTCAACACCTTCCCTGACCAGCAGTCCCTCGGTAGCAATGACCCTCTTCAAGCGAAGGGCCTCCCTTCAAAGCATCCTTGACCCCCTCCCTTGTATGGGCAAAACCAGGGGCCCCCTAGAGGTCCTCCTAGATGCAACACTGGAGGACATGGGAATACCCCTGCAAGCGGTAAGCCAGAAGTCGGCTAACAGCTCAAACTCAACAGACGGTAACAGCCAGAGGAGGCTGTGCGGTCCAGTGGTTAAAGAAAAGGGCTTGTAACCAGAAGGTCCCCGGTTCAAATCCCACCTCAGCCACTGACTCATTGTGTGACCCTGAGCAAGTCACTTAACCTCCTTGTGCTCAGTCTTTCGGGTGAGACGTAGTTGTAAGTGACTCTGCAGCTGATGCATAGTTCACACACCCTAGTCTCTGTAAGTCGCCTTGGATAAAGGCGTCTGCTAAATAAACAAATAATAATAATAATAAAAGGCTATCTGTCATAACCCTCCCCCAAGGACAAAGCTGACCCACAAGTTCCGTGGGGCCCTGAGCAAGTTCCACCAGACTTACCTTGTGGGGAGTTGAATAGCCCAAAGAACTCCACGTACTATGAATACAAAGACGGTGCCTTCTTGGACAAGGCAGCAGTGAGTACCTTCTCAGGGGTGATGGGAGTTGCAAATAAGCCCAAGCCCCCTCGAAGCAAGCGTAGAGCTAAGAGTAGGAAGAGTGTCCCGACCTCCCAATCATAGTCGCTATGGGGTGGACGCAGAGACTCCTTTTCTTGTTAGCTACCCTGATGGCCCTGATATGAGTGTCTGTTAATGTCAGGAGCATCAGGGAGACACAAAAAAGACTTGATGTAGTAAACTATCTAACCAACTTGAAAGCAGATATCATCTTTCTGCAGGAGTGTGGTATTTCGTCGAGCCCTGATTATAGGGACCTGAAGGAGAGTTGGACCCTGGGGGACTCCTTCTGGTCGGGCTCCAACATAGCCAGAGCCGACGGAGTAGGTATCCTGTTTAAAAACCCATTTATTAACTCCCACAGCAGCAGGGAGGTACAACCTTTTAGAATCCTGAGCGTGAATGTGGCATACAGTAACACCCCCCTCAGACTGATCAATGTCTACGCACCCACTAACCAAAACGAAAGAGTTCAATTTTTTCCACAGCTGCGTCCACTCCTGCTGGGGAACGTACCCGTCATCGTGTCAGGTGACTTCAATTGTGCTCTAAGGGACGTAGACCGGAGCAGGCCACGCAACGACCGCTCTAGTAGAGTTTTGTCCTCCGTAATATCTGATTTCTCCCTGTGTGGGACCTCCTTCTCCCGCATAGATCTTTTCCTGCATACCAGCTCCCTTACGAAGATGGCAGTAGACACCCAGACCGTCTTCTTCTCTGACCATAGGCTCCTGCAGGTAACACTGCAGGTCCCTCAGGCCTCCCAGATGGGGTCAGGGGTTTGGAAATTAAAGACTTCCTTACTCGACGACCCCTCCATAACTGCAGCCTATAAGAGCAGGCTTGTAGAGTGGACCACTTTGCGTGACCTATTCAACTCCCCTATAGAGTGGTGGGAGATGGTCAAAATGAGAACTAAGGGCTATTTCATAGCAGCAGGCAAGAGGAAAGCAAAAGAAAGGAGGGCCAAATATAAACACCTGAATGCTGCCCTCCAGCGTCTGAGCCTGCTACAGCTTCAGGGGTTCCCTGTAAGCGACAAGATAGTCCAGACCAAGTTAGATCTTTCAGTGCTTTGTAGGGAGGAACAACGAAAGGTCATGCACAATGCAAAAGTGCAAAAAATGGAGGAAGATGAAAAGTGTACCCGCTGCTTCTTTCAGAAAACGAGAGAGAAGCAGCACTTTATGTCCTCCATGATCGACAGCAGTGGGAGGATAGTAGAGGATAGTGAGGGAGTTAAAAAAGTGGTAGAGAACTTGTATAGGGACGTATATAACATCAAAGCTACAGATGACACCCTGATAGAGTGGTTCCTGAGCCAGTTGGAGCCTGACTCAGTGCGGGACGAGGAGGAGGAGAAGGACCCAGAACTCACGTTAGAGGAGCTCACCCAGGCGGCTAAGACCATGAACACCGGTAAGACGCCAGGTCCAGATGGCATCCCGGGTGAGTATTACCATCTTTTTTGGGACACGCTTAAAGTCCATTTAGCGGAGGTCTACAAAGCGGTCTACAGGGAGAAGCGGTTGGGCCCTCTATGCGGGAGAGTATAATTACTCTCCTTCATAAGAAAGGGGAAGTTAAAGATCTACGGAATTGGTGCCCAATCAGCCTCCTTTGCGTGGACTACAAGATATTAGCCAAAGCTCTGATGCTCCGGCTACAAGTACACCTCCCTTTGGTCATTGGCCACGACCAGGCTTGTGGTGTCCCAGGGAGGTCCATCACCGATATTTTAATGTTAACAAGGGACATTCTGGCTTATTTTAGAGAACGGAACCATCCCCTCTGCCTGTTCAACCTTGACCAGGAGAAGGCGTTCGATAGGGTAAGCCATGAATATATGTACAAAGTGATGGACCAGATGAAATTCGCTCCTGGACTTAGGGAGTGGGTTAAAACTATCTATACATTAGTACCCGAGTCTTGGTGAACAGACACCTGACTGGTAAAATATCTATCCAGTCAGGGGTCAGACAGGGTTGCCCACTATCCCCACTGCTATATGTCGTGTGCATTGAACCCCTCCTGCAGGCAATTCGTAGGGATACCAATATAACTGGTTTCCAGCTGCCTGGATCCAACAGGGTCCAGGTCAAAACAACAGCATATATGGACGATGTGTCACTAATTTGCACCAACACATCGTCGGTACCTCGGATTAGTAATATCCTTGAGAAGTACTGCACGGCGACCGGGGCAGTGATTAATAAGTCCAAGAGCGAAGTCTACGTGTTCAAACATTGGCAAGTAGATAGGGAACTGTCGGAAATGTACCCTGTCAAAAAGGACAAAATCAAGATTCTGGGCCTTATTTTCGAGAACAGTAGCTCAGGGCCTAGAGCTGACCATTAACCTGGTCCGTAAAAGATTGGCGGATGGAGCACAAGATCCTTAACAATGACGGTAGAGTATTAATAACCAAGTCTATACTGTTCCCCATCTCTCTTATGTAGGAAAAATCTTTCCTCCAGACAGGACCACCAAAAACGTGGTGGACCGCATTATCCACTGCTTTATCTGGGGCAGCAAGATGGAGAGGGTAAAGTGAGCCACCATGAGTAAAGCTGACAAGAAGGGAGGTAAGGGGTCCCGGACGCCAGCAGCTCACCCAGTGCAGGGGCTCACGCAAACTATCAAGAACATCCAGGCCCTGGACAGGAAGGTATGTTACATGAATCGTTTCTATTTTGCCACCTGTCTCAGGGCCTTGGGCCTCTGCACTATTGATAACACCGTGTCCGTACTCCTGGGACCCCCCATTGTATTATAGAACCTTAAGGGACACTATATATAAATTGGGCTTAGATAAAAGCAAAATTGGCCTCCTGGGAATACAAGGCTGTAACTAAATATCTTGCGGGTTCCCAGGAAATTGAAAAAGTAGCTACTTTCTCCCTCACCCAAAGCCAAAAAATCTGGGAGAATGTGTCTCACAGCTGCCTCAGTAATGTCCAGAAGGATATAGCATGGAACACCGTCCACAGTTCACTCCCCCACTCGAGAAAGGCTCATGTTCAGGAGGGACTAGCCCAAGTAGAAACATGCCCCTATGCAAAGTGCTGCAAGAGAGAAACACCAGCCCATATCTTCTGGGAGTGTGATGTGGCTGGCAGTGTCTGGCTCTCTGTCTCTGTCTTCCCAAACAGGTTTGCTGACACGGCCAAGATGACCGCTGAGACTGTGCTCTATGGGCCTGCGGGAGGAATCACTACCAGCACAGCCAAGTGCGTTTGGCGTGTCATCAATGTTGTCAAGCAGATCCTGTGGGAGGGCCGTAACGTCTGTGTCTATCACAAGCAGGAGCTAGACACTATCACCACGACCAGAAGGGCACAAACTCTTATCAAGGACTTTGTAATTCTAGACATCCGGACCCTCGGGAAGGACAAGGCCTGCGCGGATTGGAGGATCGCCGGACTTCAGGACGTGAAGATGAACTAGCACAAAAGACTGGAACCGCTAGCTCCTAGGAGCAGGACTACGGGCACCGCTAAGCTTTTTATTTATTTTGTCATGCCAGCATTCCGCCCTTTTTAGCTGGCATGACCGTTCTTTAACGGTGCCCTGGTTTTATGTAGTCTTTTTGTTTCAGTTTTATGGACTTTTATTTGATTTATTTTGAATGTTTTATTTGATTTTGTTTTGTTTTGTTTTTATGTATCTAAAAGATTTTTAAGGTCAACTATTAAAAGTTACATTTTAAGTGTTTTAAAATTTTAGAATTTTAACACACAGTTTTATACACCATCCCTTTGTCCCTGTCCCTTTTAGTTTTAGTTTTATAGTTTTATTGTTCTGTTCTATGTTCACCATTTGAACCTTTTTAAGAGAGCACTCCCTGGCCCTCACAAGCACTGTTTTTTTTTTTTTTTATAGATGGTTCTTTTTCCAGTCACTTTTAAAGCAGCACAGGTTTTATCATGTTGATTTTAATCTGTGTCTGTTTTAACCATGTACAAAGCATGATTGTCTTGGTGTTTTTAAATGTATTTTAAATGCTTTTAAAACAAAATGTATGTCTGTATGCATGAATGTCATCTTTAACCCTATGCTGCCTATGGGGAATGACCATATTCGGTCATAAATATGAACACTTTCTGTTTAAACGCTTGTGGTTTTGGAACCTTAAATCAGAAATTAAAACCCAATACACCTACAGAAAGGCATTAAGTAGATCTTTCCATTGATGTAATTTATTTTGTTGTGGGGTGATTTTTTTTCATATGAGCTACACCCCCAAAAAAATTATCAAAATATGAAAAATGATAAATAATATTTTTAAAAATGGTCAATTTCAACCTCTTTCCAAGTGTTATATAAAAAAAAACTTAGAGTATATTGTAGCTGCACAATTTTCCAAGGATCTCAAATCTGAAATCAGAATTGAAATATCTTGAACAGTTGCAGAGCTAGATAAGCTTTTGCAATGCATAGTATTTTACAAAGAAAAATCAACCTCCGAATGGCAAATGTAAAATAATAAATAACATTTTAAAAAATTGCCAATTTCAACTTCTTTCCAAGTTTCATATAAAAAAAAATTGCAGTATATTGTATCTTCACAATTTGTCAAGGATTTCAAATCTGAAATCAGAATTGAAATATCTTGTACAGTTGCAGAGCTAGATAAGGTTTTGCAATGCATAGTATTTTACAAAAATCAACCTCCAAAATGGCAAAGGCAGACTAGGGTTAAAACTTGGCAAAAAGTGAGACTGGAAACACTGTTGCCCTGTTTGAGATACAATTATATTTCAGTATAAAAATAAAGAAACCACACACAAGTTATCAAGTAAAATGTTTATTTTTTTTATTTGAAAAAAAAAAGTATATTACAAATAAAACTTTGAAATTAAGAATTTTATTTGGGAGGGAGGGAGACAAAAAAAACCTTCCATATTGTGCTGTATTTATTTATTTTCAAAACTACCCTGCAGTTGAAGTGCTGGGCTGGGGCTCCTCCAGATCACTATCCTCCTCATCCTCCTGCAGCAGCAGCTCTTCATCAAGGAGGTCCTCCTCCATGGTGTACATGCCCTCGATCTCTTCCTCAGTCAGGGCCCTCCTCCTCTTCAGTGACTGAACCAGATGCTAGAGCTGATTGTCTCCATCCATTTTCTGGCTTACACACACCCACATAAAACATTAAAATAAATACCAATTATTAATAATAATAATAATAATAATAATAATAATAATACCAGTAATAATACCAGTAAATAATATTCTCCTCCATTTTTCACACACATAAAAAGTAAACTAATAATAATGACTCTTCATACACACACAAAGTAAAAGTAAACTAATAATAAAATACATGGCTAAATAATAATAGCTAAATAATGTTTTCTGTTCTTTACACACAGTAAACTAGTAATAAATACATGGCTATATAATAATAATAACTACAGCTAAATGTCTTTGTTCTTTACATAGGCTACATACACAACGTAAAAATAAAAACTAAACCAATAATAAAAAAACGAGATTTATTCCTCATTCTTTTACACATCAAATAAAAAAATAAGTTAAGAAAATAATAGATGCATAACTAAATAATAATAACGACTACAGATAAATAATGAATCAACTAGAAAGAGTAAAACTCAGATGTACACAAACACCTAACTTTGCATCACATGCGATAGACCTATTAGTTTTGCCTTCTCTCCTGAGGAGAAGTTCAGAAAATGGAAAAACAAGTCTAAAATAAAAACATATTTGAAACTAACTATAAGAAAGATGTTTAAGAAAGAAAAAAAACGTGATGTTGGTACAGTAGTTACTCTTGTCTACAGCAGTCATAAAAGTTAGCCCTGCCCAGCAAGCAAGCGCGCACACAAACAAGACACAACGAAAAAAAAACACTGGAGATGTACTCAGCACAAAAAAAACGAATATAAAGTTGAAAAAATCAACAAAAATATGACTAATTAGCCCAAGTACTTACCGTTTAGATGATATGTCGATTAGCACGCTTGGGATTGTAAAACCGGAGATCCACAACTTAGAATCTGCTGTGCACTCAGTCACAATGGCGCCGGCAGAGACTCGTCCTTGTAATCAAAATATTATATGTCCCGCCTACCCTAGCCCTAAACCAATGGTATCATGACAAGCCCCGTAGTCATGGCTATGACCCACACTTTAAAAAAACAAAATTGCTGGTTGGAAGGCTGAGATATGACATGTTTTGTCATCGTAACAAAAGTTATGAAATTACAGCGCGTCAGCAGCTAAGGGTTAAAAGAAATGTAAAATGAATGAAAAAAGAATGGGTGTAAATGTAAAAAATGCAAAATCTCAATAAAAGAGTATTTTACTAAAGATTTCCGTCGAGAGGAGCATTTATGAGTTCAATGCAATTTTTGGCTCGGGAGGAGGATGAGCGCAGCGATAAAGCAGAAACGGAGCTGTTTAATGGGGCAAGGAGCCCTCGCTTTTAAGACGGCAGCAGCAAAGTGTCCCTTTGCTGGGACTGAACTGCACTTGCGCTTTGGGAAGAGTTCCCTGTTTTGTTTTGTTTTGCATTGTTTTGTTTGGCCTTGCCGCCGGGTAGAGGAGGAGGCCTTTGGGACGGCCGGAAGGGCTGGGCCGCCAGTAAAGCCACACTCTGGCTTCTCTTCAGTTCAAATAAATATTTCGCCTTTTACTAAAGATTTCCGTGGAGAGGTGCATTTATGAGATCAATGCAATTTTTGGCTAGCCCTGCCCCTCGGGGTGGGGCTCGACATGGGTTTAAAAGCAGAACGAGCACAACAGCGCCGGCCGTGTTAATAATTGGAGCCTGGCACCTTTTTTTTCTTTTTCTTTGTTTTTTTTCTTCCCATTTTCCCCCTGTGTCAAGAAGCAAATACCCGGCAGCTCCGGCGGGCGGCCGCGCCCAGGGCATTTGGGCAAAACCATTGTGGGCATCGCTTCTCGGCCTCTTGGCTCAGACCAAGTGTATGTGGCTTGACCGCAGCATTTGGGCTACAGAGAGAAAGAGAAGGCAG
This sequence comes from Huso huso, assembly GCA_036884735.1. Taxonomy (NCBI): domain Eukaryota; kingdom Metazoa; phylum Chordata; class Actinopteri; order Acipenseriformes; family Acipenseridae; genus Huso; species Huso huso. The sequence continues at coordinate 14,141,189 of CM072675.1, read as the reverse complement.
TGTGCATGATGGCGGGCAGTGGATATTTCCAGAAGATGACGATCAAAAATACTGTGAGATTTGAGTGGAAGGATAAAGAAGAGAAAGATATGCCGGTGAGATCGGATTTCATCAGGAAGGTAATTCTGGATTTTTTGAAGGTGGAGCCGCGGCTGATTCTCTGCATCCAAAGGAATGGAACAGACAAATATGTGGATGTTACAAAGAAGACGGAGGATTTCTTTAGAGGATTGTTGCAGAAATGCAAGGAAAAAGAGGAAGAAGAGCCAATTTCAGATTACAAGGTAATATCTATGTGTAAGATGAACTTTCGAGTTGTAACGGTACATATGTACGATGGAAATGTGAAGGATGGGGATGTGGCTGCCTTTTTGAGCCGCTATGTTAAAATTATTTCTGATGTGCGTTATATTAGAGATGAGTTTGGTATTTGGAATGGTAAAAGGCAGTTCCAGGTTCTGCTACAAGAGGATCCTGATGGTTTTGAGGGTTTTCGGCACCCTCCGTCAAAATTTTCTATTGGAAAATATAAGGGGTATTTGATTTATTCAAGACAGCCTATGTATTGCAGAAAATGCAAGGGGTTCGGTCATTTGAAGCAATCTCTTAAGGAGGGGTCCTGCATGAACTGTGGCATGAAGGGTCTTGTGGCATGTGAATGCAGGCATGAAAAAGCATGCAATTTGTGTGGAGAGGCTGGACATTTATTTAAAGATTGTCCTGGGAGGAACGCATCTTACGCAGACGCAGCCAGAGGCAAATGGAGGTCAAGGGAGGAGGAAGAAGATGCACCCCTGCCCCCGATAGAGAATCTTGAAAAGGAGTTGAGAAAAGTCCAGGAAACCTTGGAAAAAGAAAAGAAGGAGAAAGAAGCGCGCGAAAAAGATCAAAGCAGAAAAGAAGGGGTCCCTGTGGAAACAGGTTCCGAAGAAGGTAGGAAGAAAAGCTGGGCGGATGAAATGGAGGAAGAGGAGAGTGGAAACAAGAGAAAGAGGAAGGTGGATGGAGAGAAGAAAGTACAAAAACCCGGAGGAATACAAGCAAAGAAACAAACAATCGAGCTTTCTAACCGGTATGATGTATTGGAGAAGCAAGGGCTGGAGGAGATGGAGGCTGTTGAGGGGGAATCCGTTTCTTCAGTTTCATCGCCGGGGATGCAGGAAGTATTTTCTTGCTCAGAAGCAGAGGAGTCGGGGGCGGGTGTTTCAGAATCAGAAGAGGTACCATCAGATTATCTAGTTGAGAGTTCTGTGGATTCTTTTAAGGGAACAATAATGATGGCAAAGAATAAAGTAAGTAGAAAATGTTCTCTATTTTTCTGTTTAAATGGAGCTTCAAGTCATTACTGTGAACGTTAGAGGCATGAAGGACTCTGGGAAAAGAGCAGCTATTTTTTATCTTTGATTGCTTTGGATTTTCATGTTTGTTTTCTGCAAGAGTGCCACTTAAAAGACTCCGGGGACTGTAAAAAGCTTATGAAGGAATGGAAACATGGACTTTCAATTTGGAACATAAGCAATGTTCATTCTGATGGTGTGGGAATTTTATTTAAGGGACAGGATTGTCAAATACAGGAACGAATGACTGTGGTTCCTGGGAGAGTGATGTATGTGGATGTGAATGTACGGGGGAGAAATTTAGATTTATAAATATGTATGCACCAACGGGGAAGAGTGAGAGGTTAGAGGTATTTTAAAAAATACCAGATATATTGGCAAAAAATTGGAAAATTGTTTTTTAATAATATTAAAAAGAAATTAAATAGTGTTGAGAGAAATGATCTGGAAAAAGAAATCACAAAAGAAGAAATTAAAAATGCATTGATTTCTTTAAAGAATGGAAAAGCGCCAGGGTGCGATGGGATATCTAAGGAATTTTATCAATGTTTTTGGGAGATTATTGGAGATGACATGGTGGAGGTATTTAAAGAGATTCTTAAAAAGCCTTTGATCGGGTTATTCATGATTTTCTGTTTAAAGTGATGGGGGAAATGAATATTGGTGATACATTTATGGGTTGGGTTAAAACTATGTATAATGGGGTGTTTAGTAAGGTAAAGGTAAATGGACATTTGAGTGGGAGAATAAAACAAGAAGGGGGTGTGAGGCAGGGGTGTCCTGTGTCACCTCTGTTGTATGTGTTTTTCATTGAGCCTTTTGCAGAACTTGTAAGAAATGATATTTGTATAGAGGTGTGGCAAAGTGGTAAGTAAGGGGAACAGGTGTAGCGGTGATGCGGTGCAGGAGTGACAGGCAGACAACGGTATTCCAGTGAAAACAGTGCTTTATTCTTTTTTCCAGGTCTGGTGACTGAAAAGCAACTAAATCCCCGGCGATACACAACAATGTGTAACGCACGGGGATAACAATAAACAAGGCACAGTCCTGAACAAAAACAAACAGACGGTCACCAGTCCGGGGTGAGTGCAGTAGTGATGGTGCAAACACAGATAGTGCGGGGTGCAGTGGTGCTCCGGATAGTGCTGACCCTTGGCGACAGCTCCAGAGTAGTGCTTTAACTGTCTGGTGGTGAAAAACACAGACAATTACACAGACAAACACAACACAACACAACACGTAATTCTTTTCTTTTTTTTAACAATGAGAGCTCCTCTCTCGATCCTTCTCTCCAAACGCTTAACCCAAACGCGAAAAAAGAACAGCGTTATTTGGCCTCTATATGTAATCCGCATGATATCTAGGTAAACGGTTGCAGCTGCCTTATTACTTGCAGCTGCCCTCGTTTACCTGTCAAATCAATACGGTCTTACAACAGAGTCTCGCTTCCTTCCAGGCTGACCCACTTCCGGTCCCGAAACGAACTGTCAGGCCAGCCCTTCCAGATACTTCTCCTCCCGTTCTTTAGCGCCCTCACAGGTCGGGAGGAAGATTTATCACCAGAACTCATTGTATTTCTGTCACATATCCCACCGCTCAGAGTGGAGCCGAAGGAACACTCGGCTAAATCTACTTTCCCATTGCTCCCCTCCCGGGAAAAATAATCCGCATTTTGGTGGTCTTTCCCCGACGGTGTACCATGTGGTACATGAAGGGCTGCAACGCCAGATACCACCGAGTTATCCGGCATTGCTGTCCTTCATTGTGCTTAACCACTTGAGGGGGCGGTCTCAGACAAGATCAAATGAGTGTCCCAGCAGGTAGTATCGTAAAGAGTGAGTAGCCCATTTAATGGCCAAACACTTTTTTCGACTACGGAGTAGTTACGTTCCCCGAGGTAACATTTTCTTGCTCAGGTACAATATTGGGTGTTCTACTCCAGCTACTTTTTGGGACAAGACTGCACCCAAACCTACATCCGAGGCGTCGGTGTGGAGGATGAATCTCTTGGTGAAATCTGGGGTAATAAGAGTGGGGGCCTGGCAAAGTTTACGCTTAATCGTATCAAACGCCCCTGACACTCAGCTGACCATTTAATTAAATTTGGAGCACTCTTTTTGGTGAGGTCGACTAACGGGTTAACCACTGTGGCGTACTCGGGATGAAGCGGCGGTAATAACCGGCTAAGCCCAGTAGTGACCTCACCTGAGTCTTGGTTTTGGGGATCGCTGCATCAACCAAAGCCTCCGATTTTGGTGACCACAGGTCTCACCCTTCCATTTCCCATTAAAATCCCAAATATTGAGTCTCTGTTTTGGCAAACGCACATTTTCTCAAGTTAGCTGTCAGCCGGGCTGCTCTCAGAGACTGAAGAACGGCTGCAAGCCTAGCCAAATGCTCTCGCCAGGTGGAGCTGTAAATCACACATCATCAATATACGCTGCTGCATATTCATGATGTGGGCGTAAAACCTGGTCCATCAGTCTCTGAAAGGCAGCGGGCGCACCATGTAGCCCAAATGGCATGGTTTTAAAGTGGAACAGCCCTTCTGGTGTTGAAAATGCGGTTTTCTCTCTGGAGCTGCGGGTTAAAGGGATTTGCCAGTATCCCTTCGTCAGGTCCAGAGTGAAATAAACCTCGCTTTTCCCAGTCTGTCTAAAAAGCTCGTCGACCGAGGCATGGGATACGATCGAACTTAGCAATAGCGTTTACCTTTCTGAAATCCACACAGAAGCGGTTGGTGCCGTCCTTCTTAGCTACTATGACAATGGGGCTGCACCACTCGCTCCTGGAAGGTTCAATCACCCCAAGCTCGAGCATATCCCATACCTCTTTGCGCACGCCACTTCGTCGACTTTCCGGGATCCGGTACGGTCTCTCTCGCACTGTGACACCTGGTGGAGAGATAATGTCATATTCAACTAAGTTTGTTCTGCCGGGCACATCAGAAAAAACATCACTGAACTCCTCAATAAGCTTACGCAGTTCTCTCTGCTGATCCGAACCAACTGTTCCCCATTGAAATCGCTCTTGTGCTCGGGGTCTCTGGACAGGGCCTAAATCATCCTCCATATTGCCTGGGCTATAAATAAGACCTCCCTTGCCTGCCAGGGCTTTAACAAATTAACATGGTAAATTTCACGTTCATTCGGGCGATCGGGCTGTCTAATTTCATAATTTACTTTCCTATAGCCCGAATCACCTCATATGGCCCCTGCCATTTAGCACACAGTTTTGATTCTAATGAGGAAGTAGCAGCATTACCTTGTCCCCTGGTCGAGAAGGTTCGAATCCGTGCATTTTTGTTGTAATGCTGCTGCTGTCGGTGCTGAGCCGATCTGAGGTTGTCTCGGGCCAAACGACCGACCAAATCCAGGCGATCTCTTAGTAGGAGCACATACTTCACTACATTTTTAGACGAAGCCTTTTGTGCTCCTCCCACCCCTCTCTCAGCAGGTCGAGAATGCCGCGAGGCTGCCGGCCGCAGACAGGAGCTCAAAGGGGAGAACCCCGTTGAACTCGCGGCACTTCTCTCACCGAAAAAGGAGGTAGGGAAGAAGCGATGCCAATGTTTCTGCTCTTGTGTTACAAATCGCCTCAGCATCGACTTTAAGGTCTGATTAAAACGTTCAACCAGACCGTCCGATTGTGGATGATAAACGGACGTCCTGATGGGACGTATTTTCAATATTTTGTACACTTGCTGTAACGTATTGGACAGAAAATTGGTCCCGTGATCGGGTCAAAATCTCCTGGGGATCCCTACTCTAGCCATAATCTGCGCTTAACTCGGTGGCTATTGCAGCGGCACTAGTGGACTCAATGGAACTGCCTCCGGTATCGCGTTGCATAATCCACCACCACTAATATATCGTATACCGAGTCAGAAGGTAGCAAAGGGCCCACTATGTCCATTGCAATGCGTTCAAAAGGAGTGGAAATAATCGGCAGTGGGACCAAAGGGGCGGGCGCTTTCGACCTGGCGCTACCGCTGGCAGTCTGGGCGTACGTGGCTACATATCTCGACACATCAGTATGAAGACCTACCCAATAGAATCGAGCCAATATCCGTTCCTCGTCTTCTCGGCCCGAGGTGCCCCGCAAAGGGATATGGCGCGCCAGCCTCATGACCTCGGTCCGACAAGACGGGGAACCAACAATTGTGTTACAGGCTGTCCTGTGTTTGTGCTAGGTTTACCCTATATAGTAATTGCCCTTGATACTGAAATGTGGATATACCAGCGCCCCAGCGCCGTCAACATCTTACCTTCAATGGACCGGACCTCCCAAGCGTGCACCAGTGACGGGTCATTATGTTGGCCCCACACTAGGTCGCGCTTGAGTACCACGGGTCCGGTACATTGAGAGGGGCTGGAATAACCTCTGCTCTAGTCGGTCCAGTAACCTCGCCCTCTCGGTCACACTGCGTCCCACTCCCTTCGACTGGCGTTTGTTACCATTGCAGCACTCTCCCACCAGACCCCAGCCTTGTCTCACAAATGCTCCCTCCCATTTCATGTCCGTCTCTCCTTATTTGTTTTCTAGGACGGAAAAGAGGGGAAAACATTTCAGTGTGAAAAGGAAACACATCACCAATTGTTTCCTTTTTTTTTGCCACGTTTACGTGTGTGGCTGAGACTGCCATTATTTGCATCAATTCTTTGAATTTTGGCCAGTCTCGACCCAGAATAACTGGGTGTGGCAACCTTTCCGCCACCCCGACTACAAAGGTGACGTTTTATCGGTCCTACCGATAAATATACTTTTAATGTGGGTATGCCGCCGTGTCTCCATGGATACAGGAGATGGCCACCTGACCTCGCGGGTCGCCACGACACACCGCCCAGGAGAGCTGTCCTAATCAAAGTCTGCTCACACCCTGTGTCCACTAATGCGTGGGTTTTCACATTCCCCAACACAACATTAATCAGACAAGGCCCTCCGACCATTTTCCCCCGCTTACCAGTTTCAGGTGCCCACTGCACGCCGCCACGCCACACTCCATGGCAGCGGGCATGACCTGGCCAGATGTCCCGGCTGGTGGCACCTAAAACAGATAGGAGGGACAGAGGGGCATAGGTCAGAAATCTGTCCCGCTGCTGGTATGGCAGGGGGGCAGGGGCAGCACCTCTACCCCAGCTGGGGGCCAACCTTGGTCTCCATGGGGGGGAGGCAAGGGGGCCCAATGGGGTCGGTGCTCTAGGAGGTCTGGGTCCCTGGAACGCGGGGGGTGGTGGTGGTGGTGTTGGAGGAGAGGGAGGGAGAGGTCGGCTGCTCCGAAGGGCAGGGGCCGACAGGATCCCGATCCGGGCAGAAGTCAGGGAGTCCTCGAAGTCTTCAGCCAATTTGACCGCCTCCTCCAGGGTGTCGGGGTTGTGGCGCCGTATCCACGCCTGGGTCTCGGCGCCGACCACATGGCAGAACTGCTCTACCACAATGGCTTCCCCCATCTGCTGGGCGGTCTTCTTCCCGGGGGTCAGCCAATGCACCATGTGGTCGCACAACCGCTCTGCAACCACCCTGGGCGGTCTCCGGGCTCTCCGGTACTCCCTAAACCGCGCCCGGTGGGTCTCCGTGGTGATGTTCAGCCGGCGGAGGATAGCCTGCTTGACCAGGTCATAATCGGTGGCGTGATGGTCACTCATGGCTTGGTAGGCTGCCTGAGCCTCCCCAATCAGGCAGGGTCCCAACTGGCTGGCCCAGAACTCCCGCTGCCAAGCCGCCCCGCGGGTAGCCAGCCGTCAACGCCACCAACGCCTCAGGGTCATCCTCCACGACATCTTCATTGCCCGTGCCGGGGGCGACATCAGCGGTGTTGTGGTAGGGGTCGCCGCTGCAGCAACGGCCAGCCCTACCCGTTCAATGGCGCCGTGTAGCGCCCTCCCTCCTTCTCTCCTCTGCGCCGCGCCTGCTCTCCAGCGCCTGCAGCAGTCCGCCAGTGCGTTGCGGTCCATAGTCCGTGCTCTGACACCACGTGTGGCAAAGTGGTAAGTAAGGGGAACAGGTGTAGCGGTGATGCGGTGCAGGAGTGACAGGCAGACAACGGTATTCCAGTGAAAACAGTGCTTTATTCTTTTTTTCCAGGTCTGGTGACGAAAAGCAACTTCAATCCCCGGCGATACACAACAATGTAACGACGGGGATAACAATAAACAAGGCACAGTCCTGAACAAAAAACAAACAGACGGTCACCAGTCCGGGGTGAGTGCAGTAGTGATGGTGCAAACACAGATAGTGCGGGTGCAGTGGTGCTCCGGATAGTGCTGACCCTTGGCGACAGCTCCGAGTAGTGCTTTAACTGTCTGGTGGTGAAAAACACAGACAATTACACAGACAAACACAACACAACACAACACGTAATTCTTTTCTTTTAACAATGAGAGCTCCTCTCTCGATCCTCTCTCCAAACGCTTAACCCAAACGGCGAAAAGAACAGCGTTACCCTGGCCCTATATGTAATCCCATGATATCTAGGTAAACGGTTGCAGCTGCCTTATTACTTGCAGCTGCCCCTCGTTTACCTGTCAAATCAATACGGTCTTACAACAGAGTCTCGCTTCCTTCCAGGCTGACCCACTTCCGGTCCCGAAACGAACTGTCAGGCCAGCCCTTCCAGATACTTCTCCTCCCGTTCTTTTAGCGCCCTCACAGGTCGGGAGGAAGATTTATCACCAGAACTCATTGTATTTCTGTCACAAGAGGGTATGCATATTCCTGGTAGTAATGGGCAGAAATTAAAAATTGCTCAGTATGCTGACGATATAACATTGGTGTTAACAACAGATTGTGATATAGATAGGGCAATACAGTTGTGTGAGTTGTATAGTGATGCAACAGGGTCAAAAATAAATCTATCAAAGTCATCGGTGATGTATTGTGGGAAATGGGATGGGAGGAAGGATATAAAGGGCGGGTTAAGTGTGTGAAGATGGGATTAAGATTTTAGGTGTAAAATTTTATAAAAAGGATGGGGCAAGAAAGAATTGGGAAGAGAAGATTGAAAAAGCTAAAAATAAATTGAACAGGTGGAAATGTAGGTATTTAAGTGTATCCGGGAAGGTGATGGTAATTAAAGCAGATATGTTGCCTAGTTTGATATATCTTGCAAATGTATACCCAATTCCAGTACTGTGCAAAATTAAACTACAAGAGCTGTTTTTTCATTCATATGGGGGGGTAGGTATGAAAGGGTGAAAAGGGAACTAATGTATGGAAAGGTGGAGGAAGGGGGGAGAGGGGTAATATGTTTACCTCTGAAAATTGATTGTTTCTTTGTTTCTAATTTATGTGGGAATGTTTTGAAATGGGTGGAACATAAATGTTATTTTTTTGAGGCTGTGGATGGGGTCTTTGAGAAAGATTGTACCATGGGACAACACGTTACCAAGTGCACAGGAGAAATCTAAAGAATATGAGCAAGCAATGTCATTCTTAAAGGTACACAGTAAGGTATTTGAAAAAGATGTGCTGTTAAACCATAGAAATATGTATTGTTTGATTAGGGAAGGGATGGGAGTTAAAGTGGAGGTAACATTGAGGTTTGTGGAATGGGGGAAAATACAGCCAAAGTGGATGGGAAATGAAGTGAAAGATTTGGTTTGGTTGAGTGCTTTGAACAGGTTACCTGTAAGGGAGGTGTTACATAGGCACGGGTGTGCTAGGACAGCAGAATGTCCAAGGGATAAGTGCAAGAAACCTGAAACAGTATTACATGTATTTTGGGAATGCGTCTTTGCGCAGAAATTTTGGGTTAAATGTTTTGATGTGTTGGAAAGGTTTATTCCAATAAATAACATTGATGGGAATAGCATATTATATGGTGTAGGTCTTGAGACATTACCGGCTGATTCCTTTGTTATAGTTTGGGGTTTGATTCGTTTGGGAAAACAAGTTTTATGGGAAAAAAGGAACATTACTGTTATTAAAGAAAATGATTGTACAACAGTGTTTGAGGCATATTTGGGGTGAGTTTGGAAAGTGAAAAATGAAATAAAAATTGAAAGATATATGTATGAAGTTGATAAATGTGAGAAAAAATGGAAGGATGAATTGCATGTACTGAAATTTTAAAGGATATTATTGAGATGTTATATGTATTGTAAATCATTTGGGAGAATACAAATTAAAAAAAAAAAAATCTGTTCTTATCAGTTTAATATCTCTCTCTCTCTCTTTTTTTTATTCTTCCTTTTCCCCTCAGTCCAAGAAGCAAGTACCCCGGCAGCTGCAGCGGGCAGCCGTGCCCGGGGCGTTTGGGCAAAACCATTGTGGGCATCGCTTCTCGGCCTCTTGGCTCAGATCAAGTGTGTAGCTTGTCCGCAGTTTGATCTGTGAAGTGATAGGTAAGGTAAGGTATGGTAAAAGGTATGGTAAAAGGTACGGTAAAAGGTACGGTAAACGGTAGTAATATTGGTTGCTGGTAGCTGAGGTGGTGGACGAAGGAGAGAAGACCAGAAGCCAGTGGAGGAGCCAGTATTGCTAAGCAGGTAAGGGGGACCCTTTGAGGGCACTTTATCTGCTTTCTAAATAAGTATTTTCTTTTTTGCCTTTTTGGGTGTTTTTTTCAATATTTCTACTGCTTATTAGTTGATTGGAATGGCAGGTCCAAGGTTTGGGGACGCCATTTTAATTGTGTTAGGTTCTCTATAAATGAGTCGAGTCAGGGGGAGGAGAAGTTGTTTTTGAATAGGCTTGAGTTTTCCAGAGGGGTTGTACAGAAGGTGTTGGGGTTTAGGCCAAGTGATTTAAACTGTATTATTACGACAGGGAAAGGAGGACAATGGGATGTAAGTTTTACGTCTGAAGCGGGTATGATGGAGTGTGTGAGCAGGTTTTATAACTTAAGGGGACATGATCTGATTAAGAAGTTGAGTTTGGAGAAACTGACAAATAATGCACGAAGGGTTGTGATTGTGAGAATGGGCTCAGAGATGGTGAAGGGACAGGATGTGTGCACTTGGTTGAGGAGGTATTGCCATGTGAAGGGGGAGGCTATAAAAGTGAGGGATGATGATGGGGTGTGGACTGCGGCGTGGAGGGTGGTGTGTGAGCTGTGGAGAGGGTTAGGGACATATGATGGGTTTCTGCACATATCTTCTGACATTGCACTTGGTGCTGACAGGGGGTATGTGTATTACTTCGGTCAGCCTAAGGTGTGTCGGAAGTGTGGAGATGTGGGGCACTTAGCGGTGATGTGTAAGAGAGTGGTGTGTAATGTGTGTAAAGAGGAGGGGCACATGACTAGGGAATGTGAAGTCCAGAGGAAGTGTAATCTGTGTGGGAGTGAGACACACTTTTTCATGAATTGTCCTAGATCCTTTGCCAATAGGGCTAAGAGGTATGATGAAGGGGATGGGGTAACAGGGGAGGAGAGTGAGGAGGAGGAGGAGGAGGAGGAGGAGGGGAGGCAGAAAGGGGGAAGTGAGCAGCAGGAGGAGGGGGGAGAGAGGGAGGAGAACAGAGAGGGGGGTGAGGGATGAGGGTAGGGAGGGGGAGGGGAAAGTGAGCAGCAGGGATCTGTTCTGGAGGAAGATTTGATGGTGTCTCCATCAGAGGAGGAGAGTGAGGACCTAGGAGAGGGTTCCAGTGGAAGGATCAGGGAGGCGGTATATAGAGGGAGTGGGTTAGTGAGCGCTGTAGAGGATGATGGAGAGGGTGGCATTCCGTGTGCAAAGCGGAAGCGGGATCCGCCTAGTTTAGAGGGAACAGGGCTGGAGGAGGAGGAGGAGGAGGAGGAGGAGGAAGGTAACTCAGAGGAAGAGGATATGGATCAGGAGAGGACTCCAGGGAAAAGGAAGTTACATAGTGAGGAGAGGAATGGGTTCTTGAGGGTGGAGGGGAGAAAGAAGGGGAAGAAGAAAAAGAAGCAGGGAAGTAGGGGAGTAGGACAGGAGGTTTTTTCGTCCCCCAGGTCTGTCGTTTCCTCTAGGAGTGACTATAGAGGAGATGGTGGTGTGGAGAAGAATGGGGGAATACCATTCCTGGATCCGGAGGGAGTCAAAGTGTTTGTCTCGGGTGAGGTAAGTATGAGGGAGGAAAATTGTGGTAACTGGCCAGGAGGGGGAGGGGGAGGAGCCCCATTTAAATGTATCAAGATGAAGAATTCTGTATGTGTATGGTTGTTAGCCTTTTTTGCAATGGCTCTGAGTGTAGTCACTATAAATGTTAGGAGTATCAAAAGTTGTGATAGGTGTACGATGGTGTTGTCATACTGTAACGCGGTGTAGACAATAAATGGGAATAGGGGAAAAATAAATAAATGCGGTGTATGCGTAACTTTAACGTAAACACACACAACACAGTAGCCGACTACGCCAGCATGGATTTTAACCATACGAAATTACATTCAAAAGAAGGGCACAATAAACTTATCAAGAGTATAGGTAACACAGGTTCGAAAACTACTCTGTAGGGGAGCCACACCACCTCCGATCCCACACCCCACCCAAACCGGAACACACCAGAATAATAAGATTAAAAATATTTATTAACAAATACAAAAAAAATAAAATACAGTAATAAAACCATTAGAGGGTGCTCTAAACTACTCAGTCCCTGGGGATACACCTAAGGCCTACCCTTACCGTCTGTGAGATACAGGTGTTCTAAACATCACCGTGCAATACCCCAATTTAAATGGGCCTTAAAGCAGGGCCAAACTATGCCAATTTCCCAGCCCCAACACACGGCATGGTCAGACCGACCCCTATACCCCCCAGCACTCATTGTACACAATGGCCTTTCCTAAAGCCCTAATCCTACAAGAAATAGTATATATATTTTAATCTAGGACAAACAGATCACAAAAGAGAAAATAAAAAAGTTACATATCAGCACGTATGCAGGAGAAACACTCCAATAAAGACAAGATATAAGAATGGAAACTCACTAATAAAACCATCCAGTTTAAAACACAAGAGTCTATACAATACACATAAAACTTTACTTTTAAAACCAACAAGGAAGAATATAACCAAGTAGATGTATGGAGTCCACAGAGCAACAGGGACCACACACAAGGGCGATGCAGAAGGAGGAAGAGAAGAATATATTCAGCCACACGTCAGATAGCCTCGATGGAAGAAGGCAGCATGGAAGTTGTAATTCAGTTTGCATACAGGTGTTTCCACAGCTATTTATCCGGCCAGCAGACTAATAAAACACACAAAACAATTTCAAAACAGTGTGTATAATAACAACAAAACCTGCACCAATTCACACAGTAAAAGAAAATATAAATAATCACACGTGAAAATTACAACCAAAAATCAAAGCTCAACACTGCAAAAAAAACACACGATCTGCAACCCGCACCAGTTACTTGTGAAGAAAATCCTATAGTCAAATTAGTTTAGTTTTAGAAAAAAAAACTCATACCAGGCACAAACAGCATTTACAACAAAACAAAAACTACTAGTAGCGATAGCGAGGGTAACCAGCTTGCAGCATCTGTTTCCCAGGTCACGTTTAGTTCTCTGTACTCTCCCTGGTCGCTCTCTGCCTGCGGCTCTCTTGATTTCTGCTTTCTTAGTGCTGTCCCCGGCATTTTCTTCCCGGCTCTGCCTGGTTATAAATACAATTGTCAGTCAGGTTTCTCTCTCTGTCCAATTCCGTTCTCTCCGTTCGGTTCCACTCTCTTGTTTTCTTTTTTTTTCTCCCTTCCCGTTTCTCTCTTTTGATCCATTTCTCTCTCCGTCCCGTTTCTCTCTTTCGATTCCGTTTTCGATGTTTCAATTCTCTGGGTCTCCGTTTCAATTCTCAGTCTCCGTTTCAATTCTCTGGGTCTCCGTTTCAATTCTCTGGGTCTCCGTTTCAATTCTCAGTCTCCGTTTCAATTCTCAGTCTCCGTTTCAATTCTCAGTCTCCGTTTCAATTCTCAGTCTCCGTTTCAATTCTCTGTCTTCGTTTCAATTCTCTGTTTGCGTTTCAATTCTCTGTCTCTGTTTCAATTCTCTGTCCTCCCGTCTTATCTACCAGTCAATCTCTGCTGCAGCGTATCCTGACTCGCTCACAATCCACGGGGATCAGCAGCAGCTGGCATTTTCTCATGCAGGAGGCAGACACAGACAAGAGTGTTAACAACACACACGTAGTAATCATCACTTTAGGGAACTGAATACAAACAATTTAATGTGCAAATATAAAAAGATAAAAAAATAAAAAGATTTACACCATTAAAAACACAGAATAATTTACAAAAACGAACACCCTGTAAAAATACCTAAGTGGGATACAGTGTGATATATTGTGTTTGCAGGAGTGTGGTATCTGTGGTTTGGAGGACTATAGTATTTATGAGGGGAGGTGGGGTTATGGGCCATCTGTGTGGTCCAGGTCAAATGATAATAAATCTGATGGGGTAGCAATTTTGATTAAAAACAAGGGGGTTATGATTAAAGACCATAGGAGTTATTGAAAAAGGTAGGGTGCTGGAGGTGGGGGATGGAGGGCAGCTGGACAAAAATTTTACAAGTGAAGAGTTAGATGAGGTGGTCAGGGGGTGAGGCTGTGGAGTTTTATTTAAAGTTTTGGGAGTAGGTGGCGCCAGATCTGTTGGCCTTGTTTCGGGATTGTGGTGAGGGGGGGGGTTCCACCCTCATTTAGAGAGGGTATTATTACATTGATTTTTAAAAAGGGGGATAAGGCTGAGCTGAAAAATTGGCGGCCAATTTTGAACCAGGATTTTAAATTGTTCAGTAAATTGTTGGCTCGACGTATGAGGGATGTGTTGGGGGATGTTATCCACCGGGATCAAAATTGTGCCGTTCCAGGTAGGAAGATCACGGACAGCCTGGTATTGATGAGAGACGTCATCTGTTACGTGAGAGACGGAGGAATTCGATTATGTGTACTAAATTTAGATCTTGAAAAGGCTTATGATCGGGTCTCGCATCAGTTCATGTTTGGTGTTCTGCAAAAAATGGGGTTTGCAAAGAGGTTTTTAGACTGGGTGGGCCTGCTATATAAGGGTGTATATAGCAGGGTATTGGTAAATGGGTGTCTGTCAAATCCAGTTAGTGTGGAATGTGGCGTCCGTCAGGGCCGTCTGTTATCTCCGCTCCTGTTTATCTGTTGTATGGAGCAGCTGGCACAAGCTTTGAGAAGGGACCCAGTGTATAAAGGGTTAACTATTCCTGGGAGTGGGGGGCAGGAGGTTAAATGTGTCTTGTATATGGATAATGTCAATCTCCTCTGTCGGGAAGAGCTGTCCATTCAGAGGACATTGGAGAAAGCGGAGATTTTTTGTTGTGCGTCTGGGTCTAAACTGAACCAGGATAAATCAAAGGCAGTGTCCTATGGGAAGTGGGATGGGAGGGGTAGTATTAAATTAAAAGTTAAGGAGGACTGCTTTAAGATTCTGGGGGTGAAATTTGATGCTAATGGCTCAGGGGGTAAGAACTGGAAGGAGGTGGAAAGCAGGGTCAATAAAAAGCTAGGGTTTTGGAGGCTGAGGAGGCTTACGATGGAGGGGAGGGTGATGGTGGTAAAGGGGGTAATATTGCCACTGTTGTTGTATGTGGTGGTCGTGTTCCCACCATCTAGGAATGTGGTGACGCTGCTAAACAGAGCTGTGTTTTGTTTTTTTGGCAGGGGAAATGGGAGAGAGTGAGGAGGAGTGTGGTGGGGATGGATAAATTAAAGGTGGGGGGGAAGGGATACCAGATGTCCAGACGTTTGTAATGTCAAAATTTTGTGCATTGCATTTTGCTATGTGTCTGAATGGGGTGTCAAAAGGGGCCTGCTTTGTGAGGTACTATATTAGTGCCTATTTGAGGAAATTAAAGTTGATGTCTTTGCCTTTGTCTGTGCCAACAGCCTTTGATCTGCCCTATCATTATGCGTTATTTAAGAGATTTGTGGTGTCCCAGGGGCTGGAGGGATGTAAGGCTGAAATTGTGGCTAATGGTAAATCTCTGTTTAAATTTCTGCAGGATAATGGGGATATGTGTCCGGTTCATGGCCTTGTATTAGACGAGACGCCAGAGGTGTGGCAGAACGCGAGCCATCCTGCCCTGATGAACGAGCATCAAGATCTGTCCTGGTTGGTAGCCCACGATGTATTGCCAGTTCGAGCGGTGATGCATGCACGTAATCTGGGGAGGTCACCCAGATGCCCGAGAGAGAAGTGTGGAGAGGAAGAAATGGTCGGTCACGTTCTCTGGGATTGTCTGGGTGTGGAGTGAGGCAGGCTCCGTCCTGGATTTGTTCCTGGGTCAGCTGCCCATACATAGGCAGCGTGTGCTGTATGGGAGTCCGAAGAAAGACCAAGGGAAACTGAGCAAAGTGCAGTGGGGCATGCTGTGGGTCCTAATACGCTGCCTGTGTGATGCAATTTGGAAGGCAAGGAACTGTTTGGTGGTGAAGGGCGTGAGTCTGCCTGCCCAGGCTGTTCTTCAAATGGGACTAAGTCAGATGGAGAGCTGTGTCCTAAAAGACGCTTTGCGACTTGGCCGACAAGAGGCGAAGAGAAGATGGAGGCTTGAGGAATGGAGATGAGGAGATCTGTGGGCTACTGGCGTGGGATGAGATCTTGCTGCTTGTTTATTAGGAGTAGGATAGGCATATGGTTAGGGGCACATGTTATCCTGTAGAAAGGTTTTAGGAATGGAATTGTATGCGTGATTATGTTTTGTATTTGTTGCATATATGGGAGAGATATAATGTGATATGTAATGTGTTTTTTTTGTATAAGTCAATTGTAATGTGTTGGTTTTATTCATGATTTTGTTTTATGTTATTATTATTATTATTATTTATTTCTTAGCAGACGCCCTTATCCAGGGCGACTTACAATCACAAGCAAGTAAGTGTGTTTCTATGTAACTATGTAAGTGTGTTTCTTTTGTGGTTATAGTTATTTGTATTGTAATGTGTGATGTTTAAGTGTGTTTTGTGAGTTATGTATATGTGTGTATTTTTTACATTAATAAAAAAAAAAATCTGTTCTTATCAGTTAATATCTGATACGTTCCCCATAGGGGGACCCGTCTATATTAAATTGATTTTTAGAAGCAGGATATGGAACCGGGGCTTGCTCCGTCCACTCCACGCATCGACCCGGTATTGCAGTACCTCCGGGAACGGGGCACAAGAAAGGTCAAAAGAGAGAGAGAGAGAGAGAGAATGAGAGAGAGAGACAGACAGACAGACAGGAGAGAGAGAGAGAGACAGCCTCTCCCTCTCCCTTTTTCTGGGTTGTATTTTTTCCCGCTCATTTTCTTCTTTTTTTTGTTTTTGTTTTTTTGTTTTTTTGTTTGTTCCAAATAAGGCAGGCCAGTATACCCAGAAGGGAGTAGGGAGGAGGAGGATGAGCGCAGCGGTAAAGCAGAAACGGAGCTGTTTAGTGGGGCAAGGAGCCCTCGCTTTCAAGGCGGCAGCAGCAAAGCGCCCCTTTGCTGGGACCGAACAGCACTTGCGTTTTGGGAAGAGTTCCCTGTTTTGTTTTGTTTTGCATTGTTTTGTTTGGCCTTGCCGCCGGGTAGAGGAGAAGGCCTTTGGGCCAGCTGGAAGGGCTGGGCCGCCAGTAAAGCCACACTCTGGCTTCTCTTCAGTTCGAATAAATCTTTCTAAGGACTAAGGCTCAGACGGTCTGTGAGGGGTTTGTTCGAGAGAAGAGGAGCAGACCTTTTTTATTTTTGACTCGCTTCTCTTCAGCTCGGCAACGTTTTGGAAGACTAATGCTCAGTCTGGTTTTGGCTTGCCCAATCCAGGCCGAGGGTCTTCCAAGATTTTGTTGACTGTTGAGAGCAGTTTTTCTTTTTCAGGCGGTTCCAGTTTTTTTCTTTTTCAGGCGGATCCAGGTTTTTCCAGATATTCCTGGAGTTCGAGAGAAGGAGGACCTACCATCCAGACGACCTTTGATAACCCTTTGATGACCTTGATCGTGGTCGAGCCCTGACTATAGGGACCTGAAGGAGAGTTGGACCCTGGGGGACTCCTTCTGGTCGGGCTCCAACATAGCCAGAGCCGACGGAGTAGGTATCCTGTTTAAAAACCCATTTATTACCTCCCGCAGTAGCAGGGAGGTAGAACCTGGTAGAATCCTGAGTGTGGATGTGACCGGGGCAGTGATTAATAAGTCCAAGAGCGAAGTCTACGTGTCTAAAAATTGGCAGGTAGATAGGGAACTGTCGGACATGTACCCTGTCAAAAAGGACAAAATCAAGATTCTGGGCCTCATTTTCGAGAACAATAGCTCGGGGGCCTAGAGCTGGACGGCGGCCATTAACCAGGTCCGTAAAAAGATCGGCGGATAGAGCACAAGATCCTTAACAATGATGGGTAGAGTATAAATAACCAAGTCTATACTGTTCCCCATCCTCTCTTATGTAGGAAAAATCTTTCCCCCAGACAGGACCACCAAAAAAGTGGTGGACCGCATTATCCACTGCTTTATCTGGGGCAGCAAGATGGAGTGGGTAAAGCGAGCCATCATGAGTAAAGCTGACAAGAAGGGAGGTAAGGGGGTCCCGGACGTTGTGCAGCTCACCTGAATGCAGGGGCTCACGCAAATTATCAAGAACATCCAGGCCCTGGACAGGAAGGTATGTTACATGAATCGTTTCTATTTTGCCACCTGTCTCAAGGCCTTGGGCCTCTGCACTATTGACAACACCGTGCCGTACTCCTGGGACCCCCCATTGTTTTATAGAACTTTAAGGGACACTATATATAAATTGGGCTTAGATCAAGCAAAATTGGCCTCCTGGGAATACAAGGCTGTAACTAAATATCTTGCCGGTTAACAGGAAATTGAAAAAGTAGCTACTTTCTTCCTCACCCAAAGCCAAAAAATCTGGGAGAATGTGTCTCACAGCTGCCTCAGTAATGTCCAGAAGGATATAGCATTGAACACCGTCCACAGTTCACTCCCCACTTGAGCGTTCATGTTCAGGTGGGGACTAGCCCAAGTAGAAACATGCCCTTATGCAAAGTGCCGCAAGAGAGAAACACCAGCCCATATCTTCTGGGAGTGTGATGTGGCTGGCAGTGTCTGACTCTCTGTCTCTGTCTTCCTAAACAGGTTTGCTGACACGACCAAGATGACTGCTGAGACTGTGCTCTATGGGCCTGCGGGAGGAATCACTACCAGCACAGCAAAGTGCGTTTGGCGTGTCATCAATGTTGTCAAGCAGATCCTGTGGGAGGGCCGTAACGTCTGTGTCTATCACATGCAGGAGCTAGACACTATCGCCACGACCAGAAGGGCACAAACTCTTATCAAGGACTTTGTAATTCTGGACATCCGGACCCTTGGGAAGGACAAGGCCTGCGCGGATTGGAGGATCGCCGGACTTCAGGACGTGAAGATGGAATAACACAAAAAACTGGAACCGCTAGCTCCTAGGAGTGGGACGACGGGGCACCGCTAAGCTTTTTATTTATTTTGTTATGCCAGCATTCCGCTGTTTTTAGCTGACATGACCGTTTTTGAACGGTGCCCTGGTTTTATGTAGTCTTTTTGTTTCAGTTTTATGGACTTTTATTTGATTTATTTTGAATGTTTTATTTGATTTTGTTTTGTTTTTATGTATCTAAAAGATTTTTAATGTCAACTATTAAAAGTTACATTTTAAGTGTTTTAAAATTTTAGAATTTTAACTCATTGTTTTACACACTGTCTCTTTGCCCCTGTCCCTTTTTCGTTTTAGTTCTATAGTTTTAATATTCTGTTTTATGTTCACCTTTGAACCTTTTTAAGAGCGCTCTCCTCTGCCCTCACAAGCACTGTTTTTTTTATAGATGGTTCTTTTTCCAGTCACTTTTAAAGCAGCACAGGTTTTATCATGTTGATTTTAATCTGTGTCTTGTAACAGATGTAGCAGGACAGGAGGCCTGCGATATGAAAAATGTTTTGTTTTATGGCAGGGACAGAAGTAAAGCCTCCCTGCCAAGGTAATCGGTTTTGTTTGTTTTAATTGTTCTGTTGTTTGTTTAATTATCACCAGCACCTGGCAATGATTGGAAATTAGAGCCAGGTGCAGAGTATAAAAAAGAAGCAGTCAGTCTGCTCTAGGCTGCTGAGTAGAAGGACATGGGAAGGAGTACTCTGTGTCCGAGCAGTCACTTTGTAAGTAGTATATACTGTTTGTAATAAAGTGTTGTGTGTTGGAATTATATGTCAGGTAAACAGCTTAGCTGTCCTGCACGTTAGTCAGGTACCTGCATATGTGTAGTGAGTGCTCAATGAGAGCTAGGTTTTTGTTTTGTTTGTTTATTTTTGTTTTGTAATAAAAGTGCAGGAAAGTGCTTCACTGTGCAGTTCTGTGTCTGGGTCTATGTTTTTAAAGGGCAAACAAGCCGATAACAGAGAGGCAACGTTACAGTCTGTTTAACCATGTACAAAGCATGATTGTCTTGGTGTTTTTAAATGTATTTTAAATGCTTTTAAAACAAAATGTATGTCTGTAAAATGAATGAAAAAAGAATGCGTGTAAATGTAAAAAATGTAATATCTCAATAAAAGAGTATTTTACTAAAGATTTCCTTGGAGAGGAGCATTTATGAGTTCAATGCAATTTTTGGCTAGCCCTGCCCCTCGGGGTGGGGCTCGACATGGGTTTAAAAGCAGAACGAGCACAACAGCGGCGGCCGTGTTAATAATTGGAGCCTGGCACCTTTTTTTTTTTTTTTTTCGTCCCATTTTTCCCCTCAGTCCAAGAAGCAAGTACCCCGGCAGCTCCGGCGGGCGGCCGCGCCCGGGGTGTTTGAGCAAAACCATTGTGGGCATCGCTTCTCTGCCTCTTGGCTCAGATCAAGTGTGTGGCTTGTCCGCAGTTTGATTTGGAAGCGATTAGTAAGGTATCGGTATCGGTATGGTAAACAGGAGCAACGTTGGTTGCTGGTAGCTGAGGTCTGGGTAGGAGGGGAGCAGGGCAGGCAGAAGACAAGGAGCCAGGTTGTGGAGCAGGTAAGGGGGACTCTTTGAGGGCACCTTATCTGCTGTTTATTTTTCTATTATTGGTATTTTGCTTTAATTTGGCCTTATAAGTGTTTATAATTAAAATGGCGTCCCCAAGGTTTGCGGCACGTCATTTTAATTGCATAAGGATTTCTTTGAAAGAGGGAGGAGAGGGAGATGAGCTAGCATTTAACAGGCTTGAGTTTTCTAGGGTTGTGTTGCAGAAGACACTGGGGTTTAAGCCAAAGCAGCTCAATTGTATTATCACTGTGGGGAGGGGAAACACCTGGGATGTCAGTTTTAGGGCTGTGAGTGATTTGCAGAAATGTCACTGTTTGTTTAATTTGGGGAAAAATGACCAACTTTTGAAAAGGTTCCAAGTGACAACCTTGACTGATGTTGCGAGAAGGGTGGTGATTGTGAGGATGGGGTCAGAGGCTGTGGAGGGAGAGGATGTGTGTGTGTGGCTAAGAAAGTATTGTACAGTGTATGGGGGTGCAGAGAAAGTGAGGGATAGTGATGAGGTATGGAATGGTGCTTGGAGAGTGCGTGCAAGTCTGTGGCCAGATCCGAATGGGTATGAGGGATTCAGAGCTATTCCCTCTGAAATAGTACTGGGGATGGATAGGGGATATATACATTATTTCAGGCAACCCAAATTATGTCGAAAATGTGGGGTAATGGGTCACTTGGCGGCGGGGTGCACAAAAATTATGTGTTATGTGTGTAAGGGTGAGGGGCACGTGGCGAGTGAGTGTCAGGAGAAAAGGAAGTGTAGCCTGTGTGACAGTAGTGAACACCTTTTATGCACTGTCCGTCCTCTTTTGCTAACAGAGCAAAGAGGAGTGAGGAGAGGGAGAGGAAGGAGAGGTATGAGAGAGAGGGAGGAGAGGGATGGGTATGGGAAGGAGAGATATAAGAGGTGGGAGAGGGAGGAGAGGGAACAGCAGGAAGGGGGAGAGGAGAGTGGTGAGGGTGAAGGGAGGGGAAGTGAGCAGGAGGGGGGAGGGAGAGTGGAGAGGGTGAGGGGAAGAGACAGGCAGAGGGGGGGAGCGGAGAGGAGGTGAGGGGGACCAGGGGGAAGAACAAAAGGAGCAGCAAGGATCTTCAATGGCAGCAGATCTGCATGTTACGGAGTCAGAAGAGGACAGTGAGGGTTTCGGAGAGGGGTCAAATAAGAGTGGAGGGTAGGCAGGTTCTTCAGATATCCAGGAAGAGGGCCCTATCCCGTGTGGTCAGATGCCTCAAAAGAGACAATGGGGATGGGTGTAGAGGGTAGACCAGAAGGGGAGTGTAACAGGGCGAGCAGCCCTGTACGTATTTATTTATTTTTAGAACGGGGTTTCCCCCTCCGCCCCTGTGCAGACTATTGTTTTGTGTTTATTTGTTTTATGATTTGGTTGTATTTATTGACGGTGAAGCGCAGTGTGTTTTGTTGTTGTTTTAAAAATACCTTGTGGGAATGCGTGACTGTCAGCTAGCTATTATTGAATTAGCTGGCAGTCACGCAAAATAATTGTACCCGTGCAGATTGTTGCCGAGGGGTAATAGAATAATTACTAGCTAGTTAAACCCCTCGGCCACGGTATATAAGCCTGCAGCTCTCTGTGCTCGTGGTGGGTGTATGAGGAGCGAGAGTGGAGAGAGCGAGGAGAGAAAAACGAAACTTAAAAAAATATACAGGAACAGTGACAGCAACTGCCCAGCCTAACCTGTATTTATTATTTTGTGTTCGTGATTTGTTTTATTTAAAATATTTAGTTTCGCTCTGTGAGCAAGTTTCTTTTTGTTAAAACCTTTTATTTATTTTTCTATTTAAATAAAACGGCGGCCAGCTGCGTCTTTCTTTTGCAACTGCAGTACTTGATGTCAGTGTTTTTTAGTTCCTGCTTCTGTCTGACGTCACCGCCCAGCCAGCCTGCCACAGGGAGTCTAGTGAAGAGGAGATGGAGGAGGAGGAGGAGGAGCAGGAAGAGGAAGAGGAGGGATGGAACATAGATGGGGAGAAAATGGAGCAGGAGAAAGCTTCAGGGAAAAGGAAATTGGAGGAAGGGGAAGAGGTGAAAAGTGGTATGAAAGTGGGGAAAAAGGGGAAAAAGGAAAAAAAGGAGGACAGTAAGCAAGCTGGGCAGGAGACCCCGGTTTCTCCTGGCTCCGACTCCTCGGTAGTGAGTGACAGGTCTTATGGCGGGAGGGGTGTAGACCATGGGGGGCACTTCCTTTTTGGATGATGATAATGTGCAGCGGCTCTCAGATAACATGGGGATAGAACCAACTAAGATCTTATGAATATGTCTTTACATCTTCTGCTGTTCTGGATGGCGCTGATAATAGCTACGGTGAATGTGAGGAGTGTGGTGAGCAAGGTCAGGTGCAAGGCTGTTTTAGAGTGTCTAGAAGGTATTGATGCAGATGTGTTCGTTTTACAAGAGTGTGGGATTGGGTTTAAGAAAGAATATAGAGAGTTGGAAAGCATGTGGGTGAAAGGTGAATCAGTGTGGTCGGGGACAGATGAAAATAAGAATGCGGGAGTGGCAATATTGTTTAAAAATAATAAGTGTATAATTAAAGAGAAAAGTGTGTTGCAGGATGGAAGGGTTGTTATGGTGAGAGTGGTATGTAATAAGCAAGAGATTAAACTGGTGAATGTGTATGTCGCCTGTGGAGAAACACCAGAGGTTTGAATTGTTGGGATTGGTAAGGATGGAGCTTAGTTCATCCATGCCGGTAGTGATGGGAGGTGACTGGAATTGTGTGAGGAGTGGGGGTGACAAGAAGGCTGGGAAGGAAAATTTTAAATTAAATAAAACATCTGTGTTATTGAACAAAATAATTAAAGATTTTAATTTGACAGATTGTTATAAAATGATACATCCTGAAGGAGGCTTTACCTGGAGCAACTCTCAGGGGACAAGTAAGTCCAGGATCGATATGATCTTTGTTTCTGAGGGGGTGAAATGTAAAGATTGTAAACTGGAGCCTATGTTCTTCTCCGATCATGTGATGGTGAGGGCAACATTGGATCTGGGAGGGGTGAGTGAAAAGTGGAAAGGAGTGTGGAAATTAAATGTAAAATTTATTAGAGGATAGTAACATGAGAGAAATATGTAGAGAAGTATAAAGGGTGGAGGTCTCTGCAGGTTTTGTTTGAAAAAAGAGTGAGTGGTGGGATTTCCTTAAAAGGAAAACCAAATTGTTTTTTTTATAAATGAAGGCGGGGATAAAGTACGCAAAGCAAAAGAGAAATGTAAATGTCTGTGTGACAGGGTGGACGAGTGGTGACGTCACGGCAGAAGCAGGCACGAAAATAAACTGACACCAATACTGCAGTTGCAACAAAAAGGACACGGCGGTGCCGTTTTATTTAAATAATACCAAAATAAATAAAATATTCAAACACAAAACACTGTGCTCACAGAGCAAAATAAAAAGGCTTAACAAAAACAGATCACGCACACAAAATATATAAACAAAGGTCAGGCTGGGCAAATAGCTGTCACTGATCCTTTTACTTTCGTTTTAGTTTCGTTTTTGTTTTCGCTCTTGCTCTCCTCGCTCTCTCTCATACACTCCTCTAAAACACCCACCCCCAACATGGAGAGCTGCAGGCCTTTTATATTCAGGTGACCATCTCCCGATTAGCAACAAAATTAATCACTTAATTAATTCGGGAGATGGCCACCTTCTGCACGAGTTTCAATTATGTTGTGGATGGGGCTTCCCATCCATGCTAAACAAAACAAACCGGCTATGCCGTCAAAATACAAAACAATAAAACATACGGCGCTCGCCGACATAAATATAATAATAAATCATAATAATAATAATACAAAATAACACAGGGGCGGAGGGGGAAATCCCGTTCTAAAATAAATAAACAAATGAATGTAGAGGGCACCTCGCCCTGTTACATTCTGGATAAATCTCTGAAAGAGCTGGATAAAGCTTTGAAAACAAGCAAAATGGGGAAACCGCCTGTGGAGGATGACTTACCCACTGAATATTATAAGTGTTTTTGGAATGTTTTAAAATATGACTGGTTGAGTGTTTTTATAGAAAGTTCTAATGCTGGGGAAATGGCCACTTCTTTTAAGAGGAGCGTCATCACTTTGCTTTATAAGAAGGGAGACCGGGAAGATTTAAAGAACTGGCGTCCGATCAGCCTCCTCAACACAGACTATAAGTTGCTGGCGAAGATCCTGACTGGAAGGATGGGGCAGGTGATTGACACAGTCATCCATCAGGACCAGGTATGTGCAGTCCCAGGTAGGAGGATAATGGACAGCTTGATACTCGTGAGAGACTCTATCTGTTATGCCAGGGAGAGGGAGCTCCCTTTTAGTATCCTGAATTTGGATTTAGAGAAGGCATACGATAGGATAGCGCACAGGTACATGTTTGGTGTACTGTTGAAAATGGGGTTTCCAATCGGGTTCGTAAATTGGATTAAGGTCTTGTATGAAGACATCCAAAGTGTTATTTTGGTAAATGGGAGCACGTCTAAACCAGTTAAAATCCGAAGCGGAGTGCGCCAAGGCTGTCCACTGTCTCCTTTGCTATTTATATGTTGTATCGAACCTTTAGCCATTGCCATTAGGGCTAATAAACAGACCTGTGGACTGTTCGTACCTGGGAGTGGGGGAGAACAAGTGAAATGTATTTTGTACATGGATGACGTGTCAATTATCTGCCGGGATGAGTTCTCAATGGAGAAAACGGTGGGAATGGTCGAGGGGTTCTGCAAGGCGTCAGGATCCAAGGTCAACATGGGAAAAAGCGAGTGTATGATGTATGGGAAGTGGGCCAGAGTTCCCAGCATAGGGTTGTGTTTAAAGAATGATTTTATTCAAATTTTAGGGGTAAAATTCTATAAACATGGGTCTGGAGTGCAGAATTGGGACAACGTCACTGCCAAGGTTGCACAAAAGCTGGGGCTGTGGAGCCTCAGAGAACTCACTTTTGAAGGCAAGTGTTTAATTTTAAAATCTGTTATTTTACCTGTCTTGGTTTACCTGTCTGCAGTGTTCCCTCCAACCAGGAATGTCCTGTGTGCCCTGACACGCAGTGTGATGCGCTTCTTCTGGGGGAGGAAGAATGAGATGTTAAAGAGGGAGGTGGTATACAAGGCAGCAAAAAATGGAGGAAAGGGGGTTCCTGACCTCACGAAGATCTTGCTTTTACATTTTGTAATTGTCCATGTGAGGTTGTGTCTCTATGGGTCAAGCAAAACTGCACATTTTGTAAAGTATTTTTTAGGATCGATTTTAGGAGGTTTTAAAATGTTTTATCCTGTTTTATCTGTGCCGACAGCGTGGGAAGCTCCTTTTTTGTATAATAAAATTAAGCTGTTTTTAAAGAAAGAGGAACTTTTTGCTTTAGATAAAGAGGTGTGGCAAGACCCCTGGAAAGTGCAGAAATTTGTGCAGGACAGAGAAAAAATGTGTAACGTCTCATTTTTTAACCCACAGGTTGTGGAGGGGATTTGGCTGGAAGTAGCTCACCCGAGACTCATGAACCGGCACAAGGACTTGGCATGGCAGACGGTACACGAGATCCTCCCAGTAAGGGCTACTATGTATCGCAGGAACCTCGGGAAGTCCCCTAGATGTCCTTTTAAGGATTGTGGGGCAGAAGAAACGGCAGCGCATCTGTTCTGGGAATGTGGGCAAGCCAAAAAAGTTTTGCAGGAGGCCGAAGACATCCTGAGCGGGTTTTTAAATAACAGAAACGTTTTAAAAGCAATGGTGCTGCATGGGGTTAAGCCTGGTTTTGTAGTGAAAGAAAAATGGACATGCTTGTGGATTTTACTGAAAAGAAGCCATGTGGAAGGCGAGAAATCTTTTCGTTTTTAAAGGAAAGCTGCTGACCTCGGGGGAGGTGAGGATTTTGGCTTGCCACAGGCTCGGAGAGTACCACATTCAGGATACGTTGCGTGAAGGAGAAGAGATCACCCGGGCGAGATGGAGCACCTGCTGGAGTTTGCCTTCCACTTGAGAGAAAGAGACAGACAGACAGACAGACAGGAGAGAGACAGAGAGAGAGAGAGAGAGAGAGAGCCAGCCTCCTCTCACTTTTTGGGTTGTATTTTTTTCCCCTCTTTTGTTGTTTTTTTTTTTTTTGTTCCAAATAAGGCAGGCAGGCAGGCCAGTGTACCCAGAAGGTCTTGCGCTCGTGGGAGGAGGAGGACGAGCGCAGCGGTAAAGCAGAAACGGAGCTGTTTAGTGGGGCAAGGAGCCCTCGCTTTCAAGGCGGCAGCAGCAAAGCGCCCCTTTGCTGGGACCGAACGGCACTTGCGTTTTGGGAAGAGTTCCCTGTTTTGTTTTGTTTTGTTTGGCCTTGCCGCCGGGTAGAGAAGGCCTTTGGGCCGGCCGGAAGGGCTGGGCCGCCAGTAAAGCCACACTCTGGCTTCTCTTGCGCTCGAAAAAATCTTTCGAGTTTGAGAGCGATTGGAGTGTTGGAAGGGAGTGCAGGTGGTGTGCGTAATTTATTAATAATAATATTTATTTGACAGATTTTCTTGGAGAGGCGTGTTCGTAAAAGGGAGTGGATTGGTGGTGTTTCTCGGAGGGGTAAGGCCCCCTAGGGGGCGCTGGTGTTTTTTTCTTTTTGTCTAATTTTTTTCTGTGTAGTGTATTGTAATTGTTTTTTTGTTGAAGATGTCTAGTTTTAGTGTGTGTCGTCATTGTTGTGTGAGGGTTAGTTTGAGGAGGCGTTTGACTGTTGGTGAGGATAGAATAGATATGAGTAGGTTAGAGATGAGTAGGTTGTTTTTGCAGAAGGCTTTGGGGTTTAAGGTGGAGGAAATTAATTGTATAATTGCACTGGGTAATGGTAGTTCGTGGGGTGTTAGTTTTAGGTCTGAGGATGTGTTTCGGAGTTTCTTTGTGAGGGTGGAGAATCAGAAGGACTCCGAAACTGTGTGTAAGTTTAATATAGAGAGTTTAGTAGATAATAGTGTTAGAATGGTGGTGGTGAAAATGTTTAATGAGACGGTTTCAGGGGGGGATATTCACACATGGGTGGCACGGTATTGTGAGGTGAAGAGAAGTCCAGTGAAGGTGACAGATGCGGATGGGATTTGGAATGGAGCTTGGCGGGTTTTGGTGAAACTCAGGCAGAGTGAGATATAGCACTGGGTGGGAATAGGGGTTTTGTTTATTATCAGGGTCAACCGAAAGTGTGCAGAAATTGCGGCAAATTGGGACACCTGGCAGAGGCCTGCACAGAGGTTCGGTGTAAAAACTGTAATCAGGAGGGACATCTCACTTCTCAGTGCAGAGAAAAGAAAAATTGCAATTTGTGTGGAAAGGATGATCATGTTTTTAGGGATTGTCCTGAATCATTTTAAAACAGACTAAGTAAAGACAAAACTGGAAACAAAATGGAGGCCCAGGTGAATGTGCGTGGTGATGTGGCAGTGTCGGGTGTGGTGGATGGGAATGATGATGTGGCAGTAACTCCAGTGGGGGGGGGGAGTGAGTGGTGATGTGGCAGTAGTGGTGGGGCAGGGGAAGAAGGTTGGTGAGGTGGCAAAAAAAGTAATTACAGTGTGGGGGGAGGTGCAGGTAAAGGATGGGGGGAAGAGAGAGATTGTTGATTTGAGAGAAGACTTGCAAGTGTCACTTTCATCAAGTGCAAATATGGGTGATTTTTCTGACATTAGTGATGTGGAGGAGGAAGAGGAGGGAGAAATAGTAGAGGAAACTGAGGCAAGTGAGATGGAGGTGACCCAAAATTTAAGGAAGGAGAAAAGGAAAATAGTGGAGGGGGAAAAGGGAGAAAAACAAAAAGAGCGGCAATTGCTGATTATCCACAGGACCCGGACGTGGGGGAGCAATGCTTTTCTCCTCAGAGCTCGGAAAGTGGCGAGAGCTGTGTGCCAGTAACAGCAGAGGGAGAGGGATGGAGTTATTTGGTTGAGGAGGTGGTGCAACAGTTGGAAGAAGTGACAAATATGAAAGGTAAAGGTATGGGTAAAGGGAAAGGGGAAAAAACTAAAAAGTAGTAATGATGGCTGGGTTAATAAGGTGTATAATCTTTGTGGCCATAATGGCGTTGACAATTGCATCTATAAATGTTAGAAGTATTTGTAGCCCTGTTAGATGTACTTCTATTTTTAATAGTTTAGCGAGTGTGAATGCGGATGTTATTTTTGTGCAAGAGTGTTGGATCCCTTTTAAGCATGAGTTTTTTTAAAGTTAGAAAAGCAATGGGTGTATGGGAAATCTTGCTGGTCTGGTATGAATGAGAATAGGAATGGTGGATTGGGGATACTTTTTTAAAAATAAGAATATCGTTTTTAAAGGGAAAGAGGTTTTGGTGGACAGCAGAGCAATGCTGGTCCGGATTTTATATATGAATAAAGAAATAAATTTAATAAATGTGTATGCCTCACCTGATAAGAACGAAAGGTTTGAGATGTTTGAGAGGATCGGTATTGCTCTGCTTTCCACCAAATCAGTGGTGTTGGGAGGGGATTTTAATACTATTTTAGCAGCTCAGGATAAGGGTGGTGTGATTGGGGGGGTGAAACTGGACAAAACATCAATTTTATTAAAAGGCTTTTTAAAGGATTTTAATTTGATTGATGCTTTTAAAAGTTTGCACCCGGGTGAAAGTGGGCACACTTGGTTTAACGCACAGGAGGACAGAAAATCACGTATTGATTTTATGTTTCTATCCAAAGATTTTAAATGTAGCCAATTCGTTTTAGACCCAGTGTTTTATTCCGACCATGTTTTATTGTGTGCCAAGCTTGATTGTGGAGTGCCTGTGACTGTTGGAAGGGGTGTATGGAAGTTGAATATGAAGCTGCTAGAGGATGAGAGAGTTTGTGAAAGGTTCAGACTGTTAAAGGATGGAGCACGTTGAAAGAGATGTGTGAGTCTGTGTCTCAATGGTGGGAGGTGGTGAAAGTGAAGAGTAGGGAATTTTTTTTTTTTTTTTTTTTTTGAACAAATGTTTTTTATTTATTTAAAGAGAAAAGAACAACATGGAACAATACATAACACAACATAATATAAAAACCCAAACACAGTTCGTGTTAAGAATAGTGGATAAGGATGAGGATACTCGGGACCAAAAGTGAGCCACATCTGGACACTCCCAAAACATATGTAAAAAAGTACCCATAGCACCCTGGGGGCAGAGCATGCACAAAGGGCTGGGGGTAAGTCGCATTTGAAAACGTCTGCGAGGGGTTAAATATACCCTGTGAAAAAAATTGAAATGAATCATTTGATGATTAGGATTCCTGGAAGCCAGATTTATGTTGTCCCAGAGAGTGCGCCAGCAAATCTCGTCATCTCCAAAATTCAGATCTCTATTCCATATAGTAAAAAGTGCTAGAGGTTTATAAGAGGTCTTTAAAAGAGAGATGTAAATGGCTGAAGCCAACCCTTTTGTTTTGCCCTGTTTATCTAATAAATTGTGAAGTGGGTGCATAGGCAGCTGTGCTCCCAGGGAACACCATAGGCACGCATTGCAGAACGGAGGCGTAAATAGAAAAAGAAAGAAGATCCTGGCAAGTTATATTGAAGTTGCAAATCATGGAGCATACGCAGACCATTGTCATTAAAAATATCCGCAAAGTTATGTATACCATTATTACTCCAATGTGAAAAAGAGAAAGGAGAATTGCCTGTGAGGAGTTTGTAGTTATGGAAGATCGGTGAATGGGAATGCCATTTAGTTTGGGAATTTGTAAGTCTCTCTACCAGACGCCACGTAGCAATTAAATGAGAAATAATAGGGCCAAAGCGCAATTTACACTGTCTGAGAGGGACATTGGCGTAGATTAAATCTTGGAGTAAATAAGGGTAGATTATGTCTTCCTCAAGAGGACGCCAAGATACAGGAGTATCAGGAGCAAGCCAAACAGAGATTGGGCGTAGATTAAATGAGTAGAAATAAAATTTAAAATTTGGGAGAGCCAAACCCCCCATGGATTTTTCGCGCTGCAAAGTGGAAAATTTGATGCGTGGTTGTTTCCCTTTCCATATAAACTTGGAGATACTTGTATGCAAGAGTAGGGAATTTTTTTATTACCCTTTTATTTAAAAAAGATGATAGAAAAGATGATAGAAAATTTGGAAACACATAAACCTTTTAAACACAGATTATAAATTATTTGCTAAGATTTTAATGGATAGGATCAGGGGGGTCATTGGTTCAGTGATCCACCCTGATCAAGTGTGTGCAGTGCCAGGGAGGAGGATAGCGGACAGTCTTATGTTGATTAGAGATTCCATCCAGTTTGCACTGGAGAGGAAGAAAAAATTGTGTATTTTGAATTTGGATTTAGAGAAAGCGTACGACAGGATTGCGCACAAATACATGTTAGCTGTACTGGCTCAGATGGGTTTTCCTAAAAATGTGATTAATTGGATCCAAATTTTGTATAGGGAAATTGGCAGTAGGATTTTGATTAACGGTGATCTATCTGAGTCAGTGCAGGTTTTAAGTGGAGTAAGACAAGGCTGTCCGCTCTCGCCCCTGCTTTTTATTTGTTGTATGGAGCCTCTGGCAAACCTTTTAAGAAATGACACACTTTTAACCGGCATGTTTTTACCAGGCAGAGGTGGGGAGCAGAGTAAGTGTTTGCTGTATATGGATGACGTGACTGTTGTGTGTTGATGATTTTTCTATTTACAGGGCTATGGATCATACTAAAGTGTTTTGTGGTGCGTCTGGATCCAGATTGAATGTGAACAAGAGCGAGTGTATGCTGTATGGTGAGTGGCTGCCTGCTCCCCAAGTTGACCTGAATTTTAAAAAGGATTTTATCAATTTTAGGTTTAAAATTTGATAATAAAGGGTCTGGTTTTAAGAATTGGGAGGATGTGGGAGGGAGAGTTGCACAGAAGCTGGGGTTGTGGAGCCTGAGGGACCCGACAATGGAAAGTAAGGTTTTAATTGTCCGTTCTGTTATTTTACCCATGCTTTTATATATAGCGGTTGTGTTTCCACCACCTAGGAGTGTTTTAACGCTTTTAAATCAGGAAAATAATGTATTTCTTTTGGAGATCCAAATGCGAAAAAAAGTGAAAAGGATTGTTTTATATAAAGGAAGAGAGTATGGAGGAAAAAAGGTACCTGATTTAAAATTGGTTTTATGGCTTAAGTTAACTGCAGTTCATATTGAGTCCTGTTTGTTTGGTTTTAGTAAGGCGTCATTGTTTACTCGGTTTTATCTGGGGGGGATTTTAAGGGTTTTTAATCTTTTTAAACCTGCCCAGAATGTGCCAACTGCTGAGGATGTACCTTTTTATTATTTAAGAATTAAAAAGTTTTTAAAGGAATATGACTTGTGCAATGTGGAAATAAATATGTGGAAAGATTAAAAAAAATTAACTGCTTTTGTTCATCTTAGAACCCAGATGTGTCCGGTGGGGCAGTACACTCAAGCTGTGGTGGAGAGGATTTGGCAAAATGTGGCTCATCCTAGGCTTCTGAATCACCATAAGGATCTGGCGTGGCAGACGGTGCATGATGTCCTTCCTGTATGTTCGGTAATGTACAAGCGGTCCCTGGCAAAGACCCCTAGATGCCCGATGGAGGGTTGTGGGGTGGAAGAAAGCATACGCCATCGGTTCTGGGAGTGCATATCCTTCATGAAGATCTGGAGAGAGGCAAGAGTTTGGTGGAACCAACTCACAGGCAGCGACTCCATGGACTATGATCTCATTATGTATGGGATACCTAATGAAAAAGTGCCGAAAAATGAATGGTTTGTGCAATGGGCTTTTATTAATTGCGTGAAAGATGCCATCTGGAAATGACGGAATCGTTACGTCCTCAAGGGGGAGCTGCTGTCCTGTGCCGAGACCATCCGGCTTGCCCTGCACCTGCTGCAGGATTACTACGTCAGGGATCGGCTTGTTGAAGGTGTACATCGTGCCCGTCATCGATGGAAGGTGTTTTCCAGTGTTATGGTGGTTCATGAGCCTTATATTTAGGGGATGAAGCGTTTCTGTAGAGGCGTTCTAGGTTGAACAAATTACATTGTGCAGGTTTTGTTTTTAGTTTTTTACAGGCTCTTAATAGTGTTTTTTGAATTGAATTGATTTGATTGTATTTTACTATATGTTTGAATTGATTTGACTATTTTATTCAACTGTTTTGAATTGACTTAAATGTATTTTATTGTACTGATTGAATTGATTTTAAGGGACTGCAGTGAAAGTTGTTATTTTAGTTTTTTGAAAATATTTTATGAACTGTATTATTTAAACTCCTGTATTTTAAGTATTTACTTGATTTTATATATGTATTGTGTTGCCTTTTTACATATGTAATGTATGATTTTGTTTGAGTTTTGAGTATATGGTTTGTAATGTATTGAAATTTTGTTTTTGTCAGATTTTGTAATTGTGTTTTCCTGATGGAATAATAAAATTATTGAAAAAAAAAAACAACTCAACCCTGTCAAAGGACAAAATCAAGATTCTGGGCCTCATTTTCGAGAACAATAGCTCGGGGGCCCAGAACTGGACGGCGGCCATTAAACAGGTCCGTAAAAAGATTGGCGGATGGAGCACAAGATCCTTAACAATGACGGGTAGAGTATTAATAACCAAGTCTATACTGTTCCCCATCCTCTCTTATGTAGGAAAAATCTTTCCCCCAGACAGGACCACCAAATAAGTGGTGGACCGCATTATCCACCGCTTTATCTGGGGCAGCAAGATGGAGAGAGTAAAGCAAGCCACAATAAATAAAGCTGACAAGAAGGGAGGTAAGGGGGTCCCGGACGTTGTGCAGCTCACCCGAGTGCAGGGGCTCACGCAAACCATCAAGAACATCCAGGCCCTGGACAGGAAGGTACGTTACATGAATCGTTTCTATTTTGCCACCTGTCTCAGGGCCTTGGGCCTCTGCACTATTGACAACACCGTGCCGTACTCCTGGGACCCCCCATTGTATTATAGAACTTTAAGGGACACTATATATAAATTGGGCTTAGATAAAGCAAAATTGGCCTCCTGGGAATACAAGGCTGTAACTAAATATCTTGCCGGTTCCCAGGAAATTGAAAAAGTAGCTACTTTCTTCCTCACCCAAAGCCAAAAAATCTGGGAGAATGTGTCTCACAGCTGCCTCAGTAATGTCCAGAAGGATATAGCATTGAACACCGTCCACAGTTCACTCCCCACTTGAGCGTTCATGTTCAGGAGGGAACTAGCCCAATTAGAAACATGCCCCTATGCAAAGTGCCGCAAGAGAGAAACACCAGCCCATATCTTCAGGGAGTGTGATGTGGCTGGCAGTGTCTGGCTCTCTGTCTCTGTCTTCCTAAACAGGTTTGCTGACACGGCCAAGATGACCGCTGAGACTGTGCTCTATGGGCCTGCGGGAGGAATCGCTACCAGCACAGCTAAGTGCGTTTGGCGTGTCATCAATGTTGTCAAGCAGATCCTGTGGTAGGGCCGTAACGTCTGTGTCTATCACAAGCAGGAGCTAGACACTATCACCATGACCATAAGGGCACAAACTCTTATCAAGGACTTTGTAATTCTGGACATCCGGACCCTCGGGAGGGACAAGGCCTGTGCGGATTGGAGGATCGTCAGACTACAGGACGTGAAGATGGAATAGCACAAAAGATTGGAACCACTAGCTCCTAGGAGCGGGACTACGGGGCACCGGTTAAGCCTTTTATTTATTTTGTCATGCCAGTGTTCCTCCCTTTTTAGCTGGCATGACCGTTTTTGAACGGTGCCCTGGTTTTATGTAGTCTTTTTGTTTCAGTTTTATGGACTTTTTTGTTTTTGATTTATTTTGAATGTTTTATTTGATTTTGTTTTTGTTTTTATGTATCTTTTAAAATATTTTTAAAATATACTATTAAAAGTTACATTTTAAGTGTTTTCAAATTTTAGAATTTTAACACAGTTTTCTGTTTTATGTTCACCTTTTGAACTTTTTTAAGAGAGCACTTCCCGGCCCTCACAAGCACTGTTTTTTATAGATGGTTCTTTTTTTCCAGTCACTTTTAAAGCAGCACAGGTTTTATCATGTTGATTTTAATCTGTGTCTGTTTTAAACTTGTACAAAGCACAATTGTCTTGGTGTTTTTAAATGTATTTCAAATGCTTTTAAAACAAAATGTATGTCTGTATGCATGAATGTCATCTTTAAATGAAATGTAAAATGAATGAAAAAAAGAATGGGTGTAAATGTAAAAAATGTAAAATCTCAATAAAAGAGTATTTTACTAAAGATTTCCGTGGAGAGGAGCATTTATGAGTTCAATGCAATTTTTGGCTAGCCCTGCCCCTCGGGGT
Source organism: Huso huso (assembly GCA_036884735.1). Taxonomy (NCBI): domain Eukaryota; kingdom Metazoa; phylum Chordata; class Actinopteri; order Acipenseriformes; family Acipenseridae; genus Huso; species Huso huso. The sequence continues at coordinate 14,106,666 of CM072675.1, read as the reverse complement.
GGGGCTCGACATGGGTTTAAAAGCAGAACGAGCACAACAGCGGCGGCCATGTTCATAATTGGAGCCTGGCACCTTTTTTCCCATTTTTCCCCTCAGTCCAAGAAGCAAGTACCCCGGCAGCTCCGGCGGGCGGCCGCGCCCGGGGCGTCTGGGCAAAACCATTGTGGGCATCGCTTCTCGGCCTCTTGGCTCAGATCAAGTGTAGGTGGCTTGTCCGCTGCGCAGATCATGAAGCGATCGGTAAGGTAAACGGTTAAGTAAATGGTTAAGTAAACGGTGGTAGCGTTTGGTTGTCTGGTATCTGGTAGCTGGTGTTCAAGGAAGGAGGGCGTTTTTTTGGGCCTCAAGGTAGAACTCGGCTATCTGACAGGTAAGGGGGACCTTTTTGAGGGCACCTTATCTGTTTTTGTGTTTGGTTTCTTTTGTTTGTTTTTTTTGTTTCCTTGTTTGGTGTTTTTGAAGGTGTAAAACAAAATGGCGACTCAAAGGTTTGGAGTTCACCGACATAATTGTATAAGGATTGGTGTGAAGGAAATGTGTCTGACTGGTGACGAGAAGATCGAGTTTAACCATCTCGAGTTTTCTCATCAGATTTTGCAAAAGGAATTAGGATTTTCATCGATAGATTTGAATTGCATAATTACTGTGGGGAAGGGGAACACTTGGGATGTGAGTTTTGAGTCTGCAGAGAGTCTGGAACGGTGCCGGAGGGCTTTTGAGGAGTCGTCATGTCACCCAGTACTTAAAAAAAGTTACAGTCACTATACTAATGGACACGTCTAGCAGAGATGCCAAGTGCTACGATTCTGCCGTAGCAGCTACTATTTTGGAGGGTAAAATATGGTGCTATGACGAAGGGTTTGATACTACGCAAAAAAAAAAATATATATATATAAATATATATATATATATATATATATATATATATATATATATATATATATATATATATATGTGTGTGTATATATATATATACGTATAGCCTATAAATATACATACAAACCATTGTTTCAGCAGGCTACCGTGTGTGTGTTTTCTTGTCTATATATATATACATATTATTCTTCATAATATATTTCACTGGCATTTTACCTCACGTACTAAAAGTGGTGAGCCGGGTTCTTAGCAACCAGTGTAGGGGGTCCTAGAGAAACTGCCACGCAAATGTTGCCGTATACAATCGTTCAGGTTTCATCACCAGCCAGATATAAAAAATGTCCTACTCTCCTCTGTCTAAAAGAAGTCAACTATCCTGCCAGAAATAGACAGAAATACATTTCAGAATGGCCTTTTATTAAAACAAATAAAATCTCTGACTCGCATGCCTACTGTGAATATTGCCAGACTGACTTCTCAGTGAAACACGGATTGCATCGTTCATGTAGGTACAAAAAACATTAACCATTTGCAAAATCTATTGGAAATCATAAATCTATGTGTGAATTTGTGGTGTGTACAGGCAAAGATAATGCAGTGATAAAGGCAGAGACACTTTTTGCAAACTTTATTGTTGAGCACAATCTTCCAATTGCTGTTTCGGATCATATCTGTCCACTTTGCAAAGCTGCATGTCCGGACTCAAACATCGCCAGCAAGTACGGATCAGGCCGCACAAAAACCACTCCATAATCGAAACCCTTTCAAATGACACGTAAAAGTCTTTAGCCTTGGAATTATCGCTGGCTTATTTTTCATTAAGCACGGACGACAGCAGTGTAAGAAGTTTCGAATACTGGAGAGAACATATTTAATTTACTCAACAGAAATTTGAAGAAATTTAACATCCCATGGCAACGATGTGTGAGCTTCTGTTGTGATAATGCCTCTGTTATGGTTGGAGTTCACAAAGGTTTTGCAGCGCAAGGAAAATGAAAATGTATATGTACAGGGATGTCCTTGCCACTTGGTACACCTTGTAGCCCAGTATGCAGCTGCAAAACTACCACTATCAGTGGAAGATCTGTTGAATGACTTGTATTATTATTTCGACAAAAGCAGCAAGAGAAATAAACAACTGTTACAGCAGCTCTGTGTCATCGAAACCAGAATCAAGCATGTAAATACAAAGTAGGCTACCCTTTTTATTAATTAGAATCAGTCATTCTTGATAATACTATCATAGCAATCAATCCATTTTTTAAATCATTATTTTCATTATTAATGATTGATGGTTGTTGACTAACTGTGTGGCTGAATTTGTTGTGTTGCTTATATAATTTATTAGTACATTGTGTATTTTTGAAATGTAAGCCTTAACCAAATTACTAAATAATATGTATTATTTGACCTGGTGATTGGAACAAAGACCAGACAATATCTGCGTGCCTGCATTGCTGATAAATCGGTGCAACATGAAGATGTGACGCTATTCTACTCTTCTGTAAAGGCATACTTTTCAGAGGCATGCACATACATGCAGATGAAATTTCCTCTTCAGGATGAACTGCTTAGGAATGCCCAAGTGGCAGACATCAGTCAGCGGGAGAAGGTGTTATTTGACTGTGTCCGTTATTTTGTGGACAAATTTGGGCCGGTCAAAGAAGATGAAATGGATGAACTGGAGTCCCAGTTTGTAAGATACCAAATTTTCAATTTTTCAGAGGACATTTTGTCAGCAGACAGGGCTGCTGTAGCATGGAATATGATTGGGCAATTGAAAAATTGTACAACACAGAAATCCAGTTTCAGTGTGCTGGTGAAGGTCATGCTGGTGATCCTAACCATTCCTCACAGTAATGCAGATAGTGAGAGTGTGTTTAGTATCATTCGCAAGAATCGTATAGAGTTTCAGCCAAATGTATCTGATAGGACCCTGGAGGCGCTGCTTGTCCCGAAGCTCCACATCCTTGCACGTGACAGTGTGTGCTACAAGATGGTGTTTGGCTGTGATCTGCTTAAAAATGCAAACAAGCTACCAATAAAAAATAAGTGGAATTTAATACCAGAACTACATTAATACAGTAAATACCAACATACAGATCAGGAGGTCCTTACCTTTTTTTATAAAAGACTTTTAAGTTGGAAATGTTAAAAGTTGGTAATGATACAAATTGTACCAATGTTTGTGTAGACCAATGCAAACAATTACAAAATTAATGTCTGTTGTATGGAAGAGTACAGACGTGCTCAAATTTGTTGGTACCCTTACAGCTCATTGAAATAATGCTTCATTCCTCCTGAAAAGTGATGAAATTAAAAGCTATTTTATCATGTATACTTGCATGCCTTTGGTATGTCATAGAATAAAGCAAAGAAGCTGTGAAAACAGATGAATTATTGCTTATTCTACAAAGATATTCTAAAATGGCCTGGACACATTTGTTGGTATCCCTTAGAAAAGATAATAAATAATTGGATTATAGTGATATTTCAAACTAATTGGTTTCTTTAATTAGTATCACACATGTCTCCAATCTTGTAATCAGTCATTCAGCCTATTTAAATGGAGAAAAGTAGTCACTGTGCTGTTTGGTATCATTGTGTGCACCACACTGAACATGGACCAGAGAAAGCAAAGGAGAGAGTTGTCTGAGGAGATCAGAAAGAAAATAATAGACAGGCATGGTAAAGGTAAAGGCTACAAGACCATCTCCAAGCAGATTGATGTTCCTGTGACAACAGTTGCAAATATTATTAAGAAGTTTAAGGTCCATGGAACTGTAGCCAACCTCCTGGGGAGCGGCCGCAAGAGGAAAATCGACCCCAGATTGAACAGAAGGATAGTGCGAATGGTAGAAAAAGAACCAAGGATAACTGCCAAAGAGATACAATCTGAACTTCAAGGTGAAGGTACGTCAGTTTCTGATCGCACCATCCGTCGCTTTTTGAGCGAAAGTGGGCTCCATGGAAGAAGACCCAGGAGGACTCCACTTTTGAAAGAAAAACATAAAAAAGCCAGACTGGAATTTGCTAAAATGCATATTGACAAGCCACAATCCTTCTGGGAGAATGTCCTTTGGACAGATGAGTCAAAACTGGAGCTTTTGGCAAGTCACATCAGCTCTATGTTCACAGACGAAAAATGAAGCTTTCAAAGAAAAGAACACCATACCTACAGTGAAACATGGAGGAGGCTCGGTTATGTTTTGGGGCTGCTTTGCTGCGCCTGGCACAGGGTGCCTTGAATCTGTGCAGGGCACAATGAAATCTCAAGACTATCAAGGCATTCTGGAGCGAAACGTATTGCCCAGTGTCAGAAAGCTCTGTCTCAGTCGCAGGTCATGGGTCCTCCAACAGGATAATGACCCAAAACACACAGCTAAAAGCACCCAAGAATGGATAAGAACAAAACATTGGACTATTCTGAAGTGGCCTTCTATGAGTCCTGATCTGAATCCTATCGAACATCTATGGAAAGAGCTGAAACTTGCAGTCTGGAGAAGGCACCCATCAGACCTGAGACAGCTGGAGCAGTTTGCTCAGGAAGAGTGGGCCAAACTACCTGTTAACAGGTGCAGAAGTCTCATTGAGAGCTACAGAAAACGGTTGATTGCAGTGATTGCCTCTAAAGGTTGTGCAACAAAATATTAGGTTAGCGGTCCCATCATTTTTGTCCATGCCATTTTCATTTGTTTTATTATTTACAATATTATGTTGAATAAAAAATCAAAAGCAAAGTCTGATTTCTATTAAATATGGAATAAACAATGGTGGATGCCAATTACTTTTGTCAGTTTCAAGTTATTTCAGAGAAAATTGTGCATTCTTCGTTTTTTGTGGAGGGGTACCAACAAATTTGAGCATGTCTGTATTTGAAATGCATTTGGTATACTCAATTGCATTTCAAATACTTTTCCATACAACAGACATTAATTAAATTTAAATCCAAATACTTGTAGTTCAGAATACAAATATCAAGTGAAATGCAAATAATTCAAAATAAATACAAATTGTTAAATCTTTCTTGAGATGTTATTTTTGATAAAGTTTGGAGGTTGAATATTTCAGTCCAGATTTGATTCTTCCTTGGGTCATTTCATTTTAATTTGAAGGTGTTAGCAGCACCTGATCATGAAAAAAAAATACCGCCTCGCTGCGCTCACCAGGTAGTTTTTTTTTTACTGGTCAGCAGACTACTATTTTTTACGGTAAGTGCTACTATTTTCCACTTTCAGAACTTGGCATCTCTGGTCTAGAAGGGTGGTAATAGTGCGAATGGGTTCAGAAATGGTGGAGGGGAAGGATGTATGTATGTGGTTGGATAGATATTGTGATGTGCTTGAAGTGGCTAAAAAAAGTGGTAGACAGTGATGGTGTATGAACAGGTGCGTGGAGAGTGTGAGTGAGTCTGGTGAGGGATAGGACGGGCTATGAGGGGTATAGGGTCATTGCATCCGAGATTTCACTGGGTAATAATAGGGGACATGTGCACTATTTTGGGCAGCCGAAGCTGTGTAGGAGGTGTGGGGCTAGAGGTCTTTTGCCAACAGGACAAGGAGGAGAGGAGAGGAGAGAGAGGAAAGGGAGGAGAGGGAGAGAGAGGAGAGAAAGGAAAGGAGGGAGAAAGAAAAAGAAAGGAAGAGGGAGGAAGAGGAGAGGGAGGAAGGGGAAAGGGAGGGGGAGGAAAAGGAGGGAGAGAGGGAGGAAAATGGTGAGGTGAAAGTAAGTTTGAAGAAAGATTTGGAGGTTTTGCCGTCGGAAGATGAGGAGATGGTGTTTGATAAATGTGAGGGGGTGAGTGGAAAGGAGATGGAGGCAGGGAGTAGTTTGGGAGAGGTGAGAGAAGAGGGGGAGGTGAGGGAAGAAGGGGAGTTGGTAAGTTCAGGGGAGGAGCAGGTAGGGGGGAGTATACCGTATTATCAGAAAGTTAGTAAAGGTAGTGAGGAAAGGAGTGGGGAGTACGAAGACATATCCGAGGAAGAGCAGGTGGCGATGGGGGAGGAATCTAGTGAGGAGGAGATGGAACTAAAAAAAAGGGTCCAGTAAAAGAAATTCAAAGGAAGGAGAGGGAGAGAGTGTGTGTGGGTGGGGTGGGGGGGGGGGTTGAAGGGGAAGAAAAGGAAAAGAAAGCCAGGCGGGAGGGCTCCCCCAGTTCTGTTGCCTCCTCGAGGGAAGATTATGAAGTGGGTGGAGATTTGGAGGGAGCTAGGGAAGAGCAGTTCTTAGATCCTGATAGGGGAAATGCAAAAGACTAATAATGATGTTTAATTCTAATCTTAATGGTTAGTGGAATGGTTCTGAATATTGTTAGTGTGAATGTATGGAGTATTGTGAGTGAGTTGAGGTGTAAGAGTGTGTTTGAGTATTTAAAGGATGTGAGTGCAGATGTGTTTTTTCTTCAGGAGTATGGGATTGGGTATGGAAAGGATTATGGGGGAATGGAGGAATTATGGGTGCATGGAGAGTCTGTGTGGTCTGGAATGAATGAGAACAGGAATGCAGGAGTGGCTATTCTTTTTAAAAACAGAAAATGTATAATTAAGGAAACAACTGTGATACAGGATGGAAGAGCTTTAATTGTGAACGTGGTGTGCAATGGGAAAGAATTGAAATTGGTGAATGTGTATGCGCCGACTGAGAAGAATGAGAGGTATGACTTGTTTTGAGTTTCAGTCTGGTTTTAAGTTCTGCGGTTCCGGTTGTCCTTGGGGGGGACTGGAATTGCATAAGGAGTATAAGAGATAGGAAGTCAGAAAGTAAGGAGTTTAAATTAGATACAACGTGTGGACTTTTAAATAGGATAATTAAAGATTTTAAACTTTTGGATTGTTACAGAATCCACCACCAGGGGGAGTGCTTTACTTGGAGTAATACTTCTGGTAGTAGGAAATCCAGAATTGACATGTTTTTAATATCTGAAGGTTTGAAGTGTAAGGACTGTTTTATTGAACCGGTGTTTTTTTTCGGATCATGCACTGTTGAGTGTTGTGCTGGAGATGGGAGAAATAATGGTTTTTGGGAAGGGAGTGTGGAAATTAAACGTGGAATTACTAAAAGATAAAGAAAGATATAATTATTATTATTATTGTTGTTATTATTTATTTCTTAGCAGACGCCCTTATCCAGGGCGACTTACAGTCGTAAACAAAAATACATTTCAAGAATCACAGTACTAGTAATAATACAATTAAAAGCAAGATAAATACAATGACTTAGGTTCTAGCAAGTACAAGTATGACAAAATACGATTCAGTAACGGAGAAGATAACAGTGTCAGTGATAGTTACATCAGGATATAATTAAATACAAAATACTACAGATTAAATAACACTTGTGACAGATTACAGTACTCTAAAGTACAGGATAAAATGCAGTAAAATAGGGGGCAGATAAGAGCATGTAAAGCACATTTAAGGAAGAGTGATAAGTGTCCAGAGGGAAAAAAAGAGGAGTTCTACAGGTGCTTTCTGAAGAAGTGAGTCTTGAGGAGGCGCCAGAAGGTGGTCAGGGGCTGGGCAATCCTGACATCGGTAGGAAGGTCATTCCACCACTGCGGGGCGAGGGTGGAGAAGGAGCGGGCTCTGGAGGCAGGGGAGCGTAAAGGAGGTAGAGCCAGTCTTCTAGTGCAGGAGGAGTGGAGAGGTCGAGTGGGGTTGTAGGGAGAGATGAGGGTCTGGAGGTAGCTGGGTGCAGTCTGGTCAAGGCATCTGTAGGCTAGTACAAGAGTCTTGAACTGGATGCGAGCGGTGATCGGGAGCCAGTGGAGTGAGCGGAGCAGTGGAGTTGCGTGGGAGAAGCGAGGCAGAGAGAACACCAGGCGAGCAGCGGAGTTCTGGATGTGCTGGAGCAGATGGGTGGCGGACGCAGGGAGGCCAGCCAGGAGGGAGTTGTAGTAGTCTAGGCGGGAGAGTATCAGGGCCTGGACCAGGAGCTGGGTGGCGTAGTTGGTGAGGAAGGGTCAGATTCTTCGTATGTTGCTCAGGAAGAATCGGCAAGTGCGTGCCAGAGTGGAGATGTGCTGGGAATAAGAGAGGCAGGGGTCCAGGGTGACTCCAAGGTTCTTAGCTGAGGAGGAGGGAGAGAGTGTGGTAGATTCCAGAGGAACAGAGAGAGAGAGATCAGAGGAGGGGGAGGAGGAGGGAAAGAAAAGGAGGTCAGATTTAGAGAGGTTGAGTTTGAGGTGATGCGAGTGCATCCAGGAGGAGATAGCAGACAAACAGGTAGAGATACGGGAGGGGATGGTGGAGAAGGAGAGGAAAATCTGAGCATCATCAGCATAGAAATGGTATGAGAAGCCATAGGATGCGATGAGGGGGCCCAGGGAGCTGGTGTAGAGAGAGAACAGGAGAGGACCCAAGACTGACCCTTGGGGGACTCCTGTTGAGAGAGTGTGAGGTGTGGCGGTTGCTCCTCGCCAGGTTACCTGGTAAGTGCGGTTGGAGAGATAGGAGGAGAACCAGGCCAGAGCAGTGCCAGAAATTCCCATGTCAGCAAGAGAGGATAGTAGACTACAGTGATCGACAGTGTCAAGGGCAGCAGAGAGGTCGAGGAGAATTAGGACAGAGGAGAGAGAGGCAGCTCGGGCAGAGTTTAGTGAGTTGGTGAGAGACAGGAGGGCGGTTTCAGTGGAGTGAGCAGAGCGGAAGCCAGATTGTAGAGGGTCGAGCAGAGAGTGGTTGGACAGGAAAGCAGAGAGCTGGCGGTGTACAGCCCGAGGGTTTTGGAGAGGAAGGGTAGGAGGGAGGTTTTTTGAGGAAGGAGTGATAGAGGCTTGTTTGAAGGCAGAGGGAAAGAGACCAGAAAGGAGAGAGGTGTTGAGAAGGGAGGAGATGAAGGGAAGTAGAGCAGGAGCAGCAGCTTGAAAGAGGTGGTGGGGAGGGGGTCCAGGGCACACGTGGTGGGTTTGTGACCCTGGAGCAGGGAGGAGAGGTCAGAGTCTGAGAGGGGAGAGAAGGTGGAGAAGGAGGGTGAGTTAGTAGGGGATGCAGTGGGTGTAGGGGTTGGTGCAGGAGGGGGTGCGGGGGAGGAAGAGGTGTTAAAGTGTTTGCGGAGTGTTATATAAGGAGTGTTATGAGGGGTGGAGGTCTTTGAGAGACATGTTTAATGATGAGGCTGGATGGTGGGAGATGGTGAAGGAGAAAACAAAAGGGTTCTTTATAAAAGAAGGTTTTAAAAAGGCTAGAAAAGAAAAAGAACTAATTGGAGTGTGGCAAAGGAAATACAGGAGGTAAAGGAAAGGATAAAGGAATTAATGGAAAAGAAATGTAAAAGGGTGATTATGCAAAGTAAAATGGAATATTTAGAAAATAATGAAACCTGTTTGAGGTTTTTTTTAAAAAATGTATTTGAGAAGAGGAAGGTAATAGAGGGTCTCAAAGGAGAGGATGGGGTTATAAGGAAAGAAAAAAGGGAAATGAGTGCAATTGTTGAAGAATTTTATGGCGTTTTATATGATGAAAAGAATATTAAGAAGGAAAGTTTTGAGAAAATGGTCAATGGTATTTCTGAGGTGCTGGAGGATGATCAAAAGGAATTTTTAATTAAAGAAATGAGCCTGGAAGAAATGGAGAGTGCAATGAAATCTTTTAAACAAGGGAAAATGCCGGCAAGTGATGGGTTGCCCATAGAATTTTATAGGGAATTTTGGGGTCTTTTAAAGAATAATGTGTTACTTTTGTTTAAAGAGATGTGTGAGATTGGGGAAATGCCCCCTTCCCCAAGAAGAGGTGTCATTTCGCTCTTATATTAGAAAGGAGAAAGGGAAGACATAAGGAACTGGAGACCGATAAGCCTGTTGAACAGCGACTACAAGCTCTTGAGCAAAATATGGACAGAAAGAATGAAGCAGGTGATTGGCACTGTCATCCATGAATACCAGGTATGCGCAGTCCCAAGTAGGAGAACAATGGACAGCCTGATTCTCATGAGAGATACTATCTGTTATGCCAGGGAGAGGGAACTCCCGTTTAGTATCCTGAATTTGGATTTAGAAAAGGCATACGATAGAATAGCGCACAAGTACATGTTTGGTGTACTGTCTAGAATGGGGTTTCCAATCAGTTTCATTAATTGGATCAAGATCTTGTATAGAGATATCGAAAGTACTGTTTTGGTAAATGGGAGCACGTCAAAAGCAGTTAAGATTCGGAGCTGAGTGCGCCAAGGCTGTCCACTGTCTCCTTTGTTGTTTATTTGCTGTATAGAGCCGCTAGCTATAAGCATAAGGGCTAATAAGCAAACCTGTGGGATGTTTATACCTGGTAGTGATGGGAAGCAGGTGAAATGTGTGTTGTACATGGATGACGTGTCAATCATCTGCAGAGACGAGTTTTCTATTGTGAAGACCCTAGAAGCAACAGAAGAGTTTGGTGAGGCCTCGGGATCCAGAATCAATAGGAAGAAGAGTGAGTGCATGATGTTTGGAAAGTGGGGCAGAGTACCCAGTATAGGTCTGTGTTTTAAAGAAGATTTCATAAAGATTTTGGGGCTTCACTTTTATAGGACTGGCTCAGGAATTCAGAATTGGATTATTTTAAAGAACAAAACTGCACAAAAGTTGGGTTTGTGGGGGTTGCGCAAACTGACGTTCGACGGAAAGTGTTTGGTTTTAAAAGCAGTGGTTTTACCTGTTTTACCTGACAGAGGTTCAGTGTGTAATGTCTCCTTTTTTAACTCACAGATTGTGGAAGAAATTTGGCAAGAAGTGGCTCATCCAAGCCTTATGAATCAGCACAAAGATCTGGCGTGGCAGGTGGTGCATGAGATCCTCCCAGTAAGGGTGACAATGTACCGACGACGACTGCTGAAAAACCTCAAGATGTCCTTTTAAGGAGTGTGAGGCAGAAGAGACAGCAGCGCATCTGCTCTGGGACTGCAGGCAGGCCAGGGATCTGTGGCATGAAGCTGAAGACATTCTGGGTGTTTTTCTAAACAATGGAACTGTCCAGAAGGAAATGGTCCTGTATGGGACGAGTCATGATGCTATTGAAAGGAATAAATGGAGACTGTTGTGGATTTTAATTAACTGTTTTAAGTCTGCCCTGTGGAGGGCGAGAAACTTGTATGTTTATAAAGACACTCTGTTGGCCTCGAGAGAGAGGTGAAGAGGTTGGCCGGTCAAAGTCTCAGGGACTATCAGATCAGAGATGCGCTGCGTGAAGGAGTGGAGTCTGCACGGAAGAAATGGAGCCTTTGCTGGAAGCTGCCTGCCACCTGGAATTGTGCTGATACATGAGCTTAAATTAGGGGGTGAAGCATGTTGTTTAAAGCATGTACAAATTGTTTTTACTGGTTTAATGTTTTTTTTGTTGTAAATGGATTTTTAATATATGTATTTGTTTTCATAGTTATGAACGAATTGAAAATATATGTACTTGGGTTTATTGTTGTAAATGGTTTTATAGACTTGTTACAAAGAGATTGCTAATATAGTTTTGTTTTTATTGTTATTGTGTGATTTTTAAGTGATGATGATTTATTGTAAATGATAATAAAAACATTTAAAAAGAAAAATCTGTTCTTATCGATTTAATATCCGATACGTCCCCCATAGGGGGACCCGTCTATATTAAATTGATTTTTGGAAGCGGGAGATGGAACAAGGGCTTGCTCCGTCCACTCCACGCATCAACCCGGTATTGCAGTACCTCTGGAATCAGTGCACAAGAAAGGTCAAAAGAGAGAGACAGACAGGAGAGAGAGAGAGAGAGAGATTTTTTCCTGCTCTTTTTTTTTCAAATAAAGGCAGGCAGGCAGGCAGGCAGGCCTGCCTAACTGATGGACAGCCTGCTCTGCTCACGCAGCAGGCCAGTGTACCCAGAAGGCCTTGCGCTCGTGGGAGCAGGAGGATGAGTGCACCGGTAAAGCAGAAACAGAGCCGTTTAGTGGGGCAAGGAGCCCTCAATTTCAAGGCGGCAGCAGCAAAGCGCCCCTTTGCTGGGACCAAACGGCACTTGCGTTTTGGGAAGAGTTCCCTGTTTTGTTTTGTTTTGGATTTGTTTTGTTTGGCCTTGCCGCCGGGTAGAGGAGAAGGCCTTTGGGCCGGCCAGAAGGGCTGGGCCGCCAGTAAAGCCACACTCTGGCTTCTCTTCAGCTCAAATAAATCATTCTAAGACTAAGGCTCAGAGGGTAGTGGGTCTGTGAGGGGTTTGTTCGAGAAAAGAGGAGCAGGCTTTTTTATTTTTGACTTCTCTTCAGATCGGCAACTTTTTGGTCTGGTTTTGGCTTGCCTAATCCAGGCCGAGGGTCTTCCAAGATTTTGTTGACTGTGTTGAGAGCAGTTTTTCTTTTTCAGGCGGTTCCAGTTTTTCCAGACATCCCTAGAGTCTGAGAGAAGGAGGACCTACCATCCAGACGACTTTTGTTGACCTTTGATGACCTAGACGACCTCATCCCCAGCCCTTGATCATGATCGAGACCGAGAGAGCAGCCGGCGCCAAGCAGAGGGTGCCATCTGGGAGGAGCAGAGGGCAGCTCCGGACCCCGAGGAGGTCTCAGTGCCAAGCAGTGCCCCCTACTCCGCCAGTGAAGGACACAGTTTACCTGGGGAGGGGGTCCCTCTTGCAAGGCGACCATCTCCTCAGGGACTAAAGTAATAGTTCCTTTAACTGCTCAGATTTGCTGCTTATGTTGTCTCTTTTTCACAGAGAGAGACAACCCGGACGTCCAGAGGCTTCTCCCACCACAATCGGAGGAGGCAGCTGAAGGATGGCGTTCCGACCAACCTAGGAGACCAGGAGGCACAATGCGGTGCGCTTCACAAGAAACAAGCAAGATGAAACAGAACCAGGACTGACGAGACTGGAGTTCAGCCGGACCATTCTTCAGAGGGGTATGGGTTTTTCCCCTTCTGACTTGAAATGTTTGGTGAAATTGCCAGAGCTTAAGGAAGTGTTTGAGGTCAGTTTTAGGAACCCCCAAAAACTACAAGAAATGTGGTCCTTTTGGGGGGAGAATAAATATCTCGCTCCATACAAAGAATTTTGTGTGGATGCACTGACAGACAGAGAAATGAAAGTTGTTACTGTCCAATTTCTCAATCAGGCTGTTAGCGACTATGATATTACAACATGGCTAAACCGCTATGGGAGGGTGTCATCAGAAGGGAGGAAGATTACGGATGAGGATGGGGTTTGGACAGGAGCCAGAAAGTGGCTGGTACGCCTCAATGTTGATCCATCGGGCATTGGAGGCGTCCGCCACATTCCAAACTCCATAGTGTTAGGGTCCAACAAAGGGCTGGTATTTTATAATGGGATGCCAAAACTCTGCAGGAAATGTGGGGAATTAGGACACCTGGCAGCCGCATGTACTGTAGTGAAGTGCAGGAACTGCGGCACCCCCCACAAGACCAGCCACTCCAGAGAAGAGAGGCAGTGCAATTTGTGTGGAAAGAAGGGGCACCTGTTTAAGGACTGCCCCTCTTCCTATGCCAACATGGCCAGAGCCAGTAAGGCAAATACCAACAAGCCTAGGCCTGAGCAGGAAGAGGGAGCAAATAACAAAGATCAGTCCACATCACCACCAACAGTATCAAGAACCCAGATTCCAGCTCCACCATCATCACCAGCACCCCCTCACCCCCCCGCCCCCGAGACATGTCCCGTTTCATGAGGACCCCTTCCCCCAGCCCATGGGCAGCAGTGTGGAGTAGTGGTTAGGGCTCTGGGCTCTTGACTGGAGGGTCGTGGGTTCAATCCCCGGTCGGGGACACTGCTGTTGTACCCTTGAGCAAGGTACTTTACCTATATTGCTCCAGTAAAAACCCAACTGTATAAATGGGTAATTGTATGTAAAAATAATGTGATATCTTGTAACAATTGTAAGTCGCCCTGGATAAGGGCGTCTGCTAAGAAATAAATAATAATAATAATAAAGAAAGAGAGTACGACAGCCATTCCACTAGCTCCTCCAGTAGCTCCTCTGAAACAGAACACGAGGCAGGGAGTGAGCCCGGACCCAGCAGCGGCCCCCCCTGAGTAGGGCCCTCTCAGCGCCAGCACTCCCCCTCAGCTCTCGTTATGACGCCATAAGGATTGAGTCCGTGGGGGAGGAAAGCGAAAGCGACAGTGAAAGTGAGAGTGAGAAGGAGGGGAAGGGAGTGAAGAACCAGCCGAGGGTGGGGAAAAGAAAGGGTAGAGACGAGGGTGGGAAAAGAAAGAAGATGAAGACCAAAGACAGCAAGTTGCAGGTTGCCCCCATAGACCCAAAACCAGCTAATGTTCACACAAAGTCCCCAGTCATGCCCTCGCAGGCAGAGACGGAGGCGAGTTGGACGGCTACACTGCCCCTTAGTGGGCAGGTAGCAGCCAGCCAGGGCATCCCCAGCCAGCCTTCCCAGTCATTAACACAGACCCTAGCACACCTCGCAGAAGAGGTGTTCACTAATGCACCGAGGGAGAGGTCGGGGTCAACACCTTCCTTGACCAGCAGTACCTCGGTAGCAATGACCCTCTTCTGCCGAAGGGCCTCCCTTCAAAGCATCCTTGACCCCCTCACTTGTATGGGCGAAACCAGAGGCCCCCAAGAGTTCCTCCTAGATACAGCACTGGAGGACATGAGAATACCCCTGGATGCGGTAAGCCAGAAGTCGGCTAACAGCCAAAGAAGGCTGTCTGGCATGCTGCCCTCCAGCGTCTGAGCCTGCTACAGCTTCGGGGGTTCCCTGTAAGCGACGAGATAGCCCAGACCAAGCTAGATCTTTCATTGCTTTGTAGGGAGGAACAACGAAAGGTCATGCACAATACAAAAGTGCAAAAAATGGAGGAAGATGAAAAGTGTACCCGCTGCTTCTTCCAGAAAACGAGGGAGAAGTCAACAAGTCAACAACATATCATTTACCACTCGAATCAGTGCTGTCTCTATGCTATGATAAGGCTTGAAACCTGACTGAAATTTCTCAGAAATATTCTGTGCAGCAAGAAATCTATTTAATTGTTCAGCCACTACTCTTTCTAACACTTTCTAACACTGGACAAAAAAGGGAAATTAGAAATAGGCCTGTAATTATTAAGTACATTGGGATCAAGGGTAGGCTTCTTGAGCAGGGGTTTTACTACAGCAGTCTTCAAAGAATTTGGAACAGTACCTGATGAGAGTGAACTGTTAATAATATTTAAAACTATTATTTATTTTTGGATATACTTTTCTCAAAAGTGTAGTAGGAATGGGATCTAATGCACATGTTGTGGGTTTAGTCTTGTGGAAGTGAACTATGTTAGACATAGTCTTGTGTCTGGAAAAATTGTATACATGATATAAAGTTGGAGAATGAGTACAATAGGTCTTTTATTTCTTCAGAATGTTCTAGCTGTCACTATCTGTAACTGCATGTTGCTAAGAAACTAGATTTGCTTGCATCTTCACTTTTCTTACACAATGCAAAGTACTAGCCACTGCTGATAGAAATACAAGGTTACTATAAAAAGCTTATTAACATGTGATTGGTACAAGTAGAATGCTAGTAAAGACTTGATTGGTTACTGCCTTATGTAGAATCATGCCTGTTTAGCTATATAAACTCTTTGTTTCTGCCTGCGAGCAGAGAACTCATGGGTTACTAGAAGAACTTATATTCGGTTGCCTTCTGATTGTCTCTCCCTGCAATTGCTGGAATGTTAATAAAGTGCACTGAATAACTTTGGATCTAAATTTAGACTGGTGTTTAGAGTGGTGTTATAGTTAACCACCAAATCTCTGACCACTCCTGACTGAATAAAAGCTGAAACAGACAAAGCTTCCAGGAACTCGTCACATGATAATGAATTTAGAGATCTAGTTTTAACATAACGTACCGGCTTAACTATAGAGCCAGGTAATACAATTTCAAAGATAATAGCAGAGTGGTCAGAAACTGCTATATCAGTAATGGACATGTTCTGAATATGCAGACCATGAGAAATAACCAGGTCTAGAGTATGGCCATGAATATGAGTAGGACTTTTAACATGTTGAGTAAAACCAAATGACTCTAGTAATGCCAAAAAATCTCTAACAAGGGGATTTCTATCAACATCAACTTGTACATTAAAATCACCTAGAAGTAGAATCCTATTATGCTTGACAGCAATTGTTGATAAAAACTCACTAAACTCAGACAAAAACAGAGTGTTAGGTCTAAGAGCACGATATATAACAGACTAAAATAGAAGTTTGGCCATGAACCTTAAAAGATAGTATTTCAAATGATGTATAGCCATCTGTTTTTTCACAGTTAGCATTAAAATTATTACCAAAAATGGTTGCAATACCACCACCTCTTCCCACTGGGCGCGTTTTCTGACTGAAGGAGAAACCTGTGGGACAGGCCTCTACCAGAGGTACATTTTCATCTTGCTTCAACCAGGACTCAACTAAAGTTAAAAAATCTAAGTTTGTTTCCAGAATAAAGTCATTCATTAAAACAGCCTTGTTAGCCAAAGATCTTATATTTAATAAGGCAAAATGAAGTGTGGATGGTGCAGAGCATGATGAGTTCACAGTGGATGTTGTACTAACTTTAATTAAATTCTTAGTACATGAGCCCGGAGAAAAAGCTGAAAATTTTAAACAGGGGACTGATATAACCTGAATTGGATAAATCTCTTCAGGAATTTGATCGAGTGGCTGGAATGAAGCATTCAGTCGGAGATTTGAATATTTTCTGCTAATCTAAATGAACCTCTCCTGTTTGGATGCAGACCATCTTTCTTAAAGAACCCTGGTCTTTCCCAGAAACTGTCTCAGTTATCAATAAAACCCAGATTCTCTAAGGCACACCACTGAGCTAGCCAGCTATTAAGAAAAAACAGTCTGCTAAAAGCCTCACAACCCCTCCTAATGACAGGCAGAGGGCCAGAGACAATGATATTCCTACCCAATGTTTTTAATTTCTGACCAAGGGATTTAAAGTGTTTCCTGAGTGTCTCAGATTCTCTAAGTTTAATATCGTTAGTGCCCACATGGACAATGACAGTGGATGCTTGTATATGGTTCCCAACTAAGTTTTCCATCTGACCAGCAATATCAAGAACTCTTGCGCCTGGAAAACATTTAACAGTCATTTTCTTAGTATTCCTGAAAGCTGTGCTGACATTTCTAATAATGGAGTCACCAAATAAGAGTATTTCACCAGAATTGGATTCATGTTTATTACAATCAATACGGGCATTAAATCTATTTCTGAGCATGAGTTTAGGGGAAACAGGTAAAGAAGCTTTGGCCTTGGATCCCTTTCTAACAGATACCCAGTGATCTCCACCTCTCTGGGGTGAAGAAAAAACACTATGGGCCCCCTGGGAGTAGGTGAGTTGACCACAGGGGCAGGTTCCCCCAGAACGGGAACAGGGCCTGCGGGTTCCCCCAGAATCAGTACAGAGTCTGCGGAACCAGAGGCCCCCCCTGCCCTTACACCAATGCCAGTGACAAGCCATATTGCTGAAATGTTGTTAAAGCTGTAGTCAATAATTTGCTCAGACTTAATGATTTCTCTGAGGGTCGATATATGTTTTTCTAATGCAAGTACTTGATCCATCAGATCTTGGCTGACCTTACATTTTTTACATGTAAAATTGCTCATATGCTCAATACAGTTAACAACTACAAACATATTACATGCTAAGCATTGTATTGCTTTCACATCATTATCAGGTAATTCCATGGGTGACATTTCAGTTAAAATAAATTAATTAATTTAATTAATTACCTTCGTGCAGAAAGAATCAAATCTAGGCAGCGTCTCAAGAGTCTGTTAAAACAACAAGTGATGATTGTAGAATGTATGGTCAAGTGTGTCACACAACCAAACATGCAATAGGCCTCAGAAAGACCAGGGTTTTTCCTGCAGAGCGTCCTTCTAGTCTGGGATCTGTTGTTGCAGTGAATGGATTTCTGGCCTGTATAGAACAGAGCCTCCTCCTGGTCTGGGATCTGTTGTGCTTCTCAGAACCAATTCTGCTCCATCGTTGTCTGTTTTTCGTCTTGCAAACAGGCAAGCAGGAAAGAACACCTCTCTAGGGACCAATCCAGCAGAGATAGCACTGCAGACAGGCAGGTGGAGGCAACCGAAGGACGGGCAAACACGTAAGGCAGGTAGCAGCGGTGAGCGTGACATCCGGGCAGAAAGACAGCAGTCCAGGCAGGCAGCAGCGAAGACAGCAGTCCAGGCAGGCAGCAGCGAAGACAGCCGGGCAGAAAGACAGCAGTCCAGGCAGGCAGCAGCGAAGACAGCCGGGCAGAAAGACAGCAGTCCAGGCAGGCAGCAGCGAAGACAGCCGGGCAGAAAGACAGCAGTCCAGGCAGGCAGCAGCGAAGACAGCCGGGCAGAGACGGCAGTCGAGGCAGGTAACCGCGGTAGACAGGGCATCCACGGACAGATAACCAGCAGGCAGGAATCTCATTGATAAAGCAACCATTTGAAGTAACCAGAATAACCTTGGTTACACGAATCCTCATCGAATAAATATC
This sequence comes from Huso huso, assembly GCA_036884735.1. NCBI lineage: Eukaryota > Metazoa > Chordata > Actinopteri > Acipenseriformes > Acipenseridae > Huso > Huso huso. The sequence goes on along the minus strand of CM072675.1, from coordinate 14,088,345 downwards.
AAGGTCATACTTATTCAACACTCCATGTATTAATAAGAACTAAGGGTTATTTCATAGCAGCAGGCAAGAGGAAAGCAAAAGAAAGGAGGGCCAAATATAAACACCTGAATGCTGCCGTCCAGCATCTGAGCCTGCTACAGCTTCGGGGGTTCCCTGTAAGCGACGAGATAGCCCAGACGAAGCAAGATCTTTCATTGCTTTGTAGGGAGGAACAACGAAAGGTCATGCACAATGCAAAAGTGCAAAAAATGGAGGAAGATGAAAAGTGTACCCGCTGCTTCTTCCAGAAAGAGAGAGAGAAGTCAACAAGTCAACAACACATCATTTACCACTTGAATCAGTGCCATCTCGGTGCTATGACAAGGCCTGAAACCTGACTGAAATTTCTCAGAAATATTCTGTGCAGCAAGAAATCTACAGTGCATTGCATAAGTATTCACCCCCCTTGGACTTTTCCACATTTTGTAGTGTTACAACCTGGAATTAAAATGGATTTAATTGGGATTTTTGCCATTTGATTTACACAACATACTTAACACTTTGAAGGTGCACAATATTTTTTATTGTGACACAAAAGTTAATTAAACAAAAAAAAGATATTTGTTGGTTGCATAAGTATTCATAAGTAGGAGGAGGAGAAGGACCCAGAACCCACGTTGGAGGAGCTCACCCAGGCGGCTAAGACCATGAACACCGGTAAGACGCCAGGTCCAGATCAATCAATCAATCAATCTTTGTTTTTGTATTGCTTTTACCGGGGGTCGCCACAAAGTGATTTACATGATAAAAAACACATACAAATATATATAATCAGGAAATAGAACACACATATGTAATCAGTTGCCTAAAAAAATTGATTAACCGTACAATTGCCTTTTGAGTTCCACTAAGTTATATTTTTTAATTTACATTGAAGTTACCACAACTTAAAAATTTTAAGTAAAGGGTAAGAAAATAAATCAGTAAGCAGAACACAAACACATTAAGTTATGACAACATAATATGTATACATTAAGTGCACTTCAAATGGGAAGTTGTGTTTAATTCAATATATTGAGTTTTAATTAGCAAAATAATTGAGTTCATCATCATACTATTTTAAAGTATAGTTTAATTAAACTTGAAAGTTATATTAACTAAGAATAGTAAGTACTGTATACATTTTTATTTTAAGTTTCATTACTCAAAAAATCAAAGGCAATCAGTTGCCTCCATTTTTTTTGTCAGCCGAACTTATCGGGGTTTACAGTGTAAAAAATAACTAATTGCTGTACTAATGTTCCAGTTTCAGCGTTAATACCGATCACCGTTGCACACTGTTCAGAAATCTTTTTTTATTGTTATTTTATTTGTGGGGCAGCATGGTGGTGCAGTGGTTACCGCTGCTGCCTGCCTCACAGCTCCAGGGCTCTGGGTTCAATTCCAGGTCCTGGGGTCTGTGTCTGTCTGTGTGGAGTTTGCATGTTCCCCCCATGTGTTCATATGGATTTTCACCCAAAGTCCAGAAATATGTTGGCTAGGTTGAGTGGTTTGGTCTCTAAATTGTGTTCTATGGTTGTCAGTTGCCTTGTGATGAACTGGCGTCCCTTCCACACTGTAAGTGTTTAACTTTAAAACACACTTTTCAAACATGTCACTGCATTTATGATTCTAATTGTGTTTAGGAATTAAACACCTTGTGGTGTTTATTTTATAAACTCTTGGCCGTGTTTGATTTGCGACACTTTAAACGTTCGTACACGTTTATAACAGATATATCAGGTCTCTCGTCAATGTGGTAAACTGACTTTCTCTCTTGCAACTCTAGCTTGTATAGTTTTCAGTTTCTTTGTCTTCTAAATATAGTTCTACCCTCTATTATTATTTGTTTATTTAGCAGACGCCTATATCCAAGGCAACTTACAGAGACTAGGGTGTGTGAACTATGCATCAGCTGCAGAGTTACTTACAATTACGCCTCACCCAAAAGATAGAGCACAAGGAGGTTAAGTGACTTGCTCAGGGTCACACAATGAGTCAGTGGCTGAGGTGGAATTTGAACCGGGGACCTCCTGGTTACAAGCCCTTTTCTTTAACCACTGGAGCACACAGCCTCTATGTAAGGACATGTCTGGTTACATGTTAAATAAAATAGCAGGGTTAACGCCCTTTGGGTTTTCTCCAGAATAGTAGGATGATTGATCACACATGTGAACAATTGAATTCATTCCAAAATATACAAACTGGGCGTGTTAAGTGAGTCAGAGAGAACACTCAGAAAGCACACTGAACAGATTTAAATGACCTAACGCTCTGCTCCACGAGAGTGCTGAGCCACTTTTAAAAATGAATAATTTGCTTGTTTGTGTTTCTGAGGTGATGGTAGATGTCAGTGTCAGCTCCAGTCATAAGAGACATTGTAAATTCTTGTTTAAAGAAGCATGACTGCGTTGTTGATGATTCAGTAATCTCAGATTTGGTTAAAGAAGTCTGTGAGTCAAACCCCATTAGCTCAGCTTTAAAAGTGGATGGACAACTTGCCACACCCTACAAGAGAAGGGAGTTTTTTAAGAAAACATTTTCTCTGATTGAGCCTGTAGAATATATACTTGATGCAAAGGACGGAAGAACTTTCCAGTATGTTCCTATTCTGCAGTCACTGTTACAAAATTAGGCAAGAGGGACATTCAGGGGAAAGCTTCTCAAGTCCTCCCAAACTACTTGCAAGTCTCAGTACTCCCAAACTACTTGCGGGTCTCAGTATGAGTCATTTCGTGATGGGACACATTTCAAAGAAAATGAGTGTTTATCCACAGATATACTAAGTTTCTTTTCTTCTCTATGTTGATACAAGCAAAAGCACAAAATCACTGCAGTGTATTGGTTTAGCAGATGTGCCATCAGTTTTCTACACTGACATCTATCTACTTAGACATTCTCTGCAAGGCTGTTGATGTGAAAATATGGATATGGGGCAGTGCTAGAGCCACTCTTAAAAGACCTTGTGAAACTGGAAGAATAAGTACTTTTTATTCCTGTCTTAGGAAAGAGTATTAAAGGCACTGTGTTTGGTGTAGCAGCTGATAACTTGGGTGCCCATTCCATTGGTGGCTTTGTGGAAAGTTTTAGTGGATCACATATCTGCAGATTCTGTCTGGGTAAGCATTCAGACTTCCAGGAAAAAGAAGTAAGAACTGGAGCATTTCAACCTAGAACAAAACAGGAGCATTCTATACATGTTCAGCCAGCCTTGGAAAATCCTTCTTTACCACATTGTTTTGGTGTGAAAAAGCAGCGTTCCTTAACTGAAAAGCTGAAGTATTTTCACGTTTTGTCTGGATATTCACCAGATGTGCTCCATGACCTTTTTGAGGGAATCATACCTCTGGAATTGGCATTGTGCTTGAATGTTTTAATCAAGAAGAAATGTTTTACTCTATTTGAACTCAACAATCTAATCAGACAACGAAGTGGAGTCCGAACTTGGAGGACCGTTGGAGGAAACGCTCATGAAAACTGCTGCTTATTGCATCTGCTTCCATTCATAATAGGAACAAACATACCTGTGGGTGAACCGTCATGACAGGTTCTAATGGACCTCAAAGATATAGTTGAACTGGTGGTTTCCCCACTTCACACAGAGGAAACAATATGGTACCTTGACACCAAGATATCAGAGCACAGGCATAGGTTCTTGGAGGTTTTCCCACAGGAAAAACTTATTCCGGCCCCGCCCCACCCCTTGTTCGCTATGTTTTACATACCTCTACATAATAGGAGGCTGTGTGGTCCAGTGGTTAAAGAAAAGGGCTTGTAACCAGGAGGTCCCCGGTTCAAATCCCACCATGTTTCTGAGGTGATGGTAGATGAGCTTGTTTGCATTTGTGAGGTGATGGTAGATGAAATGGCCCTGTGTGAAGTTATTGTCCCCTGCTGTACCTTGCTGAGTTCGGCGCTATGTTTGGACTGAACCTCATATCTGGCTGTGTTTAATACTGATAATACAGACATTAATAATGAAAATGATGAATAATATTAATACCACAAGCCTAATAATAATACACGAATAACTATAAAACAGCTCTACATTTAAAAGAAATTAAATTATACAAATTCAGAAAAACAACCATTTTTACTATCTTACTTATTAATACACCAGTTCATCCTTGGTGACAAACGTCAATTTGTCAATCCTGCCTGTCATCTCCTGCAGGTGGCCATTCCGCCGGCTCTCTCTGATCACTGATGAGAAATGCTCAGGAGCACTGTGAGCGGCTCAGCAGGAGCGGCACTGAGCAAACCGTTAAGTTGATTCTTTTACTGAGCCGCTCACTTACTTAACGCACCACATGGTTATACTCAAAGTAGGACAATGACCTAAACTCAAAACAAACATGTAGTTCTTGTGATCATGTTTAGTACTACTTGAATTTCTGGGCTCACACTGCTCAAACAGAAACATGCTTACAAAATCTAAACATTAAACAATAGCAAAAGGGGCACAGATTAAACACATTTAACAATTATTTAGTGTTATACCTCAATATGTACAAACACTCCTGTTTAGGAATAGAACACTTGTTTTACTGTACACATACACACATGCCATTTGTGTGTCTGCCGGGTTAGGCTCCAGCTCTATAGAATAAAGAGGCTATGGAATATGTATTTTATTTGTATTTCTTCGAGTTTTTAATTAATAGTGTAGGGTTTTTATAAACAAATTCAGTTCTGTTCATCTGTGTTTTTAACTAATTAGGGCACACTCGTCTTCAAACTTCATTTTTAAAAATTGTATTCTGTAAAAGAATGACGCAAAAAGAAATATAACAAGTTCAAAATAAATATCCAAATGCTTCCCAAAAAACAAAATGAAATGGCCATTCAAAAAAAAAAATCACTTGTAATTATTCCCGCGAAAACCATTAAATTATACAGCCCTCGCGAAGATGAATCATGGTAGAATCACTTATAGTGATGCTGACACTCATTGGTTCAATTTGAATTTTATTTAGCATGTGTCATCATAATAATAAGATGGCTGTATACCATTACAAGGTATGAAGTTCAGAATTTAAAAGAAAATATTTCATTCATTTTGCAGCACTGATAAACACATTTTCATGAGCACAAACAAAACAAACATGACCATTCTGCCTTGTCAAAAAAAAAAAAAAAAAAAGTAAAGAGTCTGTAGGAGGATCATCCAACAAATCATTCATAACAAATGGGGGAAAACAGGACAAAACCAGGACAACTAGCCAACAAAATAAATGGCTTTACAAAACTTTTCAGTTTGATATTCTTCCTAAAATGTAAACGGTGTTTGGCTGATTTACCTCCAATAGTTGTTACTGTAGTTTTATTATTGTACTAGTGAAGGAACAACGTCTTACATAAATACTTATATAACATTATACATACATATAATATACATTATACAACATGGTGGTTGATCGGAGAGTTGTGGGTTCAATCCCAGGTGGGGCACACTGTTGCTGTACGTTGAGCAAGGTACTTTACATAGATTGCTCCAGTAAAGAAACCCAGCTGTATAAATGGGTAATTGTATGTAAAAAATAATGTGATATCTTCTAATAATTGTAAGTCGCCCTGGATAAGGACATCTGCTAAGCAATATAATAATAATATAAAGTAAGCCAGTCTGGGCAACCGGACTGATGTTTTTACTTTACGTAATCAAACACTGTCAATAAAAATACTGTATGAATTAAAAGCAAAAGAAAACAATTGTCTCTCTCATTTCCCAGTCCGTGCACTGCTTTTGCTGCTTTCTATCCAGTGGTTTGAAATGAGGGTGTGTCAGTTCAACAAAGCTTGATAGAATATATGTCAGTGATGAATATTGTACAATTATTTTTGTTCTGTATCTCAGCAAATGTAGGCAACTCATAATAATTCTTTAATGTAGATTTTATTTTATATCAGTGAATTTCTAAAACTTACGGGGAACACTGAATCCTTTTAGTATTGCTGTGCAGTAGCACATTGGTGTTTGAGTTCTAATTGATAGTTATTTTGAGAGCTTTATTATTATTTATTTATTTCTTAGCAGATGCCCTTATCCAGGGCGACTTACAATTGTTACAAGATATCACATTATTTTTACATACAATTACATATTTGTTACACATTATTTTTATATACAATTACCCATTTATACAGTTGGGTTTTTACTGGAGCATTCTACGTAAAGTACCTTGCTCAAGGGTACAGCAGCAGTGTCCCCCCACCTGGGATTGAACCCACGACCCTCCGGAGTCCAGAGTCCAGAGCCCTAACCACTACTCCTCTACTCTACTGCCCACTGCTTTGTATTGAATAAGCTTTATTGGCAAGAAGGGAAGTGACAAAAGGGGGCGTGGCAGAATGTTGTGTTTTAGGAAGGGAGCTAGGAAAGAAATAATAAAAACTGTGGAATTGTAATCCGTCTGCATCCATCTTATTTCTTAATAAAAGTGTTAGTTCATCAACACCTCCGAACCCCAAGATTACAATACCATGGAACTGAGTGGTGAGAATTGCTGTCAGTCAACCCACAATAACTATATATATATATATATATATATATATATATATATATATATATATATATATATATATATACATATACACACTGTATATATAAGCAATTGTCACCAACTTGCTGCAAAACCATGTCCGAGATGTATATCTTTTAAAAAAATACAGAACTAGGACAAAAGATTATAATCACTGCAAAGAAGAAAAGTCATTACAGTACTGCGGCTGAATTATTATTTTTTTTTTACGGCGATGAAAAAAATCTTTTCGGAATTGCCTAAAATAGCTAAAAATAAAAAGTTTGGACGCATTACAGTAGTGAGATTAAAACTAAAAATGTAAAAAAATATATATGAAAAATTGACATCAAAGAATGGCTTTTCTTCTTTGAAGTAATTATAATCTTTTGTTGTAATTCATTATTTATTTTAAGATACACCTGAGACATGGTTTTGCAGCCAGTTGGTGAGAATTATCCATATATCAGTTATTACAAGACTCCCTCCCCTAAACTTCCCGCAGATTATTTGCTCACATTGGGGTGCGTAAAGTGATACTCGCACTCTGCTTAACTTTCATTTTGTCATCAATGACAAAAAAAACTTCATGTGACCGTGGGTGGCTGGGGGCCCCCTCCCCGCCTCGGGGTCCCATGCAATTGCATGGTTTGCAAACCCCTAATGCCGCCACTGAGCACAGCAGGATCAAGGTTACTGTACCCAGGGTGGAATTAGGCAGTGGAGTTTAGCATCGTGAGCGTGGAAGCATTTTTCTTTCTTCTAATATGGACCATCCGCGACAATTTTGGATCGCTGTGATGGTGATCCTTTGTTGAAGGACTGCTGCAAACCATCGTTGAAGAAAAAAATATATAAAATTATATTCCAGAATTCTAACAATAAATCCAAAGCTCAAAAAAAAAAGAACCACGACTGGTAGAGAAAGTAACAAAATGAATGGTAAACTTGATAAAGAAACAAAGCTTACTACTGCTGGAATTCTGCACTATTTTGAACCCGGCTCCAGTTTGGAACAGACCTGGTTTTTGTCGCTAAATCAGCAACGAGTTGCCAGTAATAACAAGCAAGTTTGCTTCATTGCTGCATCTTTTAAAATCTTTTAAACTGGTCAGGAGTGATAAATACTAATTATATCAATCGTGAGCAGTTCATTTCTCTAGTGGGTTTGTTATTGATCTCCACAGTAACATATTAGTGGTCCTTTAATGGAAACATCATGTAATTCATTCTCTCACGTATGTTGTCACGTTATGCCATGTTCCCTTTTTGATTCTGAAGTGAGAGTAGAGAAACCGACTGAAATCCAGCAAGGCAATGACATATATATATTCTGGCCTGTTATTTGTTCAGAGGAGAGCACATAAATATTAAATATGGACTTGAGAGGAGGGAAATAGTGGAGAAGGGGGGGGACTATACTATATCCCTCCTCTCCAGTCAATATGTACTATATATAATGTTAAAGCACTATCAATTATGTAATTTTAACATAGAATATTTTTTTTAATTACTTCATTTTAAACAGTGAATACAGCAGAATAAGAAGTAATGGATATATAGATATAGCCTGGGCCAGGCATTCTACCACTCAATTAAGAGAAGTATGCAGCAAACGTATTCTGCTGCAATGTAAATCATGCTGCAAAGGGAGCCGAGATACACATTCTAATGATGATAATGTTCTCCACACTCTTCTACAGCCTTATTCATTTTATCCAAAGCATCTTTCAGCTTTGCTTCCCACTCCTCACCCCTTTTCTTTAAAACCTCTTCATCATGTCTTATAGCTGTCTCGTACAAAAGCACAGCGATCCCGTTTCGTAAGTGATGTTCCAGGCGCTCACACACTGCCATCATCAATGCCGGATTGTTAAGCTTCGAGTAAACCTCCAGAATGAGATCACTGAATATTTTCTTTTCCCCAACCACCCCCTCATACAGAGTGGTCAGGTTTTTACGTAATTTATACCTGACCACCATTGCTATAAACTTCTTCTCTGCTTCTTCCAAGACCTTTTCATCTCTGGTATTAGCGATAGCCATCATGCAATCTTTAAAAGCTTCAAATGAATTTTCGATATTATAGAGGACAGTATAATACTGGGCTTCCAGGGTCTGAACTTGAACTTGGGTATTTAGGTCTTTCATCTGGTCACAAAGATGCTGACACTTGTCGCTGATATCGCCAAACTGTTTTTCCAGTTTCTTGATTTCGGTGTCGTCAATTTTATTGAGGATTACATTGGGGATTATCTCAAACAACCCAGCAATAGGGAAAAATTGCCCAATAATTGATAATGCAGCCTTTGTCAGTTTCAAACCGGCTATCGCAACATCTTTCCCACTGTTATTCTCCATGTTTTCTTGTTGTTTTTTTCCGGGCAATGGGCAGAGTACAGTGTTTCCAAGTGGTCACTGAAAAATAAAACAGTGGTTGATTACTAGTGTATGCTTTTGGAATCTCATCATATTAATACTTGTACTGTGATTCTTGAAATGTATTTTTGTTTACGACTGTAAGTCGCCCTGGATAAGGGTGTCTGCTAATAAATAAATAATAATAATAATCATCATCACTTATATTTATGAAGTGCAATTCCTGTCATAAAATCAGTGATGGCCCTTTAAATATTGGGCTTATTCACCATGCTAATGCCTATGATAATGATAAACGTTAGATACGTTAAACGTTAGAAATGTATGCATGTGGACAAATGTCCTATGCATTTGTGCTAAATTATTTGAATTGCTCTAATTAAGAGAAAACATATTCTGCTGCAATGTAGATCATGCAACAAAGGGAACCGAGATACACATTCTAATGATGATGATGTTCTCCACACTCTTCTACAGCCTTATTCATTAAACAATGGTTGATAGTGTATGCTTTTGGATTCATCATCATCACTTATATTTGTGAAGTGCAATTCCTGTCGTACGACATCTCAACGCGCTGTACAAAGCCCCAAACAACATTTATATAAAACAATATGAGGGAAAAAAACTAAAAACTAAGAAACTGTATGTAAAAGAAAAAAAAAAAATACCATAACGAGATACATTAAAGCAATTCATCAAACAAGGACCAGGACCGCGTATACACAATACAACTGAAGTGGGCTCCTGTGCCCAAGATCGCGTATTTCCAATCTGAAACACGCATTACTCTGGGGAGTTATTGTAACACGGTAACTAGCAGTACAGGCTAGCAATGCCCTGGGAGACGTATTAATTTTTTTAAATCGCAGGAGCATATTCAGCAATATTATTATTTACATCTTAGCAAAGCCCCCCTTATCCAGGGCGACTTCTAGTCGTATACAAAAAATACATTTTTAAGAATCACACAGTACAATTATTAATACAATTAAGAGCAAGATACAAAATACAATGACTTCAGTTCTAGTAAGTACAAGTGTAAGACATAATACAATTCAATATCAGAGGAGATAACAGTGTCAGTGATGAAATGCAAAATACTACAGATTGAATAACACTTGTGGCAGATTACAGTAAAGTACTCTGTAAAGTACAGGATTAAATGCAGTAAAATAGGGAGCAGATAAGGGTAAGTTAAAGTGCATTAAGGCAGAGTGATATAGTGTCCAGAAGGAAAAAGACGTGCTGTGTGAAGAGGTGTGTCTTGAGGAGGCGCCAGAAGGTGGTCAGTGACTGGGCAGTCAATATTATTATTATTGTTATTATTTATTTCTTAGCAGACGCCCTTATCCAGGGCGACTTACAATCGTAAGCAAATACATTTCAAGTATCACAGTACAAGTAATAATACAATAAAGAGCAAGATAAAAACAATGACTTTGGTTCAAGCAAGTACAAGTGTGACAAAATACAATTCAATAATACAGCAGATGTCAGTGATAGTTACATCAGGATATGATTAAATACAAAATACTACAGATTAAACACTTGGCAGATTACAGTACTCTGAAGTACAGGATTAAATGCAGTAAAATAGGGGGCAGATAAGAGCAAGTAAAGCACATTTAAGGAAGGGTGATAAGTGTCCCAGGGGAAAAACAGAGGAGTTCTACGGGTGCTGTCTGAAGAGGTGAGTCTTAAGGAGACGCCGGAATGTGGTCAGGGACTGGGCAGTCCTGACATCTGTAGGAAGGTCATTCCACCACTGCGGAGCGAGGGTGGAGAAGGAGCGGGCTCTGGAGGCAGGGGAGCAGAGAGGAGGTAGAGCCAGTCTTCTAGTGCAGGAGGAGCAGAGAGGTCCCAGGGGGGTGTAGGGAGAGATGAGGGTCTGGAGGTAGCTGGGTGCAGTCTGGTCAAGGCATCTGTAGGCTAGTACAAGAGTCTTGAACTGGATGCGAGCAGTGATCGGAAGCCAGTGGAGTTGTGTGGGAGAAGCGAGGCGGGCAGCAGAGTTCTGGATGAGCTGGAGCGGACGAGTGGCGGACGCAGGGAGGCCAGCCAGGAGGGAGTTGCAGTAGTCTAGGCGGGAGAGTACCAAGGCCTGGACCAGGAGCTGGGTGGCATAGTTGGTGAGGAAGGGTCGGATTCTTCGGATGTTGCTCAGGAAGAATCGGCAAGTGCGTGCCAGAGTGGAGATGTGCTGGGAATAAGAGAGGCAGGGGTCCAGGGTGACTCCGAGGTGACTACAGGCATTTTGTTAGTGGCAAGAACAATTAATGGAAAAAAAACCCCTATAAATCAAATGTATTTCATCTAATATGATGTCAAAACACTCATTACGTGTTGATTGTTTGATTATATACTTTTGTCACGTTGTTTAAAAAAACGAGTGGATATAAAAATGCATTACTACTGGAAAACAACGAATGAAGAACTATTTAGAGGCAGTAATCAAGATTAGTGTACATTATTTGTTGTAAAGCATGGGTTCTTAAACTATGTGGAGCAGTGTGGAGTAGTGGTTAGGGCTCTGGACTCCTGACCGGAGGGGCGTGTGTTCAATCCCGGGTGGGGCACACTGTTGCTGTACCCTTGAGCAAGGTACTTTACCTAGATTGCTCCAGTAAAAAAAAAAAAAAAACAGCTGTTTAAATGGTAATTGTATGTAAAAAATAATGTGATATCTTGTAATAATTGTAAGTTGCCCTGGATAGGGGCATCTGCTAAGAAATATAATAGTCTGCTAAGAAATAGTAGGTATGAATAGTATGTGAACAAAGTGGGTCGTGAACACCTTTCTACTGGGTCGCATTGTGGGAAAATGTATTGAGTAATTTGTATAAATTATCTGAAGTAAGCCAGTAAAACAGGCAAATTTCCAAGCACCTCACTGCTCCCATTAAGACTTTTGAAATGTATTATTATTATTTATTTCTTAGCAGAATTACAATTGTTACAAGATATCACATTATTTTGACATACAATTGCATTATTTTTACATACAATTACCCATTTATACAGTTGGGTTTTTACTGGAGCAATCTAGGTAAAGTACCTTGCTCAAGGGTACAGCAGCACTGTCCTCCACCTGGGACTGAACCCACAACCCTCCGGTCAAGAGTCCAGAGCCCTAACCACTACTCCACACTGCTGCTGTATGTTTGATATTTTACTTTTTTATATTTTATCATTTTCAAATGAAATGGGTCGCAGCACAAAGGCAGTGAGACAGTGGCTATGTTTCCATTAAGATATCAAAGCCAATAACATCTTATGCGCATTTGAAAGCGGACAAACTGGCAAGTGATGACTTTGTGGGCAGAGCTAAAGTTATTTGCATCGAAAACTGAAATACGCTAGAAAAGTTGTTTCCATTTAAAGTTATGCGCATTAAGGCACCTTAATTCGCATTTTCTGAAAATATCAACTTTCCTAAAACCCTGAGGTCTAGGGTTTTTAAAAGTTCGAATAAATGTACACGTTTTGCGAATTATACCCATTTCCATTGAGTTTGTTGCATATTTTTTTTTTAATCCGTAAACTTGTATGGAATAAATCTACTGCAATGGAAACATAGCCACTATTCTGGGTCCTGACACCAAAAAAAATGTAAGAATCTCTGTTGCAAAGATTCATAAAAACTAGTTTATTACGGCAATGTGTTTTCATTAGGTTTTTAACAATTACCATTTTGATATTTTATTTATTCTTCTATTATGTTGGTTAAGCTGTTGATTTTGTGCTGATATTTTCATATTCTGTATATATATTTACATTTTTTGATCAGATTATTATTTACATAAAACTTGTATGCCCTACAGAATTCAATCAAAGAAAATGGTAGTACACCTCTGTTCTAATAGTATGTATGTATTGTAAAATATTCACTAGAGTGTTCTGAACAAAACAATATCATTTATAGGTCTCTGCTGCTAAAGATACATTTATTGAAGATTTTCAAAGACAGGAAGGGCAATCACCTAAATATCACTCAGGTCAAAGAATGTTTGTAACTTGCCCAAGCATCATGTTTTTTCAACCAAACCTTTTCAGAAAGTATTGTAAGGGCCCTCAAGTCATAACATGGCTTTGTTTCTTTGAAAATAGCAAGACAAATATGTCATTATGAAAAAAATGTTTAGCGATTTTATTTTTTTCCCAAAAAAACAAGACTAAATATAGTGTAAAAAATTTAAAAGGTTTGAATGGTTTGTGAAGTCCTGTAAAATGTTCCCCAGAGTGTCATGAAACAAGGACACCAATTTCTAAAAAAAATGGATATTTAGTGACTTTTTAGGAAGAGAGTCAAATTGTCTCTAAAAACATCCGGTACTGTGGCTGTGTTTTCGGAAAAACGTCTGGTCTTTAACGGGTTAAACCCATTGATACTTGGTTATTTTTTGATCCAGGTTTTAACATGATCACTGTTGCTTGTGCAAAGTGCACTGGGGTCATAGGCCCCACAGAATTTTAAACCCCTCGTGTTTTGGGTCATGCCATCAGGGCACGCTTGCTGTGAAAAGACATTCTAACGTTTTCCTTGCTGTGATCAACCAAAAGACATTCCGCGGCAGTCAAATTATAACTTTTCGGGACAAAAGTTCCAGTTTAATTTCTGCCTGTTTTTATGCAGCTGTCCAATCAGCTGAATCTCGATGTTGCTAATTATACAGAGACTGTTAATTTATTGAGAAATCATACAGTAGGCCTACGTTTACATGCAGGCAGTACTTGGAATACCATGCGTTCTAAATAGCAATACCACGCCATGTAAACAGGGTATTCCGAAATTATTATTTTTATTTTATTTCTTAGAAGACGCCCTTATCCAGGGCAACTTACAATTGTCATATTATTTTTACATACAATTACCCCATTTATACAGTTGGGATTTTTACTGGAGCAATTTAGGTAAAGTACCTTGCTCAAGGGTACAGTCCGTTTTCCAAATAGCAATATTCCAAACACCGAATCGGAATACTAGCCTTTGTAAAGACGCGACTGCTTTTTTTTTTTTTTTTTTTTAAGTCCTCCCAATTTTTTTATATTTTTATCCCAATTGGGAATGGCCAAATATTTTTAAGCTCAGCTCGCTACCACCACCCTGCACTGACGGGTGCGAACACACAGTCCTCCTGGGAGCTTTTTTCACACTGCGGACTCCCATGCAGCCACCCAAGAACTACAGCGTCAGAGGTGGAGCTCTCGGGCAGCCTGGCAAGCCCACAGACTAAGCGGTCGCTGATGTCCAGACACCCTGGCCGACCTAATCCTCCCCTCCCCTGGGTGACGCCGCCATTGTGCGCCCCCTGGGACTCCGTCCACGGTCAGCTGTGGAATAGCCTGGCGTCTTTACGTCCTGGATGTGCCATCCTGCACTCCACGTGGAGCGTCTTTACTGGATGTGCCACTCGGGAGCCCCCGTTGCTTCATCTTCTATAGTACTTTTATAAGACGGTGGTGTGCCTAACAACAAAACTTTTGCAGAAACTGTATACACATTTATTTACAGTACCAAACTGGTTGCCAACTACATGGAATTTAATTATAGCAGCTCATGATCATTTGTACAGTTGGCGACTTTGTACAGTTGGAGACAGAGAAAGGCAATGCAGCCTGAAGAGCTTGCACAGATGATGGAGCAAGAAGAAAATACAGATGATTTTGGAGGATGATTTTGAAGAATCTAGTGACGAGGAAGTACATTTTCTCTTACTGAGGACTCTGATGAATCTCGGAATCGGAGGCAAGTGACCACGAACCAGATGCACAACCGGAGGGCGAATGGAGACGCGCATCTGTAAGTGTGGATGCTTTCACAAAAATCCCTTTTACTGTGAGAAATAAGGGATTTCAAGGTAATAATACTTTGAGAACTGCACTGGAGTTTTTTCAACTTTTTTTCACTGACGTTTTGTTTACTGAAATTGTGAATGAGACTAATAGACATGCGAGCGTAAAGCTAACAGGACCGCGGCGTAACAATTCTATTTGGAACTCCTGGAAACCTGTTACATTACCTGAGATGAAGGCATTTTTTGGTGTTGTGCTGAATATGGGACTGAATGTAAAAACAGACATAAAAGAATATTTCTCTGAGGAATGGACCGACAGAATGCCGTTTTGATGTATTCAAGAGATCACGTTTCTTGCAGATCTTTTGGATGCTGCACCTTTCCCCCAGGGTTTCCCCTGGGTTCTAGATTTCTGTAGTCATTAGTGACTAATCCTTTCTAAAAACATTAATCACTCCAGATATTCAGTAGTCACTACTGGCGCACAGCTCAAGTCTTCAATGGTGTTATGAATCCTGTTTTTATTTTATACCTTAAATCACTGTATTGACCAAAACAATTATTTAATTTAAACCGTTTTAATAATGCTCTACAGTTTAAATAAATTTGTAATGTACAGCTGTAAAATTTTAGAACATTAAAATTCAAGAACCAGAATTATTTGCCCTGAAAAGCTACATACAGACACAGAATGCATTATGAATTACTTATATCATGTATGTCTTTTTACAATAAAAAGAAGAAAAAAACAGTGTTAGAATATTATATACAACCCATGGTGTTCCGAATCCAAGTCTTCATTTTCTACAACTTGTTCTGTTTGTTCTGTTTCACTCTGCTGTGGCCACGCTGAAAAAACGAGTGGATTTTCTTCTGCGACAGTTTACAGTATTGGCAATCATGTATTTATATTGATGATAAAAGTTATAGAAAAGAAGGCAAAGTTCACTATCTACGCGTCTCTACAGCTGGCCTCAATATGAAAACATACTACTGGCATTTTTTAATTATTGATGATTAAAACGTACAGTACTGATGCTAATTTAAAAACAACAATAAAACTCTTACCTAGTATCAGTGTCATAGATGTCCCTGCTTGTTACCACACAAATCACTGAGAGCTTCAGTCGCAAGACATTTTTGGCGTTTTTAATCTTTGATGGTATTTCGCCTTGATCGCCATTTGCTAGTAATGTACTAGTATTGAGCAAACAATCCACATTTTTTCACTGGATTGAAAGCTAAAACTACTCTCACACCAGACGTAACGGCTTGTCAAACTAGACCGCATGACAATACTTTGGTTTCTGATTGGCCATACATTCTGTATTTTGAAATGTAGTAATTAAGTTACAATAAACTTTAATCGGGTCATTGAAAATAATAAAATATCGACTTGCAGGCATGAACGCACACAGGAAATAAAATGAGTTAAAGACTAGGCTTAGTCTTTTAAAATGTCTTTTTTTTGTATTCCAGACAAACTGCAGTAACCGCCCAACTGTTTATATTACATTTAAACAACAGGGCTTATTTAAAATGTACATATTTAATATGTAAATTAGCCATGTGTGCACTGAACGCTGTCACAGCGCGTCAGTCTGGTGTTAGCGATTAAACGCTGATTACGTGACAAAAGTTTGCAATAGATTGGCAAGTGGTACTAAATAAAATGCGTTGTCTGCCATTTCAGAATTTTTCTCGAGTACCCCAGTTTGAAAACTGCTAGAAGAAACCACATTACCAACAGATACAGTTTAATAGTAGTAGTATTTAAATGCCGTTGTCCTGACTGGTAAATTCTTCCAGCTTCCCCTTTTATTTTGATAATTTCCATATAAAAAATGACATTTTTATCTTGACATTTTTCATTCTTAGCCACCAAGTAAATATTTTGGACAGTTTTCAAAACAATTGTTGCTTTATTTTTACACGTTGGTGTTGTTGATAACATGATAAACAGTATATCTGCTTCAGGTTAAACGATGGCCCGTGTTACACAGAACACACAAAACAATGTCAAAATACACAATGATTTCAAATTTTATACACTATATAGTTTTTATACGTTGGTATTACATAAGAATTTCCTTTATTTTCCAGTGGATTTGCTATGTTTTTAACTTATTTTAATACTGCACATCAAATTATATACAGTTTAGAAAATTATTCTTGAAATTAAAAGCTATTTTATCAAACCATGTCTGAATAAAGCAAAGAACTGTGAAAACTGTATTACTTATTCTAAAAGATATTCTTTATTTGTTTCCTTAGAAAAGATAATAAATATTGATTATAGTGATATTTCAAACTAATTTTTCTAATTGGTTTCAATGCAAGATGTATGTCTCCAATCTTGGCATATTCATATTTAAATGGAGAAAAGTGCCATATAAAACTGAACATGGACACTGGATAGGAGACAGAAAGAAAATTTTATCATGCAAGACCATCTCCAGGCCTGATGTTCCTGTGACAAATGGTCAAGAAGACAGTTGGTGCAAGAGGAAAATCAACAGTGAACAGAAGGATATAATTTTGTTGCCCTGAATTTTAGCATTTTGGTCATAGAAAAGACCCACATTTCTTTGAAACAAATTTTAAAAAGCCAGTTACTAAAATGCATATTGACAAGGCAACTTTTTTTTTTTTTTTAGGTCAAAATGATGCTTTTTCAAGTTTCACAAATCTTGTTGCAGACAAAAAAAGTATTTCAAAGAAAAGAACACCAACTATAATAACCTATATTTCAACAGTCATCTGTGCAGGGCACAATGAAATTCAAGACTTATTCTTCCAGTGTCAGAAATGTCTCAGGGTCGTAGGTCATGGGTCCTCCAACAGGTTATACACAGCTAAAAGCACCCAAGAATGGATAAGAACAAAACATTGACTATTCTGAAGCCTGATGTTGATTGTCCATGAAGCTTTACTGTGAAACTGGAGCAGTTTGTGTAACCAGGGCGGGTGTGCAGAATTCTCATTCTACAGAAAATGGTTGACTGGAGAATGCAACAAAATATTAGGGAGTTTTTTTGTCCAAATTTTCATTTGTTTTCTTATTTACAATATTATGTTGAATAAAAAAAAAAACAAGATTTCTATTAAATATGGAAAAACAATTAGCCTTTTTGTCAGTTTCAAGTTATTTCAGAAATGTCATTCTTGGTAATACAACAAATTTACTGTATTCATTTATCATGCTCGTTATAGGCCTACTGGCTTAAAATTGATTGCTTCTGGTCTGAATTTTAGCATTTTTGGGAAAGGACACATTTCACATATTTTATAACGCCGTAGGCTACTTTTTTTCTTTTTTAATGAGAGAATTTCTGCAGACAGGATTTTTTGGAGCAATAACTATATTTAACACCGAAGCTTGCGGATGCAAAGGTTTAACAGGGAACAGAATCTCTGTAGCCATGTTGTTAGCAAGCCTGATGTTTTGTCCATGCTTTAGTGAAACAGCAGAAGCTGTCAGGTTGAATAAAAGAATAATGAAAACGAGGCTAAAAAAGCTCAGACAGCTGGCACCGCGTATTGCTATTGATTGCGCCTGGTCAGGGGTAGGGGACACACGAGCGAGCGTTTAGAGAATTTCATAAAGCGGTCTGGGTTACCTGTAGTCGCGGCAGCAGAAGCTGTCAGGTTGGGGTAAAGAATGCGTATGGTAAACGACACGCAACATGAAACTGAGGCGCTGAATGGCTGACTGCATTTACGCCGCTACCACGGGATGAGAACGTTGCAGAGTCAATGAATCGATGAGGCCGAGGCGCTGATCTGATCAGCAGCAGTGACTCTATGGTTTAGCGATCCCTTCTTTTAAAGAACGAGACGTTGTGTGTGACTAACAAAAGGGATTTTTTTTTATAGTACAAACAGAAACGATCGTCACTAGTGACGATTCCACATTTTTTTTGTCGTCACTTTCAAAAAACATTCGCAAATTACGAGAGTGACGAGCGACAGCGAAACTCCTGCTTTCCCCTCCCCCCACCCAGGTGCCTCAGAGTGCTTTTGTTAGCAGAGGACAGAAGGTCAGGAATGTGGTCAGCTACATAGACACAAAATGCCGTGAGCTATTCATCCCAGGTAGAGACATTTGCATAGATGAGAGCACCGTTGGCTTCAAAGGAAGGATTATCTTCAAGTGCTACAATCCTCAGAAGCCTACCAAGTGGGGTGTGTGTGTTTGTTTTAGCTGACTGTGAAGCTGGTTATGTTTCTGCTATTGTTCCTTATTTTGGCAGCCCAACAACAGACTCCCTGCTGAGACCAGACATGCCGTTTTCATCAAGGATTGTTCTTCACCTGTGTGAAACATTGCTGCAGACAACAAATGGACATGGCTTTCATTTGTTTTTTACACAGGTTACGACCTGGCCATGGAACTGCTCAAAATCAAAATCTATCTTACTGGAACAGTAATGGCCAATAGAAGAGGATTGCCAGCACCAGTGAAGCAAGGCCTCAAACTGAAAAAAAATGAGGCAGTTTCATTCAGCAAGGACAACAATGTCATGGTGGTAGGATGGAAGGACAAACGGCTAGTGCTCATGTTGAGCACCTTCCAAGGCAGTGACTGTGAGAAGGTACAACGCACCATCAAGCGAGGAGAAATTCAAGAGCTGGACAAGCCTTCAGTGATCTGCGATTACACCAGCAAGATGGGTGCAGTGGACCGGGCGGATCACTACTGTGCCAGCTATGCTTTTACAAGGAAATCTCTGAAGTGGTGGAGGAAGATATTCTTTTGGCTGCTGGAAATAGCAATTGTGAACAGTGCTATCCTGTTCAATTTGATGAAGGTGGAATCAGGACAGCTACCTGTTCGCCATAAAACCTTCAGGAAAGACTTACTGGTACAACTGGTGGGAAATGTGTGCAACCCTGGCTCCAGAAAACATGGTCGTCCATCATCCACAGACAGAGAGGAAAGACTGAATGAAAAGCCACATTTTATCGCAAAAAATGAAGGAAAGAGCACCAAAGACTGTGCAGTGTGCAGTGACAAAAAGACAAAAGGGGGGAGGAGAGAGACTGTATGGTTCTGCAGAACCTGCTCAAGGCAGCCAGGGTTGCACCCAGGTGACTGCTTTGAAAGGTACCATACCATGGACACATACAGATAATTTCTGTCAGTGTAAATGCCTTTTTTTGTTTGCAGACCTCGCCTGATATAAATAGTTAAAAATTGATGAAAAATTGTTTTTAATTATTTTGTTTTTGTTTTTTTTGTTTGGCAATAGGGTGCAATTGATTTGTAAAAAGTGTTGCACCTGTCTGATTATTCTAAAGGTACTATAATCAATTTTTTAATTTTTCTGAAATTTTGTTACTTTTTTTTTTTTTTTTTTTTTTTTAATGTTATATATATATATATATATATATATATATATATATATATATATAAATAATAAAAACATGTTTTTTGTTCAAAATTTTGCTACTGGTGTCTTTGTATAGGGTACCCTTTGGATTTATACTGCTTTGTTCCTTTAAGCAAATAAAGTCACTTTATTTCAATTTAAACTGCACATGTCTGAAATTTTATTTTTTTTTCATAAAAATTAATTGGACCTGACCAGCCTGACAGCCGCACAATAAATGGACTGCAAAGGGTTAAAATGTCTATTGAAATTTTTGAGTCTCTTAATGAAATGTTCCCAAATACAAAATTTCAAATATTTAGTTATGTATACATGGTTTCCATAAAACTTTCTAAATATAATGAAAACACTAACATTTTATTCTCAAGTTTCTTAAACCAACAATACCAAATACTGTATACATTATAATTATTGATATGTGTAAAATTGTATTCTTGTGACTGTTTGTATGATGTTAAAGAGGAACTAAAATAAAAGATAAACAATCCCACCTTGCTGTCTGAATGTGTTTGGTTATTGTATAATAGTATGCTCCAAAACATCTGCATAATGCCACACTGCCAACGTCCAAAATGTACCAGCAGACCATGCTTGTCTCACAAGTTAGTGTTGCTATATGGACATTTAATAGCTAATGCGCTGCTACATTAGGAGTACTTGCGGAAGGCAAGTTTTTTTTTTGCTCAAAACAGTTGTTCAAGATTGGGGATTTTGGACGTTGGCAGTGTGGCATTATGCAGATGTTTTGGAACATACAATTATTATACAATAACCAAACGCATTCGTCAGCAAGGTGGGATTGTTTATCTTTTATTTTTCATGTAACTGCTGAGTTACTCTTTAAGTATTAAAATATTTGTATTGTTCTGAATCTTAAAATAAATTTGGCACATACATAGTTGAATCTGTAAAGATTACGTTATACTTTAAAATCAACAAATATATAGTACATTATAACAAAATGTGTTTATATTTCTCATGCTTTAAGTAGTGATATGTAAGGTATGAAATTATTCATATCTTATGTGGGCAACATGAATCTGAAGGTTTACCAGAGATAGGAAGGAGCACAGTGGAGTTATTAATAAAAGAGACTTTTCTAAAGTTACTTTTTAAAACATACTTGATGGACAAGGGTGTGGAAGTAAATTTTTTAGAGTTCAAGGACACACCTTTCCAGAAGCATTTAATCTAGAAAGGAAGGGGGGAGAAAACAAAAACAGTAAGACAACTATTAAATGTATTTATCTTAATACTAGAAGTCTCAGAAACAAAATGTTAGAACTTGAAGCTACTGCACTAACAAGTAACTATGATGTGATAGGTGTTACAGAAACTTGGTTGTCTGAGAGTGATGGAGACGAATATAATATTAGTGGGTATACACTGTATAGGAAAGACAGGCAGGACAGAAGAGGCGGAGGGGTAGCGCTATACGTAAGAAATAGTCTTGAAGCCCAGGTGTTAAATCAGGACAAAGAAAACAATGCAGAATCAATATGGGTCAGAATAATGGACAAAAATTCAAAGGGCATAATAATAGGAGCATGCTATAGACCGCCAAATTCAGACGCTGAGCAAAATAATCTGTTATACAATAACATTCGAAATGCGTGTAGAAAAGGAGAAGCCATACTAATGGGGGATTTCAACTTCCCCGTATAAAATGGGAGAACCCGGTGGGGAGCACGATGGATGAAACTGAAATGGTGGAAATGACAAATGACTGCTTCTAATGCAATTTGTCAAGGCACCGACTAGAGGGGAGGCATGCCTTGATTTAGTCTTTTCAAATAACAAAGGCAGAATAACTAAAACAGACGTCAGAGAGCCATTGGCAAACTCAGAGCACAACATGGTATCATATGAAGTATTTTTTAAAACCCCAAAAGTAATGACTAAAGCTAAGATTTACAATTTTAGAAAAGCAAACTATGAAGGTATGAAACATAGACTAACAGAAGTAGATTGGAGTAAAATAGAGAAAACATCCACAGAAAAAGGATGGCTGTTTTTTAAAAATGTAGTACTAGATGCGCAAAACAATTACATCCCAAAAGTAGACAAACCTAAATCTAAAACAAAATGGCCAAAATGGTTTAATAGATCAATTAAAAAAAATATTCCGCGAAAAAAGGCACTTTACAGAGCGTTTAAAAGGGACCAAAAACAAACTACACAGAAAGAGTACTTGGAACTGCAAACACAAGTCAAAAAGGAAGTTAGAAAGGCCAAGAGAGAGATAGAAATCAATATTGCTAAGGGGGCTAAAACCAATTCCAAAATGTTTTTCCAATATTATAACAGCAAGAGAACATTCAAAGAGGAGGTTAAATGTCTAAGAGACACAAATGGCAAAATCATAGATGAAGAAAAAAAAATAGCAAATATATTAAATGATTACTTTTCACAGGTTTTTACAAAGGAGGACACGGACAACATGCCCCACATGTCAACCTGTTCCTATCCAATTTTAAATAACTTTAGCATAACAGAGGCAGAAGTGTTAAAGGGACTAGGAGCTCTTAAAATAAACAAATCCCCTGGGCCCTATGACATCCTCCCAATAGTACTCAAAGAAATGAAAGAAGTTATTTACAAACCGCTAACCAAGATCATGCAACAGTCTCTTGACAGAGGGGTTGTACTGACAGACTGGAAAATAGCAAAAGTAATACCGATCCAGAAAAAGGGAGACAAAACCAAACCGGGTAACTACAGACCAATAAGCCTGACTTCTATTATATGTAAACTTATGGAAACTATAATAAGATCCAAAATGGAAAATTACCTATATAGTAACAATATCCTTGGAGACACTCAGCATGGTTTTAGGAAAGGGAGATCGTGTCTAAGTAACCTGTTTGACTTTTTTGAGGATGAACATTGAAAATGGATCATTGCAAAGCATATGACATGGTTTATTTAGATTTCCAGAAAGCTTTTGACAAAGTCCCGCATAAAAGATTAATTCTCAAACTGAACGCAGTAGGGATTCAAGGAACTGCATGCACGTGGATTAGGGAGTGGTTTACATGTAGAAAACAGAAAGTACTAATTAGAGGAGAAACCTCAAAATGGAGCGAGGTAACCAGTGGTGTACCACGGGGATCAGTATTATGTCCTCTGCTATTCCTAATCTACATTAATGATTTAGATTCTAGTATAGTAAGCAAACTCGTTAAATTTGCAGACGACACAAAAATAGGAGGAGTGGCAAACACTGTTGCAGCAGCAAAGGTCATTCAAAATGATCTACACAGCATTCAGAACTGGGCAGACACATGGCAAATGAAATTTAATAGAGAAAAGTGTAAAGTATTGCATGCAGGCAACAAAAATGTGCATTATAAATATCATATGGGAGATACTGAAATTGAAGAAGGGAACTATGAAAAAGACCTAGGAGTTTATGTTGACTCAGAAATGTCTTCATCTAGACAATGTGGGGAAGCTATAAAAAAGGCCAACAAGATGCTCGGATATATTGTGAGAAGTGTTGAATTTAAATCAAGGGAAGTAATGTTAAAACTTTACAATGCATTAGTAAGACCTCATCTAGAATATTGTGTTCAGTTCTGGTCACCTCGTTACAAAAAAAAGGTATTTGCTGCTCTAGAAAGACTGCAAAGAAGAGCAACCAGAATTATCCGGGTTTAAAAAGGCATGTCATATGCAGACAGGCTAAAAGAATTGAATCTGTTCAGTCTTGAACAAAGATAACTACGCGGCGATCTGATTCAAACATTCAAAATCCTAAAAGGTATAGACAATGTCGACCCAGGGGACTTCTTTGACCTGAAAAAAGAAACAAGGACCAGGGGTCACAAATGGAGATTAGATAAAGGGGCATTCACAACAGAAAATAGGAGGCACTTTTTTACACAGAGAATTGTGAGGGTATGGAACCAACTCCCCAGTAATGTTGTTGAAGCTGACACCATGGGATCCTTCAAGAAGCTGCTTGATGAGATTCTGGGATCAATAAGCTACTAACAACCAAACGAGCAAGATGGGCTGAATGGCCTCCTCTCGTTTGTAAACTTTCTTATATTCTTATGTTCTTTTTTCTAAGGATAACTACCAATCAAGTGACATTCTGGGTCAATCTCAAATGATTGGCAGATGTTTCAGAACACCTCTTATGTCAATTTTAAGGCAGGGATTTGAATAATTCGAGGTCTTGATTTTTTCATCAATTGTCGACCAGTTATTGAAGAATCAGCTCCACACATTGGAGCTGTAGGAGACGCATTCTTTGAGAAAACCTTTCTTCAACTTAAGAACTTTGATCTGCACTGAAAATTGAACTCTGAACTGAACTGCAACTAAAAGAAAATCTCTTGAAGGTGAAACAAATTGTATTTTGATATCATTTTGCAAAGCTGAGGTATTTAACAGGGTAGAGTAGGCTTTTGCAGTTAGAAGATTAAAATCAATCCCCAAGTTACCCCAATCAACTTTCGAGGTTGGATTTTAAAAGAAAACTTCACACTTTGTTCTTGGAAAACTAACTATTTGCATTCAAACTCCAGGACTCCTAAATCAAGATTTACACATTAATGGACTCTTTCCACAACTGGACCTGCCAAACTTTGAGGACATTTCTGCTCTTTATGAGTTAAAAACCCTATCTTATATTCGAGCCAATACAGTAAATAAATAATAAAAAACTTATAATAATTCTAACATAACACATATCGTACCGCGAGTGAGTATACAGCAAACTCCCATTATTAACCTTGTATGTAGACAGCCTCAGCTGATCATACTCAAAACTAGGTCAACAGCTGGCATTTTCCACCGGATTGGCTCATTTTAAGCCCTGAATCTCCTCTTTCCATAGCAACACGAATCATGCAGGTGGCTATTAGATGCCTGAGTAATACTGACATGCAGTTAAATGTGCCGGTGGATTGAAAACAATGGGGTTGAGTTAAAAGGGCTAATATGCACACAACACACAAAAACAAAAAAATGCAAGGAAGGTGTTCGGTTAACAGAGGTGTTCGGAAAATAGATGTTTGGAAAATGGAGGTTTTCCTGCAAAAAGAAATCGCATAACTTACAAGTGCAGTGAAGATCGAAGCATTTCACAGCACCAGTCGAGGCAAATGAACCGGAAATACTGATATTAATTCTAACATAACACTGACATGGTCGATTCACACGGGACTAAAAATACACACGAGTGAGTTTGAAATTTTACAGGAGGTCCCAATGCCTTGTAAAATAAGTGGAGGACAGCTGGAAAAATGATCTGGGGTAAAACAAAATGGATGATTTGCACAGGACTACATTTCACTGATGTCAGTAAAAATTCCAGAGCCAACTGTGTACGCAAGATTACAAGGGTTACAACCATTCGACAAAATATATAGCAATACAATACAACAAGCATGTATTTTCCAGAACAAGGATTTGCATGTGTTTGGTAATGAACTGAATTCATTAAACAAAAACCACACACATCAGAACTAAAAGCAGGAAGTTCAACCCTGGGTCAACTGAGTGAGAACAGAAAACTTTATAAATACCTTTGTAATGTGGCACTAGCGATAGGCAATGCCCTTCATTTTCGGTTTTATTTTCCATCTTTCCCTCACATTAAGCCTTAATTCACGGGACAACTCCGAGTAATAGAAGGTAGCGTGCGGTGATTAGTGTGATTTATGTCACCCAGGAAGAGTGCCATTTACTTTATAAAGGGATGATAGTGGATAGAAAAGCAGGTTTCGGACTTGTGATCAAGAAGCCTTGATGACAGAAGGCTGGTCTGGGCGACCCCCGATTCCTGGAAAACATAAAAGTTAGTACCCCATACTCAGAGTGAGAGTCGAGCGAGAGACTTGGATGCGGATGCTATGCCATATGGGGGAGGAGACAGAGGCCCCGACTCAGTGGGGCCGAACGGATTCCGGATGGAGCCCTTGAAAGAAACTCGGGAAAAGAGAATCCCTATCCCATTGCTGAAAATAGAAAAGATAGCTTACTGCTGGGAAGTGTGTTCACTATCCCATTGATGTTAGTAGGGACACAGTATCCGGCTAAAAGAAAAGAAGGAACGCAGTAGGGGAGAGATTAAACTGACAGTAAAGCGCATGAGCTGCAACAGGACAGTTTGTGTGGCCGGGGGTCCCGCTGGTACAAGTGCCTGTAGCGAGTGGATGATATGCCCGAAGCTAGGAGAAGTGAGATCACTCCCCACCAGCGGGAAACCGGTGCAGGAACGACAGTATCAGAAGAAGAGGAAGGAAGACAAACAACTCTCAAGAGAGGGAGAGACATGGAATTGAAGTTCTTATATAGAGAGAATGACAGAAATAAATCAGATGCAGGAAGTATCAGGATGCTATGGTCACAAGATAAGTATCATATTATAGAAGTAGAACAGATCTGGTGTAGGTATCAGGTTGCTAGGGTCACAAGATAGGTATCGGATTACAGTAGTAGAACAGATCAGGTGCAGGTAGAATCAGGATGCTAGGGTCACAAGATAGGTATCAGGTTAAAGTAGTGATTGAGTAGAAGATAGAAACGTGACTCTCCGCTGCCCACCGAAACACAACCTAAAGGTTAACCCTTAATAGTTTGTCAGGTTGGATATAAAATAAGGGCTTTGCTGGAATAACATAGAGACCTATACCAGAGCCGCAACAAGTTAGATAGCCTATCCCACAAATACAACAACACTTATTTTTAAGACACCCCAAAGCTTGCAAGAAAAAAAGAGAGAAAAAGAAGGCAGATGCATATTTGTTAATTACGAAAACAGTCGAACTGTTTTTCTGATGAAAAAAGCTACAATTGAAAAGCAGATGCTCGTGTATATTTAAGAGAAATACTGCTGACGAATAGTGACAGAAATGTACTGAATTTTTGTGCGTGACAGGATGCAGATTTTGAGAGGACACAAGTGGACCCAAAATAAAGTTTTTGTAACCACAAAAGGAGAAGTTGAACTAAAGATTTAGGAAAGTGTATAACAATTATACACTTTCCTAAATGTAGTTGTGACATTGACCATTTAGGAAAGTGTATAATTGTCATTGGTTTTAAAGTACTGAATATGTATGAATTTACATTAACATGTAGCCAATAGGCAATTTGCCAAAAGGCGTTGGTTACTTGTAAATGGTTAATTTTGCATCGGTCCTCCTGTAGGGGCTGGAGTTGTCAGAAACAAAAAAAACCTATAAATACCAGATTTAAAATAACAGCAAATTGAACTAGACCGACGGACAGAGTTCGATCAAACTTCCTCCTTATCTGTGCTCAGATCGGAGACTGACATCCCCAGTTCATCCCCAGCTCTGACATATTTGTTTGCATTGTGAGTATGGTTTTCGTTACCCATTATTTTGCTTTTACATGTTCTGAATTGATTTTAAACCTGGTGTTGGTCTCTGGAATCTCTCAGAATTAAACATAATCATTTATCTCTAATTATACCTAATCTGATATTTCAGGCAAGTTTTAAAATACATTTGTGTTCTACCTGGGTATAACCAAACTGTTAAGCATTTAAATAATGACTGCTAGAAAATTTGATGTTTTTTAGAAATAACTTTTCAAAAGTTTATTTCAAGCAGCATTTCACAGTTTTCATTAGTTTTTGTGTTTTATTCAAATAGAAAATACAAAATCAGTGTGTATTATTTGGTAAATCCTAAAAGTAACTGTTCTATATGATTATGCCTTCCAAATAAATAGTTTTTAACTGTTAGTTAAACTCTGCCTGGCGAGACATAGTTGTGGCAATCTCTGTTGGTTCTGATGACTGTTCTGGTGCTCTGTGGTTCTAGTGTTCAAATAAAGTTAAAAGTGCACTACAGTTGATCCTACATAATGTAACATGGTTTTACTGTAGTTTTGTTTACTATACTTGCTGTAATAAAAACTAACACTAATTTCATAGTATGACTATACATTCAGACTATACAGCAATTTATACTAATGTAATTGCTGTCATAAAAATGTGTTAATACAGAATAGTTATAGCTTGTGATGGGGTGCAGCCTGTTTTGTGTTTTTGTGTTGGTCTTGTTGTGTTTAGGGTGAATGTGAGCGAGTTTGCTGTGTGGATTGGTGAGTGAACGAGTTTGTGGGCGCAATGCAGGGAATGTGCCTGGGCTAATGAGGTTCGAATTGCCCAATAGTCCAGGCACCTGTATATAAGGGGAGTGATTGGGTATGCTAGGTTGGTTGAGTGTTTGGGAGAGAGCAAGAGTGTGTTGAAGAGAGAAAGTCTGAGTTTTTGTGTATTTAGTGGTTTTGTAGTTTGTGTCGTTCTGTTTGGCCATCGTGCCCTTTTGTTTGTTTATTGTTTATTAAAGTTCTTTATTTTGCCCGCACTCCTGCTCCCAGTCTACAGAGGCGCTATCCCACCAGGCTGACACTTTTAGCATTATTTGTTTGCCAATGTTTTCAGTTTTATATGTCAAGTTTTGCTGGATTGCAGGGAGAAAAATTGTACATAAGCTAAAACTAAAAATGTATAGGAATGAAATATAAAGCAAGCATTTTTAGGGAACAAGGATTTGCTGAATTTGGCAACAAAAAAAAAAATAACTAAAAGCAGGAAGCTTAACCATTGGTCAATTGAGAAAGCAGAGAAAACTTTATTTTTTTCCAGGAATTGACGGGGAGGAGGGAGGGAAGATGGGAGGATCCGAGGGGAGGAGGCAGGGCAGGGTGGAGGGGAGAGGTAGGAGGGGAGTTGAGGTACTTTAAGATTGATGTGGGAGCAAATTGTATTTATTTTTATGTTTTTATTTAATTTATATTTAACCAGATAAATCATCTGACAAGATTCTCATTTGCAACTGACCTAGTGGGAGCCGATCTGTGCTGTGTTTTTAGGCTAGTGACTGTGGCAAAACTATTTCTTAAAAATAAACTTGGGGCTCCGGAGTCGGAGATCGCTGGTTTGAATCTGGGCTATGCCATTGACGACTATGACAGGGAGTTCCCAGGGGGTGGCACACAATTGGCCGAGTGGGGGTGGGGAGCACTCAAGTCACCAGCACTCAACCAGCGACTCTTATGGTAGCCGCTCTTATGGTATTATTGTATAGCGAGGACATTTTTAAATAAAAGTTTTTTTATTTGTTCAAATTCCCAGAATTCCATGTGCAGAATGACAGTTATACACAAGAGGTATAGGAATGTTTGGAAATGCTGATCTGTGATTGGCTGCTTTCTCATATGTGATTTATAATAGTTGGTGCAAGTGTCAGTTAATAATGAATTAACTCTACATATGCCAGTGATGCAGCATGATCTGAACGTTGGTTCGTATTTGCTGTGTAGGATTTGTAAAGGTGGATAATTATTAGTTTTTAGTAGCAGAGATGTATTTTTCAGAAGAATGTACCCCTTGTTTTAATATAGTTTGAGCACTGCAGTGAAAGTGTATCTGTTTCGACCTGATTGAGCTGACGGGTAGCCACGCCTGCCTGTGCTGATGGCCGGTCTCGATGGCCAGGCCACTGTGCTCACTGAGCCTGTATTTTAAGATCTGTCTCTGTTGTCTTCCACCCTGGTCAGGTATTCAGCAAAAGACAGTAATGTCTTTTTAGGGCCAGATACCATTTCTCTCTCTCTCTCTCTCTCTCTCTCTCTCTCTCCCTCCCCCCCCCCCCCCCCCCCCAAGGTAGTCTTTATGATTCTTTATGGTTCCTACAACACTGGTTGTCAACCCTGGTCCTAGAGCCTCACTGTGTCTGCTGGTTTTTGTTCCAGCTGAGCTCCCAATTACTTTATTGAACACTTAATTGAACTAACAATTTGCTTAATTAAAACTTTTAAATTGTTTGCCTCATAAAATGTTGGAGATTTCAAGTTCCTCATACAATTATCTGTGCAAAAAAAAAAAAAAAAAAAAAAAACACTTTCATTTAAAAAGGTCCAATTAAGCAAACTATTAGTTCAATTAAGGGTTCAATTAAGGGTTCAATTAAGTAATTGAGAGCTCAGAACCACTGCCTTACAGGATCGCTACCCATCTTAAAATAAAAACTAACAAAGGACTTCAACATCATTAATATATATATATATATATATATATATATATATATATATATATATATATATATAGGTATAGACAATCAAAACCTCTTAATATCACTGAGAATGAGCAAAAAAGGTAACAATAAACAAAGTTTCAGAAGTTAACCAATAACTTAGTAAAAATAAATGTATGATGCTTCCGTAATTCAAAGAAAACTCCAAACGGTTTTATTAACACTTTCTTTCAGTTTACCATGTGCAAAACTCCATAAACTACCACGAGCCTTTTGGCAATATTAAGTAAGCAATAAGCCATGACAGGGTGTTGGTTTTGCTGTAATAACTACACGCCCAGGATGTAGTAAGGCACGAGGCCGCAGGCCTGGAAGTGCGGTTATTACAGCACAACCAACACCCTGGAGTGGCTAATTGCGTTTAGAAAATGGGTTACTAGTTTTTATAAATATATATATACATATTTTTATTTTAACTATGAATATAGGTTTATTTTTTCCTGAATCTATTACAATGCTAGGAAATTGTGTTGTGTGTATGTGAACTACTGTTACTGTCTCTTTGAGAGCCAGAGTTAAGCTGCTTGACGAGTTCAGCTGCTTGTACGTGGCTCTCTCTCTTTAACTGCACATTGCGGTCGGAAAGTGGGCGCGGCGAGAATGGCAGCTCTTGAATGGTACATAAATCACAAAAGTACCCTGTTTGACAGGTTACAACATGATTGACTGTGCCTGAAATTCCACAACAGAATGTAGGCAGGATTAATCAATAAGTTCTGACGCGCTGCATCAAAGTATTATGTCCCTGTTGTCTTAAATCATAAAAGAAGATACACATAAACAACAATTCATAAACACATATACACATAAACAACAATTCAATTCAGCGTATCATTTTTAAAATAAGCATTGAGGAGGGGTCGCGTGATGAATATGCTACACTTTCATTGGTCACTTTGGCAATACGTTGCCTAAATCACTTACGCATTGCGTCTATACGTTATGGCCCCAATGGCTTGCCATACGTGGAGATTTCATACAGTTCGCAAAGAATGTCAGTACTCTGGTCAGCCCCTCGGCTTTGTTCCGTGTTTCTAATCTTCAGCAGTCCCAATTTATCTGTATTTATGGAAATTGATGACACATACTAGAGTCAGCTATAATAAAGCGTAAAGTAAAGAGAGGTTTCAAACACACCCGACAATTTGCTCGCAGGCCTAGTTATTTTCTTCTATTTCGACTGAAGAGAGGTTGGAAATTAAAAGCCTGGGGGCTCATCAACCACCTGACATGAAATAAAAACAACAACAACAAAGGTGCTGTACTATTAGATCATGGTCTGGTGAGTGAAGAGAAACAAACTTTTTTTCTGTTTCTCATACGTTTTATAATTGGAGGGGATGCAGAATCGACCCAGGTCTTATATGGTATTGTATGTCTTATATCGTATTATATATTGCAATGATATTTAATAATTAGATGCAGAGGTGTAATTCAAAGTAAACTGAAAATTCATTAATGAACACAAATCACTGTGGGCCATGACCACGCTAAAACAAATTCTTATTATCCGTATTTCCAAAAAAAAAAAAAAAAAAAAAAAAATCTATGCCTCCAATCCACAGAATACTCTCCTGCTCCTCACACTCCTCTCAACCAACCACCATGTCTCGAGCCCACAAGCATTCCGTCTCCCTGGAAACTGCTCCCGCCCCCTCCATCCTGACCAGCCAACCAGATTATTCCGTCCAGCACTCAATAACACACGCACGCAGTCCCCTCCGTCCTCATCCAATCCGTCTATGATCCAATCCATAGATGTAGAATTTATAGAAACTACCTAAATGGGCAAGGCCCAGACCCTAACAAACACACAAAACGTTTCAGATAGTTTTCAGAATATTACATTTTCTGAAAACGAATTCCGCTATCAAAAGTCATGTAAACACTGTTTTTGTAAAATATATCAAATATTCTGAAAGTCACTTTTCAATTATATTCCACACAGAAGAGAGACGTTTTAAAAAGAAAATTGTCTGATTGCGCTTGGTCATGTAAACGTACTGAAGGTTTTGCATTAATAGAAGATAAAACGGAAAAAAAGAAACACAGAAAAGAACCCTCGTATTTCTTTTGCTCTTTTATACCTCAGTTTCACAGAATGACCCCCCACCCCCTCACACACACACACACACACACACACACACACACACACACACACACACACACCTTTGAAACTAAAGTTTCGCATTTGCCCCCTTCTGTAGGAAACAAGTCACAATGAGATCAGTTTGTAATTGTTTATGTAGAAGATTTTGTGATCACATCATCATGACTTATGCAGCTGCACAAAATCTGTCCATGAGCAACAGCCATTATTTTGAGGACATCTTTGCTGCGTGGACTTCAAACTTTTGAATATATTTTAGTTTTGCTCTTTGTTAAACTTACTTTGTAAAAATTTAAAACATTCCTCCACAACACAATGACTCATGGCTTAATTCTCATTGGAATACTAAAACTGCTAACAGACCGACTGAAGCCGTCCCAACTCATCTGATTTGAGTTTGCAGATTCCACTACCAGATGGGATCAGATGTGCTCAGTTTTAGTTTGACGTCACAATTGTGTTTTTCCCGACTGGGTGTTGCACATTGAAACTGAATTAGACTGACCACAAGTGTATCCTGGTGATTGTAAAATGTGGTGTCTGTAGCAGCATTGCAGTTTACACTGAGAAACATCTGCTTCAGAACCGGTACTGTGCCGCAACTGAGCCACCTCGAGAGACGGTTCAGTGGTGGAATAAAGTGTCACTGCAAATTCCCGGCATTTCCCATTTACAATTCAAGTGATT
Source organism: Huso huso (assembly GCA_036884735.1). NCBI lineage: Eukaryota > Metazoa > Chordata > Actinopteri > Acipenseriformes > Acipenseridae > Huso > Huso huso. The sequence goes on along the minus strand of CM072675.1, from coordinate 14,055,354 downwards.
CTGCATTAGTGCCGCCACAGACACAGTGATTTGCTTCAGTGTATACATTCCTTTGTACAGTATACTGTATAGTAGCTCTCAAGAGGATATATTGTACTTGTCTTGTACAGTATACTGTATGGTAGCTCTCATGAGGATATATTGGACTTGTCTTGTACAGTATACTGTATGGTAGCTCTCAAGATGCTACATTGTACTTGACTTGTACAGTATACTGTATAGTAGCTCTCATGAGGATATATTGGGCTTGTCTTGTTCAGAATACTGTATGGCAGCTCTCAAGAGGATTATTATTATTTATTTCTTAGCAGACACCCTTATCCAGGGCGACTTACAATTGTTACAAGATATCACATTATTTTTACATACAATTATCCATTTATACAGTTGGGTTTTTACTGGAGCAATCTAGGTAAAGTACCTTGCTCAAGGGTACAGCAGCAGTGTCCCCCACCTGGGATTGAACCCACGACCCTCCGGTCAAGAGTCCAGAGCTCTAACCACTACTCCACACTGCTGCCCCATACTGTTCTCATCTTGTACAGTATACTGTATGGTAACTCTCAAGATATATTGGCAGAAAACCACATAGTAACTGAAAGCAGGGACATTACAGTTGATTGAGGGAGTTTACACAACTTTATCAAAACATTACATTTCCAAGAATTGTTGTTGTCTTGTTGTCCCTTACCTATTAGCCAACTGGCTTAAAATAAAAACTAACTGTTTTCTTTGTTTTCTTCTTACAGCCATCAAACACCATGGATTGTGTCATTGAACACAACAATTTTCAATTAGCTTTGGAAGTACTACATCAAGTTATTGAAATGACAGATTCAAGTTTAAAACCATTAGTTGATATATGCAAACCACTTTTGGAGCTTGCGTTAGGTGAGCAACAAAGCAAGGAACAAAAGTTCATGGCTGATGAGTTCTTAAAATTACAGGATGAATTAGAGCAAATTTCAAAAATGGCATCAAAAGTAAAAAAGCAGATTGAAATCAGTGGAGTATATTTGAAATATTCTCCCATTGAAGAAAATCTAAGGGACGCGATAAGGAATGTGAAGGAAATCCAGTCTTATAAACCAGTGAAACAGTCAATGATTGAGGAATTCCTGGATGAATACCCAGATGCTTTAGATATCGAGGATAACCTTAAGAATCTCTACAAAGGAGTGATGGAAAAATCCATTCTGGATATCAAAAAGACAAGCCCTCGCGACATTGACGAGGGCTGTGCTTGCATTTATAGACTGTTGTGCAAAGGAATCTATGCTTTGATGAACCATAAAGTTTATACCAAGCAGACTGAAGAAGACCTGAAGGCAACAATGGATGAGTGGTCCAAGAAAGCTGCCGACATTCTGCGCAAAATGAGGGAAGAAATTAATGCCTACCTGAATGATTTTCCAAATCAGGCAAAAGCTGATGTTGAAAATGTCTGTTTGGAAAAGGGAAGAGCTGTTTCTGAGGACATCCTAAAGATGTTAATTGAGAAGTATGGCTGGGTCAATTGGTCAGTGAGGGCTTTCAACCCTTCGACTAATTTTGTCCTTATTTCATCTGGCGAGTTTCATGTGATCAAAGGTGAAGGGCATTTTAGACACAAATATCATAACACGATAATTGTAGTGTCCTATAATATTAACCCACAATCCCTGGTTAAAAGTCAAATTCACCAGTTGATTAAGAGACAAATTAAAAAAGCCAGCATTGAGGAAGCAGCTGAGAGTGTGCGTAGAAGTCTTCCTCACTGTGTGGTGCACATTATCAAGGGTAACAAGACCTGCGCAGCACACAGTTTTCCAGTCGAGTATCACTATGAGGGAATCCACAAGAAACGCTTCAAGTGCTGGTCTGTGTTCGTTCATTCAGAATACGCACTTCAGGAAGACTGCAGACCTCTTCAATAAGAGGATGGGATATCCGGTCTCATAGGCGTGCGTGGCGTTTGCATGTGTTCGTGTGGGTTTTCACCTCTTCGTGCTCCGGTTTCTTCCCACCGTAGCAGCTTTAAACTTTTATTTCAATTTCTCTAACATGTCAACTCTTCGACTGCCTTTGTGATCCAACTACAGGCTGCCCAAAAGCTTCTCCAAACTGATTTCAACTCTGAAAACTTTCTTTGAATGGAACAGCATTCCAAAATCTAAATCTCTTTTCACACTCAAGTTATGAGGGAACTATACCATTTAAGAATGATCCATTTTAAGATTTGAAATATTCATTCTAAATTTTGAATTATCAATGTTAAGTTTTTTAATTACCTGTTTTAAGTTTTAATTACCTATTTTAAAATGTTTTGATTGTCTATTTTTAGGTGTTTAAGTGTTTATCTATCTTTAGTTTTTGCTTATCTATTTAGACGTAAAGTTTGAATAACCTATTATAAGTTTTTAATAATCTATGTTAAGTTTTAATTATCTATTTTTGGGGTTTGATTATCCATTTGAGATGTTTAAGTGGTTGTTTAGTTATTTTAAGTGTTTAAGGACAATGACATTTGAGAACAATGACTGCAGTTTAAACTGTTACAACAGAATCTGAGGACGTGAGGTTTCCAAAGAACTTTCCGGGTTACTATAAAGAGTACCACATTAAAGTACATTGAGTGCATTATCAAGGACTAAAAGGATAAAAAACGCATAAACCAGCCAATCTAAAGGACAATTAGTGTCATAAAAAGAGTTAACCATTGTGTGACAGGGTGACAAGGAGAATAAATGCATCAGCTGTGAAAAACAAACTGACACTTTTACCACAGATATTGTGTGAGTGTTTTTCCTGAAGTAACACGACAGTAAGTAACTGTTCTTGACTACAGAGGTCAAGCAAGACACATTCCAAGGAAACCCCGAATCTTGTGAACACCCCCGACGTGGAGTAATACAGGTCGGATAATTCCCACCGCGACACCACTTTAAATTCCTCCCAATGATATCTGTACTTTAATTTACCTGTATTAAGAGACCACCTGTCTAACATGACCAGTGACCACAATTCTCTTACCCAGCAGTGGACTCAAACCTCTATTAAGCAAACCATTTTTGTTTTTTTTTTTTTGTACGTATAACATTATGAAATGGAAAGGAGAACTGGCATGTTCATTGCTTTCACAAAATAAATTATTTGTAAATGCATTAGTATCTAAATGAATGTAATTCAATTACAATGCTTCCTTTTGTTCATATTCCATCTTCGAGTCTTTTACAGTGTATGTTAAACAAACATAATTACAGGGAGGCATGTCAGAAACAAATATTAAATGTATGGGGTCCCTCTTTTAAGAGACCATCTGTGTTAAGAAGTCACTATTTGACTGTCCCTTGAGTGCAGGTTTTTTGACTGCACTTTGAAAGCAGGATATTTTTCACTGCTTGGTGGAGCGGAAGTGCCCTCCTGTGGACAACAAGTAACTACATTCTACTACATCTATTGCTCTTTGTAGATTCACAGGTAAACGCTGGTGCTGCTGCACTACACATGTTACTTCTAGATAATAGTTTAAATCAGGGTTTCCCAATTGCGGTCCTGGAGGGGCGAGATGCTTCTGGTTTCCATTCCAGCTCAGCTTTTAATTACCTAATTGGCTTGATTGGAACCATTAACCTTTTTTTTCTAAGACCTATACAAATGTTTAAATCGGCCTAATAAGCCAGGTTCCTCAGTGAACAATGTTACTTTCCAGGTTTTTTTTTGGTGAAATATAGGTAAGCAATAACACGACAGGGTGTGGTTGGAGTGTGTTATCCCGCTTATAAAATGGATACAAAAATACATAGAAAAAACAAAAACGAAAAAAAAAATCAACAAAAAACGAACAATTCTATTATTTATGCTACCGCTTTGGAGAAAATATAGTCCATCAGACAAGTTTTATGGTGGTTTTGAACATTCCCAACAATAATACAATACTAGGCTATTTTATCTCAGCCGGGATTAAAACACAATTGTAGCCCTGCCCAGCTACTTACCTCGAATGACTGAAGCTAGTTAAAACGTGAGTACAGGCCGCCGAGGACGTGCTAGACCCCGTAGAAGGCCGAAATTCAGTTCCAGGCTTCGCAATGCGCTAGGCCGCGATGGTCGACAACTAGTAAAAAGAAACGCATGAAATAATTATGAAAGATGACAAAAACATAGCGACTGTAAACATGTAACCCACTAAAATGAGTAATATTTATTTTTACGAGCTGTATTTAACAGAAATATCAACAAGGCAGACGATCTTTATTATTATTATTTTTATCTAGCTTTATTACAGCAAACCCTGCTATTTTTAAACAAGAAAATAAAAGTAAGGTCAATCGCTTACCTGTTAATGAAATATAATACAGGAAGGCGGCAATGCAGGACAGTGAAAACACAGCATATCACAGCATATTTGTAGTGTTTTGTAGGACGGTAACATCTGGCATTCGGTTGCACATTGAAAGTAACGTGTAGCATGAATAATAATAATGATTAACAAAAAAAAAAAAAATCATGCAAAATCCTGGCCCTCGGTAAGTTTTGTGTACGGGAGATGCAACACCCTGCAATTGTTATCTCGCGCTATAATGAATAATGCTACGTCATCGCCTCAACTGTCTCAGTCGGGGATGCTTACTTAGTTAATGCTGAGAGGTAAGCAAGTGTAAAGCAACGCTATAAAATCAATGTAAAATTCCCAGTATTCATTTTAATCATTAGTATTACCTTAGAAACGCCACCATTTTCTTCATTATTATAATACAGTCACTTCATTTAAATAACTCCTATTTGTGTTTAGAATAAATATTATTACATTACCGTTTTGCTTGGGGATTTCCGCGGAAATGAAATATTAATTGTATCTGGTTTTTTTCCGTCATTAGTTGTAGGGGGCTGTAAAGGACGTTGACATTGTTGTTTTTTTTTGCCAAAATAAATGGGCAACCGGAGGTAAGAACTTATCAATCAGGACAATGGCATTTAAATAGTAGGCTACTTCTGTTAAACTGTATCCGTTGTTGGTAATGTGGTTTCTTATCATGTGATTTGGTACAGTGATCGGTAAACCGCTGTACTTACTAGAACTGAAGTTACTGTATTTCATCTTGCTCTAAAATTGTATTACTAATTGGACTGTGATTCTTGAAATGTTTGTTTTTTTTTGTATACGACTGTAAGTCGCCCTGGGTAAGCGGGGGCGGGGCGTCTGCTAAGAAATTAATAATAATAAAGTAATAAACTCTGTTGACATATGGTGGTTGGTCCCCCTAAAAATGAATTCCAGTCCTGAAAGAAATCCACTGAGCCATCCATACCTCTTTGAAATACCTGCAGTGCATCAATAACAAGTTTGAGAAAGAAGTGCAGTAAAATATCTGAAAGAATGCATAAATTAATACAAACTGATTAATTAAACTACAATCATTTCATATTTTTTTAGGAGTAGCGGGCACACACTCACAGACCCAGAATTAGGCACAACAAACCATCAATTACTACGATCAGCAATCACAATACAACAGTGTAAAATGTATTGAATAGTTTAAAACAACACCTAACAATAAGAGCAGCAATGTGCAAACATGCTAATAAATACATCCATCCATCCATTATCATAACCGCTCACTCATTTATAGGGAAGACGGAGCCTAACCCGACAGGCACAGCACTACACCCTGGACAGGACGCCAGTCCATCGCAGGGCACCACATACACACAGACAGACACTCATAGGGCAATTTCGAGTGACCAATCAGTCTGAACACCATGTCTTTTGACTGTGGGAGGAAATCAGAGTACCCGGAGAAAACCCACGCGGACACAGGGAGAACCTGCAAACTCCACGCAGGCAGACGGACCCCTGAGGGTGGAATGAAACCCAGGACCCTGGAGCTGTGAGGCAACAGCGCTGCTAATAGCCTAAATACAAATCATAATAATAAACAAATGCACCAAATCACACAGCTCATCGCAAATAGATACAAATCAATAAAAAAACAAATGTGCAAAGTGCAGATTTAATTATTAAAGTCAACTATTCTATTTTATACAAAGCGTGTGAGTTCTGATACAGACAGTGCCGATCATTTTCAAGTTGTAATTATGCACGTATTGTGAGCTGAAGTTGGGTTCTATGCAGGCAATTTTAACAAAATATTCCTAATAAAACACAAAAACAGTACGTAAAAAAGGGGTATGTAAACAAACGGAAGGTAAAACACTCATCGGGGGAACGGCAGACTGTCAGGACAATTACCTAGGGTTACCATATGGCTCCAGATTAACCGCTTTGAGACAGACCAGGATTTCAAAATTCCCCCCGAGACTGAAAGTAATTCCCATATAAATGAGCTCCACCTTTTCTGAGATTAATCCTGTTTTGGTGGAATTGCTTGTGCGCAGCAAACAAGTCCAACTGATCAGCTGCTTCTGATCAGATCTTAATGAACGAATAGCTAATCTATCGATAGAGCAACGAGATGATGATGCTTTGATTGTATTTGCAGAATATTGGCGATTGAATATTAACAAACAGAAAATAAATAGCGACTGGCTGCAATTCATTCTTAGTATAATACAATTATTTGACACGCATGCAGGTATTAAGCACCATTATTAATTGTAACTAAGGATGGTTCATTTATACATCCATTTATTTAAATTTAGGGGCAAGTTTGAAATCCCGTTCTGTCTCACATGAGTAACCAGCCAAAGTAGTAGTAAACAACTTGCTGTTTTGAAACGGTATATGTTAAACTAATCACCATTTAAGGATTGCAAAACCACTTGCAAAGGCAGAAGCTCACTGGGAGAGAATAATCAAATTGGCTTACTATCATACAACTCTTTACTGCCACTATACACCACACAAACAACATTGCACAGGAAGCCATGCCGCCACCGCCCCGACAGCCTCCCTTTCTCTTGCATTGTTTCCTGCAAAACCAGCCTTTTAAATAGACGGGCGTTCTAAAGCTAAAGTAATTGCAAACTGGTAAACACAAAGTAGCAACCTGCTACATAAAAATGAAAAAAAGTCACCTGTCAGCCATTTCTGAACCTTTTGAAATGGACACATTTAACAATATAGGGGATTATTTTAAACCGGACCCCAGACCACAGTTTGGGAACCTCAGAGCTAAGGAAAGAGGGAGGGGTTTGTGAGATCATTTACAAGCCAGCCTTCTCCGTCTGTGTGCATGTCACAGAACACACTGCTGGCTGTTGCTGGCTGTGTACACCGTGTACCAGTCACTCTGTGTCACAGCAACTGGAGGATGTCTTCAACCATTGAGCTGGAAAATCATTGGGTTGTTGAACGATGTATCATCACGAAAGATGACAGTTATGTTGAAGCCTAGAAACTTTTGTATTGTGTTAAAACTTTATGAAATGTGCTTTTGTATGCTGTTCACAGTTTGCTTCTATCAAGTTAAACTTTAAAGCTGCACAAGGACTTTCTAAACACCCTGTATATACAAAACTCTTGGAATGTTGAGCAAGGCTGCATCCTGTGACCCAAGAGGCCGACTCACTAGGGACACACGCAGTCAGCAGTGCTGTTAAGGACAGCTTCAGTCGGGCTGTGTGCTCTGGGCTTTAGGTACAGGGGACCACGGTCATGGAGAGCTTTATATGTCAGGAGCAGCATCTTAAAATCAGGAAGTCAGTACAAGTCTCCCAATACAGAGGGGATTTGTTCATATCTCTGGTTTCTTGTATTGTATTGGTATTTAATTGATTATCACATGTTCATTCATGTTAATGATAGACTGATAAAGGTATTAGCCATTTAAATATATATATATATATATATATATATATATATATATATATATATATATACAGTCACCTCCAAAATTATTGGCACCCTTAATAAAGATGAGCAAAAAAGACTGTATAAGATAAATAATACCAGTACTGAGCTATATTGTAATTTTCCAACATGTGGAATATATTTGACTTTATTAATGATTCACTGGAATCAACCAAAATTACACATTTCTCAAATTATAAATTTATTTCCAAAAAAAAAAATGAAGTGTCATAATTATTGGCACCCTTGTTTTCGGTTCTTTGTGCACCCTCCACTTGCAAGGATAACGGCACTGAGTCTTTTTCTATAATGTTTAATGAGATTGGAGAACACATTGGAAGGGATCTTAGACCATTCCTTCATACAGAATCTTTCCAGATCCTTGATATCCTTCGGTCTGTGCTTGTGGACTGCCCTCTTCAATTGATAACACAGGTTTTCAATGGGGTTCAAGTCCGGAGACTGAGATGGCCATTGCAAAATGTTGATTTTGTGGTCAATAAACCATTTCTTTGTGGATTTTTATGTGTGCTTGGGGTCAACAGAGGGTAGCAGAGAATAGCAGAGAGGCAGCAGAGAGAAGCAGACAGGCAGCACAGAGTAGTAGAGAATAGCAGAGAGGCAACAGAGAGTAGCAGAGAATAGCAGAGAGGCAACAGAGAGTACCAGAGAGGCAGCAGAGAATAGCAGACAGGCAGCACAGAGGCAACAGAGAGTAGCAGTGAGGCAGCAGAGAGGCAACAGAGTAGCAGAGAGGCACAGAGAGTAGCAGAGAATAGCAGAGAGGCAACAGAGAGTAGCAGTGAGGCAGCAGAGAGTAGCAGACAGGCAGCACAGAGTAGCAGAGAGGCAGCAGAGAGTAGCAGACAGGCAGCACAGAGTAGCAGAGAGGCAGCAGAGAGTAGCAGACAGGCAGCACAGAGTAGTAGAGAATAGCAGAGAGGCAACAGAGAGTAGCATAGAGGCAACAGAGAGTAGCAGAGAATAGCAGAGAGGCAACAGAGAGTAGCAGAGAATAGCAGAGAGGCAACAGAGGGTAGCAGAGAAGGCAACAGAGGGCAACAGAGAATAGCAGAGGCAGCACAGAGTAGTAGAGAATAGCAGAGAGGCAGCAGAGAGTAGCAGAGAGGCAGCACAGAGGCAACAGAAGCAGTGAGGCAGCAGAGAGGCAACAGAGAGTAGCAGAGAGGCAACAGAGTAGCAGAGAGGCACAGAGAGTAGCAGAGAATAGCAGAGAGGCAACAGAGAGTAGCAGAGAGGCAGCAGAGAGTAGCAGACAGGCAGCACAGAGTAGTAGAGAAGAGCAGAGAGGCAGCAGAGAGTAGCAGACAGGCAGCACAGAGTAGCAGAGAGGCAGCAGAGAGTAGCAGACAGGCAGCACAGAGTAGTAGAGAATAGCAGAGAGGCAGCAGAGAGTAGCAGAGAGGCAGCAGAGAGTAGCAGACAGGCAGCACAGAGTAGTAGAGAATAGCAGAGAGGCAACAGAGAGTAGCAGAGAGGCAGCAGAGAGTAGTGATGGAGGATGCAGAGACCCAGAGTTTCTAGGAAGCACGCCAATGGCGCAGTATTTATTTAAAAGTAAAATAAATTAAATACAGAGAGTAAAACACTAAACAAAACATTCTCTAGCAATATCTCAACAGCGAGCGCGGCCCTCTGGGTCGCCGTGCTTCGCCCAGATCGATCCTTTTTCTCATTCAGCTGTTCAGCTGCCTTTTATGTGTACATTCCGCCGAGCCCCGCCATACCAACCACATTAAACCCAGCTGGCGAGGGAGCCAGACGGAGCGTAAACAATAAAACTCTATGTGCAGAGCCAAGCCCTGCCACAAGAGCTACAAAACAAGCTGCAGGATTGAGGCTCTCCAGAACCGGGTTTGGCCACCCTTGTTCTAGACTGCTTTGAAAAAAGGAATTCACAATACTGGAAATGAAACTTACAGTTCTGTAAAAATGAAACTAAACACCATGCACACGAGGTTGAATGGAAACCATTCAGTTGAGATCTGACACACCCCTCTCTGGTTATAGACCTATAAACTGTAATGACTGAAGCACAGTTATTATTTGTGTCTGAGGAAGGCAGAAAGGCAGAAGTTTTTACAGATACGTAACGACAGTCTCTCTTTTTCTCACACCTCCTTTTGTGTTATCAGAAATGACCCGCAATCTTTATGCAAGGAGCATACTGCTTTCAAAAGGGTTTGTCTTCTCTTTATTTCAGTCTCTACTAGAGCTGCTGTATTTGTAACCCGCCTGGGTTTAAATAATAAATGGAATTGATTCTTGAAAATTCAACTCAAGACTTTTTGGTGTTTTCTTTTGTAAACCCAAAATGAAACCAGATCAATATTATGCTGTTTTTTTTTTTTAAGAGCACAGGTCCCGTTTTAGAAAACAATCTTGTCTCATGGAACTTCTCTTCATGAAAGGTGGATTTAAAATTCATTTTCCTGCATCTCCAGCTTCAGTAGCACTTTCACTTTTCCAGGTTTTTTTTTTGCCTTTTTTTTTTTTTCTCCCCATTTTGGAACAGATCATTGTCTGACTGCTGCAGCCCCACATTGACTCGGCTGGGAGAGGCGAAGACAAGTGCATACGTCCTCCGAAACGTGCTTCAAGCCGCCCGCTTTCTTTCACACTGCAAGCCCACAGTGAAGCAGCCAGACCTGTCCGGTAGGAGGACTATGCAGATCCGGTTACAACACAACCGGTTTGCAGGTGCCTGGCCACTACAGGAGTTGCTGGTGAGCAGTGAGACAGGGATGATAACCCAGCTGACTTGAGCTCAACCCGCCCGGGCAGCGCCTGCCAATTGTGCACCAACCCCCGGGGAGCTCCCGGCCACAGCCAGCGATGGCATAGCCCAGATCCAAACCAGCAATCTCTGGGCTATAGGGCGGATCCTGCACTTCGGCGAGTGCCTTTACTGGATGCGTCACTCTGGAGCCAACTGTTCCAGTTTTTATATTTTATATTTCAGGCTATGCTAAATTCCCAAACTTGTTAGAGCTAGTGTAGGTGTTCTGTAGGAATTCCTTTCTTTAATGACAAATCTGTAAAACCAACTATCATTTCTTTGCTGAGTTAATGTAATTCTACTACCGGCTGGACCATTCAGTAAGTCAAATATTGCAGCTTTATTCAGGTTTAACAATGCAAGAAATGTGATTTTTTTTTTTCAATTAGAAAACAAAATAATAAAAAATATTCTCATGAAGAAGAGTTTTACACTGCAGTGCAGTGCAGTGTTCAGCGGATGTCAAAGCTTGCTGCTTTGGGCATTATAGCCTTGATGTGGTGTGCGTGTGTCTCTGTGTATGTATCTGTGTTGTTTGTTTAACTGGTCACGTGGAAATGTGGGTGCGGAACATGATGTTTTATCTAAGTCACATCACAAGGACCACTGTTTATCAGTTTGTGTAACAGGCATATTGTGTTCAGATAAAGAAGCCGGAGCCAGGATGACTACCACATCAAGGAACTACAGCACCTTTGTGTCTGAGCCAATGCTCAGCAAATCGGTTTGAGCTGTGCCCGGTGTGGGGGAGGTCCTGGGAAGAAGGCTGGAGGTGAAGCAGCATTCTCAGGTAGGATAATCCACAGAATGGGGTGGGGGCATGCTGTAGTGCAATAAAGCATTAAGGTACGAGAGGACATGGGTTAGCGTGGATATTGTCACTCCTTGGTACGTTGTTAGGTAGGAGGTGAAGCCGAGTACCTGCAACCAACCAAGCCGTGACAATACACACAGTAATACTGTGTATATTGTCACTGATTGAGTTAACAAACGACGTGCATTAATCTCTGTTCAGTTCAGATTGTTCTGTAACAACTGGCAATAGATTACAGGTAGGGTTTTTATTTTCCGTCCCTCTGCCTCCCTTAATTAATAGTCGTTAAGCCTTAACTGCAGACTGGATAAAGAGAAACATTGTTTAAATTAGCAGGAGGAAACAAACGCACTACTAGAAACTAACTAAAGCAGTGGACGTTAATAAGATGAATTCAGCAATTAATGCCAGAATGCAATGCAGGTTCAAATAGAATCAGGAGAGATCAATGCTGCACAATGTCATTTGTTTGTTAACTCAATCAAGATATAGATGAAGGTAAAAAATAAACAGCTTCCTTTGGTAATTAGTGTTTGATTAAGAAACCAGACGCCATACCTATCCTATTTTGGCACAAATATACTTGCAGTATGCTACGTTAAAAAAAAAAAATGTTATTGCACAAAAATTCTCATGAAGAAGAGTTTTACAAACTTTTCTATTAAGTGGCAGTGCAGTGCAGTGTTGAGCGGATGTCAAAGCCTGCTGCCTTGGGCATTATAGCCTTGTGATGTGGTGTGCGTGTCTGTGTTGTTTGTTTATCTCTATCACGTGGAAATGTGGGGGCGGAACAGGATGTTTTTTATATCTAAGTCACATCACAAGAACCACTGTTTATCAGTTTCTGTAAGTTAGAGGCATACTTCGTGGTATTAAGCAGGTCAATATAAACAGGGTTTCATGTTTGCCCATGAGAGAACATTACAAGTACAAGAAAAAAAAAGAGAAAACTAATGAATTAAAGTGCAGAGATTGAATACTGTACACTTTACCCTTATTCAAGTCTACCATGGGAATACCCTTGTAAACCGTGGTAATAACACAGTATGCCAGAGTAAACCAGTGTAAATCACAGTAATTCAGAGTAAACCACAGTGAACAATAAGTTGAAATGGTAGTATAGCAGATTAAAGCAAGGTCAAATATGGTAAGTCATGGTAAAATAACCACATACAATTGAAAATGGTTATTTACCATAACCCACAGTTTGAAGTATTTCAATCGTGTTTCATCATTCAGTGTACTAATTAAATGCAAAATGAAAAATATGTCCTAGATTTTGGGCGTATCTTTTGGGGATAAACCTTTTAAAGGCCGAACTCTCTAACAGTCAAATATTGCAGCTTTATTCAGCTTTAACAATGCAGTAAAGATAACTGTGAAAATCCTATGGTATACATACACTGTTTTTTTTACCATGGTAAACTTGAATAAGGGTAGCCATGGCTTCCAAAATGTAGTTCAAGAAAAAGCATACTGTACATTTTTGTATCGGTAAAGAAAACTTCACGACTGAACCATCGTACGGTTTGCCAAAGACAGCTGTTTTATGCACTGCCCTGCCTGCAATTACTGTGGATAATTCAAATCTTAATGTAATGTAAGAGAGTCTTCTTTATATGTTTTCAGGCAACCAACTTGTTGGGTGTGTATCTGCAGAATGGAAGAAATAAAGACAGCTATTGCAAATGGATGAATAACAACTGCGGTGCTAACAGGAGCCAGGCTGAGAGATCCTTCAGTGCCCTGTCAGACTGGAGCAATGCTAATCTTTAAAAGCACCTTGGTATATCTATTTAAAACATTGTTTGTGAAGCTACTGAATTTTGGTAAAAACTGAAACCCCCAAGATCCCCCCACCTCCCCAGTGCTAACCTTCTTAACTCTGTGGCTCAGATTGATTGGTAGTACTTTATAGGGCTCAGCAATAAATACAATGGATTTTTCAGAGTAAAATCCATTAAAATCCTGAAGTCCTGATGACTGTAGTAACCCCTGCTGGCCGGGCGCTCGGTGAGCCCAGAGCAGGACACCTGCAGTGGCTGGCAGCCCTACTCACATCCGCTCTCCAGTTCCTCAATAGAAAAGGAAGCGGTCTTTGGTCTGTGGGATCCATAAAAGATTATTGGCTCACTGACGCGGTTATAGCTTCTCCTTTTTTCTCGTCTTCTCTCAATTGCTTCCTTCTGCTCCTGAGCGCTGAACAGACACCCTGAAGAAAATCAGGCCCACTGTAACTGCCCTCCAGGAAAGGTTTATCCCAACAACGTGTCGGCAGAACATTGTTTATCATCTGAGACATGAAGACCAGCTACATTTTAAATGTTATAGTTTATAAATGGGGCACGACCGATATTGATCATGACACAAATCTCAGTGTCTGTATCAGTTGTAGTGAATCTAATGAAATCAACATCCTCTAAACCAGTGGTTCTCAATCCTGGTCCTGGGGACCCCTTGATGTCTCTGCTGCTCATTTCGATCTGAGCTCTTAATTAATTGAACACTCAATTGCTGTATATTGCTAAAACCCATTCTAGTCTATGAAGGGTGTGAATAATACTGGTGGCAGCTGTATATAAATGATACTTGTATTCTATGATGCTATAGCTTTAGTGCACTGTAGTTTAACCACTCGGTCACAAGCAGGGAAATCTGTTATTCATCCACTCCACTCTTTATATAAACAATGCCTAAAACCTTTTGACAAAAAAACAATAAGGATTCACCACTGCATACTTAAGATGTGTTATGGGTATGGGGAAAAGACACTCCACCCACAATAGCCTCCTGAGACCAAGCAAAAAAAACTGAAAACTTTTGTTATTTGGCATGTTTGTAATCAAATGAACAATCAATAAAAACATTTTTTTTACCTGTGCGCTGCAGTGGATGTTGGGATTCACTAACAGAACAGATCAGGCTAAGTCAATAATAAAGTCCAATTGAACAATGATGTCATCGGTGACCCTGTGTCGACTACCGTGGACCTTTTACTGAACGGAATTGATTTTACTTGTAATTAATATTTAATCTCGTTCAACTGCACTAAAAACTACATGAATACTTCCTTAAATGTCGATGAACTATAATCAATAAGAATTACACCAAATAATAGTTTATACATATATTATTATAAACTTTGCCTTTTGAATTTCATAAAGATTTAAAAAAACGTTTTTGTTCAAACAGGAAATGGAAGTCGTGCTCATGAGAAATAAAACATTGTGACATCATTGGAAAGCCCAGGATGTCCACAGGAGAGTACAACAGGCATATTAACTGTGTAGAATTACCACTATAGAGGACAAAAGTCAATGGCCGGGTCTCAGGAGGATATTTGCACAAATAGCATTTTCAATTAAATGGTGTAACATTCTGGAATTCATTAACAGATGATTTAAAGAAACATGCATGAACTAACTATAAATACTAATACACCTGCTTTACCTCTAATATTGACTGATCAATCATCAATATCAGACTGATGTTGATTTGTGATTTAGTTACTGATTGCTCTACTCTCTTGTTTTCTAGAGTGTGCTTGTTATCTTCTTCTTTCTGTGTTTCCTGAAGACAGCATTTTCCACCGTTAATGACATTTCAACACTTTCCTGAAGACACTGCAGCATTCAGCCCTTTTAAGGAATGTAATGTACTAAGTGTCAATTTTCTGTGTTCCACAGCAAGAAGCATTGTATGGCTGTTTCTAACATTTTGCTCTTAAATGCTAACATTTCCACCACGCTTCAGTTCAGTTCTCTGATGGGGGATACAGCAGGAGCTCTGCTGAGGGGTGTCCTGCCTGTGCCATGGGGGGGGGGAGAGACTGTCGGACACAGTTCCTGTGTCATTCAGGGTCTTTGGATAGTGCATTGAATGATGGTGCTTTCCATTATAGACACATATTAAATGAAAGAGGCACTTCTTAAGTACTATTCGCATGGGACTAAAAAACAGGGGGCCTTCAGAATTGGTCAAAAACAAAGGAGGTCCAGTAACTTCCCAGACATGGACTAGAGAAGTCGGTAACATTTTAATTAAATTTTTTAAATGAACAGATCACATGCACAAGATTCAAATTCAAAATATTTTAATTAAATAAATCGCATAACACACATGACAAGTGAGTTTGAAAAATGACAGGATGTCAAGATGCCCCGTAAAAAACACAGGACCTCTGTAAAAAAAAGTATCTGGGGTAAAACGAAATGGATAATTCGTACATGACTAACTTTCACTGATGCTTGTAAAAACTATGGTGCTAACTAAAAAAAAAAAAAAAAAAAAAATATTCATCACATGTGATAGGGTTTACGTTGTTTACCTCAGCTGAAGCAGGAAGGCAGGCACTCGAGGGCCGTAATGGAGGCACAGAGGCACGGTGAACACGCCGCGCTGGTGCAGTATTTATTTAACAATAAAACAAAAACACACTCGGGGATGTTATCAGCAATGGTAAAACACACCAGGATAACATGTACAGACACTTTTCAAAATAACACTACAACGAAAACGTTGAACAGCTCCTCACGGACACCCCGCATGGCCTTGCAGCAGCCCTGAACATTCTGATCCACTAGTTTTTATAAGCACTCCGCCGAGACACACCCACCAGCTTAATCAACAGCTGTCGGGGATTTTGGACAAAGCGCGCACATACACATACTAAAACTAGGGAATCTATAACAAACACACATTGGCAATGTAAAAAAAAAAAAAAAAAAAAAAAACGCACAGACGGTTAAAGTGCTGATATCAAACACAAAAGCACAAGAACAAGAACTTGTTCTTAGCCTTATTTTTTAAAGGTCTAAAGCCCAGATTTATAAAAGGATTGCGCTTGTTTTACGACCGTAAAACAGGCGCTAAAGGTTCTGATTTTTTTGATGGGAGTTCTAAAACACGCACTGGCAGAAACATGCAATTAAGACGTCATTTGTGGGGTGTTATGTCTCTGTGTGCTTTAGCCATTGATGCAGATGTAATTCGGGGGCGTTTCGAAACGAACCCGCTAAAATTGGGAGGGGATTTTGCTATGCTATATAATCTCTATTATTAGAGATATCATGTTAATTATATTACATAAATTTAATTCTGCTATATACATTTTTAAAAACAAATAAACAGACAGGGCTTTATTCACAGCAATAAACAATACATCTATTACGGCCTATGCCAACACATAATGAGAGCTATGTTGCTTGTACTCAGTGCAATACAGAATCAACATGCATTCATACGAGTCAGAACCCCAGAGCTCAACAAATAACAACCCCAGTCTTTTTTCTAATGTCTGGAACACACGTATTTTGCAATACCAGATGCCAGAATAGGTATGTAGATATTAAATTACTGAATACATTCTTATTTCACGAGAGGTAGGCTTGACTGGGAGAACCCGGTGGGGAGCACGACGGAATGGTGGAAATGACAAATGACTGCTTCCTAACGCAATTTGTCAAGGCACCGACTAGAGGGGAGGCATGCCTTGATTTAGGTCTTTTCAAATAACGAAGACAGAATAACTAAAACAGAGGACAGAGAGCCATTGGCAAACTCAGACCACAACATGGTCTCATTTGAAGTGATTTTTAAAACCCAAAAAGTAATGACTAAAGCTAAGGTTTCCAATTTTAGAAAAGCAAACTATGAAGGTATGAAACAGAGACTAACAGAAGTAGATTGGAGTAAAATAGAGAAAACATCCACAGAAAAAGTTTTGTTTTTTAAATATGTAGTATTACAGGTGCAAAACAATTACATCCCAAAAGTAGTCAAATCTAAATCTAAAACAAAATGGCCAAAATGGTTTAATAGATCAATTAAAAAAAATATTCAGCGAAAACAGGCACTTTTCAGAGCGTTTAAAAGGAACCAAAAACAAACTACACAGAAAGAGTACTTGGAACTGCAAACACAAGTCAAAAAGGAAGTTAGAAAGGCCAAGAGAGAGATAGAAATCAATATTGCTAAGGGAGCTAAAACCAATTCCAAAATATTTTTCCAATATTATAACAGCAAGAGAACATTCAAAGAGGAGGTTAAATGTCTAAGAGACACAAATGGCAAAATCATAGATGAAGAAAAAAATAGCAAATATATTAAACGATTACTTTTCACAGGTTTTTACAAAATAGGACACGGACAACATGCCCCACATGTCGACCTGTTCCTATCCAGTTTTAAATAACTTTAACATAACAGAGGCAGAAGTGTTAAAGGGACTAGGAGCTCTTAAAATAAACAAATCCCCTGGGCCGGATGAGATCCTCCCAATAGTACTCAAAGAAATGAAAGAAGTTATTTACAAACCGCTAACCAAGATCATGCAACAGTCTCTTGACACAGGGGTTGTACCGACAGACTGGAAAATTGCAAACGTAATCAGGTAACTACAGACCAATAAGCCTGACTTCTATTATATGTAAACTTATGGAAACTATAATAAGATCTAAAATGGAAAATTAACTATATGGGAACAATATCCTGGGAGACAGTCAGCATGGTTTTAGGAAAGGGAGATCGTGTCTAACTAACCTGCTTGATTTTTTTAAGGATGCAACATCGACAATGGATAATTGCAAAGCGTACGACATGGTTTATTTAGATTTCCAGAAAGCTTTTGACAGTCCCGCATAAAAGATTAATTCTCAAACTGAACGCAGTAGGGATTCAAGGAAATGTATGCACATGGATTAGGGAGTGGTTAATATGTAGAAAACAGAAAAGTACTGATTAGAGGAGAAACTTCAAAATGGAGCGAGGTAACTAGTGGAGTACCACAGGGATCAGTATTAGGTCCTCTGCTATTCCTAATCTACATTAACGATTTAGATTCTGGTATAGTAAGCAAACTTGTTAAATTTGCAGACGACACAAAAATAGGAGGAGTGGCAAACACTGTTGCAGCAGCAAAGATGCTTGGATATATTGTGAGAAGTGTTGAATTTAAATCAAGGGAAGTAATGTTAAAACTTTACAATGCATTAGTAAAACCTCACCTAGAATATTGTGTTCAGTTCTGGTCACCTCGTTACAAAAAGGATATTGCTGCTCCAGAAAGAGTGCAAAGAAGAGCAACCAGAATTATCCCGGGTTTAAAAAGCATGTCATATGCAGACAGGCTAAAAGAATTCAATCTATTCAGTCTTGAACAAAGAAGACTACACGGTGATCTGATTTAAACATTCAAAATCCTAA
Organism: Huso huso; assembly: GCA_036884735.1. Lineage (NCBI taxonomy): Eukaryota > Metazoa > Chordata > Actinopteri > Acipenseriformes > Acipenseridae > Huso > Huso huso. The sequence goes on along the minus strand of CM072675.1, from coordinate 14,036,745 downwards.
AAGGTATAGACAATGTCAACCCAGGGGGCTTTTTTGACCTGAAAAAAGAAATAAGGACTCGGGGTTCACAAATGGAGATTAGCTAAAGGGGCATTCAGAACAGAAGATAGGAGGCACTTTTTTACAGAGAATTGTGAGGGTCTGGAACCAACTCCCCAGTAATGTTGTTGAAACTGACACCCTGGGATCCTTCAAGAAGCTGCTTGATGAGATTCTGGGATCAATATGCTACTAACAACCAAACGAGCAAGATGGGCTGAATGGCCTCCTCTCGTTTGTAAACTTTCTTATATATAAGATAAAGGAAGGTTTCACACTATGACACACACACTGATGCACACACACACTGAGATACACACACTCACGGCGTTTCCACAGCACGAAGTAATCAGCTTTCTCTGTAGTCGGATTCCACGGAATCGGATTTCGCAATCAGAATTCAAGTTTACATGGCAAGTTACCTCAGTATACATAACGCTGATGTAATCGGATTTCGTTCGGGTTTGTATAGGCCTACGTCACCTTTTTGTTATATTTGTTTATACTTTTTTACGTTGTTATGAAGGCTAAGAAAATAAATAAAACTGTTTAAAAACATAAAATAATTATTTAAAAAAAATAAATATAGTATTTTCAGTAGTGTCGAGCAAGATTTGCTGAATGGCCTCCTCTCGTTTGTAAACTTTATGTTCTGTTATGTTCTTATGTTCTTATTTAGCTTCAGCCTCGAGGCGTCTGTGGCTTTACTGGTGATTCAAGGTTCTAAAAATGTCAAAGCATGTGACCCCTATCTGGGAAGAAAACAAATAAACAAAATACTATATTTATTTTTTTAAATAAATTATTTTATATTTTATTTTACTTGCAAGACAGACAACACACGCCTCACACCCGAAGCCTGGTACCCTTATAACTCCGCCTCTAACTCCACCTCTACAGTGACGCAAAAAGAAAGGCGTCACATTTGAGAAGGAGAAATATATGCACGGTTGTTGCAAGCACAGTTGCATTTAAATTTTGACAGAATCGTTGTTTGCTTCCTTTTATCTTTGTAATCCTAACTATCGCCATAGACAAGTACATTGGGCAATGAAAAATGCCAATTTACCGAAAACAATAGAAAAATTGATATATTGTTTCCCACTTAAAAGTAACATAAAAATTCAGGTTAGCATGCTGTACATCCGAAGTTACACCAATGATTTAACTTTCATTTTTAAAATTATTAATCCTTTGATTACATCGTTTAAGTTGTACAATTTTACATAAAAATATATACACTTTTCATATTTTTGTCATCTGTGGTTAATTTAATATATATATATATAATATAAAATATTTATCCCCCATAAATTACTCTGGACTTACAGCGGACAGTGGCCTTTTATCATTGAGGTGACATTATATTATAATTTTATGTGTATATCTATGTTGACAGTAGATAAGTCAAGTGAAAAATATAGATTGAAATGAAACAAAAAAAACAGACTCTTACAAAGTGTTTATCGAATTTAAACATATCTGGAAATAAAACTTCTATATCTAAAAATCTATATTTACTCTTGACTTCCCTACTATAAATGATCAGAAGTAAACAAGGCTCAGACTTTTAAGTGTGTTTGAAAAGATAATTGTGACAACTCTGCAGCCTGAAATGGAGAATCCAAAAGCTGCAGGACCAGTTTTTCATCTAGCCAAGCACTCAGCGTTCCCTGCATAAACTAGTTTGTACTGCCTTGATCTGACTGCAACAGCTCAGGTTACACCAGGCTTGTGTCCCCAGAAAACAAAAGTTAAAACTCACATTTTGCATTGTAATGTGTATATGTGTGTAAAACACCCTAACAATGCATCAATTAAAGAAACATTAGTCTCTCTACTCAAAGCATTTTACACAAATTTGCTATTATTGACACTTTTTCTAAAAGGAATAAAATGTAAGAAGTCACAGCACACATGCTTAATATGTATAGATGTTGTGTATGAGGAAATCGTACTTCATAACTTGCATTTTATGTCAACATTTACAGCTCTGAAAAAAAAAAAAGATGCTAATACAAAATGTGCAAAAAATGCTTTGATAATAGAGGCCATTGAATATACCTCACTGTACCAATATACATCAGTGTTTTCTAAATTTCACATTAGCTACAGATCATTATTATTATTTCTTAGCAGATGCCCTTATCCAGGACCACATACAATTGTTACAAGATATCACATTATTTTTAAATACAATAAAAACATTTTACACATTATTTTCATCCAATCTCAATGTAGATACACTGATGTATATTAATTGTAGGTTATTAATCATGTTGTAATTTGCTTTTTGTATTTGTTACAAATAACAGCAGTGAAAGGAGGAGTGTCGCCTGAGGTGAAACGGTGTACCCAATGCTGTGGATTGTACCACTGTCCATTTTGCCAGCCAAGCAAATATAAACCCAATAAACACCACCATTTAAAAAAGGTGCAGTGCAGTGTGATGGTTTGTTATTTAATGGTTTTTACATCTAACATTGTTGAAGGTTGTTTAATATATTTAGTGAACAATATGCATTTCAAGTAAAATATTGTGCATAAAGTCATTAATACTTATTGTTTACATATGTTTATTTAAATGTTTATAGAGAATGCTCAGGAATACTCACTTGCAAATACAGTAGGCCCCATAATTATTCATACCCTTTATTCAGTGTAAATGAAATGGGGGAATTAAATTAAAACTTGACCCACCAGCTAATCGCAAAGTCAGAATTTAATGGTGGTTGTATTTATTAGTAGAAGAAAGTGCCCACTTATGATAAATCAAACTGCTATTAAGTACATATTTCTAATTTGGTTTTAGTGGATGGGTCTAAATGTTGATTTAATCCCCCCAAAGTTGGTTTTAAAATATCAACAAAAAGCAAGTTTACATTCATTATTTCTTGCTATATCATAAAAACATATCTGTCAAAAATAACTGCATTTTATTTTTAATATCCAAACTGCATTATATATTTGTAATAAAGTTCTTTGTTTGCAATTTTGATCTCCTTGTTTGTTTTCATAGTACTTCTGACAGGAAAGCAGGACTTCAATCAAAACAGATAAATAAGTGCTTTTAAATAAAATAAAATAAACCTTCAGACAACTATGAATGAATGACTGTGTTAACATCTACTTTGTCAGGGGTGCATAACTGGGGCAAGAAGGTTTTCATTTTTTGATCCACCTGAGGCCTTCATTACCTGATTTGAATTAATTTGCTTAATTGGACAAGTTTACCCTTTTATTTGCTCTTAAGCAGTTGGAGATTTACAGACAGCTACAAAAACCTGCTGGACTGACTGCGACTCTAGAGGAGCAGAATTGTGCACCACTAAATGTATATATTATACTTGATGTGGGATTTTGACAATTTATGTGTGGGGAAAATTAAACATGTTCAGTCCAAATGTTTATTAATCGGAGAACATGTGGATGTCAATAAATGCATTATTACAAATATTAACCATCCATCCATCATCAATAACCACTTCATCCAATACAGGGTCACGGTGAGCTGGAGCTTAACCCGGCAAACACGGTGCAAGGCAGGACTACACCCAGAATGGGACACCAGTCCATCTCTGGCCAACTCTCACACTCACACAAGCACACAGAGGGCAATTTAGGGTGACCAATCAACCTGACCAGTATGTTTTTGGATAAGGGGAGGAAACCGGTGTGCCTGGTGAAAACCAACACGAACACGGGGAGAACATGCAAACTCCCCTGAAACGGGAATCAAACCTGGGACCCTGGAGCTGTGAGGCAGCAGCGCTAACCACCACACCACCATGCCACAAACTATAACCTAATATACATGATAAATCATAAGAGCAAAGATTGTAATCAAGTTCTTCGTTAAGACCCCCAGTGGTTACAGAACTCCTTGTTATTATTATTATTATTTATTTCTTAGCAGATGCTCTTATCCAGGGCGACTTACAATTGTTACAAGATATCACATTATTTTTTACATACAATTACCAATTTATACAGTTGGGGTTTTACTGGAGCAATCTAGGTAAAGTACCTTGCTCAAGGGTACAGCAGCAGTGTCCCCCACCTGGGATTGAACCCATGACCCTCTGGTCAGGAGTCCAGAGCCCTAACCACTACTCTACACTGCTACCCTATGTGAATGTTGTGTATGTAATCAAAAAATCTTCCAATTTTAATAGGAACAGATAAATTCCACTCCCTTTCTACTAATTCATTTTTATACCAACAAACATCACAGATGTGTTCAATGATTATAATCTTTAATACGAGGCTGTAGTTGGATTTTTATATTTCCATCACAGCTTGTTATTTAGGGTTTTGGGTTAGGGTTGGTTTGTCTTCAATTCCACTTTTAGCCACCAACTGTACCTATAGGCAACCACTTTCACTTCAGTACAACTGCATCTTGCTAAAAGAGACCCATTTAATCACCACCTCTATGTGACTACATGATAAATTGCTGTATTTTGTGTGTGTTTCACATATGGACATAAATTGCTATAGATATTTTTTTTAGCTGATGCTTTTATTCAAAGTGACTTGTATTTGTGCCCATTTATAGAGCTGGGTATTTTACTGGAGCAATGTGAAGTACCTGCTTGCTCAAGGGTACAGCAGCAGCGCCCCACCTGGGTTTGAACCCTCAACCCTCCGGTAAAGAGTCCAGAGCCCTAAACACTGGTATATCTATGTAAACATGTCCAGGGGTGAATATACCCTATATCTAATTCACTTTGTGCATGCTGCAAATTAACAGTTCGAGAAAAATATATATATATATATATATATATATATATATATATATATATATATACAGCTCTGGAAAAAATTAAGAGACCACTGCAAAATTATCAGTTTCTCTGGTTTTACTATTTATAGGTAGGTGTTTGGGTAAAATGAACATTTTGTTTTATTCTATAAACTACTGACAACATTTCTCCCAAATTCCAAATAAAAATATTGTCATTTAGAGCATTTATTTGCAGAAAATGACAACTGTCAAAAAATAAAAAAAGATGCAGTGTTGTCAGACCTCGAATAATGCAAAGAAAATAAGTTCATATTCATTTTTATACAACACAATACTAATGTTTTAACTTAGGAAGAGTTCAGAAATCAATATTTGGTGGAATAACCCTGATTTTCAATCACAGCTTTCATGCGTCTTGGCATGCTCTCCACCAGTTTTCACATTGATGTTGGGTGACTTTATGCCACTCCTGGCGCAAAAATTCAAGCAGCTCGGCTTTGTTTGATGGCTTGTGACCATCCATCTTCCTCTTGATCACATTCAGAGGTTTTCAATGGGGTTCAGGTCTGGAGATTGGGCTGGCCATGACAGGGTCTTGATCTGGTGGTCCTCCATCCACACCTTGATTGACCTGGCTGTGTGGCATGGAGCATTGTCCTGCTGGAAAAACCAATCCTCAGAGTTGGGGAACATTGTCAGAGCAGAAGGAAGCAAGTTTTCTTCCAGGACAACCTTGTACTAGGCTTGATTCATGCGTCCTTCACAAAGACAAATCTGCCCGATTCCAGCCTTGCTGAAGCACCCCCAGATGAGTCCAATTTTCAGCTTTGCCCAACACCTGGTCGTCTAATGGTTAGATGGAGACCTGGAGAGGCCTACAAGCCACAGTGTCTCGCACCCACTGTGAAATGTGGTGGAGGATCGGTGATGATCTGGGGGTGCTTCAGCAAGGCTGGAATCGGGCAGCTTTGGCATGAATCAAGCCAAGTACAAGGTTGTCCTGGAAGAAAACTTGCTTCCTTCTGCTCTGACAATGTTCCCCAACTCTGAGGATTGGTTTTTCCAGCAGGACAATGCTCCATGCCACACAGCCAGGTCAATCAAGGTGTGGATGGAGGACCACCAGATCAAGACCCTGTCATGGCCAGCCCAATCTCCAGACCTGAACCCCATTGAAAACCTCTGGAATGTGATCAAGAGGAAGATGGATGGTCACAAGCCATCAAACAAAGCCAAGCTGCTTGAATTTTTGCGCCAGGAGTGGCATAAAGTCACCCAACATCAATGTGAAAGACTGGTGGAGAGCATGCCAAGACGTATGAAAGCTGTGATTGAAAATCAGGGTTATTCCACCAAATATTGATTTCTGAACTCTTCCTAAGTTAAAACATTAGTATTGTGTTGTTTAAAAATGAATATGAACTTATTTTCTTTGCATTATTCGAGGACTGACAACACTGCATCTTTTTTGTTATTTTGACCAGTTGTCATTTTCTGCAAATAAATGCTCTAAATGACAATATTTTTATTTGGAATTTGGGAGAAATGTTGTCAGTAGTTTATAGAATAAAACAAAAATGTTCATTTTACCCAAACACATACCTATAAATAGTAAAACCAGAGAAACTGATAATTTTGCAGTGGTCTCTTAATTTTTTCCAGAGCTGTATATATATATATATATATATATATATATATATATATATATATATATATATATTAAAAACTGATTGCACAATGGTTTACACAGGCCTGTATTTTTATTTTACATCTACATTGAAATTGTAATTTCAATTTGTATTTCATTTAGGATATGTAAATACATGGCACAGGGATATTTAGCTATGACATACAAACTCCATTGGCATATGTGCCACACAAATCCATGTTGGGCCAGGTTACATGCACTTGTAGAAGGGGTGATTCTTGTGGGATACTCACAGACAAAAAGCAGGTCAACATGATATGACCAAAGGGACTTAAACGCAGGGATAATCATTCAACTTTGATAAATCAATTGGCATATGAGCTTAAAGGACTGAACAAAAACTGGGATGCAAATAATATGAGTGACTACCTGAACTTCAGCTTCCTGTATTTTATTGCGTATACCTAGGCTAACCTATACAGACATGTAAGCATGTCAATTTTACATTGTAAATAAGATTAGAATGACACACATAATTCTTACTTTAATACGATTAAGTAAATGTAGATTGTGTGAAGCTATACCCCTATAAAAATGTTCCACGGTTCTATAGTGTAGCTATACTATTATTATTATGGTTCTACTGCATTATTGTAACACAGGGAATTGTACATTGATGGTGTAGGGTACATATATTATACAATACAATTGTACTTTCACAGATACCATCGTACCTTGTTCCAAAATCCAGTGGTACATTTTTATAGGGTTCCGGTCTAACAGTATTGTTGGAATAGAAACAAGCGGATAATTGAACAGTTTCCAAAGAAGCGGAGGGCAGTATATTAATCAGAGAGTATGAAGCAATATTTTTAAAATACGCTGACATCAAGACCATTCCCAACAATGCTTGCAGATTGTCTTTTTTATTTTTTTACATACATTACATACCGCAAATAGTTAACGATTACTGCTTTTGTATTATATGGAAACTTAAGCGCATTAATTAATACTGCCTTTATAAATGTAATGATGATTAAATGGTTTATTTAGAACGCAATGCCGATGTATTCATTATTTGAAAAACATAAATACATATTACATGTTACAACATTGACAATACAGAGAAATGTAGATTCCGTAAACATGGTTGGGATCAGTGCATCAATGTGAGGACTTGGAAATTGCGTCACTGTAGAGGCAGAGTTATAAAGGTACCAGGCTTGGGGTGTGAGGCGTGTGTCGTCCGTCTTGCAAGTACACCCTTCTCTGTAAACTTGAATTCTGATTGCGAAATCCGATTCCATGGAATCCGACTACAGAGAAAGCTGATTACTTCGTGCTGTGGAAACGCAGTGAGTGTGTCTGTGTGTGTGTGTGTGTGTCTCATTGTGTGAGAGTGTGTGTCACAGTGCATGTGTGTCTCAGTGTGTGTGTGTCTCAGTGTGTGTGTGTGTGTGTGTCTCAGTGCGTGTGTGTGTGTGTGTCTCAGTGCGTGTGTGTCTCAGTGTGTGTGAGTGTGTGTCTCAGTGTGTCTGTCAGTGTGTGTGTGTGTGGCTCAGTGTGTGTGTGTCTGTGTCTCAGTGTGTGTGTGTGTCTGTGTCAGTGTGTGTGTGTCTCAGTGCGTGTCTCTATGTGTGTGTGTGTCTCAGTGTGAAACCTTCAAGCTCCCTGTTCAGAATATATATATATATATATATAAGCGCACTGTTATTGTAACTATGTTGGCAGATGACTTAATTAAGTTTAAAAAATCAAAAGCAATGGCTCAAAGGGATATTAGGAAAAGGAAAAAGGAATATTGGCAGGATTATTGCACTAAAATTCTAGTGATTCTAGTGTAAAGGATGTGTGGAATAAAATTAAGGCAATGGCAGGAAAAGGGAAAGGAAATAAATTATTTCCATTAAAGCAGGATGGAATAATTATAACAGATGATGAGAAGAAAGCCTCTATGCTGGGGTTAGCATTTGCTAAGGTGGGGCAAGATGAGAATTATAATAAAGAATTTTTAGATATGAGGGGACAATTTTGCATAAATAATTCAGTAATAATGGAAGATAGGGAAGATGTCAAAACAAAAATAAATGTCATTTTCAATAGGTGAAGTGAAAGCTGCGATTGAAAAAGGCAAGAATTCCTCGCCAGGTGAAGATAAGATTTCTTATATTATGTATAAAATGTTACCAGATAGAAGTTTAGAAATATTATTAAAACTTTAGTGTGGGAGTTGGGGGTGTTGCCTAAAGAATGGAAGAATGCTATCATCATTCCTATAAGTAAGGCAGGAAAGGATCCGGGTGAAGTGGGATCTTATCAACCAATAGCATTGACGGCTACTATATGTAAAATTATGGAAAGGATGGTGTGTGAGAGAATGTGGTATTTTTTGGAAACTAAAAAATTAATGAGTGATAATCAAAGTGGCTTTCGTAAAATTAGATCGACGACAGATCAGTTGGTAAGATTGTCTACTGAAGTCAAGGGAGGACTTTGTGGTGGATCAGAGAGTTTCTGAAGGAAAGAGGATTTAAAGTAAAAATTAAGGGGAAGTTCTCTGAAAGATTTGAGATGCAAAATGGAACTCCTCAAGGAAGTGTTATCAGCCCTTTGCTATTTAATATAATGATAAATGATTTAGTTGAGGATATTTTAGTAGGATCGGAAGTATCTGTAGGTCTGTTTGCTGATGATGGGGTTATTTATAAAAGGAATAAACATATTGAACTAGTTATGAGGGAATTGCAGGAGACAATGAATAATCTGGAAAAGTGGTCAAATAAATGGGGCTTTAAAATATTAGTAACAAAAACAGAGGTGCTATTATTTTCATGAAGAAGAAGAGAGCAGGAGAAGTTAAATTTATTATACCAAGATAAGATTCTTAAAGAGGTGGGGGAATTTAGATACTTGGGAGTGTGGTTTGATAAGAAATTAACTTGGGGAAAACAAATACATTCTATAATAGATAAATGTAAAGGAAGGATCAAATAAAACTAGTATGATGATGATATACAGAGGGTTAATTAGGAGTGTAATAGATTATGGAAGTCAGATTCTAGTGGGAACTTGTAAAAGTAAGATGGAAAAATGGGATGCTTTGCAAGCTAAAGCAATAAGGTTGTGTATAGGAGCTATGAAATCTGCTCCAATAAATGCTATGCAGGTTTTAATAAATGAGATGCCATTGGAACTAAGGAGAAAAATATTGGATAAAGGCTAACTCTCTGCATACAGAATTTCCTCCTAGGAAATGCATGGAAGATAGGTGGATTAATCATTATAAAAAGGAGAGGTGGGAAACAAATGGGGGCACGTTGGGGTATTGGATGCAAAAATGGATAAAGGAATTGGGAATGGAAAATCTGAAGTTGGTAAAGAATGTTAATATAAATGTGTTACCGGGATGGTTGATGGAAAAACCAGACTGTTGTATAGAAAAGAGTGAGCAAGTGAAGAAAGGAGGGGAAAAAATTTTATTGAAAAGAAAGTCACGCTTTTGTAGAGGAGAAGAGTATGGAGGCACTATGTATATATACAGATGGATCCAAGGATCCAAAAACAGGAAGAGTGGCAATGGCGTATTATATCCCGGAATTAGATATCTGACCACTTATCAGTATATGTTGCAGAAATGGTAGCTATACTATTTGCAATAGTTAAAATAGCTGAAATAAAGCCTATAAAAGCAGTCATATTTTCAGATTCATTAAGTGTTCTTATTGCATTAAAAGGGGAGTTTAATAATAGAAGAGATATCCTGTTTGAAATAATGCAACAATATAAGGAATGTACAATAATGGGGATCGAAGTGATTTTAATTTGGATTCCTGGTCACTCTGGCATTCTGGGCAATGAGATGGTAGATCTGGCAGCAAAAAGTGGGTTAAAGAGAGGAAATTGATATGGTGATTCCTCTGGGATCGCAGGAAATGGGAGGCTATGTGAAAAAAATGATAGTAAAAGAATGGCAGGAGAGATGGGATGAAAGCATAAAAGGAAGGTTTTATCATAATATCCAGAAAGAGGTGAATAACAGTTGGGTGAACAAAGAGTTGGGAAGGAAAGAGGAAAGAGCGTTGGATAGGTTAAGGATTGGGCATAGTTATTTAAATGAACATCTATTAAGACTGGGGAAACATGAAGATGGAAAGTGTGAACAATGTAAAGTAGCTGAAACAGTAGAACATTATTTATTAAAGTGTGAGAAATATGAGGAGCAGAGAAGGAAAATGGAGAGGAGGCTGAGGGAAATGGAGGTATATGAGGTCAACATAAAGAACTTGCTGGGAAAAGGGAAAGAGGAAGGGAGACTGAATAGAGAAAAGATACTGACGAAATATATAAAGGAAACAGGAAAAGAAGGGAAGTTATAATAAAGATGACAGAAAAATAAAGTACAACAAAGACAGACAAAGGACTACAGATAGAGGGCGCTAATCATCTAAAATAATAGATGGAATGCGCCCTATAGATTAACCAGAAGAAGAAGAAGCAGCAGCTCAGGCCAGTCGATGTTTGGCCAAGGATGAGAACGGTTCCTGTGTGATCCTGGGATTCAATCAACGTCAGCTTCTTGCCTCGTCTGCCAGCTACTTTGAGGGTATTGTACCTTTTATTTAAAAGAGTGTTGTGTTGTGCAACGTGTAATTATTATGAAGGTGGGTGAGTAAAATCGACATTGAGAGATTATTGTTTATCTGCCGTAAATTGAAAACAGTTGTATTTGTTGAGGGAACAAAGGGGACACGGCAAGCTTAGCTCTGTTTGTCTTTGCCACGTGGACCTGCTGCCACACTCCCAGGGGAAAGGGGACACTGCAAGCTTAGCTCTGTTTGTGTTTGCCATGTGGACCTGCCGCCACACTAACAGGGGAAAGGGGACACTGCAAGCTTAGCTCTGTTTGTGTTTGACATGTGGACCTGCTGCCTCACTCCCAGGGGGGAAAGGGGACACCAGCTTGGACTTCTCCTAATACTTACCCAGGCTGACCACCAGAGGTCAGCCTATCACCACTTTGGATTCCTTACCGCCGGGGCTTCTAACCGGTAGGGGCCACCCTTGGCCCACACGGATATTGCTACTGTTTCTCCAAAATATACCCTTTCAGAACTTCTTTCCAGTCAGAATATAGATCGATAACGCTATCTACTATTATGCATTAATAGTAGTGGGCAGCAGTGTGGAGTAGTGGTTAGGGCTCTAGACTCTTGACCAGAGGGTTCAATCCCAGGTGGGGGACACTGCTGCTGTACCCTTGAGCAAGGTACTTTACCTAGATTGCTCCAGTAAAAACCCATCTGTATAAATGGGTAATTGTATGTAAAAATAATGTGATATCTTGTAACAATGGTAAGTCGCCCTGGATAAGGGTGTCTGCTAAGAAATAAATAATAATAATAATAATAATAATAATAATAATAATAATTAATATTATTCAAGTTTAAATAAACTGTTCTAATCTTCTGCGGTTAGAATATTAGCAGGACAGTAGATTGTTGACACAAGGTGTTGGACTCACACTAAGGCAAGCTACTGGTGGCAATGTAAATGTGGGAAAGTGTTCTCTAATCCATGGGGGAAATGCGTTTGGAAAGAAAACTGATGTTAAGTGAATTAAACATATAGAACAGTTTTAACTTAGTTTTTTTTTTAAATGTTACTCAAACCTTTTACATATCCAGTTCACATAATAAACAATTCTAAAATCAATATCACTGCATGAATCATTTATAACATGATCCTGTTAATATATCGGATATATCATGAGATTGATTCTGATGAAGCAGGTCACATATATTCACAATACTGTACTGGCATTACCATGTTGTTATCCCTTTAAACTGGGCTGATTGTGTCAAACAAAAACTAAACATTGAAACAAATCTGCCTCAACAGGAGAGACAATATATAATTATTATTAGTTTCCCCGGTATTGAAGGCACAAACACTAATTATTATCACTGATTACTGGTTTTATCCAGCATGAAACACAGATCTGAACCGTGTGTGCTGAGCTATAGGCTATTCAGTGTTTCCCTATTCAGTGAAATGGAACGTTCGAAAGCAACGCTGCCAAGCACTGACGTCAGACAGAAGGGACGTCAGACCGTTAAATACCCCGTTGCACATCTACACTCCCAGGACTATGTGTATGCCAAGCGTGGTTGCTTAATTGGCAGGACCTTTTGAGATACAGGTGTATAAAAAAGCGTCTTCATTTTTTTTTTTTTTTTTTTTTTTTTAAACAGCTGTTCTTTTCGCCACTCCGTATCTCAAAAAGTATTTCACCCCGTAATGCTGCCCCGTTCACAGGGTTTATGAACCTGTCAATCCGACCACACACACCGATTTTCATGCATATCAGTGGGGACCCGCGCAGACATAATCTTGGGTGAATGCTGCTGATTCATAGTAGGCTGTAGTCCTTGTAAACATGGTTTAGCTTATAATCGTTGATTGCATAACTATTTCATGACATGTTAATAACTAAATATTGGCCTCTGGCAAAATATTTAAATCAGAAAACAAACATTTTTGATTCTAACAAATTTGATCTGCCAGAGTTCCAAAGAAAAAGGGTGCATGAGAAAAAATGCATTCAAGGAACTCTGTTCACAAAAGAATGCGTAACAAGGCTTGAGGCTTTTACAGGGTGTCATTACATATTTATGCAAATCTTTACAAATACGTCACAAGGCAGTCTACAGGAAAGCAGTCAGATAGGCAGATAGGTAGATAGGTAAGTAATTCTGCTTATACTTAAGTGTAGGTATGTGCAGCAGGATCAGATAATAATCAAGCATATGTTTAATGAAATACGTGACAGATAAATACAATAAATGGCACTTTTTGTAATAATTAAAGGTAGATCATACTAGTTTCTTTTGAAACTAGTAAACTGAAAGTAAAAAAGTCCCCTACCTGCATCCACAAATATGAGTACAAAAAATAAATAGCCTATGAGACTCTGTATGCATACCCTGTACTGTACTGTACTGTACTGTACTTTCTTTTTAATTGTAATGCAATTACACACATGGTCTGTATTTCAACACAAATGGCAAATCTGTAATGGCAGATAGTTCTTAATAATCTATGTCACTTTTAATTATTAAATACTAACTTCAATACTAAAAAATAAAGTAGCTACTGATTTACCAACATGAAGCACATGTAATTCCATACCACAGTTTGTGAATTATAATCCAAATCCATTAAAGTTATCCACTGAAAACAAAATGCTGGAACAGTAGTTCACATTTACAACCAAACAAATGATTTAGCTCTGCACCGTAGCTACTGAAATAAATGACAAAACACATGAAAATCTCTTGTTAAGCTGAAGCATCTTTTGTACAATACATTGCATATTTTTCCAGTGTCCTTTATTTTTTGTACTCATATCTGTGGATAATAGGTTACTCAAAAACTTTTTTTTTATCATTTTTTTCTTTATTTTTACCATATTTTCTCCCCAATTTGGAATATCCAACTGTTTTTAAGACCTTGTCTCAGCGCTGCAACTTCCCATTTCGACTCGACAGAGACGAAGACTATCATGCGCGTCCTCCGAAACGCATGCTGTCAGCTGTCCTCCTCTTTTCACACTGCAAGTCGACTGCTTAGCCAACCGGACCTGTCGCGTGGGAGGAAACGCAGTTCCGCCAGCAACTCCCAACCAACTCGCAGGCGCCCGGCCGCCTCAGGAGTCGCTGGTGTGCGGTGAGACAAGGATTACCCTGCCGACCTAAGCCCTCCCAACCCGAGCGGCGCTCGGCAAATTGTGCGCCGCCCCCTCGGAGCTCCCGGCCACGGTCGGCGATGGCATAGCCTGGATTCGAACCAGCGATCTCCAGGCTATAGGACACACCTGCACTTCCAGTGAAGTGCCTTAGATGGATGCGCCACTCGGGAGCCCAGGTTAACCTAAAACTGAGACAATTTAGAACCTCTTCTCTTATCCTCTGACTGGGAAATTAAGTTTTTCAGTCTATTAACTCAGTCGTTAATAGGACCACACCTCACCAGATTAACAAAAAGGACTGATAGTGATGACTATTAGTAGTACTGAAGAAGAGAAAAGGACAAGGCAGACTGAAGCTACATACAAGCCTGTGTAGTGCATTAACAGAGACTGTCTGATCAACTTGTGGGCAGACAGTGCCATTGACTTTAGTGTATGGAATGTTGGTCAAGTGTAAAGGGAAGAATGAGATAGAAATGCTTGGATTGTTCTGAGGAGAGAAAAAAGAGGAGATGAGAAAGCTCAGCCCTGATGGCACGGAAGAGGACGCCCATGTGCCTTATGAACTAAATAACCTATGTACTCTATTTTCTGCTTAATAAGCACTTGGTGCTGTGTGCGGGTTTGTAGTGTCGGGTGGAGAATGTTGGATGGTGCCAGGAGCAAATGTCTCGGAGTGGTGTATAAAGAATGTAACGGGTGCAGAGGCAGGAGTTTGGTGTGCAAATCTTGTGCTGTTCTATTGGAAGATGTAATGGTTTCCTGAGTCTCAGGAAATGATTCTCAGGAAATGAAGGCGGAGAAGACAGTTGTTTACTAACCACTATAAAAGCTTGTGTGTATCCATTTTGTATTAGGACTGAGCTTGTTATTCTGTGTGATTTGTGTGACTTGCTCTTTACTTCCTTGCGCATTGAATAAATGAACTGCAGTTTGTTTCACTACTACCTGGCGTGTCGTCTCTGTCTCACAAGGGATCCCTTTCAGTCCACTACAGCACCCTATAAATTGTTGCCCTGTTAAAACCATGTTGTAATCAAAATGAACTTTGTTTGTGTCACTCTGTGCTGGGTAGTTTTAAAAACAACTTTGCTGATGTTCTATGCTTTAAATCTGTAAGGTCATTGTAATAATTAAAGGAAACGTTTCCAGTTTCCTGATTGGTCAGGTACAGTGCCGTGAAAAAGTATTTGCCCCCTGTCTGATTTTCTGCATTTTTGCATATTTTTGACACTGAATGTTATCAGATCTTCAACCAAAACCTAATATTAGATAAAAGGGACCCTGAGTGAACAAATAACACAAAAATGTTATACATATTTCATTTATTTATTAAAGAAAGTTATGCAACATCCAATGCCCCTGTGTGAAAAAGTAATCGCCCCCTTAGACTCAATAACTGGTTACGCCACCTTTAGCAGCAATAACTAAAACCAAACGCTTCCTGGAGTTATTGATTAGTCTCTCACAGCGCCGTGGAGGAATTTTGGCCCACTCCTCCATGCAGAACTGCTTCAACTCAGTGGCATTTGTGGGTTTTCGAGCATGAACTGCTCGTTTCAGGTCCTGCCACAACATCTCAATGGGGTTTAGGTCTGGACTTTGACTAGGCCATTCCAAAACTTTAAATTTCTTGTTCTTCAACCATTCCGATGTAGACTTGCTTGTGTGTTTTGGATCATTGTCTTGCTGCATGACCCAGCTGCGCTTCAGCTTCAGCTCACGGACGGATGGCCTGACATTCTCCTGTAGAATTCTCTGATACAGAGCAGAATTCATGGTTCCTTCAATGATGGCAAGGGGTCCAGGTTGTGATGCAGCAAAGCATCCCCAAACCATGACACTACCACCACCATGCTTGACTGTTGGTATGAGGTTCTTACTGTGGAATGCAGTGTTTGGTTTTCGCCAGACATAACGGTGCCCATGTCAGCCAAAAAGTTCCACTTTTGACTCCTCTGTCCATAGAACATTGTTCCAGAACTTCTTAGTGAGCAATGGTTTCCGCCTTGCTGTTCTGCCATGAATTCCATTTTTGCCCAGTGTCTTTCTGATGGTGGAGTCATGAACACTGACCTTAGTCGAGGTGAGAGAGGCCTGCAGATCCCTGGATGTTGTTCTAGAGTTCTTTGTAACTTCCTGGACGATTTTACGCCTTGCTCTGGAGAGATTTTGGCAGGACGGCCACTCCTGGGAAGATTCACTACTGTCCCAAACTTTCTCCATTTGGACAATATGGCTCTGACTGTGGTTCGGTGGAGCCCCAGAGCCTTAGAAATGGCTTTGTAACTCTTTCCAGACTGATAGGCATCAACAACTTTTTTCCGGAGGTCTTCAGGAATTTCTTTTGTTCGTGGCATGATGTGCCTCTTGAAACTGTGTGCTGACAACTTCACTCTGATGGTAAGGGCCAAAGTTAGTCAGATTTATATTGGGCAGTGCTGGCCCAAATCAGGCCTGGTTGTTAACCAAAGTACTCAAACAGCTGACCCTAATTACACCGTGTAACAAATTTTTTTTTTTTTTTTTTGGTTCCTGGGTAGTAAGTGTTATTTCCTAATTGCTTATGCCTCAAAAGTATAGACAATGGCTATTATTCCCCACAAACTTTGCTTTTGTGACCAGGACAGTGATATTTTGAAATTTACCTATTTCCAATGAGAAAAGGGGAATTTCGTCTTTTCGTTCACATAAAGTCAGAAAAAAACAACATATGAATCAAATTAACATGTATTTATACTAAAGTAATACAAAAATGACTACAAAAGATTTAGAAGTGAGTAGTTTTTCGAGATTTACGATTATACTGTAAATCACTTTCACGAATCAGCCCCCAAATGTAGTCTCCCATCATGTTCTCGTTATACTGTCCTTGGTAGCGGCGTTCAAAGTCCAGTATATCCTGGTGGAAGCGCCTCGCCTTGCTCCTCGATGCGCTCCCATGTTCTCCTTGAATTTATCAAGATGAGCATCAAGGATATGGACTTTGAGGGACATCCTACAGCCCATTGTGCCGTAGTTCTTCACCAGAGTCTCAACCAGCTCCACATAGTTTTCGGCCTTGTGATTGCCCAGGAAGCCCCGAACCACTGCGACAAAGCTGTTCCAAGCCGCTTTCTCCTTACTAGTGAGCTTCTTGGGGAATTCATTGCACTCCAGGATCTTCTTTATCTGTGGTCCGACGAAGACACCGGCTTTGACCTTTGCCTCAGACAGCTTAGGGAAGAAGTCTTGAAGGTACTTGAAGGCTGCCGACTCCTTATCTAGAGCTCTGACAAATTGTTTCATAAGGCCCAATTTGATGTGCAGTGGTGGCATCAGCACCTTCCGGGGTCCCAGCCGTACTCATCATACTTCAAGGCCCAGCAAGGTCTTGATGCTGTTGTAATTCTCTTTGAGGTGCACCGAGTGAGCCAGGGGAAGAGACGGGTACTTGTTACCATTATGGAGCAGCACGGCTTTGAGGCTCCTGGATGAGCTGTCAATGAAGGACAGTATAACAAGAACATGACGGGAGACTACATTTGGGGCTGATTCGTGAAAGTGATTTACAGTATAATCATAAATCGAAAAACTACTCACTTCTAAATCTTTTTGTAGTCATTTTTGTATTACTTTTTAGTAGAAATACATGTTAATTTGATTCATATGTTGTTTTTTTCTGACTTTATGTGAACGAAAAGACACAAATTCGCCCGTTTTCTCATTGGAAATAGGTAAATTTCAAAATATCACTCCTGGTCACAAAAGCAAAGTTTGTGGGGAATAATAGCCATTTTCTATACTTTTGAGGCATAAGCAATTAGGAAATAACACTTACTACCCAGGAACAAAAATTGTGTTACATAGTGTTATCCCTTTAATTGGGTTGAGTTAACTAGGGGGGGGGGCAATAACTTTTTCACATCTGAAGATTGCATGTTTGATTACCTTGCACACCAAACAAATGAAATTTCTCTCAGACTCCCTCTATATACTACTACAACCCACAAAAAAATCTGACCAAATACAATGTGAAAAATGTGCAAAAATGCAGAAAATCAGACAGGGGGCAAATACTTTTTCACAGCACTGTATATACCTTCAATTATGTATTTAAGAACATACCTTCAGGGATGTGCCCACTGTGTCTGAGAAGCCAGTGAAAAGTCTTGGGAGAGGGTACGATGGGGACCTAAAGGACACAGTTCATGTGGGAGAAGTGAGACAACAAGCAGTGGAAGGGTTGAAGAGCATAGACAGCAGCGCTTTACCAGGCAAACTGAAACTCTGGTGCTTTCAGTTTGGTCTACTGCCGAGGTTGCTGTGGCCATTGACTGCGTACGAGGTTCCCTTGACAACAGTAGAAGCTTTAATCAGTTCATATGTCAGGAAATGGTTGGGAGTTCCACGCTGTCTCAGCAGAGTGGGACTTTATGGTAAAGGAATTCTACAGCTACCAGTCTCCTCTCTAACTGAGCAGTTTAAGTGCGCCAAGGTCTGGCTGGAAATGACATTAATAGAGTCACGAGACAAATGTGTAAGGGAGGCAGTACCCGTATTGAAAACTGGAAGAAAATGGGCAGCATGGGAAGGCGTGCAAAAGCTGCCCTCCGAACCGATGATATCATGGG
This sequence comes from Huso huso, assembly GCA_036884735.1. NCBI lineage: Eukaryota > Metazoa > Chordata > Actinopteri > Acipenseriformes > Acipenseridae > Huso > Huso huso. The sequence continues at coordinate 14,017,951 of CM072675.1, read as the reverse complement.
GCAAGTTCAGCATGGAAGAGGGGGTCTTGGTCTCAGTTCAGCTCCTCCTACATGGCACAAGGCAGCCCCAGCTCAACGGAGGAAGCTGGTAGTCAACGAAGTGCAAAAGCAGGAGGAAAGAATGAGGTGTGTAAAGGCAGTGTCCCAGGCCAAGCAGGGACAATGGATGAGATGGGGGAGCGTGGAACAGTGCAAGATTGGCTGGCAAGACTTATGGTCAATGGAACAGAGCAGAATTAGTTTCCTCATCAGGTCAACATGATGTGCTCCCATCACCACAGAACCTAAACCTCTGGGTAGGAGAGGATCCCTTGTGTCCTCTGTGTTCATCACCAGCAACTCTAAGGCACATTTTGACAGGATAAGAGGTGGATCTTAGTCAAGAACGGTTTACTTGGCATCATGACCAAGTACTGTGATGTTTGGCGTTAGCATTGGAAGATAAGTGGAAGTTGTCCAAGCTCTTACTACGGTACTGAAGTTGGAACAATCGAATGGCACACCGAACAAGCCTGGGATTGTCTCCCCACTGCAACACCCCGGCTTGTTTTGCCTGCTTCAGTTATATATCCCAGGACCCTCCCCTTCCTGGCTATGGCGCTGGGCTTTCTGGGATATGAAGTTTTTCCCCTCTGACTGATTTTTTTAAAGGGCCCTCGCCCTTTTTCCTCACAATAACAAATGTGTCACTGTGGCAAAGTGGCTGCTGATTAAGACCAGATGCAGAGGTGATGCAGTGCAGAAACAATCACACGTGAAAACTGTAATCCAATTTGGAAATGTTATTTTTATTTTTACAAAAATCCTGGTCTGGCGACCAAACAATAATCCTCCGGCAATACACCCCTGGTGTAAAGCTCGGCAGGAAAATAATAACGATTTGTAAACACAAACAAATAATAACACGTTATCCGCTCCCACAATACTACTAACACAAATCACCGGACCGGGTGCGTTCAGTAGTGCTCAAGGTGGGTGATAACAAATAACAGTGACTGTGGTGTTGATGTTCCGGGTAGTGCTGGCCCAAGGCGACAGCTCCGGAGATGTGTTAGCCGTCTACTGAATTTACAAACAAAAGACAATTACTAACAGTGCTACAAACAAACAAAACACTCACGAATATTTATTATTTATTTTTGGGAACTCTCTCGGTCCTTCCAGTTCCGTGTGTCTCTGAAAACCAATCGAAGGAACCGATTACAAGTCTCTGTCCCCTTTTTATGCTATCACGCATGACCCCTTGGTAAACTAATGCAGCTGCCTTACAATCAGCGGCTGCTACATTGTTTACCTTCCGGGTCAATACGTTCTTGCAACAGAGACTCGCCTTCTTCCAGACTGGCCAACTCCCTGACCCAGGAAAGAACTGTCAATCCAGCCCGTCAAAAGAACTCTGTCCTCGCTGCTTAGCGCCCTCACAGGTCAGGAGGGAGATTTACAACCAGAACTCATTATATTTCTGTCAGTCACATATCGGGTGGCGTCTGGAATGATCAAAATGCAGTTAAAACAGTGGTGCGTGCGTGATCGGATATTAATAAATATATATATATATATATATATATATATATATATATATATATATATATATTATAAGGTCTCTTATTCAAATATTTAAACAGTGATGAATAAATTCAGCCTTATATCCAAGCTGTGTTTCAGCGGTACGCAGAGATTTTTTTAAGGCGAGAGTGGGGGAATTTTACCGGCATACTGTTTTGTTTTTACATTAAATTTATAAATAGGTACACATTCAGGGATCGGCAAGGTGTCCGTGGTAAAAAGTTTGAGGTCTGTGGTAATTTATTCAAAAAATTCATAGTTACACCCCCATTGTCCGTCACTGAGTCTGGTAATTTTGTTAAGTATCCATCGCGCAACTCAGTGGTGCCGACCCCTGTACACATTTCAATTGCTTTGGATAAAAGTGTGTGCTGAGCAATCGAGGCAAGGAAGGCTGCATGACCGAGCGAGCGAGCGAGATTGAGGGAGGGAATGAACACAGACAGCAGGGAGAGTGAGAGCTTGTGCACTTTCAAACGTCTGAAGTGTAAAAGACAAATGTATTGATAATTTTACTAAGTATATTCAACTAAATAAAAGCCTATTGTGTCAGAAGCAGCGGGTATTTTTTTGTAAGGCTTTTTAAATACTGTGAATGGGCGACACACCTGAGCAACATGTCCATCTCACACGTCTGGAACACAGACACAGAGCTTCATGTTGTTTACTTTTTTTCCGCTACATCGTTAAATGTTGTTGTTCTTTCGAGTTGGTAAGGCGCTGGTACATACAGTGCCTATAGAAAGTCTACACCCCATTTCAAAATGTTCACCTTTTGTTGCCTTATAGCCTGGAATTTAAATGCATTCAAATATTTTTTTTTCATTGATCTACACATCCTACACAACCTTCCAAGTGAAAAAAATATTCTAGAATTTTGTAGAAATTTGTAGAAAATTAATTAAAAATAAAAACTGAAATAGCTTGGTTGGATAAGTGTCCACCCCCCTTGTAATAGCAATCCTAAATTAGCTCAGGTGTAACCAATCACCTTCAAAATCACACACCAAGTTAAGTGGCCTTAAGTGATTCACATTATTTCAGGATCAATTCAGCAGTTCCTGTAGGTTCCCTCTGCTGGGTAGTGCATTTCAAAGCAAAGACTCAACCATGAGCACCAAGGAGCTTTCAAAAGAACTCCGGGACAAAGTTGTTGAAAGGCACGGATCAGGGGATGGGTATAAAAAAATATCAAAGGCCTTGAATATCCCTAGGAGCACGGTCAAGACGATTAAGAAGTGGAAGGTGTATGGCACCACCAAGACTCTGCCTAGATCAGGCCGTCCCTCCAAACTGGATGACCGAGCAAGAAGGAGACTGATCAGAGAGGCTACCAAGAGGTCAATGGCAACTTTGCAAGAGCTACAGACTTTTATGGCCAAGACTGGTCAAAATGTGCATGTGACAACAATATCCCAAGCACTCCACAAATCTGGCCTGTATTTTACTCAAGAAAGCCCACCTTGAATCCTGTTTGAAGTATGCAAAAAAACACTCTGATTCTATAGCCATGTGGTCTGACGAAACTAAAATGGAACTTTTTGGCCTAAATTCAAAGTATTATGTTTGGCACAAACCCAACACAGCGAATCACCCAAAGAACACGGAAATGCATGCACATCGATTAGGGAGTGGTTAACATGTAGAAAACAGAAAGTACTGATTAGAGGAGAAACCTCAAAATGGAGCGAGGTAACCAGTGGTATACCACAGGGATCAATATTAGGTCCTCTGCTATTCCTAATCTACATTAATGATTTAGATTCTGGTATAGTAAGCAAACTTGTTAAATTGTCAAAAATAGGAGGAGTGGCAAACACTGTTGCATCAGCAAAGGTCATTCAAAATGATCTAGACAGCATTCAGAACATGCAGACACATGGCAAATTACATTTAATAGAGAAAAGTGTAAAGTACTGCACGCAGGCAATAAAAAATGTGCATTATAAATATCATATGGGAGATACTGAAATTGAAGAAGGAATCTATGAAAAAGACCTAGGAGTTTATGTTGACTCAGAAATGTCTTCATCTAGACAATGTGGGGAAGCTATAAAAAAGGCCAACACGATGCTTGGATATATTGTGAGAAGTGTTGAATTTAAATCAAGGGAAGTAATGTTAAAACTTTACAAAGCATTAGTAAGACCTCACCAAGAATATTGTTTTCAGTTCTGGTCACCTCGTTACAAAAAGGATATTGCTGCTCTAGAAAGAGTGCAAAGAAGAGCAACCAGAATTATCCCGGGTTTAAAAGGCATGTCGTATGCAGACAGGCTAAAAGAATTGAATCTATTCAGTCTTGAACAAAGAAGATTACACGGTGATCTGATTCAAGCATTCAAAATCCTAAAAGGTATAGACAATGTCGACCCAGGGGACTTTTTTGACCTGAAAAAAGAAACAAGGACCAGGGGTTACAAATGGAGATTAGATAAAGGGACATTCAGAACAGAAAATAGGAGCCACTTTTTTACACAGAGAATTGTGAGGGTCTGGAACCAACTCCCCAGGAATGTTGTTGAAGCTGACACCCTGGGATCCTTCAAGAAGCTGCTTGATGAGATTCTGGGATCAATAAGCTACCAACAACCAAACAAGCAAGATGGGCTAAATGGCCTCCTCTCGTTTGTAAACTTTCTTATGTTCTTAACACCATCCCTACTGTGAAGCATGCTGGTGGCATTATCATGTTATGGGGATGTTTCTCATCAGCAGGGGCTGGGGCACTTGTCAGGATAGAAGGGAAAATGAATGGAGCAAAGTACAGAGAAGTCCTTGAGGAAAACCTGCTGCCTTCTGCAAGAAAGCTGAAACTGGGACGGAAGTTCATGCCAACAACCCAAAGCACACAGCCAAATCTACACTGGAGTGGCTAAGGAACAAAAATGCAAATGTCCTTGAGTGGCCCAGTCAGAGCCCCGACCTAAATCCAATCGAAAATTTGTGGCATTACTTGAAGATCGCTGTCCATCAACGCTCCCCAAGGAACTTGACAGAGCTTCAACAGTTTTGTTAGAAGAATGGTCAAATATTGGCAAATCTAGGTGTGCAAAGTTGGTAGAGATCTATCCCAACAGACTCACAGCTGTAATTGCTGCCAAAAGTGCTTCCACCAAGTATTAACTCAGGGGGGTGGAGACTTATCCAATTATGATCTTTCGGTTTTGTATTTTTAATATATAATCTTTTTCTCAATAAAAACTTTTTTCCCCCTAACAGTGTGGAGTATGGTGTGTAGATAAGTGGAAAAAATCCTCATATAAATGCATGAAACTCTGAAGCACTGACACAACAAAATGTGAAAAAAGTTCAAGGAGGTGTAGACTTTCTATAGGCACTGTATATATTTCACAAACCATCACTGACAGACATTACAGTAAAGACGAAATACAACCAAAGATCACGACCCAGCTTCTCCTGACCCTGGTCAGTGGGCTATATTCATCAAAGGTTTTATACCAATGCGCAATTGCCGACACTTTTTCTAAATGTAATAAAATACAAAACTTACGTCCTCTGAAAAAGGCACAACAGCGACTTTTTCTTCTCAGGAAACTAAGAAGTTTTGATGTTGGCAGGGAAATTTTAGAGTCTGTTTATAGATCTCTCATGGAAAGCATTCTTTTAAAATAGTATTGTGGTATGGCAACCTTTCAGTAAAAAATAAAACAAAACTGGCAAGAGTTGTCAATCAGGCAAGTCAAATAATCGTTACCAAACAGCTGCAACTGTCAGATCTGTCAAGCAGTGAGAAGGAACGCTCTACACATTTTTAATGCTAATACACATCCTCTTAATTTCTCGTTTCAATTACTGCCATCAGGTTGACGATTTAAGGTTCCTCTTGCATAGAAAACTTATTACAAAAAATCATTTATTCCATCTGCAATTTTAACCCTTAATGAGGGAAAAGAGACGAAGACCTCAGAACATAAGAACATAAGAACATAAGAAAGTTTACAAACGAGAGGAGGCCATTCAGCCCATCTTGCTCGTTTGGTTGTTAGTAGCTTATTGATCCCAGAATCTCATCAAGCAGCTTCTTGAAGGATCCCAGGGTGTCAGCTTCAACAACATTACTGGGGAGTTGGTTCCAGACCCTCACAATTCTTTGTGTAAAACAGTGCCTCTATTTTCTGTTCTGAACGCCCCTTTATCTAATCTCCATTTGTGACCCCTGGTCCTTGTTTCTTTTTTCAGGTCAAAAAGTCCCTGGTCGACATTGTCTATACCTTTTAGGATTTTGAATGCTTGAATCAGATCATCGCGTAGTCTTCTTTGTTCAAGACTGAATAGATTCAATTCTTTTAGCCTGTCTGCATACGACATGCCTTTTAAACCCGGCATAATTCTGGTTGCTCTTCTTTGCACTCTTTCTAGAGCAGCAATATCCTTTTTGTAATGAGGTGACCAGAACTGAACACAATATTCTTGGTGAGGTCTTACTAATGCTTTGTAAAGTTTTAACATTACTTCCCTTGATTTAAATTCAACACTTCTCACAATATATCCGAGCATCTTGTTGGCCTTTTTTATATCTTCCCCACATTGTCTAGATGAAGACATTTCTGAGTCAACATAAACTCCTAGGTCTTTTTCATAGATTCCTTCTTCAATTTCAGTATCTCCCATTTGATATTTATAATGCACATTTTTATTGCCTGCATGCAGTACTTTACACTTTCCTCTATTAAATGTCATTTGCCATGTGTCTGCCCAGTTGTCTAGATCATTTTGAATGACCTTTGCTGCTGCAACAGTGTTTGCCACTCCTCCTATTTTTGTGTCGTCTGCAAATTTAACACGTTTGCTTACTATACCAGAATCTAAATCATTAATGTAGATTAGGAATAGCGAGGACCTAATACTGATCCCTGTGGTACGGTTACCTCGCTCCATTTTGAGGTTTCTCCTCTAATCAGTACTTTCTGTTTTCTACATGTTAACCACTCCCTAATCCATGTGCATGCATTTCCTTGAATCCCTATTGTGTTCAGTTTGAGAATTAATCTTTTATGCAGGACTTTGTCAAAAGCTTTCTGGAAATCTAAATAAACCATGTTGTATGCTTTGCAATTATCCATTGTCGATGTTGCATCCTCAAAAAAATTAAGCAGGTTAGTTAGACATGATCTCCCTTTCCTAAAACCATGCTGACTGTCTCCCAGGATATTGTTAGCATATAGGTAATTTTCCATTTTGGATCTTATTATAGTTTCCATAAGTTTACATATAATAGAAGTCAGGCTTATTGGTTTGTAGTTACCTGGTTCGGTTTTGTCTCCCTTTTTGTGGATCGGTATTATGTTTTCAATTTTCCAGTCTGTCGGTACAACCCCTGTGTCAAGAGACTGTTGCATGATCTTGGTTAGCGGTTTGTAAATAACTTCTTTCAATTCTTTGAGTACTATTGGGAGGATGTCATCCGGCCCAGGGGATTTGTTTATTTTAAGAACTCCTAGTCCCTTTAACACGTCTGCCTCTGTTATGCTAAAGTTATTTAAAACTGGATAGGAACAGGTCGACATGTGGGGCATGTTGTCTGTGTCCTCCTTTGTAAAAACCTGTGAAAAGTAATCATTTAATATATTTGCTATTTTTTTTCTTTGCCTATGATTTTGCCATTTGTGTCTCTTAGACATTTAACCTCCTCTTTGAATGTTCTCTTGCTGTTATAATATTGGAAAAACATTTTGGAATTGGTTTTAGCCCCTTAGCAATATTGATTTCTATCTCTCTTGGCCTTTCTAACTTCCTTTTTGACTTGTGTTTGCAATTCCAAGTACTCTTTCAGTGTACTTTGTTTTTGGTCCCTTTTAAACGCTCTGTAAAGTGCCTTTTTTCGCTGACTATTTTTTTAAATTGATCTATTAAACCATTTTGGCCATTTTGTTTTAGATTTAGATTTGTCTACCTTTGGGATGTAATTGTTTTGTGCCTCTAGTACTACATTTTTAAAAAACAGCCATCCTTTTTCTGTGGATGTTTTCTCTATTTTACTCCAATCTACTTTTGTTAGTCTCTGTTTCATACCTTCATAGTTTGCTTTTCTAAAATTGTAAACCTTAGCTTTAGTCATTACTTTTTGGGTTTTCAAAAATCACTTCAAATGAGACCATGTTGTGGCCTGAGTTTGCCAATGGCTCTCTGACCTCTGTTTTAGTTATTCTGTCTTCGTTATTTGAAAAGACTAAATCAAGGCATGCCTCCCCTCTAGTCGGTGCCTTGACAAATTGCGTTAGGAAGTAGTCATTTGTCATTTCCACCATTTCAGTTTCGTCCGTCGTGCTCCCCACCGGGTTTTCCCATTTTATATGGTGGAAGTTGAAATTGCCCATTAGTATGGCTTCTCCTTTTCTACACATTTCTAATGTCATTGTATAACACATTATTTTGCTCGGCGTCTGAATTTGGCGGTCTATAGCATGCTTCTATTATTATGCCCTTTGAATTTTTGTCCATTATTCTGACCCATATTGATTCAGCATTGTTTTCTTTGTCCAGATTTAACACCTGGGCTTCAAGACTATTTCTTATGTATAGCGCTACCCCTCCACCTCTTCTGTCCTGCCTGTCTTTCCTATACATTGTGTACCCACTAATATTATATACGTCTCCATCACTCTCAGACAACCAAGTTTCTGTAAGACCTACCACATCGTAGTTACTTGTTAGTGCAGTAGCTTCAAGTTCTAACATTTTGTTTCTGAGACTTCTAGCATTAAGATAAATACATTTAATAGCTGTCTTACCTGAGTTGTTGCGTTTGTTTTGATGTGGCCTCACTTCTGTTTTTTTGTTTTCTCCCCCCTTCCTTTCTAGTTTAAATGCTTCTGGACCGCCTCAAGGATCCTTTGTCTGAGTAGATTGGTTCCCTTTTTGTTTAAGTGCAGTCCATCCCACCTATATAGATAGTCCTTGTTGTAGAATGTGCTCCAATGCTCAAGAAAGATGAAGCCTTCCTGTGTGCACCACGATTTCAGCCATGCATTTGATTTTGTATTTCCAGCTGTCCATATGGTCCTTTGCAATGTGCTGGCAGTATCCCAGAAAATACCACAGTTTTGGTCTTGTCTTTTAATTTCCTTCCTAGCTCTCTGAATTTGTTTTGCAGGGTTCTTGGTCTGTCTCTTCCAATGTTGTTTGTACCGATGTGGACGACTACTACCGGGTCGTCTCCTGTCCGTTCTAGGAGCCTGTCCACGTTCTCAGTGATGTGCATGACAGAGGCTCCTGGAAGGCAGCATACTGTTGTAGTAAGGGGGTCCAAACTGTGAACTGAACTTGCTGTGTTTCTCAATATGGAGTCCCCAACTATCATGACCTCCCTTCTTTTTGCTGCCTGGCTAGCACTGTTTATAGGGTCCTGGATGTTGTTCCTTTCGTTCTCTTGATGTTAGTTTTGGTCATCTAAATTTTGAAGTGGCTCAAATTTGTTGGATGTTTTGATTTCTGGTGGTTGTGTTTTGACTTTTTTTTTTTTCCTGCTTCTGCCTATCTGAACCCAGCTGTTTCGACCCTCTTCCATCTCCCTGGTGGCTTTCAGTCTGCTAGGGGTGCAGACTTCCATGAATTGTGGGTGTGCCAGCTCCTCAAGCTCCTGTTGCTGTCTCATTTCCTGCAGCTTCTTTTCTAGCACACTTACTCGTTTAAGCAAGTCCTGGATCATGCGGCACTTTACAAACACTTGGTTGAGCTCTGTTGGGTTTTCTTGGATTTCCCACATCATGCAGTGTAGGTGTGTGCTGCTTGCATGTGAGGGCATGTGTGTTGGTGTGTGCTGCTTGCATGTGAGGGCATGTGTGTAGGTGTGTGCTGCCTGTATGTGACGGCATGTGTGTAGGTGTGTGCTGCTTGCATTTGAGGGCATGTGTGTGGGTGTGTGCAGCCTGTATGTGAGGGCATGTGTGTAGGTGTGTTCTGCCTGTATGTGAGGGCATGTGTGTAGGTGTGTGCTGCTTGCATTTGAGGGCATGTGTGTGGGTGTGTGCAGCCTGTATGTGAGGGCATGTGTGTAGGTGTGTTCTGCCTGTATGTGAGGGCATGTGTGTAGGTGTGTGCTGCCTGTATGTGAGGGCATGTGTGTGGGTGTGTGCTGCCTGTATGTGAGGGCATGAGGGCTCTCTCTCTCTCTCTCTCTCTCTCTCTCTCTCTCTCTCGGAGGAGGATTGTGGGTTGTGGGAGGAGCTTGCGGAGAGGAGGCACGCCGGTGCGGTAGGACCGGGAAATTTAAAAATATTTATTTCTTTCTTTATTTATTTATTTCTTTCTTTATTTATATATATATATTTAGTTGTTATTTGTGGTGTGTGTGTGTGTTTGTTAGTTAGTTAGTTAGTTAGTTAGTTTGTTTATAGGTTAGTGGTGTGTGTGTGGAGATCCCGTTATGGGATCTCATTCCGGAGGGTCGGGGGCTCTCACTCGCCGACACGGGGTACGGTGCCTGCCTGACCCCGGGGTGTCGGTGGAGGAGTGCCTGCTGGCAGTAGGAGAGGTGGTGGGTTTTGAAAATATTAGGTCAGCGTCAAGAATGAACAAAGCGCTGGTAATATTTTTAGCGGAGGTGACGCTTGTAAACAGGCTGGTAGAGGAAGGTTTCACAGTGAAAGGTGAATTTGTTCAGGTTTCTCCCTGGTGACTCCAGTAACTAAAGTGATTATTTTAATGTGCCCCGTTTCTAAAAAAAAAAACGAGTTATTAGAAAAGAATCTGTCTCGGTTTGGTAAACTTGTGTTCCCAATTAAAGATATCCCTCTAGGCTGCAAAAATAACAGTGTTAAGCACGTAATGTCGTTTTAGAAGACAGGCGTTTGTTTTATTAAATGATCCCAATCAAGTTATTAATGTAGCCTGGAATTTTAATGTAGAAGGGACTAATTGTGTGGTGTTTGTTAGTTCTGAAACGATGAGATGTTTTTTTCTGGCGGCGAGCAGGGACACCAGAGGAAAACCTGCCCGAGAAGGGAGGCTAGAGCCGAGACAGGACAGGAGCAGGGCAATGCTGGCGGGGAGGAAGTAGGGGCTGTTGGGGGTGAGCGGGAGGAAGAGTCGGCTCCTGCATCGCAGCCGCAGCCAGAGCCCGTGCAGACCGAGGAGGAGGCGACTCAATCACGGAAGGAGACTGGAGCAGATCCACCAACGCCAAGGCCTCGTACAAAGAGGGTGAGCCAGAGCCTGTCAGTGACGGGTTCGGAGCAAAATACAGCAACTGCTGAGAATGGTGAAGAACCATTCAAGGAAGTAGTTAAGAAGAAAAGATTTAAACATAAGGCTGCAGAGCTGCCGGATGGTAGAGCGCAGCAGGTGCAGAGCTCCGAGCCCGCGCTGACAGGGAGACTGCAAGCTCCAGCCGGGGCGCCAGTCCCTCATAACGCGGGGGAAGAGAACACAGTGGAGGGCGAGCCGGGTGCGGTGCAAGACTCTCCGCTGGCTGAATCTCAGCTGCCTGTAACAGTTGTGGCTGGAGAAAGGGAGGAGGCGGCAGAGGCCGGTGCTAAGGAACTGGAGGGAGCAGTGGAGGAGTTGACACTCGGGGGCGAGCAGGAGGACAGCGCGGATGAGATGGGAGAGGAGCTCTCGGACTCCTCGCTTATCTCAGACATCCCCGATAGCCAACCCGCCAGCAAGAAAAAACTATATACGCTGGAGCAGGTAAATAATTTTATGAAAGAAACAAAAGGGAAAAGAGGGGTAGAAATAGAGCATTTTTTCCCTGATCTAAGATTATTTCTCCACTCCGCCATGTTATTACAAGGAAAGCAACAATAGAAGAATTTGATCAGCCCAAACGGTACAGATTTAAAAAATTGTTCAGAAAATTAAGAAGGATCTGAACAATGGTTCAAAATTTCATGTTTAATAATGGCTGTGTTTTATTCTTTTATTACTTTTTTTAGTCTGTTGGGTTTACTTTTTTTAGCCGTGATGGAAAAGTGTGTTTTTGCTTCTTTTAATCTAAACGGCTGTAGACAGTCTTTTAAGAGGGCACAGCTTTTAGAGTTTTTAGAGCAGAAGCAGACGGGGGTGGTGTTTCTGCAGGAGACGCACTCTGATCACGAGAACGAGGCGGCGTGGCGAGCGGAGTGGAAGGGGTTGTGCGTGATGAGTCACGGTGTCAGCACTAGTGCAGGGGTGGCTGTGCTTTTTAAACAAAATCTAAGGGCAGTTTTACTAGATATGGAAGAAATAGAGAAGAGGAGGATTTTAAAAGTAAGAGCCAAGCTGGGCAGTACGGTGTATGTTTTTATTAATGTTTATGCCCCCAATAAGGGGGGGGGAACGAATTTTAATTTTTAAGAAATTAAAGCAAGCTCTTTTTAATATGAATAGTGATGATGTGGTGGTATTGGGAGTAGATTTTAATTGTACTATTAATTTTAATATTGATAGAAATAATGAAGAACCGCATCCTCAGTAATCCAGAGAGCTGGCTGCAGTGTTAGAGTCCAGTGACCTGGTTGACGTTTGGAGATGCTTGCACCTTAATTCAAGACAATACACCTGGTCTCAATCTCATAAAAACTGCATATATAGAGCAAGACTAGACCGCTTTTACATTTCTAAAAATTATTTAAATAAATGCATTGAAGCAAGAATCATCCCCAGTAGTCTCTCTGACCACCACTGTCTATTATTTACAGCAATAATTCAATCAGCACCCCACAGAACATCTTATTGGCATTTCAATATAAAATTATTACAAGACATAACATTTAGACAACAATTTAAATTTTTTTTGATAATTTGGAAAAAAGAAAAAACACATTATAAAGATGTAAGACAGTGGTGGGACATTGGTAAAATACAAATAAAATGTTTTTGTCAACAATATACTATAAATGCAACCAGGTCACTGAACGCAGCTGTGAGAGAGCTGGAGTTAAAAATCCTCCTCCTAGAGGAAAGTCTAAACTCAGATTTTAAAGAGCAGACCCTGAGTACCTAAAAGAGCAGAAACTGCGCTGGGGAGCTTGCTGAAGGAGAGGGTGAAGGGGCGATCGTAAGTGTTCCAGATTTGTGGAGCTGAGAGATATGGATGCCCCCACCAGTTTCTTCTTCAACTTGGAAAAGAAGAGAGCAGACAACCGACAGCTGTGCTGTGTCAGGACTCCTGGTGGGGAAGAACTGCATACCCAGGAGGAGATCAGCACAGAGGCGGTGCGTTTCTATAAGAAACTTTACAATAAAGAACAGTGCAATCTAAAGAACACTGAGCAGCTGCTCCAGGGGTTACCCAGCCTCAGTGATGAAGAGCAGGCTCAGCTGGACGCACCGCTGACCTACCAGGAGCTGACCACTGCTGTCAAGCAGCTCTCCAGCGGAAAGGCTCCAGGGATCGATGGACTGCCAGCAGAATTTTATAATACTTTCTGGGACATAATAGGGGAGGATTTGCTCCAGGTTCTGAGAGAGAGCCTCAGCCACAAGGAACTGCCTCTCAGCTGCCGCAGGGCAGTGATTACACTGTTGCCAAAGAAGGGAGACCTTTGTCAGCTAAAGAATTGGAGACCTGTGTCACTTTTATGCTCCGATTTAAAGATTTTATCTAAAACAATTGCAAACAGATTAAAAAAAGTAATTGGAACTATTGTACATATGGACCAAACATATTGTATACCGGATCACTCCATTTTTGATAACCTGTTTTTTATTAGAGATTTTTTATCTGTAAATGATATTTGTTATTTTAATGTAGGAATGGTCTCCCTGGATCAAGAGAAGGCTTTCGATAGAGTCGACCACACCTACCTCTTTAAAACCCTGGAGGCTTTCGGATTCGGCCCTGTTTTTATCTCTTATATTCAGCTTTTATATTCCAACATTTTTAGTATTTTAAAGATTAACAATGGGCTGAGTCAACCTTTCCCAGTGTGCAGGGGTATAAGACAAGGCTGTGCCCTGTCTGGTATGCTGTATTCGTTGGTTATAGAGCCCCTGATGCACCAGCTGAGGGGCAGGTTGGCTGGATGGACAGTGCCCTCCTTGCCCTCCACACCCTCCCCTGCCACAGTGAAGGTGTCTGCCTACGCAGATGATGTGACTGTGTTTGTGAGTGGGGATGCTGATGTTCAAGCACTGCAGCAAACTTTAAATGAGTTCCAGAAAGCATCGTCTGCCAGAGTAAATTGGGCAAAATGCAACACTTTCCTGTCTGGCAGCTGGGATGAGGGCACCCCTCCTGTCCTGCCTGAAGGGCTGGAATGGAACAGAACAAGCATTAAAGTGCTGGGGGGGTACCTCGGAACGCAGAATTATATGAGAAAGAACTGGGAGGGTCTGTTGGACAGGGTGAGGGGGCGGCTGCAGAGGTGGAAGGGACTGCTGGCCCAACTGTCCTTCAAGGGTCGGGTGCTGGTCATTAATAATCTGGTGGTCTCTAGCATGTGGCACAGGCTAATGTGCCTGGACCCACCCCGAGGCCTGGTGGAGGAGATCCAGAAAGTGCTGCTGGAGTTCTTTTGGAACGGGAGACACAGTTTGAGGCCGGCAGTTCTGTACCTCCCCAGTGATGAAGGGGGGCAGGGGCTGGTCAGCATTGCCAGCAGGGTGGCAGCCTTCAGGCTGCAGGCGGTACAGAGACTCCTGTACACTGAGGAGGAGGCTCATTGGAAGAGGCTGGCTTGTTTCCTCCTAAATAGAGTCGGGGGGCTGGGGTTAGGTAAACACCTGTTTTTAATTGAGAACACCAGTTTTTGTAAAGCAGGACTTCCTAGTTTTTACCAGAATATTTTAAGTGCCTGGCAGCTGGTGAGGGTGGAAAGGGATGAAGAGTCCCTGACCGGGCAGGCCCTGTTTGATGAGCCCCTATTTTTTAATCCACTTTTTCCAGTTAAGTTCCTCCAGTCGATGACGCTTTGTGCCAGGTTTTTAAAAGTAGGTATAACCAGGATGATCCATCTGTTCAATCTTGAGCTCTCCTGCTGGTTAACTGCCTCCCAGCTAGCTGCACAGCTGGGCTGGCACTCCGAGAGGCTCACAGAGAGACTGATGGTTGAGCTGAGGGGCTGCCTCTCCCCACGGCTCAGGGAGGTCCTGAGGGAGGAGCTGTCCAGAGGCACAGAGCAGAGACAGTGTTCCTTATTCCCTGGGGTGATTGTGTCACCAGCAGTAGGAGAGGGAGGAGAGGGGGGTGGAGAGAATGGAGGGACATTGCTCACTTTGCACAGTGTAGAGGAAATTGTTTTTCATGCAATGAATAGTAAAATTATATATAAATTGTGTGTTAAAGCCATGGAGTACAATAGGCTAAGGGGTCTGGTAGATTCCAAGTGGAGAGTTCACTTATCTGTAGAGGATGGGCGCAGGCCGGTGTGGAGGGTGCTGTACAAGCCGCCCCTCACTAAGAGAGTTGGGGACCTGCAGTGGAGGATTCTCCACGGCATTGTGTCCACGGGCAGGTTTCTCCACAGAGTGGACCCCAGTATTAGTGAGCAGTGTGCTTTTTGCTCAGCAGAGGAAACCATTTATCATGCTTATAGTGAGTGCGAGAGGCTGCGGCCACTTTTTAATTTACTGCAGGGAATCCTGAACGTTCTAGGGGTTGTTTTTAGTAAGGAGCTTTTTATTTTTGGGGTTATGTACAGTTTTAAAATGAAAAACAAGTGTGTTCTAATTAATTTTTATTTTGACAGGCAAAATTGGCTATTTTAAAGACAAGGAAAACCAGCTCTCTGGTTCTGGATTGACCAGTGTGGTGGGTCAGTTTAGGGTGCTTGTGGTCAGCCAGATCAGAGTAGAGTTTGAGTATTTTAAACTGGTCAGTAATCTGGAGAGCTTCCAGGAGAGGTGGTGTGTGGGAGACGCCTTGTGTGCTGTGAGTGAGGAGGGGGAGCTCCAGTTTTTGTTCTAGTTTTTAATTTTATTTTTATTGTTTTACAGTGTTTTTATTATTTTTGGTTTAATCTGTTTTTTAACAGAAAGAAAACACTGTTTTTTTTCAATTGATTTTTTATGATCCTTTTTTATTTAAAATCTATTTTTAAGGAGAACATGATGTATTTTAAGATTTTTAATATTGATAAGTCTTATTTTTGTTGTGTTTTACCTTTATTGATTTTTAATGGATTTTAATTGGAATGTTTAATAAAGGATCTTAAAAGTCAAAGTCTCTCTCTCTCTCTCTCTCTCTCTCTCTCTCTCTCTCTCTCATTTCAAAGCAGGTTCATACTTCAGTCAATGTAGACAAACGCTATCCCTCTCAGGAGCACACAAGCAAGTTAAAAATTATTTTAATTCTTCCAAGTCTTGGTAAAGCACTATAGTATAGCACCATGGTAAAGCTATATAGTATAGCACCATGGTAAAGCACTATAGTATAGCACCATGGTAAAACACTATAGTATAGCACCATGGTAAAGCACTATTGTATAGCACCATGGTAAAACACTAT
This sequence comes from Huso huso, assembly GCA_036884735.1. Classification (NCBI taxonomy): domain Eukaryota; kingdom Metazoa; phylum Chordata; class Actinopteri; order Acipenseriformes; family Acipenseridae; genus Huso; species Huso huso. Next base: position 14,001,993 of record CM072675.1, on the reverse strand, counting down.
AGTATAGCACCATGGTAAAACACTATAGTATAGCACCATGGTAAAGCACTATAGTATAGCACCATGGTAAAACACTATAGTATAGCACCATGGTAAAACACTATAGTATAGCACCATGGTAAAGCACTATAGTATAGCACCATGGTAAAACACTATAGTATAGCACCATGGTAAAGCACTATAGTATAGCACCATGGTAAAACACTATAGTATAGCACCATGGTAAAACACTATAGTATAGCACCATGGTAAAAGCACTATAGTATAGCACCATGGTAAAACACTATAGTATAGCACCATGGTAAAGCACTATTGTATAGCACCATGGTAAAACACTATAGTATAGCACCATGGTAAAACACTATAGTATAGCACCATGGTAAAGCACTATAGTATAGCACCATGGTAAAGCACTATTGTATAGCACCATGGTAAAACACTATAGTATAGCACCATGGTAAAGCACTATAGTATAGCACCATGGTAAAGCACTATAGTATAGTACCATGGTAAAGCACATTATCCAATTATTAACACTGCACATTCATCAGTAGCCTACACTTAAACTTTTCCGGTGTTGCATTTGATTTCAAGACGTTAAGTTAATTGTTATTAAGCAGTCTGCAGCCTTACTTGAAAATTGCAGGCTCAGACTGTGGTGTCTCTGGTAGGGTATGCACACTCTGTTTCCAATCTTTCAACAGTCGTTGAAGCAGATGCACTCACTGCTGTGTACATAACATGAAATCAATGGGATTTTGCTGTATATTCGCGCACGGACAGGGAATGGATCTATTATTTTACACTACAGGAAAGAGTGATATATCATATTTTTTGTGTTTCCTGATTAGTTTTTGTGTAGCGCGAGAGGAAAGGGAGAGTGGTGATATAACCTAATGTTAATAAAGCTAATATCAGTGGGCGTGACAGATAACCAAACAAACTACAGTATTAACAGTCACTTCTTTAAAACAGCAGAAAGGCAAAATAAACGTTGCAGATGCAGAGAAATGACTGCACATTAGACGTGAATGTCAATTTTTGACCGTTAATAATTGGTTAGTAATACATTTATATAACAATAGCCTAATATAAAGGAATGAGTTATATGGCCCGTCACCGGGAGAGTGCTATGGGGCACTGTAACGCACCCTCTCGACCTCTGGCGGTGCTGGAGACCTGGCAGCAACCACAGCGCTGATCAGGAAGTGGGTCGTCAGACCGGGAGGTCCGACTCTGGCGGCCATCTTGTGGAGGTCAACAACGCCTGCCGATTGGCTGAGGCAGGGGCGTTGCTGATTGCAGGGGTGGGGTTCAGCCCTATTTAAGCAGGGCCTCTCCCCCCTTCTCACTCTCCCTGTCCTGGACTAGCTGCTGTGGAAGAGATGTGCTGCTGTTGGTGGTTTTTGCCTTGGCTATTGATCCTGGATGAGCCTGTGGGAGTGCTCTTTCCCTTTACTTCCCCAACCCCACTTGGACATCTGACTGGACCTGCAGCACAGCCCTGTGTTTACCAGGATGCGTAAGCCCTTTGTACTAAGCCCTCAGGACGGAGCTGAGGCAGTAGCTGGAGGACACCAGCTGCTACAGTGCGGAGGAACCACATGACTCTTGTTTTGATTTATTGTGTTTAGAGTGGAGCGGGACTGTTTTGTTTAAACCTTTTAATTTTAACCCGGGTTTACTATTGATAGTATTCCTGGGGGTTTCTTTTGTTTGTTTGTGCTACGGCCTCTTTTTGTTGAGTTTATTGTTTTGCTAATAAAACCCTGCCCAGCACTGCATTGCTGGTCTGCAGGTTGCACCCGCACTTCCTGTTTCCTGTCTGTGTCGTCACTTCCGGTCCCACCGGCGCTACACCCACCAGCCCCCATCACAGGCCCCCATAAGGTTTTAGTGATTTTTGTGACCCTTTGCTTCATTAAAGTTGCCCATCCCTGATTTAAACGATGCTATAACAGCACAGAACTAAATGAAAACGGCCTAAATGACAGACTTAAAACAATGACACATCGGGTGCATATTAAATAGTACAACTACATGGCACATGTCTTTTTTTGATGAATGTTCTTATTATTTGTACCCCATTTTCTCTCCAATTTGGAACATCCAGTCATTTTAAAGACCTTGTCTCAGCGCTCCAACTTTCGACTCGGGAGAGACGAAGACTCATCATGCGCGTCCTCCGAAACGCATGCTGTCAGCCGTCCTCCTCCTCTTTTCACACTGCAAGCCGACAGCTTAGCCAACCGGACCTGTCGCGTGGGAGGAAACGCAGTTGCGCCATTTTTGTTTTTTTGAATACAGATTTGTTTCTACATTAAACATACATTCATAAATGGGTACACATTTCAATTGGTCTGGATAAAAGCGTGTGCCGAGCGAGCGATCAAGAGGAGGGTAGGCGCATCGCGAGTGAGCGAGGTTCACTTTAAAAGGACAAATAGGCCAATCATTTTACTAACTGCATTCAACTAATGCAACTAAAGAAAATGCTATTTGTGTCAGAAGCAGCTGGTATTTTTTTGTAAGGCTTTTTTTTACATATAATAGTAGGCTATCAAAACAAAGTACATTGCTCAATGGTACTGTACCGTCCCCAACCAGAATAGAACTCTCAACTCCCTGGTCACGAGTTCAGTGTTCTAACCAGTACGCTACTCCACACTGCCATGAAATTCCCCTTAGAGGACTGCAGTTAGTAGCCTACCCGGTGAGCCACCAGTTTTTTAAACTGGATTTTTGTGTTTAATATACCGGCATACTAATTTGTTTTATATTAAACTTCCATTCATAAATAGGTAGACCTAGAAATCTACAAATAATATTATCTCTCCAACTATGAATAACTTATTTTAATATGCATGTGTATTTTAATGGCGGGATTTAATTTACCAGCATCAGCCAAATCTATATTGTTGTGCGTTGCTATATTTATTCATTCTGCAGAAATATCTATTCAAACATTTCATAATTTCTATATTTATTTGTTTTAAAAATGTGTATTTCTAAGTGTATTTGTTTCTACATTCATGTGTTTATCCATGTGTTTATTTATTAATTTTTGTAATTTATCAGCGATTTAGATAAGGAAACTACAGGTCCAATCTGGTTTAAAATTCCATTCGACAGGAAATTGAGAGAGTATATTTCCTTGTATTGTATCGTATCGTACCTTACCTAGATATTGAAGTAGATTGTTAGTAAATAGTAGCCTAAATAAACCTGATGTGGACAAATCTGGTGGAGGCTTCAGGCTTTCAGGGGAAGCTGGACAGATATGGATGGAACCTTTCAACAGCTCTCCAGAGGCGCAGCGGAATATGTTCCAATCCTGGTCCAGGTCATTGTTTTTAATAATTATTATTATTTTGCGTGATATGTGCTGTTTAAAAACATAAATAAAATCGCTTAATATAACTGGTATGGATGTCAGAGTGCTTGCGTTCCCTGGTTTATTTTGCTGTTGACCTTCATGTGAAATGCCATGATTGGTAGATGTACAGTTATTTAGCTTTGGCTTTTCAAAAATGTCGCTACACACTAAACAAAAGTAAGGAAGGGAAAGGAGGGAGAATAACAATTTTACCTTAGTTTGACGACTTATATCTCATTGTGTATAAGAGGTATTTGCGTATTTGTTCAGATTTGATCTAAGAAAGTTTACAACTTTATGTTTAAAGTGGAACGGTACTTCTAAGTTGTTTAGTTTTGCCGCTGCAACATGTGTCACGGGTAGGGTGACTAGGAATAACCGCTGTGACAGAGCTAGGCTCTGTCACCCAAAAAAAATGGCTGCCGCATAAGCAACTACAAGCTGGACTAAAGTAAGAGACTGTACCCTACTTCATACCTTTTAAGGGTGTAACCAAAGAATAAAACAACCATAGACCACGGATTGTTTATTGTTTATTGTGCACCCCGTTTGCTGAAAAAAAAAAAAAAAACGGACACAGTGTTTCTTGAATAAGAAACCAGAAACCAGGAAGCGATTTGGTTTTGCACCCGTTGTTGACGCTGCCCTACGTCCGGAATATAATCTTTGGTCCAAGCCCTCGGAAAGATTGGGTTCACCCTACGTAGGAACATAAACACAAACAGTTAGCACACGTCATGGAATCTGTGTGCGGTTGGGAACCATTGAACTCTTACCAGTTTTATTCCTCAGAGGGATCCAACGAGTGACGTCACTTTGACTGTAACTTGCGGTTGAACTTATTGTTAGCCTAGAGAGGGAATCAAAAAGTGAGTTAGGCTCGCACAGGGCTAGTGTTGATTCTTGTAATCACTGTAAATATTAAGGTTTATTGGAAAAAGTCAAGAAAAAAAAAAAAACAAGAAATAAAACTTACCAGGACGAAAGTGTCCATTCCAGTATACCTGTGTGCCATTCTCTGTTTGGCTGTGAACAGCCCTCTCACCAGTAGCTCCTAGCCACTTTGTCACACCGCGACAACGTAACTATGTAGCTGACGACTATGCCACCTTGTTTTTAGTAAGGCAAGGACCTTAATGACCGAATGGATACTGATTTTCCCCTCCCCAGGTTCGCTATACCCCAGGTTCCCACACACACACAATGGAGCAGCTCTAGGTAAAACAAAGTTTATTGTTCTCAACATGGATATTTTAAACATTAAAATCCACACAACGATAAAAAGACAAAATAGTAAAAAGCACACAATAGGGAGTATCAAAAAACAATATTAAAAATAAACCACACTAGTCAGTCCTTTCCTGTTGGTAAAAATCTAAAAAAACTAAAATAACTTATAAGTAAAAAAAGAATGGTTGTTGCTGTCCTGAAAAAAAAATAGTTCAAAGAAATAAGTCAAGCCTTGCCGTGCCTTCCACTGCCAAATCCACCGATGCCTCCGATGTACCTGGGAAAGGAGCCGGGTAAAAGAAAGGGGCCGTCAGCAGCCAGCACACAGGTAAGTAATATACAACCTCCAGCCAGAGATTCTGGTTACTTCCCCTTGGCCTATCTTTAACCCCGCGTTCTTTCCTTCCTCTCTCTCTCTCGCCGCCGTTCCTGGACCCCCCAACATGACCCGCTGGCAACCAACACTGGAACCCGACCTTCTTCGTTCCCTGGCAAGGACTTCCCGACACGGATACTGGACTGCAGACCTGGAGACACGGTAAGTAGTATGCTGGAAGCCTCGAGCACGCCCGGAAGGAGGTGCAAGGGGCCAGTCAGCACAGGTAAGTAAAATACAAAAAAAAACAACCATATATTTCAATAAACAGTTCGATATCTGCAAATGTAGCAAAAGATTCTTCTTTCTCCTCAGACAAGGAAGCACTGCCATATTTAGAAGACAAAGAAACTGAAAACTATACAAGCCAGAGTTGCAAGAGAGAAAGTCAGTTTGCCACATTGACGAGAGACCTGAGCCCTTAATAAATGTGTACGAACGTTTAAAGTGTCACAAATCATAAACACATCCAAGACTTTATAAAATAAACACCACAAGCTGTTTAATTCCTAAACACAATTAGAATCATAAACGCAGTGACGTGTTTGAAAAGTGTTAGGGATGCCAGTCCATCAATAGTTTTTTTTTTTTTAAATCCTGTCTCGCTGCTGCTGCTGCAACCCTCGTAGTGACCACCCAGCCATACTCTCTACATCAGAGTTCCCTGACCCTGGTCCTGGAGGGAAATAGTCCAGCTGGTTTTATAGGTAACCATTAAATCATTAAATTCTAACACATGGGACAATTTTATTTTGATCAGTTAAGCAGGTAGTGATTTGTTAAATGAAATAATTTAGAGATCAAAAACCTCAAGGACCATTCCCTTAAACAACTGACTTTACTTAATTAATCAGTAACTTCCATGTGTTTCCAATCCTAAAGAATTGTGATTAAGGGCGAGCTGCAAAACTTACTGGGACGTTGCCCTACAGGAGCAGGGTTGGGGACAACTGCTCTACATACTGTCTGCTTTTCAAATCCTCTTCAAGTAAACTGCAGTTTGACAGCAAAGCTAGAGCAATGCTGCCCCCCTGAGGAATCACAATAAGGGCATTACAGGTGAGCAAAGGAAGCAATGTTGGGGGTCAATTCAAATTCAATTCTGGAATTGAATTTGAATCTCATTCAGTACGTTTACATTACAAAGCATTTTCCGAAAACTAAGGTATTTAAAAAATAAAAATCTGTGTGGAATAGAATTTAAAATTTTTAGTTGCTAAAAAACGTAAATACATTTTTGAAAAGCAAAGCTAAAGAACTGTACATCTACCAATCATGGCATTTCACATGAAGGTCAACAGCAAAATAAACCAGGGATCACAAGCACTCTGACATCCATACCTGTTATATTAAGCAATTTTATTTATGTTTTAAAACAGCACATAGCATGCAAAAAAATAATACGGAGGTTCGAATTTGTAACGTGATGATACAGGCACGGCTGAGCACGCTGCACCACTGGGCGGCTGTTGAAATGCGTCCAATTTTTAATCTTACATCCATGCCTGACCAGCTTGCCCTGATAATCTGAAGGTTGTGCTCGAGTCTAGAAATCTCAAAGTTTCGGTTTTTAAATATTCAGCTTCCGGTTTGTTTTGGTAGATTGACAGGAATGTTTTTTTGTTATAGATTCGATTTACACCTACAGTCTATAATACTTTGGTCATATAAATTAATGTATTTGGTTTGTGTGTGAATTAAATAAAAGTTTTGTTTATCCTCCAACACAGCTTCGTTAATTTTGATGGCGTTTTAGGAAAATTAGTTTATACAATTTTGCTTTTTTGTTTGCCAGAAGGTTATTCCTTCTACCCCAGAGGGAACCCCCCACTGCCATGAATACTGCTGGCTTTGGAATTTGCAATTAGCAGGTGGGTCAAAGTTTTGATTTGGTCCAGGCCTAAGTATGATTTTAACCGAGGCCTGGGACTCAAGTGCCTCACAGCTGGCTATGGCCTTGTATATCTATATTGTATTAATCTGCCCATGCAGGGTGCAGAGTAACTGTAATATAAGGATCTGGAGTCTTCATTTGCAGTTCAAATCAAGTGTTTTTATTTACCAGTTATACAAACAAAAACAAAACAAACATGACTTGGAGATGTAATTACACGTTTGTTATTCCCTGACTAACGACAGGACAGGACTGCTGTGTAATTTCTATATACTAATCTTCTTCAATAAAGAAAACTTGATTCCAACTACATGTGCTGGTGTGAAAAGCTCCTTCCACCCTACATTGAAGTTAATTTAAAACATGTATTATATTTTCTAACTTACTGTTACCCCAAAAAAATATTTTGAATATATTTTGACTAATAACAGAGACTTATTAATATATAACAAAAATGACTCTAAAAGAAATATTAATGTAAAGCATATTGTCTAATCATAGAAATAATTAGGAACAATCCTAGACTCTTATTGCCTGAGATGTCCTCATGATAACATTACTGATTTCTCTAAAGCAGCCTCATCGCTGTCTAAAATCAACACATCCAATACAAAAACAGAATTACAACGCGCATGATGAGTCTTCTGGACTCTTGACCGGAGGGTTGTGGGATCAATCCCAGTTGGGGGACACTGCTGTTGTACCCTTGAGCAAGGTTCTTTACCTAGATTGCTCCAGTTAAAAAAAAAAAAAAAACACCAGTATAAATGGGTAATTGTGTGTAAAAAATAATGTGATATCTTGTAACAATTGTAAGTTGCCCTGGATAAGGGCATCTGCTAAGAAATAACTAATAATAAATACTTTTTTTCTTTTGAAGTAACTTTTGAACAGTTCTCAAACACATTTTAAAGTTAAATTCCACTTTGCAGCAGTACTTCTCTTAGTGTAATGTTGCACAAATAATAAGAACCCTCAGTGCTTTTTTTCTCATTTAACACCATCATCACATTCATAAATCAATGTAATAATAGCAATGATACTCTCCAGGATGTGTTGAAGGCGTGGCAATCTCTTATGATAACACACCCTGTTGTGTATTATTGCTTAAATACAACCTACTCAGTTAATGATATTCCCATATCAGATCATTTTCTGATTATTCTACAGATTTCAGTAAATAAGTCAGAATTTCACGCTGTACTGCAAGTTGCATGGACACTGACACACACACTAGTAATCAATAAAACAACAAGTATCAGGAAACAAGGGAAATTATTATCACTTTTTCATATGTAATTTAAAGCAAAGCATTTTTTAAAAATTCTGTAGCTTTGCTATTAGATAGCAGATGGCATCGTGCTGCAATGTTTCAAACAATTTTTCTTCTTTTCTTTTGAAGCAGCTGAATCCATCTTTTGTGATACAATCATTCTTCTCCAAAGCTGGTCATCTCGCTTAAAAACACAAAAAAAAAAAAACAACAGGTGTGTATCTGAAAATATTTTAAATGTGTTCACCAAACCATTATTATTATTATTATTATTATTATTATTATTATTATTATTATTATTATTATTAATAATAATAATAATAATTCATTTAGCTGGTGCCTTTATTCAAGGCGACTTACAAGAATCACAATAGAAAATACAGTTTACAAAAAATTGCTTAACTTGTTAAAGTACAAATTACAATTGTAACTGACTACTGACAGGGCTGCTCTGTAATTTCTATATACTAATCTTCTTCAATAAAGAAAACGTTATTCCAACTACATGTGCTGGTGTGAAAAGCTTTATTATTATTATTATTTATTTCTTAGCAGATGCCCTTATCCAGGGTGACTTACAATTGTTACAAGATATCACATTATTTTTACATACAATTACCCATTTATACAGTTGTTTTTTTTTTACTGGAGCAATCTAGGTAAAGTACCTTGCTCAACGGTACAGCAGTAATGTCCCCCACCTGGGACTAGACCCATGACCCTCTGGTCAAGAGTCCAGAGCCCTAACCACTACGCCACACTGCTGCCCTAATTTAATATATATTTTGAAAAAGATGGGAGATGTATTCTTTGGTTTCTAAAATGCTCATTCATTGGGTCACTGCATGTTTTACAGCTGTTTGGACATTAAAAACATTAAATGGTGGTCCAGTAAGGATTAGAAAACTGTGGAGTATTTACCTACAAAATGTGTAAAGTATTTTTGTAATGACTTACTGTTATTCTGACATATTTTGTCTTGTTGGCCATGGTAACAACATAATTGTTCCATTATCCATCAGGTAAACACCGACCTTTTGTGAGTCATTGTGGTGTGAAAAATGCTTTGTGTAGCCAATGTATTGCACACTAACACGTTTATTAAACAAGAGGTCTAAATAGGGTGACAAGAAAAACTTCTATTTTTGTAAATTCCAGCTTAAGGGAGGAAACCTACAACCATCTTGTGAAACAGATCATTCTTAACCCTTTGCATTAATCCAGGTGTGAATGGCATTGTAATCATTTTAATTCATTACATTCTTTGGTGAAAGTTTTTTATACCATTTATTTAAAATATTAATATGAGACTGTGGAATGGTGTTGTGGAACACTGCCAATCTTTATGCATTTAATCTGAGTTGTGCTCGATTGGATGTCTTATTGTTACTCTTCTTTGTAGAGGGCTTCAGTATATAATCGGGTATTGCTCCAATGAAGGTCAGCTTGAAGGCATCTCGTACATTATTAGTACTTATGTTATTAGTACTTATATGTCCATTCTTTACGTTTAATAAAAGATGCCCATTGGGATGACTTGTTCAAGAGTGTTTCAGCTTCCAACATTCTGAGCTTTTCCACTGAAGAAGAGACATGTTCATCAGAAGATGTTAATTGCAGCCCACGGGCCAAAGCATGAAACTTTTGTCTTCATTTTCCCACCTGACTACCTTTCCACTAAGGCAGAGGTCATAATGGCCATCAGTGTATTGATTGCTTTTGGTTTATAGACTAATTCAACAGTTTGAGAAGCAGTATTGGTATTGGGGTCCAAAACCTGCATTTTATTCAGTTTTCCCTGTTTGTCCTCAGTGAAAATGACAACCTTTGTCCTTGTTGCTTCGGCTAATATCCTGAGATCAAGTACTGTCCCTGGAGTATCAATCTCCTTAATTTTCTGGGCATAAGATTGCACGCGTTGCAGCTCATCTGTGTGGAGAGTTTTATTTGATTTTATATCCACAGGATTGTTGGCTATGTAGCTGTTATTTTGTCCAGCTTTAGCTTTTCTTTAGTTCTTTCTGTTTTAAAACTGATCCTCAAATAGTTACTGAAGTGTTGATTAGCTTGTACTTTGGCAATGTTAAAAAGATGGCTGGAGAATTTGTCATGGAAAATCTGAACCACAACATCTGACAGCTTTTTTTGGTATTATATCAGACAGTTCATGTTTGAAACCCTCCAATATCTGCTTGTCATTAACTGACAGTTGTCCTTTTTTCCCATTTTTTTCTGCAAATGTTTTCAAATTTTCGAAATATTTGTTGTTAAACTCCTTACAAAGACTGGTCACTGCAATAACTGCATAAATACCCAATGCAGCCATGTGTGTGGCTTGGATTGCAGTCAAAACTGTTCTTTTCAACCCTTAACTTCCTGTTTGGCTTCATTGAACACACCAAGAATGGAAGCGGAGAGAGTGTTCTGCCAGTCAAGGTCAATGGGAAAAATAGGAGGCACTTTTTTACACAGAGAATTGTGAGGGTCTGGAACCAACTCCCCAGTAATGTTGTTGAAGCTACACCCTGGGATCCTTCAAGAAGCTGCTAGATGAGATTCTGGGATCAATAAGTTACTCACATCCAAACGAGCAAGATGGACTGAATGGCCTCCTCTCATTTGTAAACTTTCTTATGTTCTTCTTATGTTCTTCTTAATGCAGTATGGCTGTAGTACTTTCATAGATATCGACTGGAAAATCTCCTTTAAATGTGTTTTAAGATTACTATCCATTAAAAGATCCCATACGTCTTCTACATCTTCAAGCAGAATTACCAAGTCTACTAATGGTCCCAATGGATCCCTTTCCATATCTGCTTTCACTGTTGTCATGGCCTTGTCTTGGACTTCATTTTTTATTTTTTCAATAATGAGTTCAATTAACTTGTCTTCTGCTTTGCTTATTCCATACATGACAATTTGTTGTCCAATTTCTTTACCTGTGTGTTTCATTGCATTATTCATGTTAACCTTCATCATACCCTGTAGACCTTGTCTGCTTTCTTTTGAAATGACCTTGGGCAAGGACTTTAGATTTTTACCAAAACCCTTAATTGCTGCCTTGGATGCTTTAAAGCCGTTGGCGAGTAACTTGCCAACATCAAACCCAATAAGCGAGACAGCTACAGAAAAGGATTTCTCTATAGCCCATGGCTTCCAGCTGAACCCTCCTGTCACCATGGCTTCTGTTCCACTGATACAATCAGATATCCCTTCAGTTATTAGTCCCATTCCAACAGTGGCAAGTGTACCTGCAGTGAATACAGTCAGAAGCGTTCCTCCCACTATCTGGAGAACTCAGAGGAAGAAAACCAGCAGTCCTTCCCAACAGAAACAAGGTTTTTCTTGTACAGAAAAGACAGAAAAAAATATAGTTGCTCTTGGATCTCAGTTTCAGTATCTGTTACCAAAGAGAAGACGGAAGTTTCCACTGCCTTTGAATCCTTACCTCTTGATGTCAGTCAATTTGCTCAAGGTTTCATTAATGTTTTTATCAAAGTAACTAATCACATTACACTTTGTCATAATTTGTTTCTCAAAGGCCGTATTGCTTTCTCCTGAATCTCTGCTACACATCTTCACCAGCTGCAAAGTGACCACTCACTCCTCAGTGAAGTACTTCAGAGATTCCTTTGCCTTCTGTAACTCCTCTATGGCTCTTAATAGGTAAACAGTATTGCTTTCTTTTATAGTATAGTAGGCATGACTATAGAAAGCAATGTCTAGATCCATGGCTTTTTTGTAAAGTCTAGCACTGTCTGACAAATTGTTGTCAAAGAGTGCATTGTTGGCAAACTTAATATAGTGGTAAATGCTAGCACAGGGAGACTCGTTAGTTTCAGACTGATGTTTGGCATTTATCATGTCAGTACTCAGGCTCTTAAGTAGCTCAGTTTGTTTTAAATTTACAATCTCCTCTGACTTTATTTGCAGCCATATACCCCAGTACTCATTCATGATAGCAACTGTAGCTTTGCGGTCCTCAACATCCTCAATATCATTATATATCTTTAATAGGGTCTTGCAATAGTTCGAAAATAGCTCTTCTCTCAGACAAACCTCAGGGATGTCATCCATCATGATGTGCTCAACCTTGTTTTTTGCCAGAATGTCCCTGCTTTCCTTCACCAATTCCAGTGTAGAAGCTGATTTGAAAGACTCTTGAAGATGGCTGGAGCACATGATTATTTGAGCAGAACCAGGTTTACCTTTGCGTGTTATTCGGCCAAATGCTTGCAGCTCCACTCTTGCATTCTGAGAAAGGAAGGTAAGGACCAGAAATAAACCTCCACTTTCACTGACCTCATCAGAGACTTTAATGTTTGTGCCACAGCCACCTAAGTTTGTTGCAACAATAACATCACCCGGATTCAATGCATCTTCTAAGATATTTAGGTTATTATTGTCACTCCTGGTATACAGCTTGAGTTAACCAGACACATGTGCTTTTAATGCTGCATGATCTTCACTGGCTTTGTTAATACTTTCACAGATCACAAGAGCTGGTCTTTAACAGCGATACATATTTTTGTTTTCCATTCCTCTATGGTATGTGTAATCACGCCTTTTACTTCAAATAGCTTCTTCCTATTGAATGCTGGAACACTACAAGTTGAAAGATTTGGGTAGAGCTCCTCTAAGAACTGTATGTCACATCTGGTCCCCAATGTTCCCGTGGTTCCACAGATATGCTCCTGATACTTTTTGAAATAAGTCACATTGGAAATGTAATTGGTCACAGAGGACATGCAACTTATTTTACTTTGGTGTTTTATTTCTAGAAATTGTTGCAAGCCATCACCCCATTTGTTGTTCAGCTCCACAATACCAGTGGACTTGAAATCTACAGGCAGGATTCAGTCACCTTCAACTACAGTGCCGTGAAAAAGTATTTGCCCCTTGTCTGATTTTCTGCATTTTTGCATATTTTTGACACTGAATGTTTTCAGATCTTCAACCAAAACCTAATATTAGATAAAAGGGACCCTGAGTGAACAAATAACACAAACATTTGATACATATTTAATTTATTTATTAAAGAAAGTTATGCAACACCCAATGCCCCCGTGTGAAAAAGTAATCGCCCCCTTAGACTCAATAACTGGTTACGCCACCTTTAGCAGCAATAACTGCAGCCAAACTTCCTGTAGTTATTGATTAGTCTCTCACAGCGCCGTGGAGGAATTTTGGTCCACTCCTCCATGCAGAACTGCTTCAACTCAGTGAGATTTGAGGGTTTTTGAGCATGAACTGCTCGTTTCAGTTCCTGCCACTACCTCTCAATGGGGTTTAGGTCTAGACTTTGACTAGGCCATTCCAAAACTTTAAATTTCTTGTTCATCAACCATTCTGATGTAGACTTGCTTGTGTGTTTTGGATCATTGTCTTGCTGCATGACCCAGCTGCGCTTCAGCTTTAGCTCACGGACGGATGGCCTGACATTCTCCTGTAGAATTCTCTTGATACAGAGCAGAATTCATGGTTCCTTCAATGATGGCAAGGCGTCCAGGTCCTGATGCAGCAAAGCATCCCCAAACCATGACACTACCACCACCATACTTGACCGTTGGTACGAGGTTCTTACTGTGGAATGCAGTGTTTGGTTTTCAACATACATAACGGTGCCCATGTCAGCCAAAAAGTTCCACTTTTGACTCATCTGTCCATAGAACATTGTTCCAGAACTCTTGAGGATCATCCAGGTGCTTTTTGGCAAACTTGAGACAAGCATTCATGTTCTTCTTAGTGAGCAATGGTTTCCGCCTTGCTACTCTGCCATGAATCACATTTTTGCCCAGTGTCTTTTTGATGGTGGAGTCATGAACACTGACCTTAGCCGAGGCGAGAGAGGCCTGCAGATCCCTGGATGTTGTTCTGGGGTTCTTTGTGACTTCCTGGATGATTTTACGCCTTGCTCTTGGAGAGATTTTGGCAGGACGGCCACTCCTGGGAAGATTCACTACTGTCCCAAACTTTCTCCATTTGGACAATATGGCTCTGAATGTGGTTCGGTGGAGCCCCAGAGCCTTAGAAATGGCTTTGTAACCCTTTCCAGACTGATAGGCATTAACAACTTTTTTCCGGAGGTCTTCAGGAATTTCTTTTGTTCGTGGCATGATGTGTCTCTAGAACCTGTGTGCTGACAACTTCACTCTGATGGTAAGGGCCAAAGTTAGTTAGATTTATATTGGGTAGGGCTGGCCCAAATCAGGCCTGGTTGTTAACCAAAGTACTCAAACAGCTGACCCTAATTATCCCTTTAATTGGGGTGAGTTAACTAGGGGGGGGCAATAACTTTTTCACACCTGAAAATTGCATGTTTGATTACCTTGCACACCAAACAAATGAAAGAAGCACCAAACTTTGGTGTCATTTTTTCTCTCAGACTCCCTCTATATACTACTACAACCCACAAAATAATCTGAGTAAATACAATGTGAAAAATGTGCAAAAATGCAGACAATCAGACAGGGGGCAAATACTTTTTCACGGCACTGTATATATTCCTGGCCTTACTTTAGCTTGATGGCTAAAAAGGCATTCTGAACCCAAGTTTCCAGTTTCTTTTCCACTAGATTTCTGAGAAAACCTGGGATATTAAGCTTGTCTTTACTGTTTTCTGATGGAGTGAATTGGAGATTAGCTCTTACATTATTTAGAATGGGATACCATAAGAGTTCTTCAGAATCATACAATGCACAACATAAACCATCCTGCAGAACTAGAAAACATAAGTCCTGAATATCTTGTACACCATTCTCACTACGAAGTTCAGGCTGCAGTGTTCCCGCCTGGTCTTGGGTGTAAGCAATGCTGGATTCCTCCCTCTCCTTCACTCCTTCAACTTCTGTCTCTCTCCATCCCCCCCTACCCACAAAGCTGGCCGTCAACTGGACCTCACCTTCTCCAGGGCCTGCTGCCCCTCCACCCCTCTCTGTCACCCCTGGACCTCTCTGATCACTATTTCATCTCTTTTTCTCTGTCTCTCCCCTCTCTCCCTGCTCCTCCTACCCTCACTGTCACCTCTCGCCGTAACCTCCGCTCTCTCTCCCCCTGTCCTTGCCTCCACTGCTCTCTCTCACCTCCCTCCTATCGACTCCTTCTCATAACTCTCTGTAGACTCTGCTACCTCCACCCTCTTCTCCTCCCTCGACTCCCTCTGTCCCTCACCACCCGACCTGCTCGCCCCTCCCTCCCCAACCCTGGCTCTCCCTGCACTCCGCTCAGCAAGAATCGACTGCGATCTGCTGAAAAGAAATGGAAGAGAACCAAACTCCCTGCTGCCCTAGACCTCACCGCACTCTCCTCTCCTCCTTCTCCTCTACTCTCTCCTCTGCTAAATGTACTTATTTCCAATCTGTAATCCAAGCCTCCACTAACAACCCACGTAAACTATTCTCTACCTTCTCCTCCCCTCCAAACCCTCCCCCCTCCTCCCTCCTCTATATTCCTCTGATGACTTTGCCTCTTTCTTCTCTTCTAAAATCTCAGATATCCGCAAACTCTTTAACACCTATCACTCCCCCGCACCCCCTCCTGCTCCAACCCTTACACCCACTGCATCCCCTACTAACTCACCCTCTCCACCTTCTCTCCCCTCTCAGACTCTGACCTCTCCTCCCTGCTCCTGGGTCACAAACCCACCACGTGTGCCCTGGACCCCCTCCCCACTCACCTCTTTCAAGCTGCTGCTCCTGCTCTACTTCCCTTCATATCATCCCTTCTCAACACCTCTCTCCTTTCTGGTCTCTTTCCCTCTGCCTTCAAACAAGCCTCTATCACTTCCCTCCTCAAAAAACCTACCCTCGACCCCACCTCCCTCCAGAGCTACCATCCTGTCTCCCTCCTACCCTTCCTCTCCAAAACCCTCGAGTGGGCTGTACACCGCCAGCTCTCTGCTTTCCTGTCCAACCTCTCTCTGCTCGACCCTCTCCAATCTGGCGTCCACTCTGCTCACTCCACTGAAACCGCTCTCCTGTCTATCACCAACTCACTAAACTCTGCCCGAGCTGCCTCTCTCTCCTCTGTCCTAATTCTCCTCGACCTCTCTGCTGCCTTTGACACTGTCAATCACTCTATTCTACTATCCTCTCTCACTGACCTGGGAATCTCTGGCACTGTTCTGGCCTGGTTCTCCTCCTACCTCTCCAACCGCACTTACCAGGTAACCTGGCGTGGAGCAACCTCCACACCTCGCCCTCTCTCAACAGGAGTCCCCAAGGGTCAGTCTTGGGTCCTCTCCTGTTCTCTCTCTACACCAGCTCCTGGGCCCCCTCATCGCATCCTATGGTTTCTCATACCATTTCTATGCTGATGATGCTCAGATTTTCCTCTCCTTCCCCACCTCTGACTCCACCATCCCTCCCGTATCTCTACCTGTCTGTCTGCTATCTCCTCCTGGATGCACTCGCATCACATCAAACTCAACCTCTAAATCTGACCTCCTTTTCTTTCCTGCTCCTCCTCCTCCCCTCCTCTGATCTCTCTATCTCTGTTCCTCTGGAATCTATCACACCTCTCCCTCCTCCTCAGCTAAGAACCTCGAGTCACCCTGGACCCCTGCCTCTCTTATTCCCAGCACATCTCCACTCTGCCACGACACTTGCCAATTCTTCCTGAGCAACATACGAAGAATCCGACCCTTCCTCACCAACTATGCCACCCAGCTCCTGGTCCAGGCCCTGGTACTCTCCCGCCTAGACTACTGCAACTCCCTCCTGGCTGGCCTCTCTGCATCCGCCACCCGTCCGCTCCAGCTCATCCAGAACTCCGCTGCTCGCCTGGTGTTCTCTCTGCCTTCTCCCACGCAACTCCACTGCTCCGCCACTCCACTGGCTCCCCGATCACCGCTCGCATCCAGTTCAAGACTCTTGTACTAGCCTCCAGATGCCTTGACCAGACTGCACCCAGCTACCTTCAGACCTCATCTCCCTACACCCCACTCGACCTCTCCGCTCCTCCTGCACTAGAAGACTGGCTCTACCTCCTTTACGCTCCCCTGCCTCCAGAGCCCGCCTCCTTCTCCACCTCGCCCGCAGTGGTGGAATGACCTTCCCACAGATGTCAGGACTGCCCAGTCCCTAACCACCTTCCGGTGCCTCCTCAAGACTCACCTCTTCAGACAGCACCTGTAGAACTCTTTTTTCCCCCCTGGACACTTATCACTCTTCCTTAAATGCGCTTTAATTGCTCTTATCTGCCCCCTATTTTACTGCATTAAATCCTGTACTTTAGAGTACTGTAATCTGTCAAGTGTTATTTAATCTATAGTATTTTGTATTTAATTATATCCTGATGTAACTATCACTGACACTTATCTGCTCCGTTATTGAATCGTATTTTGTCATACTTGTACTTGCTAGAACCAAAGTCATTGTATTTATCTTGCTCTTAATTGTATTATTACTTGTACTGTGATTCTTGAAATGTATTTTTGTTCACGACTGTAAGTCGCCCTGGATAAGGGCATCTGCTAAGAAATATATAATAATAATAATGAAACGATAGGGTAGGTATTCTTCTGTTTTTTTAAAGAACTCAAGCATAGCATCCTGGTTTACTGTCTTTAACTCCTCCAATAGTTTCTCTCTATCATTATAGATTTCCTGAATGAAACCCAAATGAACAAACATTATGTTCTTCTGCAACACGCAAAATATCAGTTGGTTCTTCGATTCCAGATCCTTCAGTGTCTATGGAATCATAGACAGCTTTGTAGAAAGGCAGTGGTCAGCCCCTGATAAATGTCCTGTTTTCTGTCGCTACAAGACCATACTGGCTCACAGTACTCCAGATCATTGTCAGGACAGTATTAAGGTGGTGCATACTGACCATGTCACTGGACAGATATGTGAGTTGTACTCCCGATCTAACAAAAGAGAATCCACCTCATCGATTATGATGCACTGGAACTCACGATCAGGCCGTATATCCTTCAGTTTGAAAGTCTGCCATAGATAGTCAGCTTCAAATGTCTCTATAGTACCATAAACAATATCAGACTGGTAGCTTTTCTTGCGCTTCATTAGTGGTTTTGTCCGTGTTTGTATCTACTTTAATACCAAAATGATCATAAAATTTAGACCATTCTTCTGCAACCCTCTCACTTAAAACAGAAGAGCTAGAAACTATGTCAACTTTCTCTCCCATAAGCACACACATTGCTGCAAACACGGCTATGACACAGGACTTTCCTTCCCCAGTACCCAATCTCCAGAAGCTTCCCAGAGTCAGATAGGGCTAAGAAACACCAGCTGATCATCTGAGTAACTCTGGGCCACCACTTACTTACTTTGAAAACTGCTTCACATAGAATATAGAGGACCTGCTGAAGGTCTGTGTGGCAGAGCATGGTTAAATTCCCCTCCCTGCCCAGGTTTATTGTGTTTAGGTGACTGGGGGTTGATTGGAATAATTAACAATCAATCAGCACCCAGCCACCTGACATAAAAGGAGGCCTCAGCTCCTCATTAGAGAGAGGTAGCTGAGGAAGCAAGCATGTTTTTTGTTGCTTGCTGGTTTTTTTCCCCTTTGTGTGCTGTTTTTTTTTTCTTTTTTAAATTTGTGCAGTCCAGTGAAGGCAAAGCTCAGCCTAGAAGATTTATTTTCTGTAAGTTTTACTTTGGGTTTATTGTTTGTGTTTTAAAAAACCTTTTGTTTGGCCCTCGTGCCTGTTTATTTTGTGTTTTCTATTTAATAAAAGTCTTTTGTTTGAACTGCAGTCTGTCTCTGGGCCTCATCCCTTGCGCCACCCTGTCACAGTCTTTTACATCCTTGCTGTTTCTTTTTAGCAAAATTTTTGAAATATCTTCGTATTTTTCAGTTTCTCCATGCTCAGTCATGTGCTGAACAGCTTTAACAATGATGCAGGTTTTCTCATCAGTGACCTCATCGATATCTCTTGATTCTCTTATTTCTGTGAGAACATCTTCTATACTTTTGTTTCCTTCATTTTGCATTCTCTTTCAAAATAAAGCAGTGGGTTATCTATGCCAGCTTCATCAAAAAGATGGATAACAGAATGCCCTTCACAATCTTTTCATGTTGAAGATGTTTGATAAATCTGCACTAAATGTAAAACTTTCATGATGGAAATATAATCATTATCATATTTCTCTATCAAAGCAACAAAGAAGTCTATGGCTTCCAATGGTGTCCATAGTTTGGTGCTTCCAAGGTCCAAAACCTTCTTCATTGGTTCCTTTGAGGGTTCTTCACTGCAGGTTTGCAAGACCACAGGAAGCAGCAACTCAAAGCATTTTCTTCCCACCTTCGATACAAAGCCCTCAATTGTTCTTTTTGTTTCGTTAATGGATTTTAGAAGAGTTTCCAGAAATTTAAGAACATGGATTTTCTCCTTAGAAAACTTTTTTTGGACATTTTTTTGTGAAATGGACAGAATCTTCATATCAGTCTAGTTTGTCTCCTTGCAGGGCTTGAAGTGAATGTAAGAGAACTGTAACAAACTGAGTCCTCTCATCCAAATTGCTGTCAGAGTTGGAAACAGTATCCAGTAGAATGTTAATATAGTCTGCAATGGTTTTTAATAAACCATTTTTATTTACAAAGCCTGGAAACTGCAATCCATAGTGTAGAAAAAGGCCATCCTTTTCAAGAATGAACTCCCGGAAGTGAGAGGTTTTCTTCTGCTCTGAAATGTGATGGAGGTAATCAGCTACAAACTGCTCAATGGTACCATAGACAATATCAGACTGGTAGCATTTCTTGGAGACTTCTCCAGTGGCTTTGTCATTGTTTTTATCAACTGTAATACTAAACAGCTGGTAAAAGTAATACCATTCGTCCACTTGCTTCTTACACTCAACAGCAGAGCTTAACACAATGTCCACAGGCTCTCCCATTAGCACTTGCATAGCAAGTCTTGTTCATCTGTAACAAGCTCTAAATGTTTGCCGTTGTCTGATAATGCTACCAGACACCAGTTGATCATCTGTGTCACTTGAGGCCACAAGGTTTTTGTTTGGAATACTGCTTTGCAGAGAACAAATAAGGTTTTTTGAAGGTCTTCGGCTTCCAAGCTGTGACACTTTAAGGAGCCTTTTGTTAAACCTATACAATTAGTATTACCATTTGTGACATTTTCAATTAAATGTAGGACACCACTTACTATAAATCGTACCTTAACAATGGGTCACAAGGTTTAAAAACAGAGCCTGAGTAAACAGGAAACACTTGTATAAATCAGTGTCTGAGCTTACAATTGTCTCCACAATGAATTGCATCTGATTGGAAATGTTTTCCAACGAGACTTTCTCAGAAATATCCAATGACAATACAGCCAGTTCAGTAATCAATACTTGTGTTTGGTTTAAAATAAGCAAACTCGTTAAATTTGCAGACGACACAAAAATAGGAGGAGTGGCAAACACTGTTGCAGTAGCAAAGGTCATTCAAAATGATCTAGACAGCATTCAGAACTGGGCAGACACATGGCAAATGAAATTTAATAGAGATAAGTGTAAAGTATTGCATGCAGGAAGTAAAAATGTACATTATAAATATCATATGGGAGATAATGAAATTGAAGAAGGGAACTATGAAAAAGACCTAGGAGTTTATGTTGACTCAGAAATGTCTTCATCTAGACAATGTGGGAAGCTATAAAAAGGCCAACAAGATGCTCGGATATATTGTGAGAAGTGTTGAATTTAAATCAAGGGAAGTAATGTTAAAACTTTACAATGCATTAGTAAGACCTCACCTAGAATATTGTGTTCAGTTCTGGTCACCTCGTTACAAAAAGGATATTGCTGCTCTAGAAAGAGTGCAAAGAAGAGCAACCAGAATTATCCCGGGTTTAAAAGGCATGTTGTATGCAGACAGGCTAAAATAATTGAATCTATTCAGTCTTGAACAAAGAAGACTACGCGGTGATCTGATTCAAGCATTCAAAATCCTAAAAGGTATAGACAATGTTGACCCAGGGACTTTTTGACCTGAAAAAAAAAGAAACAAGGACCAGGGGTCACAAATGGAGATTAGATAAAAGGGCATTCAGAACAGAAAATAGGAGGCACTTTTTTACACAGAGAATTGTGAGGGTCTGGAACCAACTTCCCAGTAATGTTGTTGAAGCTGACATCCTGGGATCCTTCAAGAAGCTGCTTGATGAGATTCTGGGATCAATAAGCTACTAACAACCAAACGAGCAAGATGAGCTGAATGGCCTCCTCTCGTTTGTAAACTTTCTTATGTTCTTATGTTCTTATGACTCACAGCTGTAATTGCTGCCAAAGGTGCTTCCACCAAATATTAACTCAGGGGGGTGGAGACTTATCCAATTATGATCTTTCAGTTTTATATTTAATATATAATTTTTTTCTCAATAAAAACTTTTTTCCCCTTAACAGTGTGGAGTATGGTGTGTAGATAAGTGTAAAAAAATTATCATTTAAATGCATGAAACTCTGAGGCACTGACACAACAAAATGTGGAAAAAGTTCAAGGGGGTGTACTTTCTATAGGCACTGTACACGTCTGTAAATACAATGCTAGTCAGACTGATTCTTTTTGCATACACCGTCCAAGGTAACGTGACTTGAACTAACATATAAATATATATAAATTTAGCCAATACACTGTTAAAAGTGCAGGTTGTTGTTTGAGGGTTCTGCCTCCTCGAGAGAGGGTTCTATTGCAGATTTTATTTGATTTCTTTCAGTTGGTTGGGAACCTCTCATTCCTCCTCCTTGGTGTAATAAAATATATTTTTAAACTTTTTTAACTGAACACTTTCTTCTTCAGATCTCAAGACAGATAATAGAAATATAATATGTTTAATATTGTTATTGCAAACTGAATATATATATATATATATATATATATATATATATATATATATATATATATATATATATATATATATATATATACTGTATTGTGGCAATGTGCCCCGCCCCTGTGTGCATATTATGTATTTGTATGTTATGCGTGTGTTAATGTTGGTGTATAGTCATTGGTACACGGGATATAAATGGGTGTGTGCAGCACGAGTATTTAAATTGTAGATTTGTATTTAGGCACGAGGAGGGCACAAATCACTTCACGTGCTGGTTAAATGTAATATGTGAGCACGGGTTGCACGTAATGAATTCACGTGCTGGGATTCAAGTGAATAATTAATTAGTAATTGAATCCCAGCACAACAGTATATATAGAGACACGTAGCATTCACTCGGGGTTAGGTGTTGGGTGAGTGGAGAACGGGGACGGGTAAAGATAATAATAAAGATAATAATAATAATAATAATAATAATAATAATAATAGTTATAGTTAAATCTGCTCACCGTGTTTTTGTCTGTGTAGTACGTTTTGTTTGTCTATTTATTTTGGCCTCAAGTGCCGTGTCCTGTGTTTTTGTTGTTTCAAACCTTTTATTTTCTGTTCTGTTTATTAAATGCTGGTAAAGCATTCGCTCAGCTTCACCAAACCACACATCTCTGTCTGTTTATTTCCTGCTTCTGGTCTGACGCCACCCACTCCGCCGTCTTTGTGATATATATATATATATATATATATATATATATATATATATATATATATATATATATATATATATATTAATTTAAAATAATAAATAAATAAAAGAAAGTCTGCAACGGAGAATAATAATGGAGAAAACAAAGGTTATTCAAAGCACCTTAAAGAATTAATCGAATCTGTTATCAGAAATAATTACATTGAATGTCAAACTATATTTATTTATTTGCTATCATTTTTTCTTTAAATATATTTTTTGGAAGAAAAAAACAAATCGCTATTATAGCACTATTAGCAGTATGTGTTTTATTATTATTATTATTATTATTAGCATCAGCATTTTATTAAATAATCACAATACAAAGTTCTAAAGGCTCTCAGAGTGCAACTTTTAATTATTATGATTTTTATAATGAAATGATAATATGAATAATCACAATGAAATGTATAAGAGTCTCAAAGTTAAACCATTTGATACGCCTTCTCATTCATGTGGGGTTTACTTCGAAATATAAACAGTATTCTTTTGTTCGTTCTCTGTTTTAGCAACTTCTTCCTCCATTGGTAATTAGGGTTTTATTATTGTGATGATGTTGCGTGTTCTTTACATTGAGAAATAATAATAATAAAACGTAAGACTAAAATATCCTTAATTCAAAAAGGGATATCATTAGTAATAACCAAAATCCAAGGTTAAATAAATACATCTTTATTTTCTTAAATTCTTAGTCCTGTTTCAGTCAGCGTGTTGTTGTTTTTTTTTCTTAAAACACTGAGGCATTTAGATGACAACAAATGTTAAATTTTATTTTTAGATTTTTTATTTTCTTTTTCCAGCTCAACTCTCCTTTTGTAGTACGAGTTAAATGCAAAAGTACTAATGTAGCCTGACTACGCCAGAGTGGAGACCCACACACTAAGTACAGGGGCAATTACCCACGTGCATAGGTTCTTTTATTTAGTGCTGGAAGGGGGGGTGCCAACACAAGACAGGGAGAACAAGCAAACAGAATAACTGAGTTTTAAATGGTTTATTTTGGGCAGTTCAATAAATACACAAAGCAACCAACATAATGTTAAAGCAATACAATTATGTGGTCTAAAATCGGAAGCTTTGCATATTAAAATACAATAAAACAAATCAAAACACAAAAGATAAAATATACAAAGCACTATTACAAGACCCACCCAATAAAAAATCTGAAGCTTTGCATATGAAAACAAAATACAATAAAACAAACAAGCCACCACTACAGTACAGAATTGATTACACAAAAATACACAGATAAAAAGGGATTACGTATTTAAAACTGATTTAGTGCAGCGACAAAGTTTAAAACAAAGTCCAATCTCGGATGCAAGCGGTTTCCACAAGAAGGAGATATGGAGGACTGGAACGCCGACGCAGCCCAGAAATCCTGGTAGTTTCGTTTGTTTCCCTTAAAATCAAGAGACCAATAGCAGCAGCATCAGTATCTGTGTGTCTCTCTCACATTAAAACAAGCCCAAAAACAACACCAACCTTAAAATCAAGAGACCAACAGCCGCAGCATCAGCATCAGCATCAGTATCTGTGTATCGCTGCTGCTGTATTCATGAGTCTGGCTTTTAAAGCCGTCCCAGATAATCAACAGGTGTACATCATTAGCAAGCAGCTGGTTCAAAATCGGGGGATGATTAGCGGTGACTAAAAGTGCAACTACACAAAATATTACACGTGAATAATCAAAAGCAAAACAAAACAGTGCAACAAAGCAAACGTGAATAAACTAAATAACGTGTCCTCTACATGATTTCCATTACACGAGAGTAGATGTTAAAACTTCATGCTGATTTGAACTCGGCTCTCGCCAAGATAAGCACCAACTAAGACGTAGCTTTACAGTAAACTAATGTGATCCATCTGTGTCTCTATCCATTTGCGTTTCCTTCCATATGATGATGTAGATATCCTTCTGTCCGGTGTTGATGGCTGAAGTGTAACGCTGACTCCAGGGATCAGCTTATTTGCCTCCCTGGCGCATCAGCACACACAACGGCTGTGATGCTGGCTCTGGGGATCAACCACAGTGTGGTCTCCCCAGCGCATCAGCATGACAACCGTCTGCATTGAGCAAAGTAGGGTACATCTCTGGGGTCTTCAAGTGGGCACCTTCCATCCTCTGTGTTTCGTCAACTAGCCCACGACACCTCAAGAGGGCTCGACGGTGATTCTGGCGTCCCAGCATCACCCCCCTCCGTCCCCCAGTCAACTCAGCCCAGCTTACTTACCCATACATCAGTGTTTCTTTCTATTGTGCTTGAGATCCCCAACCATAATCTTTCTGTCTCAACCACAACCAGTTGCTGCTCCTCTCTGCTACTTCAGATAAGTTCTTCACTGTGCGACGCAACTCTTGGCCACTGAATTCGACATCTCTGAGAAACCGGGTTGTAGAGTGTGCCACAAATCCTCGACAACCCACCTCCACTGGGTAAACCCGGACTCTCCATCCTCGCTGTTCTGCCTCAGAGGCTAGTTGAGCATACCGCAGTTTCTTCCTCTCATACGCCTCATCTACAGCATCATCCCATGGCACTGTTAACTCTACCAGGTGAACAAGGCATGCTGATCCAGACCACAAGACAATATCTGGTTGAAGGTTAGTGGTGGCAATCTCAGGTGGAAAAATAAGCCGTTGACCAACATCTGCCAGCATTTTCCAGTCTTTAGCAGCTTCAAGTTGTCCTGGGCGAGAATTGGTTTTAACACCTTTTCTTGGTGGTTGCTCTCCTGGGCGGAGGAATGTTGTCTTTTGTGTGTAATGTTTTGATGGAACTGGTGGCAACTTATTGGTCATGTTACGCTTGTCTTCCAATGCTAAGGCCAAACATTGCAGCACCTGGTCATGGCGCCAAGTAAACCGTCCTTGGCTAAGAGCCACCTTACATCCTGTCAAAATGTGCCTTAATGTTGCAGGTGATGAACACAAAGGACATGAGGGATCCTCTCCTACCCAGAGGTTTAGGTTCTGTGGTGATGGGAGAACATCATATCTTGACCTGATGAGGAAACTGATCCTGTTCTGTTCCATTGTCCATAGATCTCACCAGCCAATCTTGCATTGTTCTACACTCTCCCATCTCATTCCATTCTCCCTGCTTGGCCTGGGAAACGGCCTTTACGCACCTCATCCTCTCCTCCTGCTTTTGCACCTCGTTGACTACCAGCTTCCCCCGCTGAGCTGGGGCTGCCTTGTGCATTTAGGAGGAGCTGAACTGAGACCAAGACCCCCTCTTCCATGCTGAACTTGCCCTATGATATCACCAATTCGAAGGGCAGCCTTTGCATCCTCCACAGCTTTCTTTGCCGCCCACTTTCTTCCAGTTTTCAGCACAGGTGCTGCCTCCCTTACGCATTTGTCGCGTGACTCTACTAATGTCATTTCCAGTCGGACCTTGGCGCACTTAAACTCCTCGGTTAGAGCGGAGACTGGTAGCTGCAGTATTCCTTTACCATAAAGTCCCACTCTGCTGAGGCAGCGTGGAACTCCCAACAATTTCCTGATGTGTGAACTGATTAAAGCTTCCAGCTTCTCTACTGTTGTCAAAGACACCTCGTACACAGTCAGTGGCCACAGCAACCTCGGCAGTAAGAACATAAGAACATAAGAAAGTTTACAAACAAGAGGAGGCCATTCAGCCCATCTTGCTCGTTTGGTTGTTAGTAGCTTATTGATCCCAGAATCTCATCAAGCAGCTTCTTGAAGGATCCCAGGGTGTCAGCTTCAACAATATTACTGGGGAGTTGGTTCCAGACCCTCACAATTCTCTGTGTAAAAAAGTGCCTCCTATTTTCTGTTCTGAATGCCCCTTTATCTAATCTCCATTTGTGAACCCTGGTCCTTGTTTCTTTTTTCAGATCAAAAAAGTCCCCTGGGTCGACATTGTCTATACTTTTTAGGATTTTGAATGCTTGAATCAGATCACCACGTAGTCTTTGTTCAAGACTGAATAGATTCAGTTCTTTTAGTCTGTCTGCATACGACATGCCTTTTAAACCCGGAATAATTCTGGTTGCTCTTCTTTGTAGAGCAACAATATCCTTTTTGTAATGAGGTGACCAGAACTGAACACAATATTCTAGGTGAGGTCTTACTAATGCATTGTAAAGTTTTAATATTACTTCCCTTGATTTAAATTCAACACTTCTCACAATATATCCGAGCATCTTGTTGGCCTTTTTTTATAGCTTCCCCACATTGTCTAGATGAAGACATTTCTGAGTCAACATAAACTCCTAGGTCTTTTTCATAGTTCCCTTCTTCAATTTCAGTATCTCCCATATGATATTTATAATGCACATTTTTATTGCCTGCTTGCAATACTTTCTACTTTTCTCTATTAAATGTAATTTGCCATGTGTCTGCCCAGTTCTGAATGCTGTCTAGATCATTTTGAATGACCTTTGCTGCTGCAACATTGTTTGCCACTCCTCCTATTTTTGTGTCGTCTGCAAATTTAACAAGTTTGCTTACTATACCAGAATGTAAATCATTAATGTAGATTAGGAATAGCAGAGGACCTAATACTGATCCCTGTGGTACACCACTGGTTACCTCGCTCCATTTTGAGGTTTCTCCTCTAATCAGTACTTTCTGTTTTCTACATGTTAACCACTCCCTAATCCATGTGCATGCATTTCCTTGAATCCCTACTGTGTTCAGTTTGAGAATTAATCCTTTATGCAGGACTTTGTCAAAAGCTTTCTGGAAATCTAAATAAACCATGTCGTATGCTTTGCAATTATCCATTTTCAATGTTGCATCCTCAAAAAAATCAAGCAGGTTAGTTAGACACGATCTCCCTTTCCTAAAACCATGCTGACTGTCTCCCAGGATATTGTTACCATATAGGTAATTTTCCATTTTGGATCTTATTATAGTTTCCATAAGTTTACACATAATAGAAGTCAGGCTTATTGGTCTGTAGTTACCTGGTTCAGTTTTGTCTCCCTTTTTGTGGATCGGTATTATGTTTGCAATTTTTCAGTCTGTCGGTGCATGGTCTTGGTTAGCGGTTTGTAAATAACTTTTTTCATTTCTTTGAGTATGTGGCTGGATAGCAGCAGAGGGAAGACTCAGGGACAGAAAATGCAGTGAAATCAAAAAAATATTTTAATTGACAAAAACACAAATAAACAGGCACGAGGGCCAAACAAAAGGTATAAACACTAAACAAAAGGTTTTTAACCCCCTCTCTGCCAATCCAAAACAAACAAGAATTCTAATAAAAAACAACAGTAAAAATAACAATAATAAACACAAATTATAGGGGCGAGCTGGCACCCCATCACATTCCCCCCCCCTTGTGCGCAGCACACTTGGCCCCAATGGCCACCTCCCCCCTTTGTCCCAAAGTCCCGGACGAGGGGAAGCAAGTGGCCCATGGGGCGGCTATGGTGGGAGGTCCTCCTTCTCCCATTGCTGAGGGAGGGTCAGTCCATAGCCCGGCGCCCTCTTGGCGGGACCGAGACCTGGCAAAAGGGGACCCAGGTGCATTGGATGGGGCGTCGGGAGCGTAGGCAGGCGACCAGTCAGCTGCAGCCCCAGGCAGAGGTGCGAGCCCAGGCGACAGTACAGCGACATCTGGGCAACCAGGGGGAGCGGAGCAGGAGACCAGGCGACCTCCTGTGCCTGGTGGTGCTGCGACCTGGGAGTCAGGCCCAGCGACCAAAGGTCCAGACATGGAGCCTGGGTGTCCGGGAGACCAGGCCGAGGGATCCAACCCCCCGGCGCCGGGCTGTGGCACAGGGGTGGTGGTCGGGGCTGTGGTGGAGGTGGCCTTCTCACCTCCGCCCCCTTCTTCGTGGCCGGCAGCTCCCCTTTGTGAGGCTCCGGCCACAGTACTTCCTGCTGCCATTCAGGACTGGCAGTGACCCCATGAGAAGCAGGACCCTCGGGAGGCGACGGCGGCAGCGGACCCTCGGGAGGTGAACTCAGGAGGGGAGCCCCTGGCCATGAAGGCGGCAGCGGGAGCTCCACTTCTCCCTCGTACTCTGCAACCGGTGGCTCCCAAGGCGATGCAGAGCAGCAGGCAACCCCAGGCGAAGCAGGACCCTCGGCGACCCCAGGTGAAGCAGGACAGGCAGCAACCCTAGGAGAAACAAAAGCAGAGCAGCAGGCAACCCCAGGCGATGCGGAGCAGCAGGCAACCCCAGGCGATCCAGACGTGGTATCCCTGAGCGGAGCGGCCGTGGCATCCTTGGGCGGTGCGAGGCAGGCATCCTTGGGCGGTGCCAACAGTGCAGGAACCTCCGGCCAGGGTGGCAGCGGCCAGAGTTCCTCTTCCCTGTTGGCAGCAGGAGGTAGAGCCCGCTCCAGCTCCTCTGGTGGCGGAAGCGGGAACAGCAGCACTTCTCCCTCTGGTGGCGGAGGCGAGAACAGCAGCTCGTCTCCCTCTGGTGGTGGAGGCGAGAACAGCCGCTCATCTCCCTCTGGTGGCGGAGACGAGAACAGCCGCTCGTCTCCCTCTGGTGGCGCTGCCGACTCCTCCGACAGCGGGGGTAGGGCTGGTGGCATTGCCGGCTCCTCCGACAGCAGGGGAAGGCTGCCGGCTCCTCCCGACAGCAGGGGAAGGCTGCCAGCTCCTCCGACAGCAGGGGGAAGGCTGCCAGCTCCTCCGACAGCAGGGGGGAAGGCTGCCGGCTCCTCCGACAGCAATGGAGGACTGTCCTTCCATTCCTCCCCCCAGAAAAAAACAGGGGGTTGAGCCTGTAACTCTTCCCCTTCCATCTCTGGATATGGCAGCTCCTCCTCTTCCCGCTCTGGAGACTGCAGCGTTGGATCCTCCCCTTCTGGCTCTGTAGACGGCAGCTCCACCCCCTCTGGCTCGCAGGATGGCAGCTCCACCCACTCCAGTACCTGGAATGCTGGTATCTCTGCCATGTCTTGAGCGAGGTAACGGAGCACCATGGCTGTAGTCTCATGGAGGGATGCTGGGTGGTGCCGTCTCTCCCAGGCCTCCCATTGCTCCCCATCTCGATACCACAATGCGTTGATAGCAAGTGGGAGGTCGCTGCAGAGGTCCCCCTCCACTTCCATCAGCCACTCCCAGATTTCCTGGGACAAGGGTGAACCCGGTGGGACTGGAGCTACCGGTGTTGCTGCTGATGCCTGGGCCGGCGCATAGGGACATCCAGCCCAGTTGTGCCCGTCCTCCTCGCAAGGAATTACCACACCAGTCAGCCGGTGGCTCCTCTGGGCATGCCCGCCAGCGATGGTCCTTCTTACCGCACCAGGAGCACCACGGGAACAAGCTGGCTGGGTCCTCCAGCTGTTGCTGTTGCAGCTTCTGCTGCTGTTTCAGCTTCTGCTGCTGCTGCCGCTGCCTGCTCTTCTTGCCCATTTTTTAAATTTTATTTTTAATTTTTTTTTTTCCCAAAAACAAAACAAAAAAAATGCACTTCTGCTTTGAGTCTCCAGGGGACGCTATCCCACTTCTGACACCACCTGTGGCAGGATAGCAGCAGAGGGAAGACTCAGGGACAGAAAATGCAGTGAAATCAAAAAAAATATTTTAATTGACAAAAACACAAATAAACAGGCACGAGGGCCAAACAAAAGGTATAAACACTAAACAAAAGGTTTCAAAACACTGGAACAAACTAAATCATTCTACAGACAACACTTACTCTGTGTCTCTCTTCAAAACAAAACACTCCAAACCACCCTCCTCCTAACAAAGGGTTTCAGCTGTCTTTTATACTCTGTGGCTGTAGCTCAATTAACTAATAATTAACAATTAAACACTTAAGGCTCCAGCCACATTCTCACATGTATTTTACAGGGAGGAATTTAACCCCATCTCTGCCAATCCAAAACAAACAAGAATTCTAATAAAAAACAACAGTAAAAATAACAATAATAAACACAAATTATAGGGGCGAGCTGGCACCCCATCACAGAGTACTATTGGGAGGATCTAATATGGCCCAGGGGATTTGTTTATTTTAAGAGCTCCTAGTCCCTTTAACACTTCTTCCTCTTTTATGCTAAAGTTATTTAAAACTGGATAGGAACAGGTCAAAATGTGGGGCATGTTGTCTGTGTCCTCCTTTGTAAAAACCTGTGAAAAGTAATCATTTAATATATTTGCTATTTTTTTTCTTCGTCTATGATTTTGCCATTTGTGTCTCTTAGACATTTAACCTCCTCTTTGAATGTTCTCTTACTGTTATAATATTGGAAAAAACATTTTGGAATTGGTTTTAGCCCCCTTAGCAATATTGATTTCTATCTCTCTCTTGGCCTTTCTAACTTCCTTTTTGACTTGTGTTTGCAGTTCCAAGTACTCTTTCTGTGTACTTTGTTTTTGGTCCCTTTTAAATGCTCTGTAAAGTGCCTTTTTTTCGCTGATTTTTTTTTTTAAATTGATCTATTAAACCATTTTGGCCATTTTGTTTTAGATTTAGATTTGTCTACCTTTGAGATGTAATTGTTTTGCACCTCTAGTACTACATTTTTAAAAAACAGCCATCCTTTTTCTGTGGTTGTTTTCTCTATTTTACTCCAATCTACTTCTGTTAGTGTCTGTTACATACCTTCATAGTTTGCTTTTCTAAAATTGTCCAAAACTGAAAGCACCAGAGTTTTAGTTTGCCTGGTAAAGCGCTGCTGTCTATGCTCTTCAACCCTTCCATTGCTTGTTGTCTAACTTCTCCCACACGAACTGTGTCCTTTAGATCCCCGTCGTACCATCTCCCAAGACTCTTCACTGGCTTCTCAGACACTGTTGGTATTGCCTCACCATTAATGAAGAACGTTTTATCTACTACTTTACCTTTAATTATAGAGATGCTCCTTGATTTAGTGGGCTTGAATTGCATTCGTTCCCATTCAGTGTTATTGGTTAATTTACCCAATAACCGATTAGTGCAGGCTACTGTTGTAGTCATGGTTGTCATATTTTTGTCATATTGTAAGCAGCTTATGATAGAAACATGTATTGAAAATTGCACTTTGCAAAACTTATCATGAAAAAAAGAACTTATCAAATAAAATTCAGTTTATTTAGGTGAAACCGAAATATTTCACCAGACTCCGGATCAACAGTTTGCGGTGGCGGGAGACCGCATGGAGATTCTCTGTTCCTCCACCGTGTGCCGAGCCAGAAAGGACCAGGTGAGCTGGTTCCGAAAGAAAGACAACAAGATGATTCTTTTAGACACCGGCTGCAAGCCGAGTCCTGGGTGCAGGTTCACTACGAGTCTATCGAGCAACAAGGACTGTGGGCTGATTATCAGTGAAGTGCAGCCCGACGACTCTGGGATGTATTACTGTGTTGAATACCTCTCTTACACAATGGAGTTCTCCAAGGGGACTTTACTGCTCGGCAGAGGTAAGAAACAAACAAAAACACAAAATACTGTGCTGTTTATCGAAGCTGTTATGAAATGTGTGATTTAAATGCTTTAAAAAGCATTATTTTATCAAGCGCCTCATTTAGTCGCTGTCCAGGGTTCTGAATATCTTCAAGTCAAATGCAAGAAAAATGAATTACGCCGTTCCGACTAGATCTTGTATGCGACAATAATGAAAACAAAAATCCCTGCAAATATTATAACATTATGTAAAGTGCATAATTGTGTTACCAGCAAATGAAATGACTTTTAATTAATTAATCACAAATTATGATGTATTTGACAAACCCATTATTTTCTAATGAAGGCGAACATTAATTCACATTTTTGTTAAGCAAGTCTAACATTATTATTATTATTATTATTATTTATTTCTTAGCAGGCGCCCCCCTTTACCCAGGGCGTCCTACAGTCATATACAAAAACATGTTATTGTCTTTTAAAATATAGGATATACTCTTGGATCCTGGTTAGAATAATATAAATGTTTACCTGCTTAAATCAGAGATTTACAAATCAAATCACGAAAATATGAGAATTCTGTTCATATAGAATTCATCATGTATTATTGCAGCACCAGCACACACAGAATTAAAATCTCTGGATGATTTTAACAAAAGCTGTAAACAAAAGCCAGCCAGTGTTCACAGCGACAGCGTGTGGAAGCGACAGCGTGGGAGAAGTACGAGTAG
This sequence comes from Huso huso, assembly GCA_036884735.1. Lineage (NCBI taxonomy): Eukaryota > Metazoa > Chordata > Actinopteri > Acipenseriformes > Acipenseridae > Huso > Huso huso. Next base: position 13,969,252 of record CM072675.1, on the reverse strand, counting down.
ACAAGTGCATCACAGTAAGAAGCAGTTTGAAAGCAGGTTGACAGCTGCAGAAGCTAAACTAAACTTCCAAAAAAAAAAAAAAAAAAAACACGGTCTTCAAGCCAGTATTCTGTGACAAATGCATGATGTGGGAAATCCGAGAAAACCCAACAGAGCTCAACCAAGTGTGTGTAAAGTGCCGCACGATCCAGGACTTGCTTCAACGAGTAAGTCTGTTAGAAATGGAGCTGGAGGAAATGAGACAGCAACAGGAGCTTGAGGAGCTGACACACCTACAATTCATGGAAGTCTGCACCCCTAGCAAACTGAAAGCCACCAGGGAGATGGAAGAGAGTCGAAACAGCTGGGTTCAGATAGGCAGAAGCAGGGAAAAAGAAACTTTGTCAAACACAACGACCAGAAATCCAAACATCCAACAAATTTGAGCCACTTCAAAATTTAGATGACCAAAATCAACATCAAGAGAATGAAAGGAACAACATCCAGCACCCTATAAACAGTGCTGGACAGGCAGCAAAAAGAACGGCGGTCATGATTGTTGGGGACTCCATATTGAGAAACACAGCAAGTTCAGTTCGCAGTTTGGACCCCCTTACTACAACAGTGTGCTGCCTTCCATGAGCCTCTGTCAAGCACATCACTGAGAACGTGGACAGGCTCCTAGAACAAACAGGAGACTACCCGGGAGTAGTAGTCCACATCGGTACAAACAACATTGGAAGAGACAGGCCAAGATCCCTGCAAAACAAATTCAGAGAGCTAGGAAGGAAATTAAAAGACAAGACCAAAACTGTGGTATTTTCTGGGATACTGCCTGCACCTTGCAAAGGACCATATGGACAGCTGGAAATACAAAATAAAAAATGCATGGCTGAAATCGTGGTGCACACAGGAAGGCTTCACTGCACTTAAACAAAAAGGGAACCAATCTACTCGGACAAAGGATCCTTGAGGAGGTCCAGAAGCATTTAAACTAGAAAGGAAGGGGGGAGAAAACAAAAAAACAGAAGGGAGACCACATCAAAACATAGGCAACAACTGTATAGGAAAGACAGGCAGGACAGAAGAGGCGGAGGGGTAGCGCTATACATAAGAAATAGTCTAGATGCCCAGATGTTAAATCTGGACAAAGAAAACAACGCAGAATCAATATGGGTCAGAATAATTGACAAAAATTCAAAAGGCATAATAATAGGAGCATGCTATAGACCGCCAAATTCAGACGCCGAGCAAAATAATCTGTTATACAATGACATTAGAAATGCGTGTAGCAAAGGAGAAGCCATACTAATGGGGGATTTCAACTTCCCCATATAAAATGGGAAACCCGTGGGGAGCACGACGGACGAAATTGAAATGGTGGAAATGACAAATGACTGCTTCCTAACGCAATTTGTCAAGGCACCGACTAGAGGGGAGGCATGCCTTGATTTAGTCTTTTCAAATAATGAAGACAGAATAACTAAAACAGAGGTCAGAGAGCCATTGGCAAACTCAGACCACAACATGGTCTCATTCGAAGTGATTTTTAAAACCCCAAAAGTAATGACTAAAGGTTTACAATTTTAGAAAAGCAAACTATGAAGGTATGAAACAGAGACTAACAGAAGTAGATTGGAGTAAAATAGAGAAAACATCCACAGAAAAGGGATGGCTGTTTTTCAAAAATGTAGTACTAGAGGCGCAAAACAATTAAGAGAGTTTACCAAATATACCTTCCTGTTCTCCTTCATCTGGTTTCCTGTTTGCTCTTTTATAAAACACCTAAACAGTGAGCGCAACGGTCACATATGGTGTCAGAGTGGGATAATTGAAAATGAAGAAAATAAATCTCCGGTACCCATTGTGTAAGGTGTAAGGAACAGGCTAATGGACGTTGAAATGGAGGAACTATGTGAAATGATGAAGGCTATTGTATACACAACTCGTATACAACAAGAAGCCAACGTCAGGCAACAGGAGAGTAACAAAGCTATCTTTCAATGCATAGAAAGATTAACGGAACTGTCTTGCCCGAGTGCATCCATACGATCTACCCATGTTCTGAATAAACTGACGGAGGGAGATGATATAGAAGCCTACCTGCTGGCATTTGAATGTACTGCAGCCTGGGAGAATTGGGCTCCAGAAAAGTGGGCCGGAATACTAGCTCCTTTTTTGATTGGAGATGCGCAGAAGGCGTATTATGATCTAGCCCTGGCCAATGCGAACAACTATGACCACCTGAAGCAAGAAATTCTGCAAGAGCAGGTGTTACCACTGCAGTCAGGGCCAATAAATACCACGCTTGGGTTTATAAGTCGAACATCGCTCTACGGTCTCAAATGTTCGACCCAATTCATTTAGCAAACCGGTGGTTAACACCCGAGGTCCACACCAGTCGTCAGATCATTGACTTAATGGTAATGGACCGGTTTCTACGTGCTCTACCAATGGCCAGGACAGAGACAAGGGTTCCACACCCCAAGAGAGAGGGTAGATTTTTCACAGTATAAATGTTTTAACAGTAATAAGATGGGCCATATTGCTAAATATTGCACCCAGACAGAGGAACCTATGCAATGTAATGTAGGAGAATTCTTTTGTGGGAGTATTGTAGTACCTGGGGTACTAGAAGGGCGTTGTCCCTATACCACTGAGGTTCAGGTTAATGGGTATTGTATACATGCCCCAATTGACACCGGTAGTTCAATTACCTTAGTAGCTGCAGATTTAATAGATGTTGTAAACATTGATTCTCATCTCCTCACCGGGATCACAAGTATTCATGGCGATGTAAAATATTACCCCACTATTACTATTTGGTAAAAATTATAAAATGAGGGTGGGTGTGGTCCCCAGGCTACCCCACCGAGTGATCCTGGGAAGAGATTATCCTGGTTTAAAGGAATTGGTTAAAAATACCGACAAACCCGACACTCCCGATAACAAGTTGCACAGTGCTAAAGAAAGTTTTGTTGCTTTGTTTCCCTTTTCTGATGAGGCCTTGTTTACGGGACCAGGTCCCAAGAAATCTTATAAAACACATAGACAACGATGCATGGAAAAAAGGAAAGGGCCCTGTGGCAGTCTGGCTCGCAGTGGTGAAGTGTGATGACGTCACGGACCAGGAAGTACAGAAACCAAACAACAGTGGATGGGCGGGTGAAGCTGAATGCAATTGCATTCAGCGTATTTAATAAACAAACAAATTATTTTAACAAAACACAAAACAAAAGGGCACAAGGGCCAAACGAATAAACAAACAAACAAGTAAGTGTCGTGCTGGATAATCCAGCACGTTTTAGCAATTGTTTTTAAATTTTGTTCTTTCTCTCCGCTCCCCGTACTCTCCTCTCTACACTCAACCACGAGTGCAGAGAGCTGCAGGTTTATATACTCTGGCCGAGGGATTAACTAGTTGTTAATTATCTTATTACCCCTCGGCCAGAGTCTGCATCGTTAGTAAGGATGCATGACTGTCAGCTAGTTAAATAATCAGTAGCTGATCAGCCATGCATCCTCACAGGGTTTTTAAATATAATAATAAAAGATGCGGCGCTTTTATCCGCGCCGCAAAAAATAACACAAATAATAATAGGGGCGGGACACTCCGCCACAGGCCCCCATCTGCTAGAGTGTTATTGGGGGATACGGAGAAACTAAGACAGAAGGGGGTAGGTACACAGTGCAATGAAACAGAGATAGGGAATGAAACAGGGGCAATGACATTAGAGGAAACAAGAAATGATGATAATTGGCACAACATATTACAACCAGTAGTGGGACAATTTGGTCGGGATCAGGCAGAGGATCCCACATTGATGATTATTAGAGACCGGGTTGTCTCTGTAAATGGTATTGCAGTAGAGAATGCTATTATAAACCCTCAAGAACACTTAACCATAAAGAACGATCTATTATATAAGGTAACTGAGATTAATGGGGTTCGGGTAGAACAGTTGTTGCTTCCACCAACCTATCAAAATAAAGTGCTTATGCTAGCACACAACCACCTGTTTGGGGCACATTTAGGGACAGAAAAAACATTACAGAAAATACTCCAAAGGTTCTACTGGTTAGGGATTCACAAAACAGTAGAACGTTTTTGTAAGTCCTGCCCAGAATGTCAAAAGACTAGTCCCCGACCACATTTCAGGGCTCCCCTCCAGTCGATGCCTATCATCGAAATCCCGTTCGAACGAATCGCGATGGATTTGGTGGGATCCCTAAGTCTGCCCTAGGACACGAATACATCCTGGTTATTGTAGATTATGCAACACGATACCCTGAAGCCACCTCACTGAGAAACACTGCGTCTAAAGTAATAGTTAAATAATTAATACAAGTATTTTCACGAATTGGAATCCCCAAAGAAATCCTCACGGATCAAGGAACCCCCATTGTTAGCCGTATAATGCAAGATTTATGTACCATGTTGCAAATTACTCCAATTAAAACGTCAGTTTACCCCCCCCAAACGAACGGATTAGTTGAACGTTTTAACAAAACTCTTAAATCCATATTAAAGATGGTAATTGCTAAAGATGGAAAAGATTGGGATTTACTATTGCCCTATCTTATGTTTGCTATCCATGACGTACCCCAATCGTCAACGGGTTTTTCCCCCTTTGAACTCTTATATGGACGGCAACCAAGAGGGATACTTGATATTGCCTAAGAGATGTGGGAGGAACAGACCCCTGGAGGTAGAAACCTAGTAGAGTATATCATTGACATGCAAGCCCGCATTAATAAAGTAACTCCTATTGTACAGAGCCATTTGAAACAAGCACAAGAAAGACAAGCACGTTATTACAATCAAACTGCACGAGTTAGGCAGTTTAAACCAGGAGATCGGGTGTTGGTACTAGTGCCCACACCTGAAAGTAAACTTTTTACCCACTGGCAAGGCCCCTATGAGGTTATTGAATCGGTAGGACCAGTAAATTATAAAATAAGACAAACGGATAAACGTAAACCAGAACAGATTTACCATATTAATTTACTGAAGCCGTGGGTAGACCGTGAGGTTCTAGTGAGTAAGGCAGAATCGGTTCCTCCTCATCCTGATTCGTCAGAACCGTTAGAAAGAGAGATAGAAGTAAGTGTAGGACCAGAGCTTACCAAAGAACAGGTGTATGAAATACACAAGATGATAAGAGATAACTCTGGTATCTTTTCAACTCTACCGGGCCGCACCAATATCGTTGAACATTATATTGTTACTTCCCCAGGAGTTAAAGTTAAACTGAGACCTTATCGAATCCCCGAAGCTAAGAGAGCCGATATAAAAAGGGAAATTGAATTAATGAAACAGTTGGACGTAATAGAGGAATCCACTAGTCCCTGGAGTAGCCCTATCGTCATGGTCGCCAAACCTAACGGCACCTGGCGTTTTTGCAATGATTTTAGACAACTGAACAAAATATCTAAGTTTGATGCCTACCCTATGCCTAGGGTAGATGAAATCATAGAAAAGTTAGGGAAAGCCCAGTACCTTACAACATTGGACATTACAAAAGGGTATTGGCAAATACCCTTAACACCTAATGCTAGAGAGAAAACAGCCTTTGCTACCCCATATGGCCTATACCAGTATAAGGTCATGCCATTTGGCCTTCATGGGGCACCAGCCTCATTCCAGCGTCTGATGGACAGGGTATTACAACCTCATGCTGAGTACAGCCTATATATAGATCAGAGTATATAGATGACATTTGATTAAAGTAGAAGCTGTTTTGAAAAGTCTAAAAGAAGCAGGGTTGACTGCAAATCCAGAAAAGTGTTTTGTGGGGTTAAAGAGGGTATTATCATAATGGGAGGTGGTTTGTCAAACCACAGAATCGAGGCCATTTTCAGACAAAAAAGATAGCAGCTCCCCTCACAGACTTGACAAAGAAGTCAGAACCAATTTAAAGTCCGTTGGACACCAGCAGCTGAAGCAGCATTTCAACACATCATTGACATATCGTGTAGCGAACCTGTGTTGATAGTCCCTGACTTTTCAAAACAGTTTATAGTGCAAACAGATGCATCAGATATAGGGCTGGGGGCTGTGTTGTCCCAAGTAAACGACGGAGTAGAACGTCCAATAATATATTTAAGCAGAAAAATGTTACCCAGAGAAACACGATACGCCACAGTAGAAAAAGAATGTCTGTCTATAAAGTGGGCTATAGAATCACTACGTTACTATCTCTGAGAGAATTTGTGTTAATCACTGACCATTCACCCCTCAAGTGGATGAAAGAAAATAAAGAATGGAATGCGAGGGTAACTAGGTGGTTCCTTACTTTGCAGATGTACAAATTCAAAATTGAGCATTGTAGTGGAAAAGAAAATGTGAATGCGGATGGTTTATCACAGGTACATTATGGGGTTAATGAAGCCACTCAAACCAATAGGTTAGAGCTGGGGGAGAGGATATGTAGCAAATAGAGGGATGTAAAAATAAAATAACAATGGAAATAACTGGGGATATGTGGCAGAGCAGGGCTCTGCCCTTAGAAATACTGGCAGGGAAGGAGTTAAATTCTCCTCCCTGCCCAGATTGATTGCTTCAGGTGGGAGCAATCAACTCATTAATTATTCAATTAAGGACTGAGCCACCTGGCATAAAAGGAGGCTTCAGCCACCCATTAGAGGAGAGTTCTGGAAGGAGGAGCCAGTGTTTTGTGTGTGCTGTTTTTCTGTTGGTTTGTGTTTGAATCCAGTGAAGGCAATGCCCAGCCTGGAAATCTTTATTTTTGTAAGTTTTGCTTTTTGTTTTGTGTTTATTTTATGTTTAAAACCTTTTTGTTTGGCCCTTGTGCCTATTTATTTGATTATTTTTGTTTATTAAAAAACTTTATTTTGAACTTCTAAACTGTCTCTGAGTCTCAACCTCTGCCAATCCTGTCACAGGATATTAACGTTGTTATTAAATAATTTGCTACAATGCAGAAATGTTACATGTAACAAGGTTTTAATAAAGGTGCTTACATTTTTTTAAACAGCAGCACACTGTAAAATGTCCGCCATCCAAAAAAAAAACAAAAAAAACTACAAGTCCCCTATTTCCTGGAAGCCAGAGTTTCTGTAACGGCAGGAACTCTGGGTAATAAAAAGGGGATGTGATTATAGAAACAGATTTATGAGGTAATTGGGCTGTTTTGCCAGAGTGTGGATTAATACGGAGAAGAAACGGTGTATTGAGACCGGTAAGCTAAACCTTTTAGCCTGGAGCTGCTACAGCTGTGTAAAAGTGCGAGCGTCTGTTATGCGTGGTGCTTGAGAAACAAAAGGAAAGGAAAACAAACAGGAGCCTGGTGGAAAGTACAACGGAGCAGGACGCTGTGAATAGAAGACAATTAACCTAGAGTAAGTTAGTTTGAACTTCATAAGTGACTCTTAAAATGTGTGTTTAAGGTTGGCTAAACACTAAAGTCTGCCTGATTTCCATTACATGAGAGTAGATGTTAAAACTTCATGCTGATTTGAACTTGACTCTCTCCAAGATAAGCACCAACTAAGACGTAGCTTGACAGTAAACTAATGTGATCCATATGTGTCTCCATCCATTTGCACTTCCTTCCATATGATGATGTAGATATCCTTCTGTCTGGTGTTGATGGCTGAAGTGTAATGCTGGCTCCAGGGATCAGCTTATTTTGCCTCCCTAGCGCATCAGCACACACAACGGCTGCGATGCTGGCTCCAGGGATCAACCATAGTGTGGTCTCCCCAGTGCATCAGCATGACAACCGTCTGGATTGAGCTAAGTAGGGTACATCTCTGGGGTCTTCAAGTGGGCACCTTCCATTCTCTGTGTTTCGTCAACTAGCCCACGACACCTCAAGAGGGCTCGACGGTGATTCTGGCGTCCAGGCATCACCCCCCTCCATCCCCCACTCAACTCAGCCCAGCTTACTTACCTGTACATCAGCGTTTCTTTCTTTCTATTGTGCTTAAGATCCCCAGCCAGAATCTTTACGTCTCAGCCACAGCCAGTTGCTGCTCCTCTCTGCTGCTTCAGATAAGTTCTTCACTGTGTGACGCAACTCTTGGCCACTGAATCCGACGTCTCTGAGAAACCGGGTTGCAGAGTGTGCCACAAATCCTCGACAACACACTTACACTGGGTAAACCTGGACTCTCCATCCTCGCTGTTCCGCTTCAGCGGCTAGTTGAGCATACCGCAGTTTCTTCCTCTCATACACCTCATCTACAGCATCCTCCCACGGCACTGTTAACTCTACCAGGTGAACAAGGCGTGCTGATCCAGACCACAAGACAATATCTGGTTGAAGGTTAGTGGTGGCAATCTCAGGTGGAAAAATAAGCCGTTGACCAACATCTGCCAGCATTTTCCAGTCTCTAGCAGCTTCCAGTTGTCCTGGGCGAGGATTGGTTTTAACACCTTTTCTCGATGGTTGCTCTCCTGGGCAGAGGAATGTTGTCTTTTGTGTGTAATGTTTTGATAGAACAGGTGGCAACTTATTGGTCATGTTACGCTTGTCTTCCAATGCTAAGGCCAAACATCGCAGCACCTGGTCATGGCGCCAAGTAAACCGTCCTTGGCTAAGAGCCACCTTACATCCTGTCAAAATGTGCCTTAATGTTGCAGGTGATGAACACAAAGGACATGAGGGATCCTCTCCTACCCAGAGGTTTAGGTTCTGTGGTGATGGGAGAACATCATATGTTGACCTTATAAGGAAACTGATCCTGCTCTGTTCCATTGACCATAGGTCTTGCCAGCCAATCTTGCGTTGTTCCACACTCTCCCATCTCATCCATTCTCCCTGCTTGGCCTGGGAAATGGCCTTTATACACCTCATCCTCTCCTCCTGCTTTAACTAGGTGAACTAGGATTGACGTTAGTCTGTGAGACGAAGATTCCAAGCTGCCGTTTGCATTTGCTGCCTGGTATTTTACGTATGTTTCAGTCAGGAGAACATGTGGATTTAAGAACAGCCGTTTGTTACTAAGAAGCCTGAGCCTAGTGAAACACTTTGTTGTTGTTCCTCCCTGTAAAAGGAAAACGCACCTTAACAAAAGACAACAAACCAACAGTTTTTTAAAAGTTTTTCTTTATTAAGGACTGTGATAACTAATACCGGCCAGCAGATGGCGCCAGAACCCTAAACAGGGAAAAGACAATACAGAAACTTTGGGCAGCATTGGTTACTTACCTGGGAATCCTGGGGAAAGAAAGGAATTAAACCTGGGAAGGAAAAGAAGGAAACTACTATAGGGCTGAATGAATAATTGACTGTGACTAATCTGTGTACAGTTTCAAATCTGTACGGGAGGTTTGGAATGCTGCATACCATTGTGCTGCCGAAACTTGCCGGAGATGTTCAGTTCTATACTTGTGGTATGTGAGCTTGGATTAGCCAACAGATCTTTAGTTAGCCGTGAAGAAGTATAAGCTGAGTGGGCTAGGTTTTCTTTTCTTTATACAATTGATTGTTTGAATCAGGACTGCATTTACTAACTGGCCCAACCTACAGGCATCATTTAATTTGAAGTGGTTTTATTTTCTCTTTGATTTGCGGTCAATTAAAACACATTCCTGTTCTCCTTCATCTGGTTTCCTGCTTGCTTTTTTATAAAACACCTAAACCGTGAGCGCAACGTTCACAATATATATATATTAAATATTTATGGCTTTATTTAATTTATGTTTTTATTTATTTATTTATTTTAGAACAGGTACTGAAAATATCTATTTTTATGTTCAAATGTCTAATAAAAAACTTTATAAATCTTTGTACTTCCTTTTTCCAGAAAATTCAACAGAGAATAAGGAGAATGTTTCCGTGTCCATTCTCATCCCCACGGCCTCCGCCAGCGCGCTCGATTTGAACGGGTATCTGACATTACCGTGTCTGGTGCGGGGCCTCGCTTCGCCCGGTATCCGGGTCTAGTGGTTCATCTCCAGGAACCTCAAGGCAGCCTGAGCAGAGAGAAGCGCGGAGCCGGAGAGAGCTGGACTCAAACACCGTCATCTACAGCGGGAATATTTCATTTAGAGCAAAATCTGAAGGTAAGTGTTAAAATTTACTTTCTTATAATAGAATATCCTTTACAAAAAAAGTAATATGCACTCTAAATGTTTCGGGTTCCTGCGGCTGCCACTGTGGAGGAACGATTAAGGTCTGTCTGGATCTCTGATGGTTTTTGTTCCAACTGAGGAGCTGCTCTCAATTACTTCATTGAACCCCTCAATCGAACTCTCGATATAGGTTAGAATTAGACTTTATAAATGGTTTCTCTTATACAAAGTTGAAGATATCAAGTTCCTTCTGTACAATTTTATACATATCTTAACTGTCATAATGTTTTTAAAAAGCTCTGATTTAGGCAAATTATTGCTGTTTAAAACAACTGTGCACGAGTGTGTTTGTCTGTGTTTCTCCTCAGGCTCGTGCGGCGTGTGTTACACAGCGTTCTCGGGGGCCGCGCTGGTCGCTGTCGCCTCGCGCTCCTCGTGTCGTGCGTGTGGAATCATTTCTGTGTCAAACAAGGTAACGGACATTGGCCTATATTCATCAAGGGTTTTTACACCAATTCGCAATTGCCGACACTTTTTCTAAGGGTTAACCTTTAGGTTGTGTTTCGGGGGGCAGTGGAGAGTCACGTTTCTATTTTCTACTCAATCACTACTGTAACCTGATACCTATCTTGTGCCCCTAGCATCCTGATTCTACCTGCACCTGATCTGTTCTACTACTGTAATCTGATATCTATCTCGTGACCCTAGTAACCTGATACTTCCTGCATCTGATTTGTTCATGTCATTAAATTTTTCTATATAAGCACTTCAGTTCCATGTCTCTCCCTTGAGAGTTGTTTGTTATTAGTATTTCTACTAATAGATTTGATTTCCACCTGCCCGGACCCGATCCTCTCAGTGCCCCAGTACTACAACCTCTACTCAGCTTTCGGTCACTAAGATACACAATGAGGATCCAGAGTCAACTTTCACAGGAGAATACGATCTAATGTAACAAAGAGTTTCAGTATTGACTGTTTTCTTTTACTATTTCTTAAATGTACTGGTTTGTTAAACTCGTAAAGGGCCTCGAGACAATTTAATGAAAAAGAAGGCGTTCAAACCCACTGGTCGATTTGTTCCACAATCAACACCAGGCTAGACACACTCGAAAGGCGGCCTGCAGCAGCAGCAAATACCTCCCTCAGCTCATCAAGTCCCAGTCAGTCAGCCGTGCTTGACGTGCTACAACCTGGCCTCGACTTCGATTTCTCACCTAACACTACAACATGTTCAGGTTTCAGGTCTTTGCAAAGTGCTCATTTTCTGGATTATACAGCAGTTTTCTGTTTGCCATGGATATTCTGATCTGCACTTTCCCTTTTTTGGATTTAGAAGGCTTCTACACCGGTGCCAGTTGCAGCTTCAACAGTGCCTCTGTCCCACTGTGGTAAGAGACCTCCTCGTTTTCTGCACAGCCGTTTCAAGGACTGGCCCACAATTGTTGAAATATACATTCAAGGGAATCCCTATACCTGCCGGAGCCTATTGCATTTCCATGTTCCTGCTTCTTTGCGAAACTCACTAAGTTTTTCTGGTAGTACGAATCCATCTCAGCAGAACCTATGCTTTCAGCTCAACTTTCCATTAAATCATGCGCTCAAGTGTCACACTGTTCTAGCTTCAGTACTAGTCTTTTGATGATTTTATCATTAAATGTGTATACAACTACTACTAATCAGTACAGTTTCAGTCCTGAGAAAATGTACAGACCAGATCGGTAATATGTTAAGTCAGGAGAATTTGATCTGATTATAATCAATTGTAACAGTTTTAATGAGGAGGAGGTCATTTATTATTTTATTCATTGCTATTATTTATATATATATATATATATATATATATATATATATATATATATATATATATATATAGATAGATAGATAGATAGATAGATAGATAGATAGATATATTGCTGTTCCTTCGGGTCCGGAAGACAAAATATATAGAAAGCAGGGTTATTTCAATGCATTCTGGAATACCCCCTTCTTAAGCCAGCTGCGCAGTTGCAGCTTCAACAGCCACAGCAGACCTGCTACTCTGCATCAGATCTTTATGACATCAACGCTCGCTTAGATATCATCATGATCTCATCAAACTTCAAAGTGTCTCTCTCCAGTAGAGCTTGGTAGCAGCAGCCACCCTGCCTTGGCATTCGACTATGATCATCGAAAACACCTAAGTGATAGAATTGACATTTCAAATTAAAGGTATAGCATCCCACATCACTCCTCAGCCTATAGCTCCTAGCTAGCCTCTTCGTCCGCTTTCAGGCTCTCAGCTAGCCTCTCCATCCTCTGTCAGGCTCCCAGCTAGCCTTCACGTCCTCTGTCAGGCTCCCAGCTAGCCTTCACGTCCTCTGTCAGGCTCCCAGCTAGCCTTCACGTCCTCTGTCAGGCTCCCAGCTAGCCTTCACGTCCTCTGTCAGGCTCCCAGCTAGCCTTCACGTCCTCTGTCAGGCTCCCAGCTAGCCTTCCCGTCCTCTGTCAGGCTCCCAGCTAGCCTTCACGTCCTCTGTCAGGCTCCCAGCTAGCCTCTCCATCCTTTGCCAGGCTCCCAGCTAGCCTTCACGTCCTCTGCCAGGCTCCCAGCTAGCCTTCACGTCCTGCCAGGCTCCCAGCTAGCCTCTCCATCCTCTGCCAGGCTCCCAGCTAGCCTTCACGTCCTCTGGCAGGCTCCCAGCTAGCCTTCACGTCCTCTGTCAGGCTGCCAGCTAGCCTTCACGTCCTCTGTCAGGCTCCCAGCTGGCCTTCACATCCTCTGTCAGGCTCCCAGCTAGCCTCTTCATCCGCTTTCAGGCTCCCAGCTAGCCTCTCCATCCTCTGCCAGGCTCCCAGCTAGCCTTCACGTCCTCTGTCAGGCTCCCAGCTAGCCTCTTCGTCCTCTGTCAGGCTCCCAGCTAGCCTCTCCATCCTCTGCCAGGCTCCCAGCTAGCCTCTCCATCCTCTGCCAGGCTCCCAGCTAGCCTTCACGTCCTCTGCCAGGCTCCCAGCTAGCCTTCATGTCCTCTGTCAGGCTCCCAGCTAGCCTCTCCATCCTCTGCCAGGCTCCCAGCTAGCCTTCACGTCCTCTGTCAGGCTCCCAGCTAGCCTTCACGTCCTCTGTCAGGCTCCCAGCTAGCCTCTCCATTTATTTATTTATTTCTTCGCAGACGCCTTTATCCAGGGCGACTTACAATCGTAAGCAATCCTCAGCCAGGCTCCCAGCTAGCCTCTCCATCCTCTGCCAGGCTCCCAGCTAGCCTTCACGTCCTCTGTCAGGCTCCCAGCTAGCCTTCACGTCCTCTGTCAGGCTCCCAGCTAGCCTCTCCATCCTTTGCCAGGCTCCCAGCTAGCCTTCACGTCCTCTGCCAGGCTCCCAGCTAGCCTTCACGTCCTGCCAGGCTCCCAGCTAGCCTCTCCATCCTCTGCCAGGCTCCCAGCTAGCCTTCACGTCCTCTGTCAGGCTCCCAGCTAGCCTTCACGTCCTCTGTCAGGCTGCCAGCTAGCCTTCACGTCCTCTGTCAGGCTCCCAGCTGGCCTTCTACATCCTCTGTCAGGCTCCCAGCTAGCCTCTTCATCCGCTTTCAGGCTCCCCCAGCTAGCCTCTCCATCCTCTGCCAGGCTCCCAGCTAGCCTTCTCTCCTCTGTCAGGCTCCCAGCTAGCCTCTTCGTCCTCTGTCAGGCTCCCAGCAGGCCTCCATCCTCTGCCAGGCTCCCAGCTAGCCTCTCCATCCTCTGCCAGGCTCCCAGCTAGCCTTCATGTCCTCTGCCAGGCTCCCAGCTAGCCTTCACGTCCTCTGTCAGGCTCCCAGCTAGCCTCTCCATCCTCTGCCAGGCTCCCAGCTAGCCTTCACGTCCTCTGTCAGGCTCCCAGCTAGCCTTCACGTCCTCTGTCAGGCTCCCAGCTAGCCTCTCCATTTATTTATTTATTTCTTCACGTCCTCTGTCAGACGCCTCCATTTATTTATTTATCCAGGGCGACTTTATCCAATCGTAAGCAATCCTCAGCCAGGCTCCCAGCTAGCCCTCTCCGTGCCAGGCTCCCAGCCAGGCTCTGCCAGGCTCCCTAGCCTTCACGTCCTCTGTCAGGCTCCCAGCTAGCCTTCACGTCCTCTGTCAGGCTCCCAGCTAGCCTCTCCATCCTCTGCCAGGCTCCCAGCTAGCCTTCACGTCCTCTGTCAGGCTCCCAGCTAGCCTCTCCATCCTCTGCCAGGCTCCCAACTAGCCTTCACGTCCTCTGCCAGGCTCCCAGCTAGCCTTCACGTCCTGTCAGGCTCCCAGCTAGCCTCTCCATCCTTTGCCAGGCTCCCAGCTAGCCTTCACGTCCTCTGTCAGGCTCCCAGCTAGCCTTCACATCCTCTGTCAGGCTCCCAGCTAGCCTTCACATCCTCTGTCAGGCTCCCAGCTAGCCTTCACGTCCTCTGTCAGGCTCCCAGCTAGCTCTCTGTCCTCTCTCACTCCCAGCTTGCTTTTCTGTCCTCTGTCATTCTCCCAGCTAACCTCCACGTCCTCTGTCAGGCTCCCAGCTAGCTCCTTCATCCTCTGTCAGGTTCCTAGCTAGCCTCCCTGTCCTCTGTCAGGGTCCTAGCTAGCCCCTCTGTCCTCCGTCAGGCTCCCAGCTAGCCTCTTCATTTTCTTCTGGCTTTCTGCTTTCGCAAAGCAGTATGCAGCCAAGCAGTATGTAGCCAAGCAGTCAACAGGTTTTGTCAATCCTGCCAACACCTTGCTGCCAGCCATAACCCACTCCAGCCGCTCTCTCCTGAGCTGCTACCTTACCACTCCAGTCTTCCAGGCTGACTCAGCATTTACTGCAAGCTTTCAGCCAGTCAGCTTCTCTACCAGCTCCAGCACCTGCCGCTCAGCATGTAGCCGATCACCGTGCACCAGGATTCTGACCTTCATCACAACCAACATCCTCCTCAACCTGGTCTCTAGCCTGTGACGAGGGGGCTTCAACCATGCCGATGACATCTTGATGGAAGCAATCTGCATAACATCATTCTTCGGATTCCTCAGCTTCCCTGCATCAGGAATCTGTGTACGTGATTTCTCCTGTGTCAAGGATCTGCACTTCATTCTTCTCCCTAGATCATCTAAGACTGGTCAACTTCACTCCAGACAGTGCATTCAGCTCTCAAAAATCAACTCTTTAGTATGACTCACCCTCAAAGAACTCTTGGCAGTCAGAGCCCCTCTTCTCGGACGGTTCCAGAGACATTGTCACAAGACTGTTCTTGAAAGATCATAACCAGGCACTGGTTTTCCACCCATCTTGCCTCCCTAATAACCAAAGCAGGTCTGCCACAACAGTTCTTCATTCCCGATTCCTTCAGGATTGGAGCAGCTACATCAGCAGCAAGAGCTGGACTAAATCAGAACATAATAAAAACTTTAGGTCGCTGGATCTCCTCAGCTGTCGAGTCGTTCATCAGACCAGCAGCATTTGACATTGTTCTTGCCCATCAGTCCCTTATTAGCTTGCCCGTAGTAGGAGTGCCCTCTCTGCCTGGACCACCAGAGGTTTTCCCCTAATATAGTATAGGGTTTTTTTCCTCTCCACGGAGCGGATGGCTTTCTCTTATAGGATGTTTCTAACCTGTTTGTTGTTTTCTGTCCCTCTGATTTTTCATTGTGCAGCGGCCAGTCTCTTTCCTTCTATCTCACAGGTGGGGTTCTAGCGTTGGGCCAGGGATCCAACTATTGGGGGGGAAAGTGATCTCACTTCTCCTAGCCTCTGGGCATATCATCCACTCGCTACAGGCACTCGTACCAGCGGGTCCCCTGGCCACACAAACTGTCCTGTTGCAGCTCATGCGCTTTACTGTCAATTTAGTCTCTCCCCTATTGCGTTCCTTCTTTTCTTTTAGCTGGATACTGTGACCCTACTAACGTCAATGGGATAGTGATCACACTTCCCGGCAGTAAGCCATCTTTTCTATTTTCAGCAATGGGATAGGGATTCTCTCTTCCTGAGTTTCTTTCAAGGGCTCCATCCAGAATCCGTTCGGCCCCACTGAGTCGGGGCCTCTGTCTCCTCCCCCATATGGCATAGCATCCACCTCCAAGTCTCTCGCTCGACTCTCACTCTGAGTATGGGGTACTAACTTTTATGTTTTCCAGGAACCTACTTTTCTATCCACTATCATCCCTTTATAAAGTAAATGGCACTCTTCCTGGGTGACATAAATCACACTAATCACCACACGCTACCTTCTATTACTCTGAGCTGTACTGTGAAATTAAATAAAATACAAATGAAAGTTAAGATACATAACTCACAGCAATTACAGTTTGATTTAAATGTGCTGTGGAGGAGTCAATTATTTTTCATTCATTTTACGTCTTATTTGCACATTTATTCGTTTTAGAAAAAGTGTCAGTAATTGTGCATTGATGTAAAACCTTTGAGTATAGTCCATTGTTATACATTATATTTTGTCAATAACTCTACCTTTAGTTATGAATTTATTTTTGTGAGAGTCAGATACATAAATTCGCTAATATATATGTATATATATATATATATATATATATATATATATATATATATATATATATACAAACGAGAGGAGGCCATTCAGCCCATCTTGCTCTTTTGGTTGTTCTCATCAAGCAGCTTCTTGAAGGATCCCAGGGTGTCAGCTTCAACAACATTACTGGGGAGTTGGTTCCAGACCCTCACAATTCTCTGTGTACAAAAGTGCCTCCTATCTTCTGTTCTGAATACCCCTTTATCTAATCTCCATTTGTGACCCCTGGTCCTTGTTTCTTTTTTCAGGTCAAAAAAGTCCCCTGGGTTGACATTGTCGATACTTTTTAGGATTTTGAATGTTTGAATCAGATCACCGTCTTCTTTGTTCAAGACTGAAGAGATTCAATTCTTTTAGCCTGTCTGCATACGACATGCCTTTTAAACTCAGGATAACTTTGGTTGATCTTATTTGCACTCTTTCTAGAGCAGTAATATCCTTTTTGTAACGAGGTGACCAGAACTGAACACAATATTCTAGATGAGGTCTTACTAATGCATTGTAAAGTTTTAACATTACTTCCCTTGATTTAAATTCCACACTTCTCACAATATATCCGAGCATCTTGTTGGCCTTTTTTATAGCTTCCCCACATAGTCTAGATGAAGACATTTCTGAGTCAACATAAGCTCCTAGGTCTTTTTCATAGATTCCTTCTTCAATTTCAGTATCTCCCATGTGATATTTATAATGCACATTTTTATTGCCTGCGTGCAGTACCTTACACTTTTCTCTATTAAATGTCATTTGCCATGTGTCTGCCCAGTTCTGAATGCTGTCTAGATCATTTTGAATGACCTTTGCTGCTGCAACATTGTTTGCCACTCCTCCTATTTTTGTGTCGTCTGCAAATTTAACAAGTTTGCTTACTATACCAGAATCTAAATCATTAATGTAGATTAGGAATAGCAGAGGACCTAATACTGATCCCTGTGGTACACCACTGGTTACCTTGCTCCATTTTGAGGTTTCTCCTTTAATCAGTACTTTCTGTTTTCTACATGTTAACCACTCCCTATTCCTTGTGCATGCATTTCCTTGACTCCCTACTGCGTTCAGCTTGAGAATTAATCTTTTATGCGGGACTTTGTCAAAAGCTTTCTGGAAATCTAAATAAACCATGTCGTATGCTTTGCAATTATCCACTGTCGATGTTGCATCCTCAAAAAAGTCAAGTAGGTTAGTTAGACACAATCTCCCTTTCCTAAAACCATGCTGACTGTCTCCATATATATATATATATATATATATATTGTAACTCAACCTTACTACTTTTGGTTCTTTGCCCCTTTAAAAGTACAGACCCAGGCCACAGAAATGGATTTTCAAAGCGCTGACGCGCTATTTTTAATAAGCAAACAAACAAAAACAAAATAAACACCTAGCTCTGATGAGCACTAACTAAACTTTGCACAGGTCCCTGACTAACACGCAGGATGGCTAAGCCGTTTACCTGACAAATAAAACACAAAAACAATTCACAAGTGCACAAACAAACACTTTGCGGTACTACGTTTGCAAAGCTTGATTACCTTTTAAATACCTCTCTCTACGGTTCATGACCGGGCTCTTCCTTCATCAGCAGCCCCAAACAGACTGGCTGCTTTCTTTAAATACCCTGCACCTGGCTCTAATTTACAATGATAGCCAGGTGCAGGGGATAATTACTAATCAAACAATTAAACAAATTAAACTAAACAGTTAACTCAATGAAGGCTTTTCAGCCTGTGAACTTCTGGTAGATGTAGTCCTTTTTTTCCCCCCAGGACTACACTCTCACAATATATATATATATATATATATATATATATATATATATATACACAGTATATATATACACACACACACACACACATATTGTATAGGTACTGTATGAGCAACTCATTTTTCGTAAGTTTGACAGCTTATAAGGCTGTTTTTATAGCCATATTGGAAATGTTTTGTGAATATTGGCCGGTATATTAGTTACATCTCAGTTATGTTAACTATCTTGGTTACCATTAAGTGTACTTCTCCTTCTTTTTATTTATAGTGAATAGGCGGCTCATTTTATAGAAAACTTTTGAAATGCTGCAGAAAAATAAAATACAAGGTTTTAGAAATCAGAGTTCTTATTTTGCCCCTTTTTGAAACTCCCGCTGCTTTTTTCCAGATCTACTCACCTGTCTGCTTTGCCTCTAGTATTATTATTATTCATTTCTTGAGATAAGATACACAATACAATGACTTCTTCAGTTCTAGTCACAGCAGCAAGTATAAAACCCAACAGGACACTGACTGGATATCGGGGAGCAGTTCTAGAACAGATCGCAGTGTCAATGATGATAGTTACATCAGGATGCGATGAAATACACAATACTACAGACTGAGTGACAGTTGTGGTGAATTTAAAGTACAGGATTGAATACAGTAAAATAGGGAGCAGATAAGTGCCGGTTAAAGTAGTTTAAAACAAGCTCGCTTACTGGGGGAAAATGGAAAAGACTGAGAGATGCCACATTCACTTTGTGTTTGTGTTTCTTTTCTTTCTGATTCCGATCCCAACCTGAGCAGAATCCCAGCCGACCAGCCCCAGGTAGGTAGAGAGCCGACAAGCTAGAGCACTTTCCATTCCTCCCAATGATATCATCTAAGAACATAAGAATATAAGAAAGTTTACAAACGAGAGAAGGCCATTCAGCCCATCTTGCTCATTTGGTTGAAAATTACCTATATGGTAACAATATCCTGGGAGACAGTCAGCATGGTTTTAGGAAAGGGAGATCGTGTCTAACTAACCTACTTGACTTTTTTGAGGATGCAACATTGAAAATGGATAATTGCAAAGCATACAACATGGTTTATTTAGATTTCCAGAAAGCTTTTGACAAAGTCCCGCATGAAAGATTAATTCTCAAACTGAACGCAGTAGGGATTCAAGGAAATGCATGCACATGGATTAGGAAGTGGTTAACAGGTAGAAAACAGAAAGTACTGATTAGAGGAGAAACCTCAAAATGGAGCGAGGTAACCAGTGGTGTACCACAGGGATCAGTATTAGGTCCTCTGCTATTCCTAATCTATATTAATGATTTAGATTCTGGTATAGTAAGCAAACTCGTTAAATTTGCAGACGACACAAAAATAGGAGGAGTGGCAAACGCTGTTGCAGCAGCAAAGGTCATTCAAAATGATCTAGACAGCATTCAGAACTGGGCAGACACATGGCAAATGACATTTAAAGAGAGAAAAGTGTAAGGTACTGCACGCAGGCAATATTTGATACAGGGAGGTATTCACGCCGTAGGGATTAGCTTTGTGCTAAGGGCGAGTTTTTACACTCTGTCTCTCCTTAATTTTACACTACACTGTATGATTGTGTGTTCACGGCTTCACTTAATAAGAACTTAGGTGTGTGTGTATATATATATGATATTTTATTATCATCGCATGTATTGAAGGATTAATAGCCTGTACATTTTCTGTTAAATCAAGACCGAACATATCTGTATTCGGTTCTAGAAATTCTTCTGTCCATCACAGGAGTGTTCGGGGCTGTCTCTCAGTTCGTATTTAAATTATTGCCCAACAAGATCAAAATGGTTCAAAGCTTGAGGAGTTTGACATTCAAACAGATCAACAAAATCTACTTTGACTTTCAACTCATCTCTCTCCTCTATCGTTTTTATATAGAGCCTGGTTCTCCATTGATCTAACTATTAAAGTCAATTTTCCTTTACACAGTATTGAAATAGCTCCTTATATAGGTAGGGCAAATTCAGATATCTCTCGACAATCCATTTATTTAATTGGCTGGATACTATTAATCCCTAATCCAGGTCCATAAATATTATAGGCCTTGAATCAAGGAAACATTTTGAATCATCAAATCATTTTTAACAAACACAAAAAAAGTTACAAATGTCAAATTGAGTAAATAATTAGCTTAATTAAGTAATTGATAGCAGAAGTTGGAACAAAAACCAGCAGACACTGCACTGGCCCTCCAGGAGCTGAGTTTGACATCCCTACTCTAAAGGATTAGGCGGTTATGATAATGGATGGATGGATAATAGATGGATGGATGAATAGGGTAGAAGAAACAGTAATAAATAGACTTGTGGCATCGCCACATAAATATCAATTAAAAAGTTCTGTTCTATATGGTGCAATAAGCGCACCATGTGTTGCTCCCTAATTGGGCAGCACGGAAGCCTGGCCAGGTTCCAAATAAGTCATTCCAGTTACATTGTTGTTTCAGATTCCTATTTGCTGGATGCGGCAGCGCCAGTAATTGAAAGATTGTTTAGGCAAATATATATAGTACCTTTGTTACTTGTCTTGTGAGTTCCTTCCGTCTTTCGTTCTTGTTCTAGTTACTCTAGCCCGTGTAAGAAGTGGACCTCGCTTCACATGCCGGTGGAGGTCAGCCATGGCAGAGCAATACTGGTGACTTCCGAGTTTTGGTTCTAGCTGGAAGTTTGTTTTGTTTGTTTTTCAATCAGCAAGCGTTTCGTGCCCGTTTTCAAGCTGTTAGCCTGTGTCATCCGCCTCTTCCGCGGGACGATAGCTAAAGCCTGGAGCCGGCATGAAATGCACCACGTTGCTGATGTTTTTTTTCCAAAGTTCATTGTTTTCACAGGAAACCCACTATTATCCAAATGTATCCAAAATAACTCGAACCCCTTTGCTATTCAAAGCATTACAAAGCATTGTACTGCACTGTAAGTAGCACTGAAGAGCACACGCTACCAGGGTACTGTTTGGAAAATCGTGGCTTTCATTGGCATGAGTTTCCATGTGTGATTTTGTACTCGAAGTGCCGATGCGCGTTCACGTTTGGGCGAATCGCTCATTTGTCCAGTTTGTGGTGGAAAAAAAAAGAGCCACACAAATGCATACGGTCAATATTAGGCACTCGTGTGGATGATATAAAACACGGCCAGTTTCACAAACCTGTATTCCTCGTGCGACAACAGCTCAAGACCTGTACGCATCAATAATCTGCATATTAAAACACCACTTTTCCACCCCTTTTACGTGATGTCGGGTGCAAAGACACTCTTCCCCAGGGACGAGTAGTGATACAATGGAAACTCAAAATGGACAGGGCCATTTTTGTATTTGTCTTTGCTGAATGTCTTGAGTAAATTCAAACCACACATGGAAACTCTGCCATTGTAATAGAATTGCAATACTTTATCCTTCCTAGAATACTGGGACTTGTTTCCTCTAGTTTTCTATGTAGCGGGTTACTACACGGCAATTTAAAGGAGTTAAATTGTTCGAACGGTCCTATGACCAAAAACCGACTACGCCACCTTGTGTTTAAAGAGGGCAAGGTCCTCTTGTAAACCTTAAAGTTCACTTTAGAATTCAAAATACTGAGGTTCTTTAATTGGGTGAGCAACAGCATGGTGCACCATGCAAGGAGGCAGAGACACAACTGAAGTTTCAAAAATGGTTTTATTTTTAAATAGCGACTGGTAATAACACAAGAATAGTATTGTGCAAAATTGCGCAATAAATTACTAGAGTTAGAATAAATTTACTAATTGCAGACACAGCAATCAAACGCTCAAGATTCAACCAATGAACAGCTCTTAATGGATTTACAAATATTCAGTCTTAACTCAATCGGTGTGTCAAGGCAATATTGTATTAACAGTATTCAGTACAACCTTCATTACTTTGTAGAGGAGTGGAGAAATCTTCAAGCAGCAACTACAAAATCAAATCCACAACAAAACAACAGGTGAAACTCAATACAACAATATCACACAAATCAAAGTGAAATCAAATACAACAATATTACACAAATCAAAAAGATCAATTCCAAACGTGCAAACTACCACTCACGTTTTCCCAATCCTTTATAAGTAGCTAGTATAGAGTATAAAATATCAATATCAGTGGGGTATATCAGTTTTGCAGGTAACCTTTATTCTTAAATAGATTTGAAGAAAAACCCAGTAGTTTAGAAACAACAATTATCTAAGTAACGTCTTTTTGGAAGTTTAATACCCGTTATAAATCTATTGCACAATATCCACAATACCTCCACAGCGTCACAATATCTAAATTTATTAGTTTAAAATACAAAAAGGCAGTAGCATAGATACATATCAGTATTAGTATACCAAGGGGGGGATGGTACCTTATAAACCGTCTACCATACAGACTAAAACAATTCAAAAGCAAACCATAGCATACAATACAATGCAGTGCGGACCTGCAATCGCTAGTAAGCGCTCCGCAGAGCGGAGAGCACGCAGTACTATATCACAAATAAAAAAAAACATTCAACAAAACAAATAAACAAAACATTTATCTCGCAAGACAAGGCTTACCGCTACCGGGAACCAAACAGCGAAAACTCAGATGCGGTGCTGCAGCTCACAGGATGCTACTCAGCTGGATTCCGGCTTAGTTAGAATAGCTTTCTTTCAGCACAAAAAAGATAAATAGGAAAAACGACAAAAACAAATACGATGCTCGCTCTCAGCTCTCAGCTCTCAGCTCTCAGCTCTCAGCTCTCAGCTCTGCCCATCGCATTCACAATGTGTTCCCCCTCCTCTCTGCTAGTTTCCTTCCCCATTTTTAAATGCCACGGGTGAGTGTAGGCTTCCTGAAGTTAAGCCAATAGCAGAACAGCATCAGTGGTTGCCGAGGTGACAGGTACGCAGACTAATCAAGCACAGGCAGGCAGCATGAAAGCAGATTGCAAGGCTGGGTTAGAGACAGGACAACGTTGCAGAAATCCATAACGTCAACACCTGAATGACAGTAAGAGAAGCAAAGAAAAAAAACACACAAGCCTACCATGCAAAATTGGCCTTTACATTTAAAAACTGCAATTTTAATACAAGTAAAAATACATAGCCCTACCTAAACACCCACTACATTCTATTCTACAGCAGTGCTGCCATGTGACCTGTTCAATTTAACATCTAGATGTAATAGCTGATGCCTGTTTACCTATTTCTCTATAAAGACATTTAAACTGATCTTTTACACTGGACATCAGAATGGAAACATGCAGCCCATGATGTCTTTCTATCCTGATATTGTAGTTATAGAGGCTGGTTTTTAGTTTCTCTAGAGGAACCACAGATAATTTCTGCTCCAAACATGACTCTAATGGAGGTGAATTCTCC
This sequence comes from Huso huso, assembly GCA_036884735.1. Taxonomy (NCBI): domain Eukaryota; kingdom Metazoa; phylum Chordata; class Actinopteri; order Acipenseriformes; family Acipenseridae; genus Huso; species Huso huso. Next base: position 13,945,584 of record CM072675.1, on the reverse strand, counting down.
AACTGTTTCTAAGCCACACCGTTTAAAAAGTAAGTATTTGAGAAGCTCAGTTGGAATAGAAACCAGCAAACACATGGGGTCCCCAGGACTTGAATTGAGAACCACTGTTTTAGAGTGTTAATGGAAAGTCAATTGCAGTGTCGAGTCTTTATAAGAACCATTGGCAAGTGTTCCCATATGGAAAAAACATACAGCGTTCATATATGAATCATATATTGCAAATATGGAATTGTGACAGGGTGGCACAAGGGATGAGGCCCAGAGACAGACTGCAGTTCAAACAAAATACTTTTATTAAATAGAAAACACAAAATAAACAGGCACGAGGGCCAAACAAAAGGTTTTTTAAAACAAACAATAAACCCAAAGTAAAACTTACAAAAATAAGGCTTCCAAGCTGAGCTTTGCCTTCACTGGATTGCAAAATTTCCAAAAAACAGCACACAAAGAAAAATCACCCTTGCTTCCTCAGCTACCTCTCTCTACCTTATGCCAGGTGGCTGGGCACTAATTGATTGTTAATTACTCCCACCTGACACAATAAACCTGGGCAGGGAGGAGAATTTAACCCCATCCCTGCCAATATTTACAAGAGCAGAGCCCTGCTCTGCCACACACCTCCCCCCACGTACAAAGTATGCAGTACGCCCCCCCCCCTTTGAATCCAAGCCCTCCCCCACAAGAGTCCCCTTGTCCCTCGGGTGGGCTATTTCAGCGGGTGGTGGTGGGCGGGGTTGATGTTGGATCCCCCAAGCTTTCTTCAATGGCGGGGGCCCCTGACCTTCAAAGCACGTGAACGCTGGCAGGGAACCTGGACCCTCCAGCAGGAGCAGCGCTGGTGGCACCGCTGGTGGCGGAGGCGGGAACGGCGGCCCGTCTCCCTCTGGTGGCGGAGGCGGGAAAGGCGGCCCGTCCCCCTCTGGTGCACAAGGCGGGAACTGCGGCCCGTCCCCCTCTGGTGGACGAAGCGGGAACGGCGGCCCGTCCCCCTCTGGTGGACGAGGCGGGAACGGCATATCTTTCAGCTACTGAACAGGCCTCGGTTTTGAAAAGTAATTTTTTTGCCATTGCAACCGACGGCAGTAGTGACATCGAGATTCAGTTGTACCCATTTGTAATACGTTACTTCAGTGAAGAAATTGGCAAAGTGGTAACGCAGCTGCTTGCTTTACCATCATGCGAGGATATATCAGCGACAGGAGAAAATATCTTTAAGACTGTGGATACAGTATTGAAGTCATTTGAAATACCGTGATAAAATTGTGTTGCATTTGGAGCAGATAATGCAGCTGTAATGCTGGGTGTACATAAAGGTGTAGCTGCCTATGTAAAAATGGAAAACAATTCTGTCCATGTACAGGGTTGTCCCTGTCATTTAATTCACATTGCTGCCCAGTCGGCTGCAAAGAGATTACCAGCAAGAATCGACTCCTGATTGAAATATATTACTATCTAGACAAAAGTGGCAAGCGGCACAAGCAGTTGAAACAGTGCTAGGACTTGTGTGGCACCAAAGCAAGAAAGATTCTGAAACATGTGAACACCAGGTGTGTGCTTAATTGATTTGGTTGATGTTTTTATCCAGAGCAATTGATATTTGTATAGGTCTACCCATTTATTAAGAATAAAAAATCATGTTAAAAGAATATATAGACTACTGGTAGCCTATTATTCATACAATATGATGCTCGTGAGCCATCACTTAGTGTTTGCGTTCAGTAATATAGGTCAATATGACACACCAGAGGGTCATAGGTTCAATCCCAGGTAGGGGACACAATGCTGTTTTACCTATGGCTCCAGAAAAAAAATATTTATTCCACTTTAAACATAGTTTTAAGCTTTCTTAGACCGAATGTGAAAAAAACGTAAATACCTTATACACATTGAGATATTGCGATATAAGTCGTCAAACTAAGGTAAAATGTGTCCTTCTTCTTTATCACCATCATCATCTGCCGTTCCTTACTTTTTGTATTGAGTGATCTTGGAATACAATAAAGAACGGGATATGTTACGTACCAGTCATGGCATTTCACAGGTTGGTGAACATTTAAATAAACCAGAGAAATCAAGCACTTTGACATACATACCAGTTATATTATGGAATTTATTTATGTTTTAAATCAGCACATATTGCGGAAAAAACACATTAAAAATACCCGGGGTTCGAAGCTGCAGCATGACAATTCTACGCTGATACAGACATGCTTTAGCCCGCTGCGTCGTGGGTCAGCAGTTGTAATTTCCTCAATTTTGATGTTTGACGAGTTTACACTGAGCAGGATATGCTCGACTGAAAATCTCCAGCTTCCGGTTTTAAAATCAGCAGTTATCAGTTACATTGAGAAAAACGGCCTGACTCGATTTCACATGTTGGTCTACATCAAAATAAACCAGCAAACGAGCACTTTGATATCAAAACCAGTTACAATAAGCTATTTATTTATATTTTGAAACAGCACATATCGCTCAAAAAAAAAAATCCTGAGGTTCGAACTAGCAACATGAGTTCTAGGATGTGATACAGACACAGTTCAATCCGCTGCGCCACTGGGTAATTGATCAAATGGGTACAATTTCAAAACTTACATAAATTAATAAATGGCAAGTCAGGAAAGTACATGTTATTGATTTGGCTGATCCACAGCAATTGATATTTGTATAGGCCTGTGTAACAGGGCGAGGTGCCCTGTACATTGTTTTGTTTATTTATTTTTAGATCGGGGTCTCCCCCTCCGCCCCTGTGCAGTGTGTTTTTGTATTTGTTATTGTTTTGTTTATGTATTTGTGACGGCGAGGCGCCGCAGGTTTTGTTATTGTTTTGTATTTATTATTATTGTGTATAGATGACGGCGTAGCCGTTTGTTTGTTATTATTTAGTAGCGTGGATGGGAAGCCCCATTTAAAAACTCGTGCAGAAGGTGGCCATCTCCCGAATTAATTAGGTGATTTAATTTGTTGCTAATCGGGAGATGGTCACCTTTTATAAAAGCCTGCAGCTCTCGGCACTCTGGGTGGGTGTTAGTGAGGAGAGAGCGAGCGGAGTGAGAGTAACAGAAAACGAAACTAAAAATTAAACATAGGAACAGTGAAGGCAATCTGCCCAGCCTGACCTGTGTTGTGTTATATTTTGTGTTCGTGATTTTGTTTTGTTTACCTGTTTTATTTTGCTCTGTGAGCACAGTTTATTTTTGTTAAAAATATTTTATTTATTTTTTGTATTTAAATAAAACGGCAAACGCCACCTTAAACTGCAGTACTTGCCTGGTGTCAGTTTTCCTTCCTGCTTCTGGCCTGACGTCAGACCACTCGTCCAGCCTGTCACACGTGGTGTCCAGCGTGGGATCACCAGCGCCTCCTGGACTCAGGCCAGAAAAGGTACTGCAGGAAAGGGTACTGCAGTTTTTTTCGGGTTTTTTTTATTTTTTATTATTGTGTGTGGAGAAAGGAGTGAGGAGGAAGAAGGAAGGGAGGAAAACAGAGGATAGGAAGAAGGAGGAGCTGCAGACAGCAGCAGCTGCAGGAACAGCAGGCACAGGAGGAGATCAGCTGGGAAGCCCTCCTCCACAACATAAGCCAGACCTACTGTTGCTGCATCTGTGGGAAGCGGGGGCATTTCCCAGTTAATTGCCCCCTCCCCGAAGACTGGGATTACAGTTGCAGAAGAGGAGACAAGGGAAGGAGTCGGTGCGTCCACAGCCCAAAAGGGAGGAGACTGAGTGTCCACAGCCCAAGAGGGAGGAGTCGGTGCGTCCACAGCCCAAGAGGGAGGAGGCCGAGCGTCCACAGCCCAAGAGGGAGGAGCCGGTGCGTCCACAGCCCAAGAGGGAGGAGCCGGTGCGTCCACAGCCCAAGAGGGGGGAGGCCGAATGTCCACAGCCCAAGAGGGAGGAGCCGGTGCGTCCACAGCCCAAAAGGGGGGAGGCCGAATGTCTACAGCCCACATCTCCGCCAGCAGCGGGAGAGTTCCTGCTGGTTCCACCTCCACAGCCCTGGGAGGACTGTGTGTCGCTCCCACCTCCGCCAGCAGAGGGTGAGTTCCTGCTGGTTCCGCCTCCACCTCCATGGGAGGACGACTTGTCGCTCCCACCACCACCAGCAGAGGGAGCATGCCTGCTGGTGCCGCCTCCATCGCCGCCACCAGCAGAGGGAGCATGCCTGCTGGTTTCACCGCTGCAGCCAGAAGGGAGGAGCCCCTGCCGCCTCGCAGCCAGAGGGGAGGAGCCCTGCCGCCGCGCAGCCAGAAGGGAGGAGCCCCTGCCGCCGCAGCCAGAAGGGAGGAGCCCCTGCCGCCCAGAGCCAGAGGGGAGGAGCCCCTGCCGCCCGCAGCCAGAAGGGAGGAGCCCTGCCGCCTTCGCCAGGAGCAGAGCAGCAGGAGCTGCCTCTGCCTCCACCACCACCACCTGAGGGAGAGCAGCACGAGCTGCCTCTGCCTCCACCACCACCACCTGAGGGAGAGCAGCAGGAGCTGCCTCTTCCTCCACCACCACCACCCGAGAGAGAGGAGCAGGAGCTGCCTCTCCCTTCACGACAGGATGGACCGGGACAGGAGGCTGGCGGTCCGCAGCCGCCCTTGCATAGGCTGCTGAGCAGAGCAAGGGGGAAAACTGCTGGGTCGCAGCGGCTGAGAAGAGGGCCAACCCTAGCACCACCGTTGGTCCTGGCTCCCCTCCTGCAGTCGCCTCCTGAGGGTCCGCTGCCGCCCTGTTGTGCATCGCCCAGGGATGCCAGTTCGCCACCGCCCGGGGATGCCAGTTCGCCACCGCCCGGGGATGCCAGTTCGTCACCGCCCGGGGATGCCAGTTCGCCACCACCCAGGGATGCCAGCCTCACACCGCCCAGGGATGCCAGCCTCGCACCGCCCAGGGATGCCGGCCTCGCGCCGCCCAGGGATGCCAGCCTTGCGCCGCCCAAGGATGCCTGCCTCGCACCTCTCAGGGATGCCACGCCTGGATCGCCTGGGGCTGCCTGTTGTTCCGCATCGCCTGGGGCTGCCTTTTGCTTTGCACAGGGAACAGGGTACAAGGGAGAAGTGGAGCTCCCGCTACCACTTCCATGGCCAGGGGCTCCCCTCCCGAGTTCGCCTCCCGAGGGTCCGCTGCTGCTGCCGCCGCCCCGAGGGTCCTGCTGCTGCCGTCGCCGAAAGCGTCCGCTGCTGCTACCGTCGCCTCCCGAGGGTCCACTGCTGCTACCGCCGCCTCCCGAGGGTCCGCTGCTGCTGCCGTCGCCTCCCGAGGGTCCGCTGCTGCTGCCGTCGCCTGGGGTCGTCAAGGATCCTGCTTCGCCTGGGGTCGCCGGGGATCCTGCTTCACCTGGGGTCGCTACACTGTGGCCGGAGCCCCATGAAGGGGAGCTGCCGGCCATGAAGAAAGGGGGGGGGGGGTCAGGAGACTAGCTCCCCCAGCCGCATTTTCGCGGCAGGAAACACTGTGGCCAGAGCCCCACGGAGGGAACTTCCGGCCACGAAGAATTGGGGGGTGCCGGACCTCCCACCATGGCCACCCCCATGGACACTGTGCTTCCCCTCTTCCGGGACTTTGAGACTGGGGGAGGTGGCCGTGCTAGCCAAGTGAGCGTTGCATAAAGGGGATATGTAACAGGGCGAGGTGCCCTGTACATTGTTATGTTTATTTATTTTTAGATCGGGGTCTCCCCCTCCGCCCCTGTGCAGTGTGTTTTTGTATTTGTTATTGTTTTGTTTATGTATTTGTGACGGCGAGGCGCAGCAGGTTTTGTTATTGTTTTGTTTTATTTAAACATGTTCTGGAATAAATTAAAAACCTCGTGCAGAAGGTGGCCATCTCCCGAATTAATTAAGTGATTAATTTATTGCTAAATCGGGTTATGGTCACCTGCATAAAAGCCTGCAGCTCTCTACCTTCGGGGTGGGTGTATGAGGAGCGAGAGTGGAGAGAGCGAGGAGAGAAAAACAAAACTAAAAAAAAGATACAGGAACAGTGAAGGCTACAGCCCAGCCTGACCTGTATGGCTTATTTATACTTTGTGTTCATGATTTTGTTTCTGTTTGAACCTTTTATTTTGCTCTGTGAGCACAGTGTTTTTGTTTAAATATTTTATTTATTTTTGTTTAATAAAAACAGCGCCACCGCATCTCTTTATTTTAAACTGCAGTATTTGGTGTCAGTGTGTTTACCTTCCTGCATCTGACCTGACGTCACCGCCCATCCATCCTGTCACACGTGGTGTCAGAATGGGATCACCAGCGCCTCCTGGACGCAGGCCAGCGTGGGTACTGCAGTTTTTTTTGTTTTTTTTTCATTTTTTCTATTACGTGGAGAGTGAGGAGGAAGGAGAATGGGAGGAAATAGGATGAGAACGAGGAAGAGCTGCCAGAAGCAGCAGCAGGAGAGAGGTGAGAGGAGATGGTGGTCAAGGGACCCCACCCAACTGGGACTCCCATACTGGGACACAGAACAGGGGCAGTGGAGAGCTGAAGGGGCCCCCCTGTGTGTCATCTGCAGGGAGTTTGGGCATGACCAGGGGGACTGCCCCTATGAAGACCCCTGCTTCTGGGAAGCTTACTCAATGGGGAGGGTGTCCTGTGTGTCAGGGTGGTTTTGGCTGCTGGAGCAGCAGATCCCATCACCTCCACAGGCCAAGGGAAAAAAGAAGGTGAGGAGAAGGAGGCAGAGAGGGGACACGGACCTGGAGTGGGAGGAGCCTGAACGTCCTGCGCCTGAGTGGGAGGAGCCAGAATGTCCTGCGCCTGAGTGGGAGGAGCCCGAATGGGGAGGCGCCCCTGCCGCCTTCGCAGCCAGAAGGGGAGGAGCCCCTGCCGCCTTCGCTAGGAGCAGAGCAGCAGGAGCAGGAGCTGCCTCTCCCTTCAAGACAGGACGGACCGGGACAAGATGCTGGCGGTCCGCAGCTGCCCTTGCATAGGCTGCTAAGAAGAGCAAGGAGGAAAACCGCCGGGTCACCACGACTGAGAAGAGGGCAATCCCAGCACCACCGCTGGTCCTGGCTCCCCTCCTGAGGTCGCCTCCCGAGGGTCCTCTGCCGCCGTCGCCTCCTGAGGGACCGCTGCCGCCCTGTCGTGCATCGCCTGGTGATGCCAGTTCGCCGTCGCTCAGGGATGCCTGCCTCGAACCGCCCAAGGATGCCTGCCTCGCACCGCCCAAGGATGCCTGCCTTGCACCGCCCGGGGATGCCTGCCTCGCACCGCCCAAGGATGCCTGCCTTGCACCGCCCGGGGATGCCTGCCTTTGCATGGCCCAAGGATGCCTGCCTTGCACCACCCAAGGATGCCTGCCTTGCACCGCCCATTTATGTCACTTTTTCCACAAACCTGGTCATGTGAACCCACTGTGTCTGCTGTTATTGTTCATACTGAGATCTCAATTATTACATTCATCCCCCAATTAAACTAACAATTAGTTAATTCATGCAATGTTAGACATAACTTGAAATATCCAACTCTTTTTCCTGGTCCACATACCCTGATCAGGACTAATCTTGAACTACCTTACCTGAGTTAACATTAGGTAGTCCAAGATTAGTGCTAATTGGGGCCTGTGCAACCAGCCATTTAAGAGCTAAAAATCATTCAAAAGCTCTGATTATACAATTAGTTCAATGAAGTAATTCAGATCTCAGTTGGATCAAAAACAAGCAGACAGTGGGGCCCCTGGACCAAGATTGAAAACACTGTGTTATTAAAATAGAACTGCAAGGAATTTACAAACCACAGCCAGACCAAAAACAACAACTGCAGGAACATTGCCGAAAGAACCCAGAAACAAAACAACGAAAACAATTACAACCCAACCATCAGGACCCACATATCCAAACACAAAGGCAACAAGAACAGCTTCAATCAGAGGCAAAGAGACTTCGGGGACGTGAAAGCTACCATAAAAACGACAAAGTGACTTCAACAGCAGGAATGTTACCAACAAAACTTAGAGGCAAATGACTTCAACAGTGGGAGCATTACTAACAAAACTTAGAGGCAAAATGACTTCAACAGCGGGAACGTTACCAACAAAACTTAGAGGCAAAGCAACTTCAACAGCGGGAACATTACCAACAAAACACAGCGCAAAGTGACTTCGGGAGTGCGAAACCTACAAACACCACGCAGAACCAAAAAGAAAGTGAAAAGACAAAGCATGCTGCAAATCCTGCTTTACAAATGCAAAGAAAAGACAATACCATCAGAACCCAAACAAATAAAAAACTTTGTACAGAGCATATTATGCTGACAAATATATCCTTGTAAAAGTTAGAAGACACACCTACAACATTTGCTACAAATTGAAACAATTAGTAAACACATACAAAAGGAAAAACATTTTAAGACTCCAACGCCAAAAACAATACTACATCACACAATTAGTGAAAAACTTAAAAGGCAGGAGTCATGCTTCAACTCATGACAGCAACATATCTTGTTGACCTTTCCATCAAAGTCTCTTTGAAAATGCAGAACAACCTACAACGTCTGTTTACTGCACTACAAAGCAGCACATAAACAAATACTCGCACAGGACAATGTCACCCAACAGGCAGAGATGATATGTGGCCCAAGTCAACACACACCTCATACTGAGGCCTACTTTTGGGAAGCCACATATAATAACACTGTTCTATCATGCATTCCCATTGATGAAAAAGGCCAGTGTCACATAGAAATTACAAATGGGCAACCTTTCCTGGTAGCAAATGTAGGCAATGCAACACTTTTCCAGTCATGAAACATCAACTTATTCAATCAGCAGGAACAATGATTGCAGTCCAACTTATGCTTTGGGAAACCAAACCAGATGGGACTGCTACAAAGCGACACAATGCCAAGTTTACTGCTGTGCATAAGAGCAACTGTGGAAAACAGGAATGACCAATTATCTTCCATTATCATACACCAGGGACAGGGTGTTGATTCAGGACACTATGTGTCTGTTCTTGCAGTGGGTGCTACTGGAAATGGGTGCATGTAAATGACACACTCATTGAAGTCAAACCATGGCCAAAAAATGCAAAGGACATGTATATGGCCTTTTATGAAGCGATCTAATGCTTTACAAATGGCTTACATTGGGCTAAGTTCATAACTCCACTATATCAAGGAGAATACTGTTTTGTTTCAATCATTATAATCTCTAAGTATACTGCCCTTTAGCACTGACATTCATATGTACATTTTTAACCATTCATAACATTTTACTTTTATACCTACGTAAAAATCAATAGTTATCAAAATATACATATTGTTTTTACCACTGATGGATGTACATTTGCAACCAAAATAATAAAATCTTTACACTTTCAACACAGTCAAAAAGTCCCTTATATACCACTATCTTACTTTCAAGTCTTCTCATTACTGTTATTTTACTTGGCTTATTACTTGACTGTCTGTCTGTCTACCATACACATTCTCTAATCTCTTTCCCTCACATTATTCATTATTTGTTGAAGTAAAAAAAGAAGTGCTATCCCATGGCAAACACATAAACCCCCGAATGGTGAAACTGGTTAATAAATAGTACGTTTTGTTGTTTTACATTGATATTAACTACAAAATTAATGTAAATTGCCGTTTTTTTAACTGTAGGTATACTGTAGCTTTGCTGTATCAACATTTTGATATGTCACATAGTGTAAATGATTGGGTTTTAATATTAATAATTGTGTGTTGTTCAATTACTGTAAAATGCTCTATGCCGTTGAATATGTTTGAAGAGATGAGTTACGGTGAGATGTTTCTCAATGGAATTAAAAAAAGAGGCGGTTTTAAAACATAACGGTAGGTTTCATTCAGTCTTTTGAATTAAACAATTGCGCTTTTAAGAATCAACTGCTTATAAGAATCAAAATCGCCTGGAACGGATGTGATTCTTATAAACGGAGCGCACTGTATTTGTAAATCATTGCTTGCCTGGATGAAGGGTGATCCGCTTAGTCATGGATCTCCAGAGGTTTTATTTCCCCTAATAAACTTGGGGGGGGGTTGTTTTTCCTCTCCTGAGTGCTGACACTGGATCATAGAAGAAACCTAGCGAATGAGGATATTTAAAATTGAGCTCCAGAAAACAAGAATGCCAAAAAAACAAAAGAATAATAGGATTCTAATAAATTATTACTCATTATATAACAGATGCCTTATCCAGGGCGACTTACTTTACCCTTATCCAGGGCGACTTACTTTGCCCTTATCCAGGGCGACTTACTTTGCCCTTATCCAGGGCGACTTACTTTGCCCTTATCCAGGGCGACTTACTTTGCCCTTATCCAGGGCGACTTACTTTACCCTTATCCAGGGCGACTTACTTTACCCTTATCCAGGGCGACTTACTTTACCCTTATCCAGGGCGACTTACTTTACCCTTATCCTGTACATAAAATTCCTATGTTAGTAGGGAACAAAACAAACAAATTCCAAGTGAAATATTGCATGTTTTGCATGATTTTTTTTTTTACATCCCGTGATAATAAGGCTACCCCCTCCACGAGTAAATCTATAGCAATATCTGGTAATGTGTGGCATTGGAATTGAACCTGTTTTGGTATGAAACTCTTCATACAGTGTCTTGTGTTTAAATGACTAATACTGTCATTTGTGCTTATCAGAGTGAATGTGAGGCACTGGAATTGAACCTGTTTAGGTATTTTTTTGTAAGACGAATCATGTGAACAAGGATTTTAGCTGATCATATATGTTTTTCCTCTCCTGAATGCTAACACTGTATTAGCAACATTGTGAATGGACAGAGGTCCACTGAATGCATTGAAATTTGTTCTGATATCCATCCATCCATTATTATAACCGCTTAATCCTTTAGAGGGGCGCGGTGAGCCCAAGCCTAACACCCTATAAGGAAAGGAAATATATTTGTACTATATTTTTAATATCTGGTTTTATATGGTTTGTATATGTAAAATATATAACTTCACAATACACACTGTTCTTACATTTTCCATATACTGTATTTGCATATATTTACATATATTAAATATATCATTTATATACATTCAAATATATATATATATACAGTGCCTTGCAAAAGTATTCAGACCCCTGACCAATTCTCTCATATTACTGAATTACAAATGGTACATTGAAATTTTGTTCTGTTTGATATTTTATTTTAAAACACAGAAACTCAAAATCAATTATTGTAAGGTGACATTGGTTTTATGTTGGGAAATATTTTTAAGAAAAATAAAAAACTGAAATATCTTGCTTGCATAAGTATTCAACCCCTGTGCTGTGGAAGCTCCCAGTTTACACTGATGAAATTGCCCTAACAAGGACACAATTACCTTACCATTGGCCTCCACCTGTGAACCATTAAAGTTGCTGTCACATTTTCTGGATAAAAACCCCACTGTTGAAGGATCATTGGTCAGGCTTGAATCTGAAGGAAAATGAAGACCAAAGAGCATTCTACAGAAATTAGAGATAAAGTAATACAAATGCATAGATTAGAGAAAGGGTACAAAATAATATCCAAGTGTTTGGCTATAACAGTGAGCACAGTTGGATCAATAATCAGGAAGTGGAAGCTGCATCACACCACCCAGGCACTGCCAAGAAAACTTAAAACTCAGCGCTCAAACAAGAAGGAGACTTGTGAGAGAAGCCACAGAGAGGCCAACAATCACTTTGAATGAGCTACAGAGTTCAGTGACTGGGAGTGGAGTAATGGTGCTCTAAATGGGGAAAAATAACAACAGATTAACTTTGGGAATGCAGTGAAATTCCATGCCAGCATATTTAGCTTGGAACCACTTGGCATGCGTCCATCTAGGCAACAAATTCTCCAGTGCTGAAATGTTTGACGTGCTTTACATCTGCAAATCCCCCTCCCGAAAACAAGGCCCCTGGAGAACTCCCACAGGACAGGTTTTGGAAGCTGTTGCAGGATGTGAACTGCTGACATTACAAAAGTTAGCTGCATTCTTATTCGGAGAGCACTGAATCTTATCTCAATGAATATACACTTTGGACTTGAAACCTAACCTAAGGGAACTAGGTGTGTTTATCAAAGTGCCAGGCTCTGTAATTCGGAACAACTGCGGTTTGCTTTTCAGTTTCTGTATATTGTTGCAGAGTAATCGAAAGGTTTAAAAATGCTGTAAACTGTGAAGGTATTTAGATATAGTAGTTTGGGGGTATTTTTTAAGCCAGCTCTGTACTTTAATTCAGTCATTTATTTTATAGATACCCGAGCAATTGAATTGTTGCAAGCAAAAGACAAGACTGAGGTTTTGTAGGAGTCAGCTGATCGATTTTACAGTTATTATGTACCCTGAACTTTTTGACTGTTTGTGGAAGAATTTGCCTTCTGCCAATGCTCTAGAACAGGGGGAATCCTGGCCTTGAACTGTTTGTTCCAAGTGAGCACCCAATTCATTTCGGCGATTTGAGCAAATAAGTCCCAGGAAAGAAATATGAACTTGAACAAGACCATCAGCAACGTGGCGCATCCACACAGGCTCCGGGCTTTAGCGATCGACTGCAACAGAGGCAGACGACACACGGCTGAACAACAGCTTGAAATTGGCAAGAAGCACTTACTGACTTCCAGCAAGAACAAAACTTGGAGGTACTCCGTATTCCACTACAGAGTATGATCTCCACGGGCATACAAACGGAGATCACAACTTTGCTCAGGCTAGAGCTCTTAATTTAAGTAATAATTTGCTTAATTTGACTTTTTAAACTGTGTAACTCATAAAACATTGGAGAATTCTAGTTCCTTATACAATAAACTCTAAATTGCCCTCTGTGTGAGTGTGTGGTGCCCTGTGATGGACTGGCGTCCCGTCCAGGGTGTAGTTCTTCCTTGCGCCCTGTGCCTGCCGGGTTGAAGCTTCAAACTTTATTCAGTGCAAGGGAAGAGAGAGCAGTGTACATCAAAGCTGACTCTGTCTTAATGACAAGTCTAACACAAGTGGGTTTTATAGTTTTCATCTGCGTAGCAGAAGAAGCTTCTAGAACAGACATATTAAAGTGGTGTCAGGGGGAACAGCCCAGGGTGTGAAACACTTAAACAAAAACAACTTGATAACTAATCTGAACTGGTTCTGTGGTTAGTGCGTGCAAACTGTTGCTTTAACTCAAGGGTGGGGATCCTGTTGTGAATATATCCTGAGTCACATACACTTGTTGCAACATATTGCAGCTGTATAGTGCTCCACAGTGAATTGAGGACGAACAACAAGGCACTGAAAATACAGTTTCAGTTTGAAGATCACATTCAAATGCAGTATAAATCCTGATATGATTAAAAGCAATAGTATTGTGCTGCTAAAGTACATCTGCAGTTGAGTGCCCTATAGTCCAGTGCACTTGAGGTTTATACCTGCCTTCTGATCACGTATTACTGTGCTTTATTTTTTGTCTGTATTTTGAAACAAGCCTTGGATTTTAAACCTAAAGCAGCAGCTTGATTTAACAAGAGACTAAAATTTTTGAAAGTCGGATGGACAGTGGTAGAATAAAGGTACGTTCTCCAGCTTCTCCAAATCCTATCCGGGTTTAAAGGCTTTGTAAATGCAACAAGTAGAGTGCTGTTTAAATGGATTTGATTGCCATATGATTTAGCTATTGGATCGTTTCAGGCAAAGGACAAAGCTGTTAAAATATATCCTCCTGCTGGAATTCTGCACATTGTTTTCAACCTGGCTGGCTCCAGCCTGGAACAGACCGGGTTTTTTGAATTTGCTGCTAAATCAGAAACAAATTGGCAGTTCTAACAAGCAAATTACTTGAATATCTAATAATGAATTAAATGTTAAAGGACTGCTATTTTGTTACTATGGAGTGTAAAAAAAATAACAAACTTGTTAGAGAAATGAACTGGTCACAGGCGCTAAATACTAGTATGTAAGTTCAAAAGATGTGACGAATAAGGAAAGATATCAGACTCATTCGCTTGTTATTTCTGCCAATTTATTGTTGATTTAGCGGTGAATTCAACCAGGGCTGGAGCCGTGTTGAAAACAGAGCAGTGCAGAATTCCAGCAGGAGTAAACTGGATATGTAGCCTGAACGATGTGCTGTGGGGGGGGGGTTGCGTTTTGCATTCTAGAATTGTATGCTTCTTTCTTTGTTGTGTGTTGTATGAATGTTCATTGTAAATAACTTCTTCATATTGTGCTATTATTGCAGTTAGGGCTCTGGATTCTCAACCAGAGGGTAGTGAGTTCAGTCCCAAGCGGGGAACACTGCTGGTGTGCTCTTGAGAAAAATACTTTACCTAGATTGCTCCAGTAAAACCCCAACTGTATAAATTGGGTAAATTGGATGTAAAAATAATGTGATATAATTGTAACAATTGTATGTTGCCCTGGAATAGGGGCATCAGCAAAGAAATTAACAATAATAATTTAAAGATGAAAGAAAAACCTAATTGATTGGCAATTTATGGAGGGAAAGTACTGGGAGCTGCAGTTTGTGTTCTTCAGGATATACTGAAACTTCACAGTTTATTTATTAAGAGCACTAGCCTCTTTTCTCAAAGCATTTTCCACAAATTCGCTATTGCAGAATATTTTTCTAAAAGGAATAAAATACACGCTACCAATACAATCAGTCCTGGTACGCAGTGTTTATTAGATTGCTGTATGAGTCAGTCATGCTTCATTAACCCTCCTATTATGTTGAGAATTTCGGTACAGCTGTTATGTTTTGGGTCATATTGACCCGATGCAATTTCAAACAGCTTTAAATTGAATAAATGTTTTTATTTGAAAAGGCAAAAGGTGTCTTCAGTTTCAGACACTTCCTCTTCAACTTCACTGTCACAGTCCACGAGCTGTGATCAAACTTCTTTGAGTGCTAACCTTTTGGAGCTCCTCATTTTTCAATGTCTTTACCAGTGAGATGCTGTTGCACTGCTGACAGAGAACATGAGGCTCGGTCTTGTAGATGGATATATTTCTTTGTTTTTTTGTTTATAAATACCTCCAGACAGGTGCAGCCATTTCCAGACATAATAAAACAAATAGAATAATAATAATAAAATAATAACACATAAAAGAAGTTGGTTTTATTGCTGCACACAAATCTACATTGATAAAAGCTCCAGGTCACAGTGACCCGAAACATCATCCATAACCTATAACAAAACAACATCTCAAAGGTTCTGTGTTCAGTGTGTAAGTTCATGACCCCAACTTAGGAAAAGTCAGAAAATGTTGTACAAACAAATAAAAGGGAAATGACATTTAAGCTAAGCGGAAACTAGTACCGGATTGAGAGGAACAGTAGTTCCTCGTACAAGTTAGAAAAACTTGGCGGAACTGCCGAGACTGTCTATACAGCACCAAGAGTTTTGCTGTTTTGACCATGTTGCAGCAGCAAAACTAAATAACTTAGAAGTACCATTCCACTTTAAGCTTTCTTAGGTTGAATGTGAAAAAATAATGTAAATACCTCTTATACAGACTGAGATATAAGTCGTCAAACTAAGGTAAAATTGTCATTCTCCTTTTTTCATCATCATCATCTTCTGTTGTTACTCACGAGAAGAAGAAGAAAAAACCCCCGCCGGGTTCGAAGCTGCAGCAAGAGACTTCTATGCTGATACAGACACGCTTTAGAATGCTGCGCCACCAGTCAGCTGTTGGAATGCCTTCAATTTTGAAGCTTACATCCGTACTTGACGAGTTTGACTGAAAATCGACTGAAAATCTCCAGCTTAAGGTTTTAAAACCAGCAGCAGAGAAAAACGGCCTGACTCGATTTCACATGTTGGTCTACATCAAAATAAACCAGGGAACGCAAGCACTTGATATCCATACCAGTTACACTAAGCTATTTATTTATGTTTTGAAACAACACATATCGCACAAAAAAAACAAAAAAAAATCCTGAGGTTCGAACTTCCAACCCGCTGCGCCTCTGGGTAGTTGTTGAAATGTATTTAATTTTTAAACTTACATAAATTAATAAATGGCAAGCCAGGAAAATACATGTCACTAATTGATTTGGTTAATGTTTTTATCCAGAGCAATTGATATTTGTATAGGCCTACTGTAACAGGGCAAGGAGCCCTGTACATGGATTTTGTTTATTTTTAGAATGGGGTACCCCTCCTGCCACCTGTGCAGTGTAGTTTTGCATTTGTTTGTTTTAGTTATTGCAGTATTATTATTATTATTATTATTATTATTATTATTATGATTTATTTATATATGACGGCAAAGCGCCACAGGTTTTGTTATTGTTTTGGTATTTAGGAATGTATTTATACATGACGGCAAAGCTCTGTGTGTTTTGTTATTGTTTTGTATTCCATTTTGTATGTATTGATGGCGTAGCTGATTGTTTTGTTTAGTAGCGTCGATGGGTAGTCCCATCCACAGTAATTTAAAAACCTCGTGCAGAAGGTGGCCATCTCCCGAATTAATTAAGTGATTAATTTGTTGCTAATTGGGAGATGGTCACCTGCATAAAAGCCTGCATCTCTCTGCACTCATGGTGGGTGTATAAGGAGCGAGAGACAAAACAAAACAAAACTTACATTAAATACAGGATCAGTGAAGGCTCCTGACCGGTATTGCTTATTTTGTGTTCAAGATTTGTTTTGTTTAAACCTTTTATTTTTGCTCTGTGAGCAAGTGTTTTGTGTTTGAACTTTGTATTTATTTTTGTTATTTAAAAATAAAACGGCGCACGCCACCTTTAACTGCAGTACTGCTTGGTGTCAGTGTTTACGTTCCTGCTTCTGACCTGATGTCACCGCCCAGCCACCCTGTCACACCTACCCATATATTATAAAAAAAATAAAATAAATAAATATAGTATACCGATAGCCTATCCATGACGCTTGTGAGCCATAACTTAGTGTTTGCATTTGGCAATATATGTCAGTGGCGTAATGGTTAGGGTTTATGAATTACTGATACAATAACCTGGGTTTAAACTGTAATGTTAACTGGTTGTTAATTCGCACTGAATGGTTTATGAATTACTAGTATAATAGAATCTAGTTTTAACGTAATATTGATTGCTGCTAATCTACACCGGCTGGGTATGAAATGATATAATATAACCTGGTTTCTAAACGTAATAATTGATGCTGATTTGCACTGAATCGTTTATGAATTACTGATAGTATTGTATTTGTAAACTGACTACTAAAACTGGGTACTTCTTAAAAACGCTAATCTCCGCTAGGTGATACTTAGCAATTGTGCCTAGTGATTGAGTTGCCATTGTCTTGCTAATTATCCATACAGCAATTCATCTAACCTGTTTGTTATAATTGAAATGTGGGTGTGATCGTTTTGCACTGAAGTTGTTGTTTCTTGATTGTGTGTTTTTTTTCTCTTATGATTTGAATATTGGTTTGTGTACCAACACTTTTTTTCATTTGTTTTAGTCGCACATATTGGTTTTAAATGTAATATTTGATTGTTTTATATTGAAGTTTGGTTTATTGCTGTATGGTAGTTTAACTGGCAGCAGTGTGGAGTAGTGGTTAGGGCTCTGGACTCTTGACCGGAGGGTCGTGGGTTCAATCCCAGGTAGGGGACACTGCTGCTGTACCCTTGAGCAAGGTACTTTACCTAGATTGCTCCAGTAAAAACCCAACTGTATAAATGGGTAATTGTATGTAAAAATAATGTGATATCTTGTAACAATTGTAAGTAGCCCTGGAGACTAAAAAATAATAATAACTGAAGATCTAACTGCAATATATAGTAATTGACTTGTTCTATGAGAACTGATTGGATCAAACATTTTTGTTAGTTGCTGTAACTGTTTTTCTACCATTGTCCACTTTGTCTGTACTAAATTGTATACCCAAATCATTTTTATACTCCTTTTAAAAGTAAAGATATCCTTTTTGATTATAGCTGTTTCCTGGTGCTTCGCTCTGTTCCCTAGCTACCATAATTATATAACATTCTACTTCTGGGGTTATTTATCCGGACCGTCCCAGTTAACCAAAGGTGGTGGCAGCTACTCGCCACTCTGTTTCAATCCAGTTAGAGCACGACCTAGCCAGGACAGGTTTCGTTACAGTATGTAGTGATCGATCTTGGAAAACAATAACTAAAGAACGGGATATGTACCAGTCATGGCATTTCACATGTTGGTCAACCTCTAAATAAACTAGAGAAATCAAGTATTTTGACATACATGCCAGTTATATTACGGAATTTATTTATGTTTTAAAACAGCACATCTCGCAGGAATAAAAAACAAAAACCCTGCGGGGTTCGAAGATGCAGCATGACAATTCTACAGACACGCTTCAGCCCGCTGTGCCGCGGTTCAGCTGTTGGAAATTTCCCCAGTTTTGATGCTTACATCCGTGCTTGACGAGTTTGCACTGAGCAGGAACAGCGCAAGCTGTCCTTACAAAGGTACCACCAAATGTTCACTGCACTCTGATTGGTTATCATATTATTGTTAATAAAACAATGAATAATCCTCGCCCAACACCGAAACCCTAAACCTAAGGTCAGTATCCTATACTGCAGCCATTACACATCTAAAGTAGTTCATGTTTGGCAGCGAATAAGCATTTTTGTTACTTTAAAAAAAAAAAAAAAAAAAAAAAAAACGGAGGTGCTGACTTCCTCAGTTGTCCTGACTCTGCTCGACTGAATCTCCAGCTTCTGGTTTTAAAATCCGCAGTTATCTGGTTACATTGAGAAAAACGGCCTGACTCGACATGTTGGTCTACGTCAAAATAAACCAGGGAAAGCAAGCACTTTGATATCCATACCAGTTACACTAAGGTATTTATTTATGTTTTGAAACAGCACATATTATGGAGGATATTCCCTGCCAAAATTTGAAATAAATACATGAATAAATAAAATAAATAAATAAAAATATATCCTTTATTAATTCATTTAGATATTTATTCATGTATTTATTTCACAATTTCCACTTTGCTTTTTACATTTTGATGTGACGCTCGCCATTTCTTTTTCGATGTGGTCTCCATATTTCTTTTTCAATGTGCCACAACTGCTTCTGTCAATCAGAGCCAGTGGGTGGTATCAACGACTCCATTGGCTGAAGATTAACCAATGGCTTTGATGCCGCACACTGTCTAACCCAATAGTTGATTGTTTGTAGTGAAATTCGAACAAGTTTGACTAAAATTAGTTTTATCGAACAGCCAAGTTAACTTACTCGTGTCCTGTGTCGTACATGTTTATTATAGTGTCTCACTACTTAATTTGAAATAATTGACACCAAAACTGAAATGACACAAATCAAATCTCAGAACTATGACATATATTTAACGTGTAATCATTATTATAATGTTAGGCCCCACGTTAGTGGGGCAAGGGGGCATTGTGTGTGTGTGTGTGTGTGTGTGTGTGTGTGTGTGTGTGTGTGTGTGTGTGTGTGTCAGTGTCATGTTTTGGTAATTTATGATGGGCTATATAAATAAAAAAGCGTTCTTACCGGACCCCATCTCCCAGTTTATAAGTTACGAAAGCGAAATTAGGAGTGCTAACGAGTGGCAAAACAGGGACATAAATGTTGGATATTTCAGTCAACTCAGTAAAACATAAAATATCTGTAACTCGCAGCAGTAGTATAACTTTGAGAAACCTTATCAGATTGACATCAATTGTGTTGCATGGCATTGCCGGAGGAGGGGGTGGAACCGTATCTATGGGTGGAACAATCTCTGCCAGCCAATGGAGTCGTTGATACCACCCACTGGCTCTGATTGACAGAAGCAGTTGTGGCACATTGTAAAAGAAATATGGAGACCACATCGAAAAAGAAATGGTGAGCGTCACATCAAAATGTAAAAAGCAAAGTGGAAATTGTGAAATAAATACATGAACAAATATCGAAATGAATTAATAAAGGCCTATATTTTTATTTATTTTATTTATTCATTTTTTTATTTTTAATTTTGGCAGGGAATATCCTCCATAACATAAAGCACAAAAATAAAATAAAGAAATCCTGAGGTTTGAACTAGCAACGTGAGTTATAGGCTGTGATACAGACACAGTTTAAACCACTGCACCACTGGGTAACTGTTCAAATATGTTTAATTTTTAAACTTACATAAATTAATAAATGACAAGCCAGGAAAATGCATGTCAATTGATTTAGCTGATGCTTTTATCCAGAGCAATTGATATTTGTATAGGCCTACCCATATAAAAGTAAAATATATACACACACACATATATATATATATATATATATATATATATATAGCAGCCTATACCGGTAGCCTATTAGTCATGCAATATGACACTAGTGAGCCATGACTTCGTGCCTGCATTTGGCAATATGTCAGTGGTGTAATGGTTAGGGCACATAACTACGTACTGAAGGGTCATAGGTTCAATACCAGGTGGGGGTCACACTGCTCTTTTTACCCATTGCTCCAGAAATAAACATTGGTTATTGTATGTAAAAAAAAAAAAAAAAAAAAAACTGTTAACGCGTATGAACATTTTAAAAGTGTTACAACTCAAATAGGTCTAAGAATATATAAAATAAAAGCCACAAGGTGTTTAATTCCTAAACACATTTAGAATCATAAATTCAGTAACGTGTTTGAAAAGTGTGACAAATAGCCTACGTGTTTAAACACCTGGTTTATAGGCTATGTCTTAGTGATAATATATATTTCAATTCATCATATAGCCCCAAAGAAATCGATATAGCATTTGGCTTTGAGAAACATATTCTTGAAAACACCTATCATGCCTGTTGCCATGTTTTCCTCTATTGAATAGAGGTTGATTTTGCTATTTGATTGGTTTCCACATAGCTTTTTTCCACCTAGTTGTTATTAGTCAGTTAGGCTATTTTGTGCACCAGCATGAAGCGCCAGCAAACCGAAGAGCCTCACAACAAAAGAGCCGGGAGTCTAGCTGTGGGTGTCCAGCAAGGGGAGGCCTGCTCCGAGACGCTGTTGGAAAAGATCCGAACCTAGCAGCGCTCTGGAAGACGCCATCTACTAGTCGGTTCTGTACCCTCCCCACCCCCCCGCACTGCCACTGTGCCTATTTGTCTCGCCTGTCCTGCTATGACTGTCTCTCTCATCCCTGTTCTGTCCTCTCACTCTCGTCCTCTGCCCTTTCTCCGCCGCTGCTCCTCCAACCCCTCTAACCTCATCCCTCTGCCTTCCCCACCCACCCCTCTCGCCCTCTCCCCCCTCACACTCTCTCTGGTGCATTCTGGAACTGTCACTCTTCTGCTAACAAAGTGGATTTCATCTCTGCCTTTGCCTCCCACCTCTCTCTCAATTTCCTTGCTCTCACTGAAACCTGGCTGTCCCCTGATAACACTAACTCCTGCCGCTCTGTCCTCTCTCTACGTCCTGTCCTATACCCCGCGTCTCACTGGACGGGGAGGTGGGACTGGTCTTCTCCTCTCTCCCTCCTTATTCTTTTCTGTCCCCTCCGACCTCTCCTCACTCTCTGTTAACACCTTTTGAATTTCATGCTGTCCAACTAACCTCTCTCTGTCAACTCCTACTAATTGTACTGTACCGTCCCCCTGGACCTCTCGCTCACTTTCTCGATGAACTTGACTATCTACTCTCCTCCCTCCTCTCTCTGTCTACCCCAACTGTCCTGTTAGGTGATTTCAACATCCATCTCTCCAACCCCAGCCACTCTGCCGGATTCCTCCCTCTCCTTCACTCCTTCAACTTCTGTCTGTCTCTCTCCATCCCCCCTATCCACAAAGCTGGCCGTCAACTGGACCTCACCTTCTCCAGGGCCTGCTGCCCCTCCACCCTCTGTCACCCTCCTGGACCTCTCTGATCACTATTTCATCTCTTTTTCTCTGTCTCTCCCCTCCCTGCTCCTCCTACCCCCATTGTCACCTCTCGCCGTAACCTCCGCTCTCTCTTCCCCTCTGTCCTTGCCTCCACTGCTCTCTCTCACCTCCCTCCTATCGACTCCTTCTCCCAACTCTCTGTAGACTCTGCTACCTCCACCTCAACCTCCTCCCTCGACTCCCTCTGTCCCCTCACCTCGCGACCTGCTTGCCCCTCCCCTCCCCAACCCTGGCTCTCCTCTGCGCTCCGCTCAGCAAGAACCACACTGCGATCTGCTGAAAAGAAATGGAAGAGAACCAAACTCCCTGCTGCCCTAGACCTCTACCGCTCTCTCCTCTCCTCCTTCTCCTCTACTCTCTCCTCCTGCTGAATGTTCTTATTTCCAATCTATAATCCAAGCCTCCACTAACAACCCACGTAAACTATTCTCTACTTTCTCCTCCCTCCTAAACCCTCCCCCCTCTCCTCCTCCCTCCTCTAACTCCTCTGACGACTTTGCCTCTTTCTTCTCTTCTAAAACCTCAGATATCCGCAAACTCTTTAACACCTCTCCCTCCCCCCCATCCTCTCCCGTTCCAACCCCTACACCCACTGCGTCCCCTACTAACTCCCCTCCTTCTCCACCTTCTCTCCCATCTCAGACTCTGACCTCTCCTCCCTGCTCCAGGGTCACAAACCCACCACGTGTGCCCTGGACCCCCTCCCCACTCTTTCAAGCTGCTGCTCCTGCTCTACTTCCCTTCTCAACACCTCGCTCCTTTCTGGTCTCTTACCCTCTGCCTTCAAACACTCCCCTCCTCAAAAAACCTACCCTCGACCCCACCTCCCTCCAAGCTACCGTCCTGTCTCCCTCCTACTCTTCCTCTCCAAAACCCTCGAGCGGGCTGTACACCGCCAGCTCTCTGCTTTCCTGTCCAACCACTCTCTGCTTGACCCTCTCCAATCTGGTTTCCACTCTGCTCACTTCACTGAAACCGCCCTCCTGTCTGTCACTAACTCACTAAACTCTGCCCGAGCTGCCTCTCTCTACTCTGTCCTAATTCTCCTCGACCTCTCTGCTGCCTTTGACACTGTCGATCACTCTATTCTACTATCCTCTCTCGCTGACCTGGGAATCTCTGGCAATGCTCTGGCCTGGTTCTCCTCCTACCTCTCAAACCGTACTTACCAGGTAACCTGGCGTGGAGCAACCTCCACACTTCGCCCTCTCTCAACAAGAGTCCCCCAAGGGTCAGTCTTGGGTCCTCTCCTGTTCTATCTCTACACACGCTCCCTGGGCCCCCTCATCGCATCCTATGGTTTCTCATACCATTTCTATGCTGATGATGCTCAGATTTTCCTCTCCTTCCCAACCTCTGACTCCACCATCCCCTCCCGTATCTCTACCTGTCTGTCTGCTATCTCCTCCTGGATGCACTCGCATCACCTCAAACTCAACCTCTCTAAATCTGACCTCCTTTTCTTTCCCTCCCCCTCCTCTGATCTCTCTATCTCCATTCCTCTGGAATCTACCACACTCTCTCCCTCCTCCTCAGCTAAGAACCTCAGAGTCACCCTGGACCCCTGCCTCTCTTATTCCCAGCACATCTCCACTCTGGCACGCACTTACCGGTTTATTTTCTTCCTGAGCAACATACAAAGAATCCGACCCTTCCTCACCAACTACGCCACCCAGCTCCTGGTCCAGGCCCTGGTAATCTCCTGCCTAGACTACTGCAACTCCCTCCTGGTTGGCCTCCCTGCATCCGCCCCCTGTCCGCTCCAGCTCATCCAGATCTCCGCTGCTCGTCTGGTGTTCTCTCTGCCTCGCTTCTCCCATGCAACTCCACTGCTCCGCTCACTCCACTGGCCCCCGATCACCGCTCGCATCTAGTTCAAGACTCTTGCACTCGCTTAAAGATGCCTTGAACAGACTGCACCAAGCTACCTCCAGACCCTCATCTCTCCCTACACCCCCACTCGACTTCTCCGCTCCTCCTGCACTAGAAGACTGGCTGTACCTCCTCTATGCTCCCCTGCCTCCAGAGCCCGCTCCTTCTCTACCCTCGCCCGCAGTGGTGGAATGACCTTCCTACAGATGTCAGGACTGACAACCTTCTGGCACCTCCTCAAGACTCACCTCTTCAGACATCACCTGTAGAACTCCTCTTTTCCCTCTGGACACTATCACTCTCTTCCTTAATGTGCTTTACTTGCTCTTATCTGCTCCCTATTTTACTGCATTTAATCCTGTATTTTAGAGTACTGTAATCTGTCACAAGTGTTAGTTAATCTGTAGTATTTTGTATTTAATGATATCCTGATGTAACTATCACTGACACTTATCTGCTCTGTTATTGAATCATATTTTGTCATATATGATGTGTATATATACTTGTACTTGCTAGAACTGAAGTCATTGTATTTTATCTTGCTCTTAATTGTATTAATATTTGTACTGTGATTCTGAAATGTATTTGTTTATGACTGTAAGTCTCCCTGGATAAGGGCGTCTGCTAAGAAATAAATAATAATAATAAAAATTGTTTTGTTGGATTTGTTATGAAAACAACGTTGTTTCTCACACCACGTTGTGGGAAAGTTTTGAAGAAAGTGAATGCTTCTATGACTTCTTCACTGCAAGCTGGATATTACACATTTCTTCGTTGGATTGAAGTAAATGTATGAATTGTATTGGCACTGGAGATTCGGTGAAAAACTTCAGGGATTTTCTGCATTCTACCAATTGCAGTATCTCTTAGTATACTGCCCTTTAGCACTGACATTCATATGTACATTTTTAACCATTCATAACATTTTACTTTTGTACCTGCATAAAAATCAAGTTACCAAAATATACATATTGTTTTTACCACTGATGGATGTACATTTGCAACCAAAATAATAAAATCTTTACACTTTCAACACAGTCAAAAAGTCCCTTATATACCACTATCTTACTTTCAAGTCTTCTCATTACTGTTTTACTTGACTTTTGACTCTCTTGGCTTGTCTGTCTGTCTATTTACCAAACACATTCTCGAATATCTTTCCCTCGCTTTATTCATTATTTGAAGTAAAAAAAGAAGTGCTATCTATAAGAAAAACATTGTCAATGTAAAAAAAACAGCCGTTTAAAGGGGTGATATCAAACACAAAAGCCCAAATTAGGAGAAGCAATTGGGGCAACCTTGTCAAGCATCAAGCAAATAGGCACAATTGGAAAGGTGCTGGGGCCCAACATTCACACAATTCTTGCTTCTCACGTGGCGCCTTTTTTTGATCGCTTCGCTCCACTTGAAATGCTCTTTGTATGACTTGAAGTGACTGAGACACACTCACACGCACTTTGTGTGTATGTCTCAGAGTGTGTCTCAGTGTGTGTTTGTATGTCTCAGTGTGTGTCTGTCATAAGGCTGGCTGAGTGGTGACACGTCAGACCCGGAAGAAACAGACAGACACAGTCAGGTTGGTGAAGCTGAGCACTTGGGTGTGCTCAGCATTTAATAAACAAAATAAGCAAACACAAAAACAGGACACGGCACTCTACGCCAAAATAAATAGACAAACAAAACGCACTAACACACAAAACAAGCGGACGAACGTTTAAACAAGTACCATGCTGGCACTTCCAGCACGCTGTAGCAATTGTTATTCTTTATTTCTCTTCAGTTCTCCTCCTCTCTACACCCGTTCTCCACTCACGAACACCCAACCCCGAGTGAATGAAACGTGCATCTATTTATACTGTTGTGCTGGGATTCAATTACTAATTAATTATTCACTTGAATCCCAGCACGTGAATTAATTACGTGCAACCTCGTAGCGGATATTACTTACTTTAAATGCACGTGCAGTGATGTGCAATCCCTCTGCCTAAATACAATTATACATTTTAAAACACGTGAAACACAGACTGCTCGGTTTTATATCCCGTGGGTACCAATGACTATACACCAACATTAACACGCTCTGCCATACAACACATCTGCACACACAATGCACACAGGGGGGCGGGGCACATTGCTCTGCTGGTGGACATATACCCCCCTTGAGGTGGCGCAGCAGCACATGGCCTCAATGGCCACCTCCCCTTAAAACCCAGCAGTCCAGGACAAAGTCTCAGGGGCTGGGAAGGGAGGCTTCAGGTGGGGTGGGCCCATGGCTGGCAATGCTGGCGGAGTCAGCACCCTGCCGGTAGTGGCACGGCTGACAGCATGCTGGTCCACCCTGCAGCGAAATTGCTGGGGGATGTTGGTCTCCTGACCTCCCCTGTCTTCAGGTAGGCCGGTAGCCCCTTTCTGGGGCTCCGGCCACCCCATGGGCCCCCCATATGCTTTGGGCCATTGCCCCTGTGGTGGAGGTGGCGGGAAGCACCAGAGACAGCTCCTCCCTGTTCTGCTCCTGGCAGTGGCGGAACTGGCCTGAGCCCAGAGGCAGCTGACACCCTGCTGCTCTCCTCCTGGCCAGTGGTGGAGCATTTAATAAACAAGGCAGTCCTGCTCCCTCTGCTGGCCTGGGAGACAAACGGAGGTGAGAGGCAGCTCCTGCTCCTCTGCTCCGAACACCAACCCCAGGTGGTGCAGGCAGAGGCAAGCTCCTGCTCCTCTGCTCTAGTGGCATATTACTTTTTAGCGGTGGAGGTGGGAAAGCAGCGTGTAGTCTCCTGGCGATGGAGGTGCTAGCAGCGTGTAGTTTCCCTACTGTTGCAGGGGACTGGTGCAGCTCTGCCTCTCTTGCACTTGGGGACTGGTGTGGCTCTCCCGCTCTTGCAGGGGACTGTGGTGGAGGCAGTGGCGATGGGGCTGATGCTGGCCACTCAGAGGGAGGCTGGCGGTGCTGGCTCCCTCTGCTGTGGCGGCTGGGCTGGTGTGCGCCGTGCTCCTTCTCAGCAGCATAAATAGAGGCTGCTGGGGACACCAGCATCCTGCCCTTCTCCCCCCCAGAAAAATTCAGGGGGTTGAGCCTGTAACTCCTCCCCTTCTGGCTCTTGGGACGGCAGCGATGGCTCCTCCCCCTTTAGCTCTCGGGATGGCAGCAGCAGTTGAACCAACAGGCATGCTTCCTCTGCTGGTGGACACTGGGACAGCAGGCCTTGTTCCTCTGCTGGTGTAGATGGGGACAGCAGGCATTGTTCTTCTGCTGGTGGAGGTGGAACCAGCAGGCATTCTCCCTCTGCTGGTGGACATGGGGACAGCAGGCATTCTTCCTCTGCTGGTGGAGGTGGAACCAGTAGGCATTCTCCCTCTGCTGGCAGCTTGGGTCCTAGGGCTGTGGAAGCCCCGACTTCCCTCTCTTTGGGCTGTGGACGCACCGACTCCCCCCTCTTGGGCTGTGGATGTTCGGGCTCCCCCCACTCAGGCGTAGGACGTTCGGGCTCCTCCCACTCAGGCGTAGGACGTTTGGGCTCCTCCCACTCAGGCGTAGGACGTTGCTGGGCTGGGGCTCCTCCCGCTTGGGCTGTGGACGCTCTGGCTCCTCCCGCTTGGGCTGTGGACGCTCTGGCTCCTCCCACTTGGGCTGTGGAGGCAAAACCAGCAGGCATTCTTCCTCTGCTGGTGGAGACAGGGACAGCAGGCATTCTTCCTCTGCTGGTGGTGATGGAGACAGCAGGTACTCCACTGCTGGTGGACCTGCTACCTGGGCTGCTGTTGTGGTTATAGCTGCCTCCAGGTAGCTGAGGACCAACTCCAAACCTTCCTCCAAGGTGTTTGGGGTGTGTTCCCTCTCATAGGCCTCCCATCGCTCCCTGTCCATCAACCACAGGATCCGGATGGCTACTGGCATAGACTGGGCCTCCAGCCCAGCATTTTCCAGGATCCAGTCCCGTAGTTTCCTGGCGTCTGCCATTGTCATTTTTTTTTTCCTTCAAAAAACTGCGTTTTTCTTTCCGGCCTGAGTCTGGGGGGCGCTGTTATCCCGCTTCTGACAACCATATGTCACAAGGCTGGCTGAGTGGTGACACGTCAGACCCGGAAGAAACAGACAGACACAGTGAGGTTGGTGAAGCTGAGCACTTGGGTGTGCTCAGCATTTAATAAACAAAAGCGAACACAAAAACAGGACACGGCACTCTACGCCAAAATAAATAGACAAACAAAACGCACTAACACACAAAACAAGCGGACGAACGTTTAAACAAGTACCGTGCTGGCACTTCCAGCACGCTGTAGCAATTGTTATTCTTTATTTCTCTTCAGTTCTCCTCCTCTCTACACCCGTTCTCCACTCACGAACACCCAACCCCGAGTGAATGAAACGTGCATCTATTTATACTGTTGTGCTGGGATTCAATTACTAATTAATTATTCACTTGAATCCCAGCACGTGAATTAATTACGTGCAACCTCGTGCACGCATATTACTTACTTTAAATGCATGTGCAGTGATGTGCAATCCCGTTCCTAAATACAATTATACATTTTTAAATACACGTGAAACACAGACCCGTTTATATCCCGTGTACCAATGACTATACACCAACATTAACACACGCACCATACAACACATAACACACAAATGCACACAGGGGCGGGGCACATTGTCACAGTGTCTCAGAGTGTGTGTCTCAGTGTGTGTTTGTATGTCTCAGTGTATGTGTCTCAGTGTGTGTGTTTGTATGTCTCAGTGTATGTGTCTCAGTGTGTGTCTCAGTCACTGCAAGTCATACAAAGATCATTTCAAGTGGAGCGAAGCAATTCAAAAAACGTGAGAAGCAAGAATTGTGTGAATGTTGGGCCCCAGCACCTTTCCAATTGTGCCTATTTGCTTGATGCTTGACAAGGTTGCCCCAATTGCTTCTCCTAACTTGGACTTTTGTGTTTGATATCACCCCTTTAAACGGCTGTTGCGTTTTTCTAACTTGTTTTTTTTTACATTGACAATGTTTTTGTTATAGATTAAACAGACACCAAACATAATTGGAGGCTTAATTATTAATCTTTTTTATGACCTTCAGATAAAAAAACATGCAAACAGCAAATTTGTGAAAAACGCTTTGAGTAATGAGGCCACTTCCTGAACATCACTGTCAAAAGAAAAGGGTAATAACTGTTTGCAATATTAAGTTACATTTATGATCTAGCTCACTTCCAATGATCAATGATTTGCATGAAACACACACCTGAAATCATAGTCTAGTTCAAGCTAGAGTTCAACAGAGTTTACAACAGCAAGGATTTGAAATAATAATACAGTAGAACACCTTGAGAAGTCTTAGTTCTAAACTGGAGATCACAGTGCATTTAAACACAGTGTATTTTATCATAGTTATTCTGGGTCCCAAACTTGAGCCCATTTTCTTTTTGAGAAGACAAAACACTGCAGTAAAACCTTTAGGACCAATGGGTTTTGAGGTAGTAAAATGTTCGAATTGCATCTGTAACATATTTTTTCCAGTAAAAAAAAAAAAAAAACTCTTAACAAATAGATGTCACGCCTTCACATTTATAACACAGTTCAGCACTGCCCTGTAAACAGTGTAATTAGAGGCTGAATTATACATAAAAGGAGTTGAAGAGGCCACTGCACACAAGTAGACAGGCTAACAAGGGAGCAGTTCAGATAATAACATGGTTCGGATAAACAGGAACCAGATAATATTATTATCTTAGCATACATCCATATCCAGGATGACTTGCAAATTATTAAGAGCAATTTCAAAATACAATCAATGTTCTGGAAATTAAGAGTATATTCGGGGGCTCCTGAGTGGCGCATCCAGTTAAGGCACTTCACTGGAAGTGCAGGATGTGCCCTATAGCCTGGAGATCGCTGGTTCAAGATTTGAATGTGCAGACGTGAATTCGGTACTTGGAAGTATCTCGGAATCTGGGTGGAATGTGCACTCTCTTTCAAATTGCACATTAACAATTTACAATCTAAAGTTAAGTCCAGACTTGGTTTCCTATACCGTAATAGGTGTTGTTTTACTCACTCAACTAAATATACTCTAGTTCAAATGATCATCCTTCCCATTTTTATTATGGTGATGTAATTTTTAGATTGGCCCCTAGGGGTGCTCTTGGAAGGCTAGATGTTCTTTACCACTCTGCTATCAGATTTGTGACTGGTGCACCATTTAATACACATCACTGCGATCTCTGTTCTTTGGTTAATTGGCCTTCTTTGCATACAAGGCGCCTAATTCATTGGCACCTGCTAATCTAGAAGACTTTGTTGGGTGAAGCTCTTACTTATCTGCGCAATTTGCTGAATGTTTATCTGTCTGCCTCCAATTTTCAATCCTGTGATTTTATTAAATTGGTAACACCGAAGGTCCATACAGTTTTCGGTCGTAGCTTGTTCCAGTTTTCAGCAGCTAATGCCTGGAACACACTACAATGAAGACTGAACCTAACTAGTTTTATTTCAATCAATGTGTTTAAGCAAAAACTGAAAGCTGTATCTACCGCTTCCTGTGTTTGCTGACATGTTGTTGTTGTGGTTGTTTTACTCTTTATTTCAATAACAAAAATGTTACTCAAATGGAGTCAGATGCTAAAACCTGTATGCTTTATTTAGTTTGTATTTCAGACTATATGATGGAGTGCTCCTTCTGGACCAGCTACCCAACCCTCACACTCATCCTCCTATCCCTTCATGCGGTGCCTCACTACCATGGCAGCAAGATCCTGGTGTTCCCGGTAGACAGCAGCCATTGGGTGAACATGAACATTCTCGTTCAGGAGCTGCATGGGCGGGGTCATGACATCACAGTGGTGCGCTCTGGGACCAGCTGGTACATCAAGGAGAAATCGCCCCATTACACTTCCGTCACCGTCACTCTACCTGAAGGCCTGACCATGGAGAGTGAAGACTTCCTTGCCTTATTCTTGAAGAAAATGCTGGAGATCCGACGTGGAAAAGGGTCTCTGCAGGCTTTCATTGCCAAGAACACTGATTTTTCTGGACACTCTAAAGTTCACAGAGAGATGTGCCAGATGGTGAGGACCATGTTTGAGGATCCACAATTAATGAAGCAGCTCCAGGATGCCCAGTTTGATTTGGTCCTCACAGATCCAGCGTTTGCTGGAGGGGTTTTGCTGGCTCGCTACCTGAAACTACCAATGGTCTTCAATGTCCGTTGGGTTCCAAGCTGGGAAGCTCACTTTACCTTTGCTCCTTCTCCTATCTCCTACATCCCGATTATAGGATCAGAGTTCTCTGACCAAATGGATTTAATTGAAAGGGCCCAGAACATGGTTTATTACTTTGTTAGACTCTATGTAGAAAAAATTGTGATAAATCCCCATTATGATGCTCTGTGTGCTCGTTACTTTGGCCCAGGTGTGGACCTCTACAGTCTCCTTCACTCTGCAGACATCTGGCTTATGAGGGTCAACTTCGTCTTTGAATTCCCACGCCCCACCATGCCCAACGTTGTCTACATAGGGGGCTTCCAATGCAAACCTGCCAAGCCCTTGCCACAAGACCTGGAGGAGTTTATGGAGAGCTCTGGAGAGCACGGAGTCATTGTCATGTCATTGGGGACTCTAGTAAAAGGTCTTCCAAGTGAGCTAACTGATAAGATTGCCTACGCTTTCTCCCAGCTCCCTCAGAAAGTCATCTGGAGGCATTTGGGAGAAAGGCCTTCTAGCTTGGGCAACAACACCCTCCTGATCAAATGGTTGCCCCAAAATGATCTCTTGGGTCACCCGAAGACCAGAGCCTTTGTGGCACATGGGGGTACAAATGGGATTTATGAGGCCATTTACCATGGGGTACCAATAGTAGGGATACCACTGCTCTTTGACCAGTTTGACAACCTGCTCAGGCTGCAGGTGCGAGGGGCAGCCAAGGTCCTGGAAGTCACCACCCTGAGTAGTCAGGACTTCCTAGAGGCTCTACAGGAGGTGCTCGAGAAGCCGTCCTACCAGATGAACATGAAGAGGCTCTCCAGGCTCCAGCACGACCAGCCAATCAAACCAATGGACAGCGCCCTCTTCTGGATCGAGTACGTCATTAGGAACAAAGGAGCCGCTCACCTGCGCACAGAGTCCTACAGAATGCCCTGGTACTCCTACTACTGCGTGGATGTTGTAGCAGTCTTGCTATCTGCTGTGTTATTGTTCTGTATGACTATCGTAGGCTTACTCAGACTGTGCTGCAGGGCTTGTAAGAAGAGACAAATAAAGCATGAGAAATTCAATATATCTTTTCAGCAATACTAAATGACGGCAACATGTAAACCCATATGTAGGCTGATTTTACCGTGTTGATTGTACAGTCTGAAGAGCTGTTGGGCCATGTTTCATTTTTACACACACATTCACCAACCCAATAGGAAACGAAGTTTGTTGTGTTAGCTACATGAATGCTTTTATTCAGAGTTCAAATAAACACGTTTGAAACTGTGGAGAGCAAAACGAATACATTTCTTTGGATTTCTGTTCATTTTTCACATTGTTTTTATGGACTGGCTCCACTTTACTTATCAGATTTTCCTTCTTCTACGCCAACCACTCCCAACCTTCGATCTACTCATTTTAGCCTGTTGTGTGTCCCTCCTGCTCACCTGCGCTCCATGGGTGACAGGGCTTTACACCCAAAAACTGTGGAACCTTGAGTGCTTAAAAACGTAATGTCGGAGGGTAGTGGGAGAGAGTTATAGAGACCTGGAAGTGACGACACAGGACACAAGTAATGCAAAAGCAAAATCCCCGGTACCAACAATGGTAACCGGGTTTGATTTAGTTTCACATGAGAGAACACAGTTCATAAATTGCAGTCACAACAAAGGAAACCACCACGAGTACCAGCAATGGTAAACGTGGTCATGGGGTAGGAGAAAAATAAAGAGTTCAAACAAAAAAACAAAGAAAATACAAAAATGAAGCGAGCGTTCTCCTCCTTGCCCTCCTCGCCTCCCTTCCCGAGGGTAAACAAAGATGCACTCACAGCTAGAAGAGTGGTCCAGTAATTAATAAAACTGCCAGGGTGAGAAATCCACAGAGTCAGTGTCCTGGAACAGTTAGCAAAGAAGATACAAACAAACAAACCCACAGATATAAACACAGCACGTCTACCAGAGTTCTTCAGCTCCAGGCAGGGAGACAGTAGAATAAAACCAGGCAGCAGTGTGGAGTAGTGTTTAAGGCTCTGCACTCTCAACCGGAGGGTTGTGGGTTCAATCCCAGGTGGAGGACACACTACTGCTGTACGGCCGGACGGCTACACAGCACAAGACACCTTATACCAGTGTTTCCTAATCCTGGTCCTGGGGGACCCACTATGTCTCTGCTGGTTTTTGTTCCAATTGAGCTGCTCTCAATTAAACCATTAATTAAACTATTAATTGGCCTTCATAATAATTTCAAGTGGCACATCCAGCAGTGTGGAGGAGTGGTTAGGGGGGCTCTGGACTCCTGCCTGGAGGGTCGTGAGTTCAACCCCATGTGGAGGACACACTGCTGCTGTACCCTTGAGCAAGCAGGCAGGTACTTTACCTAGATTGCTCCAGTAAAAACCCAACTGTATAAACGGGTAATTGTATGTAAAAATAATAATGTGATATAATTATAAGTCACCCTGGATAAAGGCGTCTGCTAACAAATGAATAATAATAACCTAAATACTGTCAAACCCCCCCTGCAATCAGTTACTGCCCCCCACCTTAGCCAATCAGTGAGTGCAACACAGCTGATTGCAATGGTGAGGCCCGACACATCGCAAGCTTTACCGTGCTTTACCATGGTGCTATACTATAGTGTTTTACCATGGTGCTATACTATAGTGCTTTACCATGGTGCTATACTATAGTGCTTTACCATGGTACTACTTTTAATTTTATTATTATAGGGCGGCACAGTGGCATGGTGGTTAGCGCTGCTGGCTCACAGCTACAGGGTTCTGGGTTAGATTCTGGCAACATTTATCTGTCTGTGTGGAGTTTGCATGTTCTCCCCAATATGTTTGTGTAGCGGCTAGAAAACAGCACGCACTATAACATTACAGTTTCAAATAAACAATCCACCCTGATAGGGTCGACGAGTGGTGACGTCAGGCCAGAGTCCATCTCCCGATTAGCAGCAATTTAAACAATTAATTAACTCGGGAGATGGTCACCTTCTGCACAGGGTTTTTAATTTGAATGGGCTTCTCATCTATGCTGCTAAACAATACAAAATAAAACATTCGGGAACACCGTTAAAACATTAACAAAACACGGAAGGACGGCACCTTGCTCATCCTATATAATAAATACATAAATGATAAAACAAAACAATAAATTGCACAGGGGCGGAGGGGGAGACCCTGTTCTAAAAATAAAACAAACAAATCAATGTACAGGGCACCTCGCCCTGTTACATATCCCCCTCCTTGTGCGAAGCCCAATGGCCACCTCCCCCCTCAGTCCCAAAGTCCTGCTTCACAGTCCCGGAACAGGGGCAGCAATGGGCCAAGGGTGGGGGTCACGGTGGGAGGTCCTCCTCCCACCCCAACAGCTGTAGCAGCCAGGCTGACCACACACAGGCCGGCTTCTCCGGCCAAAGAAATCTTGGCAGCCGCCCGTCTGCCCATGGGGATGGTCTCCTGACCTCCCCCACCTTCTCTGTGGCCAGCAGCTCCCTCTTCTGTGTTGCCGGCCACACGATCTCCAGCCGCAAAAGTATGGCTGGGGGAGCTGGTCTCCTGACCTCCCCCCCCTTCTTCGTGGCTGGCAGCTCCCCTCCATGAGGCTCCAGCCACAATATTTCCTGCTGCATGGCAGGACAGGTAGCGATCCCAGGCGAAGCAGAGCCAGCGACGACCCCAGGCGAAGCAGAGCCAGCAGCGACCCCAGGCGAAGCAGGACCCTCGGCGACTCCAGGTGAAGCAGGACCCTCAGGAGGCGACGGCAGCAGCTGACCCTCGGGAGGCGATGGCAGCAGCGGACCCTCGGGAGGCGACGGCAGCAGCGGACCCTCGGTAGGCGACGGCAGCAGCGGACCTTCCGGAGGCGAACTCCGGAGGGGAGCCCCTGGCCATGGAGGCGGCAGCGGGTGCTCCACTTCTCCCTCGTACCCTGTAACTGGCAGTTCCACAGGTGATGCAGAGCAACAGGCAGCCCCAGGCGATGCGGAACAGCAGCCAGCCCCAGGCGATGCAGAGCAGCAGGCAACTCCAGGTGATGTGGAGCAGCAGGCAGCCCCAAGCGATGCGGAGCAGCAGGCAGCCCCAGGCGATGCGGAGCAACAGGCAGCCCCAGGTGATGCGGAACAACAGGCAGCCCCAGGCGATGCGGAGCAACAGGCAGCACCAGGCGATGCTGGAGCAACAGGCAGCCCCAGGCGATGCGGAGCAGCAGGCAACCCCACACGATCCAAATGTGGCATCCCTGAGTGGAGTGGGCGTGGCATCCCTGAGTGGTGCAAGGCAGGCATCCTTGGGCGGTGCAAGGCAGGCATCCTTGGGCGGTGCAAGGCAGGCATCCTTGGGCGATGGCGAACTGGAATCCCCGGGTGATGGCGAACTGGCATCCCCAGGCGATGTACGACAGGGCAGCTGCGGACCGCCTGCTTTTTGTCCTGGTCCGTCCTGTCCTGTCCTGAAGAGAGAGGCAGCTCCTACTCCTCTCTCTCGAGTGGGGTTGTGGGACCAGCCGGCACTCTTCCCCTGTTGGTGGAGGTGGGAGCGGCACGCAGTCTTCCCAAGGAGGTGGAGGCGGAACCAGCAGGTACTCTTCCTCTGCTGGCGGAGGTGGGAGCGACACACAGTCCTCCCACGGCAGTGGTGGTGAAACCAGCTGGTGGAGATGTGTCTGTAGACGTTCGGCCTCCCCCCTTTTGGGCTGTGGATGCACCGGCTCCTCCCTCTTGGGCTGTAGACGTTCCGTCTTACCCCTCTTGGGCTGTGGACGCACCGGCTCCTCCCTCTTGGGCTGTGGACATTCAGCCTCCTCCCTCTTGGGCTGTGGATGCACCGACTCCTCCCTCTTGGGCTGTGGACGCTCGGCCTCCTCCCTTTTGGGCAGTGGACACACCGACTCCCCCCTCTTGGGCTGTGGACGCACCGACTCCACCCTCTTGGTCTGTGGACGCACCGACTCCCCCCTCTTGGGCTGTGGACGCACCGACTCCCCCCTCTTGTGTTGTGGACGCACCGACTTCCCCCTCTTGGGCTGTGGATGTTCGGGCTCCTCCCACTCAGGCGCAGGACGTTCGGGCTCCTCCCACTCCAGGTCTGTGTCCTGGAAGACCTCCAGGCAGTGGTGCTCCTCATGCCCGTACCGTATGCAGTGGGTGCATCACTCCTCTTCCTCCCATGCCTTCCTTCCTCTCTGCTTCCTTCTCCTCACCTCTGTTTGGGTGGGGCAGATGGCTACTATGTGCCCAAACTCCCCACAACCAGGCCACCACTCATCTACTACATAGATCGGGCCGATGTCCCCCGGTGGCAGCTGTTGCTGCTGCCTCTTGCACCTCTTCCTCCCATCCTCTTTCTTCCTGACTCTCCTTCCTCACTCCACACGTATTAGAAAAGACTGCAGTATCCCTTCTTCTGCCTGAGTCCAGGAGGTGCTGCGATCCCACGCAGGACACCACGTGTGACAGGGTGGACAAGTGGTGACGTCAGGCCAGAAGCAGGAACCAAAAAACTGACACCAGGTAGTAATGCAGTTCAAAACAAACGCGGCGTGCTGTTTTATTTAAATAATACAATAATAAAATAAAAAGTTAAAACAGAAAACACTTGCTCACAGAGTGAAATAAAAAGGTTAAACAAAAATAATCACAAACACAAAATAATACAATCCCAGGTCAGGCTGGGCAGTTGCTGTCACTTTTCCTGGAATCCTTTAAATATATTTCTCTTTCTCTCCTGCTCCTCGCTCCTAACACCCACCCCGAACTGGGAGCGCTGCAGGTTTTTATACAGGTGACCATCTCCCGATTAGCAACAATTTAAACAATTAATTAACTCGGGAGATGGTCACCTTCTGCACAGGGTTTTTAATTTGAATGGGCTTCCCATCCACGATGCTAAACAATACAAAATAAAACATTCGGCTACGCCGTCAAAACAATAACAAAACACGGAAGGACGGCACCTCACTCGTCCTATATAATAAATACATAAATCATAAAACAAAACAATTAATTGCACAGGGGCGGAGGGGGAGATCCCATTCTAAAAATAAAGCAAACAAATCAATGTACAGGGCACCTCGCCCTGTTAGGCACCCATTAATTATTTTTTTTATTTTCTTTCTGCTGCCCAACTGTATAAATGGGTAATTGTATGGAGGGGAAAAAGTGACATATTGAAAATCGCCCTGGATAAGAAAATAATTAATAATAATATGTTTCATAAATGCAAAACAATTTGCTCTTGTTGTTGTTCTTTGGAGTGTCCTGTAGAGGGCGCAGCAGTTAATTATACAGAGGAAAGCGTTTCTTGATGCCATAAGGAACAACATTGTAAAACTGTGTTTCCTTTCTTTATTTCAATTCAGGTCGGTAATAAATTATTTTCTTTCCAGAAACTCAATTTATTTAATTATAAATGGTTGATGAACAATATTGTGTTTATTCTTGCAAGTTTATGATGGAAAAAAATAAATATCTGTATGTTTAATAAGCTGAGTGGTTTATACTAGGGCAGCAGTGTAGAGTAGTGGTCAGGGCTCTGGACTCTTGACCAGAAGGTCATGGGTTCAATACCAACTGGGGACACTGCTGCTGTACCCTTGAGCAAGGTACTTTACCTAGATTGCTCCAGTAAAAACTCAACTGTATAAATGGGTAATTGTATCTAAAAATAATGTGATATCTTTGGGGCCATGTTCAGGGCCCTCCTTCGTTCCCGGGTGGCGTTGGAGCACGCCGACGCGGAGTCCACTGGCGACATGACGGCTTTTGTCGACCAGTGGGCTCTGGGTGGCGTGCTCTGTACCCCCCCCTTTGTTTTGAACATTTAATTTACAGTCCAAAAAAAAACAAAAAAAACAACATACTGGGTTAGTTAATGACCGTTTTTTGTTGGCACCCCCTTTTGATTAGGGGGCGCCAAACTGTATTTTTTCACCGGCTGCCATTGGGCTGTACCCTTGAGCAAGGTACTTTACCTAAGATTGCTCCAGTAAAAACCCAACTGTATAGGGTAATTGTATGTAAAATAATGTGATATCTTGTAACAATTGTAAGTCACCCTGGATAAGGGTATCTGCTAAGAAATAAATAATAATAAAACTATGCACAAGTGTTCTGTAATAACTTGTGTTATTGACAGTAAACCTGAAGTGTCGGCTACATGTTTTCAGCATGATAAGTTTGTTGTCTGCTGCACATGTTCTTTTTTCTCGAGAGCAGGGGTGTAGTGGAGCCGGAGCGGGGCGGAGCGGGGCGGAGCAGCGCTCCGGCACTTTTTCAATCCATGTTTTTCAATTGCAACTATTCACAATTATAAATACATATATTTAAAATATTTTCGTGTTCGAATTTTGTCTAAACACTTGTAGTAAGCGTCGCCTGTGGCTCTGTGCCAGCTGTGCGAATTTGCGACAGACAGACAGCTAGCTATACGTTTAATAAAGACAAGCTGTCGGCTAAAACATCAAGTAATCTAAAAAACGATGTCACATAAGCACCACAGTTGCTGCTTTCGATTGGTCCATTATTATGCCATTAAAATATGCTGTCATTCCAGTTTTTTTTTTTAGCAAATCACTTTTGAAAGTGATGTTGCTGACAACCAATCAGAGAAGGAGGCGGTTCGTTCCTTGGCCGTAACTGAGGTGATGATATTAGTAACGGTATTAATAATAATAAAAAAACAACTCGCAAATCAAAAATGTCTGGTCTCGGAGGTAGTAAACGAACTCGTCAAGAGACTTTGATCCAATATTTTGGCAATAGTAGTAAAAAACAGAAGATCGTTTTTTGTACGGCAGAAGCAGAACCTACAGTGTGTCGCAGGTGACGCTGAACTAGTTATTCCATATAGTAAAACATTAGACTCCATTGCATGGAGGATCTCAGTAAGCTACAGTAAATGGTTCATCAAATGAAACAGATTCAGTTGTATTGGTGTCTCCCAACTGATGATGTGAGGCAGAACAGTAATTGGATCCAGAAAATATGAATAACAGTGAGTTTTGGCCTCCTTCAGTGTTCTGGATGGAAGGCGTACCTCGCAAAGTGACTCTGTGCGAACAAAAGGAAATATATAGAAATAATATTTACAGCTAAACGTGTCCAAGTATCTTATAGGAATGAAGTCAGGCCATGGAAATCCACACCTGTGATGGAGAAACATTGGATCAAGGGACTTCTTGTGGAAACAACTAAGAGTGAAACCTGGTACAGAAGCTGAATCCTGCTGAGAACATATGGATATGCTGAATATGTACTAGGCGATTTTAAATATGGAATGTATTATAAAATGAAGTGTCAAAGATATTAGGAAGGATAAAGAAAGAGTATCCTTGTACCACCAGTGGATGGCTCTCTTGCTCCATGAAATAGGTCAGTCCACTCTTGTTATGGATTTGACATTTAATTAAATACTTAGTAACGATTTACCACTTGTATATCTTATCTTCAGAAAGTATGACGCTTGATAAAAAAGCACCATTCCGGCTAAAAGTGAACGTTAATCTACAAATTTATGTCCTAAAAACACAAGATAAGAAGAGACTCTTTATGACCAAAAGATTAACTAACAAGCCAGAGGTATTGAGAAAAAAATCCTGTCTCGGCTGGATGTTGTATGAACAAAGAGAAGGGTCAAGCCTAGTTGAATGCAGTTATACTGGCCTATATTTGGATTTAAATCTTAAGAGGGATTCACCAAAGTAATATTATAGCAACTGATAAACAGAGGTAAATTAATTGAAAGATTATCTTCTAATGAAACAAGTTCAGTGCTAATTGACACTGTTTATAGTTCATAACAGTTATTTCATAAGATTAATAATATGTTTTAAGTATTTGCTATAATGAGAAAACATATTATTTAAAACTGACAAGTATTATTGCTTGTTCACGACTTTGCTTTAGTGATAAGAAGATTAAAAGCTGGAGCAGTATTCAATTGAATTAATTGAGAAAGAGGTAGATTAATTCTTCTTTCTATTGAACAATAAGACTTCTAGACATTATGATATCCATTGAATTATAGATGTTAAAAGGTGTTGTGTTATGTTTTTGTGTTAAGTTTGTAATAATATACTATAATGTACCTTGTTATTAATCCACTATACTATTGTCTAATGATGGTAGATGGAATCCTTATAATGTGGTTATTTGAAACTGCTGCAGTGAAAAAGGGCCTCATATGGGCTGTAGAGAAAGGAGGGGGTCATCTTACATTCCACTTCAGCAAAATTGCAAATCTCATAGACTTGTAGTGTTAAGGTTTATGGAGTTAGTGGTTTAGTACTGATAAGTAAATGTCTTGAAATAATATGCACAAATCATGGCTTAATGGACAGGTCATATATTTAATAAAGTGCTTTGCACAGACTCTGACCTTGGAAAAACAAGAGACTGTGGAAACTGCTAGCAGTAACATATTCCCAGAGTCAGGTACAGGTCAGAGCCTGGTCAGTGCATCTCTTAAGGGATAAATAATTGTAATGAAAACTATTACCACTTAAACTTAGTGAAACTAAATGACTTGAATATTGTATGAGACAAACTTTTGTCAAATACTCTGTTAGACAATGGTATATGGAATCAAAACTGACTCATTAACAAAATGATGAAACAATATGAAGTTAAAAGAAACACATACCTTTAATTTAGCATAATATAATCAATTGAAAGATGATGTCACATATTAAGAACATCTCTCATATATAACATATATAAAAATAGTGTTTTGCATGCAGTAGTGTTTTTTATATTATATTATAAACCAAGATCCTGGGAACCTTGGTTCACTTAACTTTTCAGATAAAGGAGGGGCTCGGAGGAAAGCAAAGAAATGAGATCATAAGAGTTGAAACAAATGTGAAGTTTTGAATTTATTGAGTACATGACACCTATTAATTCTGAAAAGTTAGTCCGGATCTTTTGAAAACTATTATTTGTAAAATGGATAAGAACTGTCCCACCTGATTAATGATTGGATTTAATTGAGGCGTCCCATGTATTCCAATGAGACGAAAAACCTATTTAACTCCAGAGTAATTTCAATGGAGTACCACACTCATCCCAGACAGGGCAAGGTGGTCCATCTTTTGCAAACCGACACAATTGAGCTGATTTAATTCAGTTTCATTTGCTTGGTGAAGACAGCCATCTCCTTTTACGATTCATATTAAAGGGTAAGCATTAAGCAATTATTATTATTTTATCTCACATGTATTGCATGTATTGCTATAAGGGACTCACGCTGTGTTTTAGAAATAAGAGAGTTTTGTTGAATGTGTTGAAATAGACCATTGGGTACTTTAGGTGACGTGTTCTTGGCTTGCTTGTCGGCCTTGATTAACACATATATACATGTATTAAAGTGTTAACGTTGATATCTGTTAAGACACTGGACTGCCCAGTGTGTCTGTCAGCTGGGGATACGACGTAGCCTGTAGCTACTCTATCCAATATTTAACCGTTAATAAACCGAACGAGTACTAATCATACTCCGATTTCGTAAAAAACTTTAAATACATGAGTCTGTCAATTTCTTGAGTTCTATATTAGTCATCTGGATATACTGCGGGTCCAGAGCACGAACTATATCCCACTAGGAGTAATAACATCTCTGTCCTCCTAACGTCTCCCCTGAGATAAGAGTGTATGCTGAGCAATTCAAAAGAGTACGTAAAGGAATCTGAACACGCGGATTTCGTGGCATTTGGCGCCCTGGCCGTGGGGCCCGCAGATAGATACTCCGTATGACTAATCAAGAAATTGTTTTTTTTTATTTTAATTTTTTATTTTTATATCGACCTATGTACAATTAAAATAGTTTAACGTTTTAAAATGAATATTAAAACCGTTTAAACATTTTAATTCCATAACGTAATTTTGTAAGGTGAATTGCGTATGGGCATTTAAAATCCGGAAACCCGACGTCATGCTACGCCTCCCCAAACGCGGTGACGTTAACCGTGCACAAACCTTCCGGTAATAAAGTCTAGCAAATAAAAGAGGTTAAAAAGAACATGCTATTATAGATAAATAATAGCTTAGATTAATTGGTAGCGTCTATAAAAGGAGAACGGCTCAGGAACTCCTTGCAATGGACAACAATGTGGAAGAAAGCTGTTACTTGCCTTAATAGGTCCAAAGAAAAAAAAGAAAAATAAATTAAGCAATTAAAAGAATAAATCTGATAAAAAAAACTGCAAGAGTAAACTCAGTCTGTCTCGGGAAGCTGCAACTAGCAGAGAGTGAGAGGAGAGCACCGGCTCCACCCACTAATTCATGTGACTTGCGATCAGGTCCTAAAGGGAGTAGAATACAAGCACAGAAAGGAACTACCTCTGAAAAACTCAGAGCGCTGAATACATTAGATCACCTATGTATAATCCATTGGCTGTTTGAAGCTATGATGGAGGGGGTGTGTCTAGAGCCCTGTCTGATGCAGGCGGGTTAAGAATTCAGAAAGAAAATTACGATTGGATTAGAAAAAAAAAAAAAGTAGTTAGAAGTGAGGAATGGATGTAACTGCAACCAGTTTGTTACATGCATTTAATTTGCAATGATTCATGTAGTCCTACAGAAGGGAATGCTGAATTTAGTCAAATTAATTAAAGCAGTGCTAGCAGCATTGATACAGCCTATCTTGTAATGCAAGTAAGGAATGTTTAGTTCACCCAGAGGGGCGGTAACCTGCAAGGAGAGAGAGCTCACAGACTGCACCAACTCGTATGTATAATGAGGAGGGGGCCTTGGAGAGCCCAGCGAGCAGGAATGCACAGAGAGCAGACCTAAAATAACAGAGTGAAAGATATAGCAGACGTTTAATTTTTAACCCATTAGCAGCAGAAGCAGTTGAAATTGTGATAGAGAAGGTGGAAGATTATTTAAAATATTGAAATTAATAAAATAATACAGAAAATAAATAAATAATGACATTAAATTAAATAATTAAATACAATTAAATGAAAATAAATAATTAAATTAAATAATTAGGATTAAATTAAATTAATTAGATTAAGGATTAGGGTATGAAGTTGAGTACAGTTTACAAAGAAAAGGTTAACAGTATCTCTTCCCTGAAAATGAAAATGAAGACGAACAACTAGTTATAGGTTGTGATGGAATTGTTTAATTATGTGAAAATACTAAAGTAGTATTATCTTTGTTCAATTTAGCTCAGGACGATCTTATTGAAGTTTTCAGTGATAACTCAGGAGTCGCGACCCTAACAAAAGGATCACTGATAAACACGAAAGCGCTTAATTTAATGTGGAATAGATGGATTACTTTGCTAGCTAATCCGAAAAAATAGTCTATAACACAGTCTCTGAGCTAGCCTCTAACCTCAGAAAAAAAATTCCAATATTTGGGAGGAACAAAAGCTATTCCAGCAGGGCAGTCGTTTACGCCTGACTGGTTGGTTTTACCGACGGGCCCTGTCAGACAGTAGAGAGCAGGCTAAGCTGTGGGACAGGAATTTCCGTCGGGTTCGAACAAAATGGAATTTATGAGGAAATATTATACCACTCCGCAGTGGTATCAGGTCGATCTGCTCAATTAGCAGAAGTAAAAGTCCTATTGAAGGGACTTGAAATGGCTCACAATCTGGGGACGCCTAGAGAGAGCATATTATTAATAACAGACTCTCACTACTGCGCCCAGGCATTCAACATTTATTCTCTAGCTTGGAAAGCAAATGATTTTTCTGACCATAAGGGTAGTCCTGTAACACATGCTAATATATGGAGAGAGATTGAAAAATTAAGAAGTAATAGAATCAGTGTTCAGCATACAGCAGGTCACCAGAGGGGGAAGGAAGTAACAATAATTGGAAATAATCATGCTGATAAATTTATATAAGAAGCAGTACAAGGTTATTAAAATTTGACTTTCCTAGCATCAGCAGCAAGGCTGATTAGTTTGCTTGCTGATAGCCAACTGTTGCCTGAATATCCGTCTGATGGAGACAGATGCCAGCTGGAACAGGGGATCTTATACAAACTGTTTGAAACAAGCTAAAAGATAGTGTCTCCTGAAGCAAGCTGAAAGATCATATTACTGACAGCTCACTCAGGAAGTAGTTGAATTATAGCGCACGCAGGGGAATCTTAAGTCAGTTACGTGAATATTGGTGTCCTGAATTATATGCTGAAACTGTGGAGGTTTGCAGAAGATGTTTGCCCTGTCTACA
Organism: Huso huso; assembly: GCA_036884735.1. NCBI lineage: Eukaryota > Metazoa > Chordata > Actinopteri > Acipenseriformes > Acipenseridae > Huso > Huso huso. The sequence goes on along the minus strand of CM072675.1, from coordinate 13,901,578 downwards.
ACACAATCAAAACAATAGAAGGACAGTGGAACCTATGCTCAGATTTGAAAGGGAATAGCCCTTGGTAAAAAGTAATGATGGATTTTGTGGAACCACTTCTTAAAAATAGGAGATACCAAAAACATAAAAAACAGCTGACAACTACTGAGGTAATATGAGAACAGCAGATAGTGTGTTACTTTGCCAATGCAGGCAGGCAGAGGTAAGGCAGAGAGACTTTTGTTTGATAAAGTGACTGTGCAAATAGAAGAGATTAAGAACTGTGCCTGGAAATATTATATTGAAAATATTTTCATGAATGAAGTAACTGTTTTTTAAGAATCAAAAATAAATGTTTGGATTATAAATTGCATGAAAAATTAAAAGACATTATTAATTTGGCTAAAATAATTTAGGTAAAGAAAGAATGCATTATACTATTTAACTAGAGTATAATTTAAATAAATGAAATTCTGTTAACAAATAAAATAAATAAATAAATAAATAAATAAATTGTTATTGCAGTTTACTAGTAATTCTGTAATGGTTATAAGTGAAGCCTGACATGGTTTTATTTTATTACATGAATTGAAAAAAAAAACAAAAAAAAAAAAAAAACAACAACAACTTTGAAATCAAAATTAGCAATAATACATTTGAATAGTAATAAAAGTAAAACCTTTTATACTATACATGTAATTATTTTAATGGATACATTTGGCTATCATTAAAATAAAACTGAAACTTTTATATTCTGCTTTCATAAAAGGAATGTACCAGAATTATTGTCTTGATAAGTAAAGCAAAAACCATGCAAAGGAAAATAACAGAAATTTAAGAGAGCTATTTGGAAAGTACAAAAATGCTTATGATTGTTTATTGAGAAAGTGTGTTAATATACACTGTCCTCTGGAAATACAGCAAGCAGCTTCTCTATTGCAAAACTATTTAAAAAAAAAAAAAAGAAAGAACAGGGGAAAGTACAATCAATATTTTTCCTTTTAACACTTTCTTAAATTCAGTTTTGATGTATTCCAGGCATTTTGACAAATGAAGGAGATAGGGAATTTGGTCTATGTGTTTCAAATGTATATGTGCTAACTTTTTTGAATCTATGGCCAGTATTGAAAAAAGGGGAGTAAAACTTGCTTGGAAACCATAGCAACACTGATAAGCAAGCCAGATGGAAGCCAGATTAACTCCTTAGGTACAGTGGAAGCAGCCAATGGAGTATGCTGCTATAGGCAATGAAATATTATAAGTTTGAAATAAAAATAACTTCAAGGATAGTTGAGCCTGTCTTGGTTTTAGTAATTATATATACTTTGTTAAGACCTATGGGTTTTTGTAACATCATTTTGAGAACATTTTTAACATTTTAAGACACTTTGAAGTTTATTCAAGTCTGGGAGATATATTAATTATAACAGATATTTCTGCTTGTAATAAGACAAAATAAAAACTTGCACTCATATTTCAATAGAGACCTTGCGAATAAATAACCGAAAGGTGAGACAGGTCATTGATCGAGAAGCAAGCGGTTTTTCTCTATTACAAGCTGTTTTCCCAGATAATAATAATAATAGTAATAAAAAATAAAATAAAATTATAGAATAAAATTATAAAATAATAAAATAAATAAACAAGGACCCATAGCATGAGCATTGAAATTTGCTGAACATGTTCCTTATGTCATAGTGATTAATGGGGATTCATTTATATAGGATGATCTTTAAATACCTTTCCAGCAGACCTTATGGTATAGAAAGAAATATATTTGTGTAACTTCTGTATGTAGGGAATGATAAATATCCATTTCATAAAGCAGTAAAGATTTTGGAAACGTGTTAATATTTGAAAAATGTAAGTAAACTAATGAGGACTTTTATAACTCATGTAAACAATACTGTAATACTGCACCTCAGCTTTCCTCTATTTGTGGCCTTTATGAGGACTCAGAGTCTTGGTTTGAATCTGATTCATTTGAGGAACCAAGAGGGGGAAATGTCGCAGGTGACGCTGAACTAGTTATTCCATACAGTAAAACATTAGACTCCATTGCATGGAGGATCTCAGTAAGCTACAGTAAATGGTTCATCAAATGAAACAGATTCAGTTGTATTGTGTCTGCCAACTGATGATGTGAGGCAGAACAGCAATTGGATCCAGAAAATATGAATAACAGTGAGTTTTGGCCTCCTTCAGTGTTCTGGATGGAAGGCGTACCTCGCAAAGTGACTCTGTGCGAACAAAAGGAAATATATAGAAATAATATTTACAGCTAAACGTGTCCAAGTATCTTATAGGAATGAAGTCAGGCCATGGAAATCCACACCTGTGATGGAGAAACATTGGATCAAGGGACTTCTTGTGGAAACAACTAAGAGCGAAACCTGGTACAGAAGCTGAATCCTGCTGAGAACATATGGATATGCTGAATATGTACTAGGCGATTTTAAATATGGAATGTATTATAAAATGAAGTGTCAAAGATATTAGGAAGGATAAAGAAAGAGTATCCTTGTACCACCAGTGGATGGCTCTCTTGCTCCATGAAATAGGTCAGTCCACTCTTGTTATGGATTTGACATTTAATTAAATACTTAGTAACGATTTACCACTTGTATATCTTATCTTCAGAAAGTATGACGCTTGATAAAAAGCACCATTCCGGCTAAAAGTGAACGTTAATCTACAAATTTATGTCCTAAAAACACAAGATAAGAAGAGACTCTTTATGACCAAAAGTTAACTAACAAGCCAGAGGTCTTGAGAAAAAAATCCTGTCTCGGCTGGATGTTGTATGAACAAAGAGAAGGGTCAAGCCTAGTTGAATGCAGTTATACTGGCCTATATTTGGATTTAAATCTTAACCCTTTGCGGTCCATTGTCGGACTGGGTCCGACATTGCAATTATTCCTCACAGGTCCTTTGTCGGACTGGGTCCGACATCATTATAGCAACGCAATAAACGGGTGTCTAGTCGTTTTTTCTCCGGAAAAAGCCGAGAAAACCATTCAATTGCCGAGTGGGAGCGACAGGAGCCGAGACAAGTCGAAAAAATAAATAAATAAATAAAAAAGGCGTATCTCATGAATAGTCATACATGGTATCCAGGTATCAGATAACGGGGGCGGTCGTAAGTAAACAAGTTGGCTGACTGAATCAGCGCACAGAAAACACGGACATTTGCAGAGCTTTTTTGAGATGTTATAGTAATAAAATAATGACTTGGATCGCATTATTGAGGAGTTTGGTGATAAAACGAGTGATCCGGAGATGATCGATCGGTATGTACGACTATTATTATTATTATTATTTATTTCTTACATAGGTGAACGCTATAGCAAACGAAAGGGTGGGGCGGGGCTGGAGATGCCTAGTGAGTGCTTTGTTGATATGCAGGGCCATTTAAACCCATTTGACTGTGAAAAAAAATACTTTTAAACAGTGCGTCTAAAATTAACTGCGCGTGTGAAAATTAATTAGACCTGGCGTGCCTGACGCGCAATTAATAAATGGACCGCAAAGGGTTAAGAGGGATTCACCAAAGTAATATTATAGCAACTGATAAACAGAGGTAAATTAATTGAAAGATTATCTTCTAATGAAACAGGTTCAGTGCTAATTGACACTGTTTATAGTTCATAACAGTTATTTCATAAGATTAATAATATGTTTTAAGTATTTGCTATAATGAGAAAACATATTATTTAAAACTGACAAGTATTATTGCTTGTTCACGACTTTGCTTTAGTGATAAGAAGATTAAAAGCTGGAGCAGTATTCAATTGAATTAATTGAGAAAGAGGTAGATTAATTCTTCTTTCTATTGAACAATAAGACTTCTAGACATTATGATATCCATTGAATTATAGATGTTAAAAGGTGTTGTGTTATGTTTTTGTGTTAAGTTTGTAATAATATACTATAATGTACCTTGTTATTAATCCACTATACTATTGTCTAATGATGGTAGATGGAATCCTTATAATGTGGTTATTTGAAACTGCTGCAGTGAAAAAAAGGGCCTCATATGGGCTGTAGAGAAAGGAGGGGTCATCTTACATTCCACTTCAGCAAAATTGCAAATCTCATAGACTTGTAGTGTTAAGGTTTATGGAGTTAGTGGTTTAGTACTGATAAGTAAATGTCTTGAAATAATATGCACAAATCATGGCTTAATGGACAGGTCATATATTTAATAAAGTGCTTTGCACAGACTCTGACCTTGGAAAAAACAAGAGACTGTGGAAACTGCTAGCAGTAACATATTCCCAGAGTCAGGTACAGGTCAGAGCCTGGTCAGTGCATCTCTTAAGGGATAAATAATTGTAATGAAAACTATTACCACTTAAACTTAGTGAAACTAAATGACTTGAATATTGTATGAGACAAACTTTTGTCAAATACTCTGTTAGACAATGGTATATGGAATCAAAACTGACTCATTAACAAAATGATGAAACAATATGAAGTTAAAAGAAACACATACCTTTAATTTAGCATAATATAATCAATTGAAAGATGATGTCACATATTAAGAACATCTCTCATATATAACACATATAAAAATAGTGTTTTGCATGCAGTAGTGTTTTTATATTATATTATAAACCAAGATCCTGGGAACCTTGGTTCACTTAACTTTTCAGATAAAGGAGGGGCTCGGAGGAAAGCAAAGAAATGAGATCATAAGAGTTGAAACAAATGTGAAGTTTTGAATTTATTGAGTACATGACACCTATTAATTCTGAAAAGTTAGTCCGGATCTTTTGAAAACTATTATTTGTAAAATGGATAAGAACTGTCCCACCTGATTAATGATTGGATTTAATTGAGGCGTCCCATGTATTCCAATGAGACGAAAAACCTATTTAACTCCAGAGTAATTTCAATGGAGTACCACACTCATCCCAGACAGGGCAAGGTGGTCCATCTTTTGCAAACCGACACAATTGAGCTGATTTAATTCAGTTTCATTTGCTTGGTGAAGACAGCCATCTCCTTTTACGATTTATATTAAAGGGTAAGCATTAAGCAATTATTATTATTTTATCTCACATGTATTGCATGTATTTATACGCCCTTAAGGGGACTACAATCGCAAAAAACATTTGTGTTTTAGAAACAAAGAGCAAGTTTTGTTGAATGTTTGACAAACCACAATTCAATAATACAGCAGGTGAAATAGACCATTGGGTACAGGTTAAAGGTGGCGATTGTTCTTGGCCAGTAAAATAGGGGCTTGTCGGCAAAATAAAACACATTTACATTGATAGTGTCCCAGGATACAAATATACAGGTGCTCTTTATTAAAGTGTTAGGGACTGGGCGTTGATATCTGGGAAGGTTAAGACACTGGACTTTGCCCAGTGTGTCTTCTAGTCGGAGAGGTCAGTGGGGGTGTAGGGAGAGATGAGGGTCTGGGGTAGCTGGGTGCAGACTGGTCAAGGCATCTGTAGCTACTCTATCCAATATTTAACCGTTAATAAACGGAGTAGTGGAGTACTAATCATGGGCGGCGAGGCAGAGAGATTTCGTAAAAACTTTAAATACATGAATGTCTGTCAATTTCTTGAGTTCTATATTAGTCATCTGGATATATCTGTTAAGACGGGTCCAGTCTGTCAGCTGGGGCAACTATATCCCACGTTAATAAATAACATCTCATGTCCTCTTTAAATCGTCTCCCCTGAGATAAGTCATCTGGATGTATGCTGAGCAATTCAAAAGATCTCTGTCCTATCGTCTCCCCTGAGATAAGAGTGTATGCTGAGCAATTCAAAAGAGTACGTAAAGGAATCTGAACACGCGGATTTCGTGGCAAGTGGAACCAGAACCTACAGCAGTTGAAGAAAAAAACGCGGAGAAACAGCCATGGCCAAACATCTGGAGTTCTGAGGTATGGGAAGAAAAGAAACAACTTTACACTTTCCTTGACTGTGCGGATGGTAATCTGGGCTGTCATGTTTGTAGACGTGTTTCTGCGCTGTCAGTTTTGAAAAGTCAGGGTGTTTCTCTGTCTTCTGAGTTGAAAAATTACAGTGTTGGGTACAATGGAAAAACTCGAGAGCAACAGCTACGATCTTTGCGAAAAAAGATAGCTGAACACAAGAAATCCAGCGCTCATAACAAGGCCACTGCATTGTTACAGCAGAACACAGAGGACATTATTGGGAAATGTGTTGACAGTGCAAAAAGGCGAAATCACGAAACTACCTGTAAAATATTTTCTACTGCTAACTACCTTGCAAAACAAAATCGACCCTATTCTGATCATCAGGCCTTACTGGAACTGCAAGAAATAAATGGTGTTAATGTGGGAACTGGTCTTCATTCCAGATACAGCGCCACTCAAATTATCAACACGTTTCTGATGAAATGGTCAAAAAAGCCTGTGAGAGAATAATACACATCGATGGAAAAATTGCTGTGTTAATTGATGAATGGTTCCCCAGCACTTATTGTGCATCTCAAATGCGAGACAGACAAGACACGTGACCCTCACTTCATGTTTTTGGAGTTAGTTGAACTTTTTGATCAGTCAGCTGAGTCCATAGTGTTAGCGCTTACTAAGTGTCTTCAGAAACACGGGTTTGACCATGCATACTTACAGAAGAATCTTGTTGCATTTGCAAGTGACGGTGCAAGTGTAATGCTTGGGAAAAAATCTGGTGTGGCAAAACGAATTTCAGATATGTACCCCAACATCGTTGTCTGGCACTGTCTAAATCACAGACTCGAACTTGCAGTTGCCGATAGTGTTTCTGAGACTACTGGCATGAACCATTTTCATTCTTTCGTGGACAAGCTATACTCAGTCTACAGTAGATCAGCACTAAATCAGCAAGAACTCCGAAAATTGTCTTGAAGGAACTGGATGCTGTCTTGAGGAAAATTGGTCGTGTACTGGATGTGAGATGGGTTTCAGTTCGTTCAGGACTGTCTCCGCTGTGTGGGAAAGTTTTGAAGTTCTGTCGGCTCATTTTAAAGCTGCAGTAAGCTCTAAGCGGACTTCTGCTGAAAGAGCGACATACAGCGGTCTACTGAAAAGGCTGTGCTCGCCAGAATTTCTCATTGACCTCGGAGTTATGTACGATGCCTTATACGAACTTTCACTGCTGTCAGAGGTTCTCCAGAAACAGACTACTACATTGGTTTATGCAGATGAAGTGGCACGTAGAACAGTAAGGATTTTTGAATCCATGAATGAGAATGTAGGTACAAAGACTCTTGAAGCGCAGATAGCTGCCATGGAAGGAACATTTAAATCTACAGTGCTGACGTCGAATCCCAAACATGTAAAAATAAATCATAAACAATTCCTTACCAAACTCGCCAATCATATGAAAGAACGACTTTTTACAACCACTGCATCAAATGAGAAGGTATGTTCATAAACCTTGTACAGATTTTTTAAATTTTAATAGCTAGCCTAATTGTTTGTAATTAACGAGCAGAGGGGGGCGTTAATTTCAGTTTCATGTGTAGTATAAAACCGCAACTCAGAAGTATATACAAATAAATTATAAACATCTGCACTCCTGTCAGTCACATCGCAGGTGCATAGGCTAATGTAAATATAAGAATAGAAAAACACTCCCGCACAGTATATGTATTCTGCAAAATCTCACTTTTATTATTTATTTTATTTAATCCTACTCAAAACTACAAAACGTATATATATATATATATATATATATATATATATATATATATATATATACAGTTAAGGTTTCGAAAATACATTTTAGAAATGCTACCATTAATTTCAAATAGCTTATTCTTTCAGGCTTCTTCCGAGGTGAATTGCCAAAAATATGAAAGTCTTCTTTCTGAGCTCTTGGTCCTGGATCCACACCACTGGCCTGCAGAACTACCCCAGGGTTATGGCGAAAATGAAGTTGAAAGATTGTGTCAGCGCTTTCAGCTAAATGAACGTGTTATCAAAAATGCATTTCGAGATTTTAAGGAGAACAACGGAAGAATTCCAGATGATTTAGCTCCACTTATTAACTGCACACGTGTGATCCCGTGCAGTACTGCTGAATGTGAAAGGGGATTCAGCCAAATGAACTTAATTATAACTGATCAGCGTTCCAAAATTTTAATCAAACATGCTTCAGCCTTAATGTTTATCAAGCTTCATGGACCCCCTTTGAGACAGTGGAATCCAAGCCCTTATGTGACCACTTGGTTGCGACACAATCATCGATCCGCAGATGACAGCCCGTACACGGGTGGCAGCTCCAATTTCAGCGACTCCCCTGACGCTCTGTGGCAGTTTATAGTTGACTAAAAACAACCTGTGATTGGTAAGTGCAACTTTTAATTTTCTATAGAGAGGGGAGATTTTACAGAAATTTGTTAAGTAAAATATGTGTTATATTAATTATTAAAAAAAAACCCCAATTAAATCGTGTTAAATGGAAAGTGGGCATAACTGTTAATACCTCGTTAACTATTCAATTGATTCTCATTGGGACCGCTCCGGTTTTTTTTTTTTTACCACTACACCACTGCTCGAGAGGTATCGTTTTAATTAGCAGTAATTTGAAGTAAAGTGGTTGGTCCGGCGCTGTAGTCGAGAAGCTTTTTTCTTTGTTGTTTGTGGTTTTGGTGGTTGGCTTGCAGTTTAAAATATAAGTCCAGCGCTACCATTATCTAGAAACTCTGGGAGAATTAAAAGCTTTTATCCCCAGATCTCTCATGCACTTTTGGTTTTGGGTATTTCTGACTGAGTAAAAGATTTAGCAGTATTTCATTTTTGATTTAGTTGTTGGCCGTGTGAATGTATGATGTGCTTCCGAGGGTCAACACAGTGTTCAACGGATCAAGGTTCCAGTGTCGGCTGGCATCTAGCCTAGCTTCCTTTCCCGCTTTGCAGTCGGTGCCAGAGTTGAGAAGATTGAGTGAGATTTCGCCAAGTTTAAAATTAAATTTGTACTGATTTGGCTTTAACGGGATTTGTTTTTTGTTTGTTTTGTTTCCCATGGTTGCATAACTGTCATTGCTTAGGTGCAGCTGTGTTTTCTTTTTTTTATATGAATTTGTTCGGGGTTAAAGGAGTGCCTCTGTATAAAAGTAGCAGGACTTTTAAATTTTTTTTTCTTTTTTGTCTCACCGTTAATACTCAGACTGAATTCAAATAACTGAATTTGTTTTATCGTTTGCTCTCATCTTCTTTTGTTTTTTTTCTTGTTTGAAGTACTCTATTTTTGTTTTTTCAACTGCATTAACTAAAGTTTCTTTGTTGTCTTAATCACTGTTTCTGAGAGTGTTGACTGTTTTGATTAACATTGCTGTATGGTGATGGTGGGAATGTAATTGTGTCTATTATTTATGGGTGCTGTGTATATTAATACATTCTGCCTTGCTGCTATGTGCTCTACTTGCAGTAATGATAAACTTACCTTGCAATTTTTTCTTGGCTCTGTCACTCAATCCTTCTACTTTTAGCATTGAAGGGGCTTTTAAGTAGATTTGTTTAATATTGTTCTATATTTATACCATATAGGTATTGTCTTTAGGATTGGGTTTGTTACAAAGTGGTGGCCAGTACGGGGAATGGCGGCATAAGTTACTACTAATTTTTGGTGCGGTTTAGAAATACTGGTAGCCTGGGTCAGTTGTATGTGGTTGACAACCAAGTCAGTCCATTTAAAATGGCTGATCTAGAGGAAGGCTCAGAGCACAAGACAGTGAATATATCTGAGTACAGGACCTTGCGTCACTAGAATAGACCCTTTGGCAGAGATTTCTTTACTTGATTTATACATTAACAGACCTATTGACAATGAGTTAGAGGGAGTGGTTGAGGAGGTTTTTCTTGGCTCTGTCACTCAGTCCTTCTACTTTTAACATTGAAGGGGCTTTTATGTAGATTTGTTTAATATTATTCTATATTTATACCATCTATTATATTATTATAATTATATTACTTCGCAGACGCCCCCCTTATCCAGGGCGACTTACAATTATTACAAGATATTGCATTATTTTTACATACAATTACCCATTTATACAGTTGTTTTTTTTACTGGAGCAATCTAGGTAAAGTATCTTGCTCAAGGGTACAACAGCAGAGTCCACCTTCTGGGATTGAACCCACGACCCTCTGGTCAAAAGTCCAGAGCCCTAACCACTACTCAACACTGCTTCCCAATATAAATATTGTCTTTAGGATTGGGTTTTTTACAAACCGACAATATGTTTACCGGTTACAGACACGGTTCTGGAAGCTGTAACATTCACATTGTGGGTTTTCTCTGGGTACTCCAGTTTCCTCCCACAGTCCAAAGACCATGCTGTTCAGGTTGATTGGTCACTCTAAATTGCCCTCTCTAAAGTGTGTGTGTGTGTGTGTGGTGCCCTGTGATGGACTGGCGTCCCGTCCGGGGTGGAGTACTGCCTTGTGCCCTGTGTCTGCTGGGTTAGGTTCCGGCTCCCCGTGACCCTATAGGATTAAGCAGTTATGATAATGGATGGATGGATTATTCTTATTATAGAGTGTCACGGTGGCGTGGTGGTTAGCACTGTTGCCTCCGCACAGCTCCAGGGGCCTGGGTTGGACCTGGCCCTCAGGGGTCTGTCTGTCTCCATGGAGTTTGCATGTTCTCCCCAATGTCTTTGCATTGTGGGTTTTCTCCAGATAATCCACTTTCCTCCCACAGTCCAAAGACATGCTGTTTAGGTTGATTGGCGATTCCAAATTAAAAAAAAAAAAAAATACAACACATATTTCAACGAGCGGCAAGTTCAAACAAGAGCACTCCCACATACAGGACTGTAACAGGGGGAGACCTGTACTGACTCTTCTGATGTATTCAAAGTGCTGCAGGAAGAGGGCAGCAGCCGTTCATTATCTGCCTGTTGGCCATGGCAGTGACACGGAGAGGTGGGAGAGAGGGTGTGTGGGCTTTTCTTCTCTCCGAATGGCTGAGAGGCGGGTCTTGGGGGGATTGCTGGCCCTATTAAATAACATTTTGTTGTTCCTTCAGGTCTGCCCTTCTAAGACGTGCTGAGAGTGCGGAAGCTCTGGTCCAGGACCGAGAACAACTGGGAAAGAAATCCCAACAAAAAAGAAACGAAAAGAAAAAAAAATAGCGGTAGCGGGGAAAACCTTGGGCAGACCCCATAAGTATTTGTATAGCAGGCTGAGGGAGCAGCGAGTGTAGGACGGAGACCCGGGCCGTGTGTGTAGCGACGGTTGGGGTGAAGCTGCCGAGAGCAGCACCTTTTATTTGTAGTTTTGCTTACTGTGTTTTATTTTCCTTTTTCCTTTCGCCTTTTGATTATTCTTTTGTTGAGCACCTGTATTCGGTACCACCTTTGGTATTGTTGTAGTTCTGTCTGTACCATCGTTGGTAGGCAGACCGCAGTCAACAGCGCCCTCTGCGGGCTGAAAAGAGGTATTACGCACCCATAATAAAACTGGGCACCTGTGCGGTGTTTCAAGTTCATCTGTGTCTCCATTGTGTCAGTGAATTACCCACCACCCTTCTACATGTGGTGTTAGAGTGGGATTCACTGGCACTGCACCTGTAAGCAGTGCACACAGACATGGATGCCACCCAGTTAGCCGCAATGATGGATCTCCTGCGCCAGACCCTGACTGCTGCGGTGCAAGGGGCTGCTAGACTGGCGGGACCAGACCCCCGGTTGATAAGACCCACCAAAATGACGGCAGAGGATCGACCCGAAGCCTACCTTGAGGTGTTCGAGGCCCTGGTGACCTCTGCCAGGTGGGATCAGGCCCAATGGGCCAGTTACCTCTTGCCCCAGTTAACAGGGGAGGCACAAGCAGCGGCGAGGACGCTGTCTCTCGACCGGATGATGGACTACCCCATGCTAAAAGCCACCATCCTGAATCACGTGGAGGCCACACCAGAGGGATATCGCCGGAAGTTTCGGGAGGAGCGCTTCTCGCCCGAGGAACACCCCAGAACCATCACCCACCGCCTGAATGAGTACCCCCAGGGGTGGTTAAATCTGGACACGTCCACGAAAGCCAGGCTGGTGGAAGTCATTGTGGTGGAGCGGTTTCTGGAGTGTTTAGCTCCGGTACCACGACTGTGGGTACAGCGGCAGGCACCTCCCACTCTGGATCGGGCGTCGCACTGGCAGAGCAGTATCAGGCAGCCGAACCAATGCCAGCTAGGCTGCCTGGGCGAAGCACTGCAGGATCATCCACACCACTGGCCCCGGATAGGGCGAAGGGACTGGGGGGAAGGGGTGTACAAGGTTTTGGGGCGGTGGGAGCTCCCGGCCCGGGAACCGGGGCACGGTGGGGTCCCCCACAGGCTGGGGCGGTGTCGGACCGGGGTCTCGCACGGCCTCCTTACCGTCGAGCGTCTTTGATGGCTCCAGTATTTCCACCTCTTGCTGAGGCTCCAGGGCGAGAAACTAGCCCACTGCGGTGTTGGACGTGCCAGGAGGTGGGCCACCTCGCGCGGGATTGCCCGTGATGGAGTGTGACCTCAGCCGACCAGGTAAGCATGTTCAATTACCTCAGTCACTTCAGCAGACAGGTTTTGTTATTCCTGTGACAGTGGATGGTACAAAAACCCAGGCGCTCCTGGATTCAGGGTGTGGTCAGTCCCTAATACAGGATAGCCTAATTTCACTGGAGCATAAACAGTTATTGGGACAGGTGCATATAAAATGTATTTATAGAGATGTACGCTCCTATCCCAAGATCAGTGTGAATATAACTATTAGCCAGCAGGTGATGCAGGTGCAGGTAGGATTGTGTCCTCGATTGCCAGTACCAGTAGTTCTGGGACGGGACTGTGGGCAGTTTAAGGATTGGTTAGCTGCCCTGACAGCCCTGTATTCCCTAATGGCTAAGAAGGCGGAAGTAATTGGAGAGATCTTCCCCTTCTGTGACCCAACTTGGTTTTGCCATAGATTTAGACCCCGAAAAACTAAACAGGACCGCCGTGCCACTAAGAATGAGGGCTGGCAATGGAGGGAGTCCGAGAGGATTCAGGTGGGGGTGATTGGTAAAGAGTCTGGGGGGGAGGTCGCGGAGCCAGCACAGGGGTCTGGCTCGGCTGCCTCCGCTCAGGACCGACCCGACCCCGAGCTGGAAGCCATGGGGGCTGATTTTTTAGCTTGTTCCCGTGACTTCCGACTCGAGCAAGAGCATGACGACGTGCTGGGCAGGCTCTTTGACCAAGCAGCTGTGGTTAATGGTCATGTGGTTGAGCCCAGACGCGCCGCCACGTACCCTCACTTTGAAATTAATCGAGACCTTCTGTACCGTGTTGAAAAATTACCCCAGACGGGGGAGGTGCGCCATCAGTTGCTCATTCCTCAGCCCTTTAAGGAGGATTTGTTGCCGCTTGCTCACGCTATTCCCCTGTCTGGTCATTTGGGAAGGGACAAAACCAAAGCGAGGCTTGTGACACGGTTCTATTGGCTGGGGTTAGATGGTGACGTCAGACGTTTTTGTGAATGGTGTGGGGAGTGTCAAAAAGCTAGCCCTAGAGCCATCCCACGAGCACCATTGGTGCCTTTGCCCCTAGTGGAAGCTCCGTTTGAGCGTATTGGGATGGACATAGTTGGGCCATTCGAAAGGAGTGCGGCGGGATACACACACCTATTTGTTATTTTGGATTACACGACGCGTTATCCAGAGGCCAACGAGCTTGAGGTTTTCTCCCGGGTGGGGATCCCCAGGGAGATACTGACCGACCAAGGCACCAACTTTATGTCCCGGCTAATCCGCGGAACATGTAAGCTTTTGGGGATTAAGACCATTAGGACCTCGGTGTTTCATCCTCAGACCAATGGTCTTGTGGAGCGCTTTAATAAGACCCTAAAGAACATGTTGCGCAGATTTATTAGTAGTGGTGTGCGTTACTGGGACCAGCTGATTCCTCCCCTTCTCTTTGCGATCAGAGAGGTACCCCAGGCTTCCACAGGGTTTTTGCCATTCAGAGCTGCTGTATGGGCGGAGACCCCGGGGTGTGCTCGATCTGGTCAGAGAGATGTGGGAGGAGCAGCAGGACAATTCGACCAATACAGTCCGGTATGTGTTGGACCTGCGCAAACGTCTTGAGTCTGTTGGAAAATGGGTGCATGACAATTTGCAGCAGGTTCAGCACAGACAGGAGACACAGTACAACCGAGGAGCCTGGTTACGCACATTTCAGCCAGGGGATAAAGTACTTTATTATTACCCAGTTCTGAGTCGAAACTTCTGGCTAAGTGGCAAGGACCCTTTGAGGTTACACGCCAGGTTGGGAAGGTGGACTATGAGATCTGCCAGCCGGAGTGACGGAGAGAGAAACACATTTATCATATAAACCTCTTGAAGCCCTGGTTGCAACTGGAGGTGTTGGTAGCGGCGCAAGCAGATGACGTCCCAGATCTGGGACCTGATCTTTCTGTGTTGGGGAGAAAAGGGTCGGTACAGATTGCGGAAAATCTGACGCCAACACAGAAGGGTCAGGCTCAAGGTCTGGTGATGGAATTTCCTGATGTGTTTTCTCCCGTCCCGGGGCAGACTCGAGTAGCCCATCATCACATTGACATTGAGCCGGGGGCGCCAGTTTGCCAGAGGCCATACCGTATACCTGAACATAAAAGACAGGTAATAAAGACGGAAATTGATGAAATGCTTAGACTGGGGGTAATAGAAGAGTCCCAAAGTGACTGGAACAGTCCTGTTGTTTTAGTGGATAAGCCAGACGGATCAACTCGATTTTGCATTGACTTCAGGCGAGTTAATGAAAAATCGATGTTTGATGTGTATCCCATACCCCGAGTTGTTGGAGCGTCTGGGCATGGCTCATTTTATGACGACACTGGATTTAACGAAGGGGTACTGGCAGATACCCCTGACCCCAGAATCCAGAGAGAGGATGGTGTTTTCGACTCCCTTCGGGTTGTACCAATTTACGACCATGCCCTTTGGGTTGCACGGAGCACCAGCCACTTTCCAGCGGATGATGGATCGCATTTTGCGGCCCCATCAGCAGTATGCCACTGCTTACATAGATGACGTGGTTATCCACAGTGAGGATTGACCGAGTCATCTGTGTAAGGTAGCAGTGGTACTGCGATCCTTGCGGGAGGCTGTGCTCACTGCTAACCCAAAGAAATGTGCCATTGGGAAGAGTGAGTCGGAGTATTTGGGGTATCGAGTAGGGAGTGGCCAGATCAGACCGCTGATTGCTAAGGTGAAAGCCTTGGCTAACTGGCTGGTCCCTACGACCAAAACCCAGGTGCGCTCTTTCTTGGGACTAGCGGGCTATTATAGGAAGTTCATCCCGAGCTTCGCCACGCTTGCTGCTCCCTTGACAGACCTCACCAGGAAGGCTGCCCCAAATACGGTTCAGTGGATGGTGCCGTGCCAGAGGGCCTTTCTCGCTCTGAAGCGAAGGCTGTGTAGCAAGCCAGTGCTGTACAGTCCTGATTTCAGTAAGAGGTTCACCCCTGCAGACGGATGCGTCGGAGACAGGTCTCGGGACAGTGTTGTCTCAGGAGGTGAGGGGAAGCGAGCACCCAGTCCTGTTTATCAGCAGGAAGCTCCTTCACCGTGAAAAGAACTACAGCACCATCGAGAAGGAGTGTCTTGCAGTAAAATGGGCAGTCGAGTCACTCCGGTACTACCTCCTGGGGCGACACTTCACCCTGCTGACAGAGCCCAAAAGGAAGGCCTCAGAGATAGGCCGCGAACCTTGATTTTTAAGCTGCTGCGTTAAATGACCACCAGGCCATTCTCACTGGAGCTCGGACCAGTTCCACCCTGCAGATTACAGCAATGTCACAGCTCAGAAGAGACGGAACATGGCACAAGCCAGGAAACGTCAGATTCAGATGGGGGAGTAAGTCTTTCCTGATTTATCCAGCACTGGTTAAGGTGTTTCATGGGGGGAAACAATTGCTATTTAATATGCCCATGGAGGCTTATTTTACTAGGAAGAAAGTGACAGAACTTGAAATATTGTGAGCAAAGCTGGTCCCTTAGTACTACCCATTTCTTGATTGACAGCTGCATCATGGTTACCTTCCTTTGAGCCATCACTGTTTGTCATCTGCTCTCGAGTGGCTGTCGGGTGTTTTAGTGGGAGAGTCTGCTCCTCTCTGCTCAACTCTGCTGTGTGTTACAGACATGATCCCTCTGTTCTGCACACTCGCTGGGCTACTTTCAATTACCAGTAAGATATTTCAGTCATGTTATAGAAATTAGTATGATTATTACTGGCATCATTACTGAAGGGTGAACATTTTATTATTCTTAATATTCTTAAACTCTCTCATGTAATTTTCAAACTTTCTCTCTCGAACTCTGCTGTTGGCATAGCAGCAACCTTCAGTGAATCTTTCTATGCTGCTCTCAGCAATAGGTGGTGTCTCTCTAACTGGTACCAGGAGAGATAAGATGTTCCTGCAAAAGGTGCAATAAAGCATATAGCACAATATGTTACTCTTGTTCATCCGAGGTACAAGGACACAGATGGCATAGGGAGGTTCGGAGGATGATCTAAGGCTGACTCCCTAGCAGATGGATGAATTCCAGACCTGTGCGACTCGGACCTTTGTCTCTCACTTGTTACTGTCTTGCCCCTGGGTGGAGCACCATTGTAACTTGTAGTTTATTGGCTTATGTGCTCATCTTGCCTTGCTGCTAGGACCTATCCAGGGGGATGGTAACAGTGATCTAGTAGTAGTCTTGCATCGTTCATAATTCACTGAAATAAATAAATCATTTTCTGAACTGCTGACATCATTGTATTGTGATAAGTTTCATCAGTATGTCACCACAAATTAGAACACGAGTAGCGTATTGCATTTCTATCTCGGCTACAGTTGTCTTCTGTATCTTACTGATATTTATGTTTTCATTGTAGTAATGTGAGTAAAAACACGTCCTTACAACAGAGATGTAATACTACATACTGCGAATATATGCCACACTATAAATCAACATCTCCTCATATATACATTTTTCATATATATAAGATTGATTTGTATAATAAGATGGGATAAGGAAAATCTTACTTACGCTGCAAGAGGAGGACAACAACATGGAAAGAGAGCGTTAGGAGGAGGAGGTATCGTGTCATGAAAGTCTTGTGAATTATTTTGCACGACTGTTGAATTTGTTACTATGAGACCAATTAGGCTGATTAGTGCTCACTTTATTGTGCTTCACCAAAGTGTAATGACACGTAAGTCTTACACTTTTTTTTGCATGCACTTTTGGAACGAGCACAACCATGTGTCATTTGTGCATGACACGTCATGAATGCACGATAATAGCAGGATTTAAACTTGCATGTAAATACCACAAATGTCTTTTTTTTAATTTGGAGTCGCCAATTATTCAGTCCATCTTGCTCGTTTGGTTGTTAGTAGCTTATTGATCCCAGAATCTCATCAAGCAGCTTCTTGAATGATCCCAGGGTGTCAGCTTCAACAACATTACTGGGGAGTTGGTTCCAGACCCTCACAATTCTCTGTGTAAAATAGTGCCTATTTTCTGTTCTGAATGCCCCTTTATCTAATCTCCATTTGTGACCCCTGGTCCTTGTTTCTTTTTTCAGGTCAAAAAAGTCCCCTGAGTTGACATTGTCTATACCTTTTACGATTTTGAATGCTTGAATCAGATCACCGCGTAGTCTTCTTTGTTCAAGACTGAATAGATTCAATTCTTTTACCCTGTCTGCATACGACATGCCTTTTAAACCCAGGATAATTCTGGTTGCTCTTCTTTGCACTCTTTCTAGAGCAGTAATATCCTTTTTGTAACGAGGTGACCAGAACTGAACACAGTATTCTAGGTGAGCTCTTACTAATGCATTGTAAAGTTTCAACATTACTTCCCTTGATTTAAATTCAACACTTCTCACAATATATCCAAGCATCTTGTTGGCCTTTTTTATAGCTTCTCCACATTGTCTAGATGAAGACATTTCTGAGTCAACATAGACTCCTAGGTCTTTTTCATAGATTCCTTCTTCAATTTCAGTATCTCCCATATGATATTTATAATGCACATTTTTATTGCCTGCGTGCAGTACTTTACACTTATCTCTATTAAATTTCATTTGCCATGTGTCTGCCCAGATCTGAATGCTGTCTAGATCATTTTGAATGGCCTTTGCTACTGCAACAGTGTTTGCCACTCCTCCTATTTTTGTGTCGTCTGCAAATTTAACAAGTTTGCTTACTATACCAGAATCTAAATCATTAATGTAGATTAGGAATAGCAGAGGACCTAATACTGATCCCTGTGGTACACCACTGGTTACCTCGCTCCATTTTGAGGTTTCTCCTCTAATCAGTACTTTCTGTTTTCTACATGTTAACCACTCCCTAATCCATGTGCATGCATTTCCTTGAATCCCTACTGCGTTCAGTTTGAGAATTCATCTTTTATGCGGGACTTTGTCAAAAGCTTTCTGGAAATCTAAATAAACCATGTCGTATGCTTTGCAATTATCCATTGTCAATGTTGCATCCTCAAAAAAGTTAAGCAGGTTAGTTAGACACGGTCTCCCTTTCCTAAAACCATGCTGACTGTCTCCCAGGATATTGTTACCATATAGGTAATTTTCCATTTTAGATCTTATTATAGTTTCCATAAGTTTATATGTAACGCCCCTCCCACTCCTGTTAGTGTATGGCGTAAACAACACCTAACTAACTGTAAGTGGCGAGGCCTGGGTTCCCAATACTTATTTAAATTACAATTTGTCTGTTATTAATATATGTGTACTGTTTCTTTAATGCGGTGCCTCCACCTATGTAAGGGACATCTAAATACACGTGCACCCCCTAATAGGAATTATTATCAAATATTAACCCCAGTATCCACTCACACAACACACACCAATAGAAATAAGTAAACAATTTACTCAAATAAATGGGCAATAATAAGGTATTTTCAATAATAACATAAACACACAATAAACAAAGGCTAGGTATTAAAATAAATATAAGCAAAATAATATACAATCACTATTACAAATAATATATTTACTCTTAAATAATATGCGTTGCTATGCAAAATAATTAAACTCTTGCACTACAGTGGGCCCACACACACATGCACACACGTGTACTCACGTGTACTGAACACATGCACCAATATAAAAGAAATAACACGTTGCAGGCCTGAACCATCGCTCGGGAACGTAGTGGCAATAATAATAAAAAAAAAAATGCCCCTTCACTTATTTATGCCAAATAAGCAACAAAATTATACTTTCAAAAAACTGTTTATTGAATGCTAGCAGTACTCACGACCAGCAACACAGTTCCGTTTCTTGCTTCCAAGGTAAGTTCGTAGAAGGACACAATAAACACAACGACAGCTGAAAAATCTTCCAACGTGGCCAGAGGTACTCGGGGCTTTCTCCTGGTCACCCGAGGTGCTATCTGGGTCTCAGCAGCAGTTCCAGACGCCAGCAGAAAAGTAAATTAATAATAAACAAAAAAGACTATACCATAAAATGGTGACTAATTTCTCTCTTGTGAAATTACAGGTAGATAGTACTGTCTACAGCAAACGTTTGGTTTACTGAAATATATTAGCCTCTTATACAATGCTAATAAAGTACAAAATATATCGTTTAGATAATATTTCTTTTACTATAAAATTTTTCTTTCACTCCCTCACGTTGCGTCTGTTCCTTCACACTCTCTCGAACCTCCTTTATCTCTCCCACGTTGCGTCTGTCTCCTCACACACTCTCGAACCTTCTTTCTCTCTCTCGCACAAACCCAATCAAAACGCTAAGTCCCACCCCCAAATTCCACTACCTGTTGGCTAATTGGTTCAGAGGGGAAACCTGTCCAATAGAATTGTGTTTAGGTGTAGCGAACTAGTAAATGTGATTCTGGTGCATTCTAACTATGTTACAAAAAATAAAACATTTATTTAAAGGAATAGCGCAAATTTGCAGCAGGGCTACATATATATAATAGAAGTCAGGCGTATTGGTCTGTAGGTACCTGGTTCGGTTTTGTCTCCCTTTTTGTGGATCAGTATTACATTTGCTATTTTCCAGTCTGTCGGTACAACCCCTGTGTCAAGAGACTGTTGCATGATCTTGGTTAGCAGTTTGTAAATAACTTCTTTCATTTCTTTGAGTACTATTGGGGGGATCTCATACGACCCAGGGGATTTGTTTATTTTAAGAGCTCCTAGTCCCTTTAACACTTCTGCCTCTGTTATGCTAAAGTTATTTAAAACTGGATAGGAACAGGTCGACATGTGGGGCATGTTGTTCGTGTCCTCCTTTGTAAAAACCTGTGAAAAGTAATAATTTAATGTATTTGCTATTTTTTTTCTTTGTCTATGATTTTGCCATTTGTGTCTCTTAGACATTTAACCTCCTCTTTGAATGTTTTCTTGCTGTTATAATATTGGAAAAACATTTTGGAATTGGTTTTAGCCCCCTTAGCAATATTGATTTCTATCTCTCTCTTGGCCTTTCTAACTTCCTTTTTGACTTGTGTTTGCAGTTCCAAGTACTCTTTCTGTGTACTTTGTTTTTGGTCCTTTTTAAACACTTTGTAAAGTGCTTTTTTCGCTGAATATTTTTTTTTATTTGATCTATTAAACCATTTTGGCCGTTTTGTTTTAGATTTAGATTTGTCTACTTTTGGGATGTAATTGTTTTGCGCCTCTAGTACTACATTTTTGAAAAACAGCCATCCCTTTTCTGTGGATGTTTTCTCTATTTTACTCCAATCTACTTCTGTTAGTCTCTGTTTCATACTTTCATAGTTTGCTTTTCTAAAATTGTAAACCTAAGCTTTAGTCATTACTTTTGGGGTTTTACAAATCACTTTGAATGAGACCATGTTGTGGTCTGAGTTTGCCAGTGGTTCTCTGACCTCTGTTTGTTATTCTGTCTTCGTTATTTGAAAAGACTAAATCAAGGCATGCCTCCCCTCTAGTCGGTGCCTTGACAAATTGCTTTAGGAAGCAGTCATTTGTCATTTCCACCATTTCAATTTCGTCCGTCGTGCTGCCCATCGGGTTTTCTCATTTTATATGGGGGAATTTGAAATCCCCCATTAGTATGGCTTCTCTTTTGCTACACGCATTTCAAATGTCATTGTATAACAGATTATTTTGCTCGGCGTCTGAATTTGGCGGTCTATAGCATGCTCCTATTATTATGCCTTTTGAATTTTTGTTCATTATTCTGACCCATATTGATTTGGCGAGGTTTTCTTTGTCCAGATTTAACACCTGGGCTTCAAGACTATTTCTTATGTATAGCGCTACCCCTCCGCCTCTTCTGTCCTGCCTGTCTTTCCTATACAGTGTGTACCCACTAATATTATATTCATCACCTTGTGCTTTTTTAATTGTTTTTAAATGCTTACCACAGCCTGTTCCTTTACATTTTGGTGAGATTAAAATACATTGGAAAAAAGTCTTTGTTGTTTTTGTTTTTAAATGCTTATCACAGCCTGTTCTTTTACATTTTGGTAAGATTAAAGTACACTGGAATGCAGGCAAGCCAGTAGTGTCCAGACGCAAACACACGCACTGTGGAATTGTTTATTTTCTGGTGCTGGGAAAGTTAAAGGGGAAGTAGCACTCTATATAGTCACTTCTGCGTGTTGCAAGCACTCTATATGACATTTTCACTGACATTTTCTTTTTTTTGAAAAACGATTCAGGGTGACCGATATAGAACGAAAATGACATCAATAATTCCGGAAAGTGCCGGAAAGGGCAGAGCATGCTCTGAACGCTCACAAAGTTTCAGCGACGTCAGTTCTGGAACCCGACAGACAAGGCCAACACAAAAACTGATGATAGCGTACCAGCGACTGGTTTGGATTACAAGATTTGCATCCGGGACAAATTTTACCGATACAGACTTTAAAAAATATATATAGGCTCCCGAGTGGCGCATCCAGCTGAGGCGCTTCACAGAAAGTGCAGGTGTGCCCTATAGCCTGGAGATCGCTGGTTCGAATCCAGGCTATGCCATCGCCGACCGTGGCCGGGAGTCTCGAGGGGGTGGCGCACAATTGGCCAAGGTTGGCAGGGTAATCCTTGTCTCACCGCGCACCAGCGTCTCCTGTGGCGGCCGGGCGCTTGTGAGTTGGCTGCGAGTTGCTGGCGGAACTACGTTTCCTCCGACGCAACAGGTCCGGTAGGCTTCGCTGTTGGCTTTGCAGTGTGAAAAGAGGAGGTCGGCTGACAACATGCGTTTCGGAGGACACACATGCTTGCCTTTGTCTTTCCCGAGTCGATACAGGAGTTGCAGCGCTGAGACAAGGTCTTAAAAACAATTGGATATTCCAAATTGGGAGAAAATGGGGTAAAAACAATTTTCGATTCCAAATTTAAAAAAAAATATATATATATACTGTATATATATCGATATATTCATGTGATAAAGAGAGAAAGTCGATGTTGTAAATCTCCCTCCCGATCGGAAAGGACGCTGTGTAAGGACGGTGGTATGCTGCCTCCTAGATGGACTGCTTTGACGGTAGGCAGAAACCGGAAGGTGACCATATTAGGGGGAGCGCCTAGTTGCATGTACCTGGAATGACTCCATTGCAATCAGCTGCGGGACAGCCCTCTATTGGAGAAACCATGGCAACGGGTTGTTTGCAGGGAGGGCTTTGTGGGTACAAAGGGGAAGCAGCTACGTCAATACGCTGCCTTGCACTGACGTGTACAGACAGCCGGAGCCTGTACTGTTTATCGTTTTGGTTTGTTGTTTGTGTTTGTTTCGTTGTAGAGGAGGAGTGAGCCGCGGACCAGCAGACAAGAGTGCGTTTCTGCACAGCACAGCACAGCACCGCACCGCACCACTCACTGGCACTACGTTTCCCAGGACTCGAGCGCGCACACTGCCGTGCACGGTAGACGGGGGACGGACAAAGTCTAGTTTTGTTTGTTTTTTTGTTTGGGATTGAAAGCCTGCCGTGTACCCCCCAATACCATCGTTGGTAAAGGGGTGGACTACTTTTGTTATTATTATTTGTTATTATTAAATACACTGACTGTTTTTGGGAGAAAACACAGTTTGGACATTCTTTTTTCATTCACTGTTCCACTGCACCTGACGACAATTCATTATTATTACTATTGAATATTACGTATTAAAAAACCATCGCTAAGTTAAGTGCACTGTGCGTTTACAAACAG
Source organism: Huso huso (assembly GCA_036884735.1). Taxonomy (NCBI): domain Eukaryota; kingdom Metazoa; phylum Chordata; class Actinopteri; order Acipenseriformes; family Acipenseridae; genus Huso; species Huso huso. The sequence continues at coordinate 13,878,450 of CM072675.1, read as the reverse complement.
CTAGCCTACGGGCCTTGCATTCTTCAGATTGCTGTGGTTGCTAAACACTGTAATTTATATTCGTAAAAGTCGTATCATTGCAACGATTTAACACAAATATCATTGCAAATAAAAAAATAAATTGCACGACAAATGTAATGGTTTTCTGATGTCATAATTTATCCCATATACAAAACAGTGCATGTATTTATGGTTTTATGTCAAGCATGCATTTCGCTTTCGCTAATCTTTACCAAGAAAGCCTACAATATAAAGTATCTAGCGATTACACATTTAAAATGACAACTCTAGTGAGAGTTTACCACGCCTTTGTAAACTATAAATTAAAAGTTAACTGCTATTATTATTATTATTATTATTAAATAATAAATTGGAAAGATTGCAATAACACAGTCTGTTCTGAATTAAAGTTTACAAACTTATTTTTATGATTAAAGAATAACAGACTGATTTTTATTCAACATTTGTGTTCATTGAATTTCCTGATTACAGAGACAGGTAGGCTGCAGGCTGCAGTGTGTATGTCACAAGGCGAGGGAAGACTGAAATGGAATACTTAAAAGTGGACGACTAAGCCAGCATGTTTTTTTTTCCATGCAAGTTTAAGAAAATATTAACAAAACAGCCTATTCAATAGATCGACAGATCTCTGGGAGGGGAGCCACACCACTTCCGATCCAACCAAGAATACAATGCCAAAAGAATATTTCAACACTTTATTTAAAATCAGTCACAGCAAATAGCATTCATCAGTTCCAAAGCTAGGGGGCGCTCACATTCGTATTCTAACCCAAGATAATACAACTATGTCCTCCAATTCACTGTCTGGCAACCACCAATTTAGGTGGGCCTTACAAGCAGCCAGCATATGTCAATCACCCATCCCTCATACATGGTGTAACTAGAGAATTGTAAATATACAGTATATATATATATATATATATATATATATATATATATATATATATATATATATATATATATATATCAAAAAAGATATGCAAAACGCAAATGGGGCATTAGTTATCTTGTAGGATCCCATTTAATGAGAGACAATTCATCGTTAAACCAGCTGAGACAAAACACTGGGAATTTCTCTGCTTCAGTTCAATGCGCAGGTATTTTTGCAATCGAGAACAGCTTCACCACTGAATTCATTTTGGGGACGTTTGAAGATTTTGCATGCGAAAAAGCAAGAAGGAAGCCTCTTTAACTGTTTACACATCTGTGTATAGATAGTCAATGTCTCCATGTAAAATGTGTCTCACTTTCCCGTGTATGTGTAGCTATACGGTGCGGTAGAGTTAGCGTTTCAAAATATAAATGTATTTTGTATCTTGCTCTTAATTGTATTAATAATTGTACTGTGATTATTGAAATGTACTTTTTTGTATAAGAAATAAATAATAATAATAATAATTGCTTCCCAGTGACAGGTTGTGATGATCACCTTGTGCTTTTCAAATAGTTTTTAAATGCTTATCACAACCTGTTCTTCTACATTTCGGTGAGATTAAAATAAATTGGAATGGGGGTAAGCCAGTAGTGTCCACATGCAAACACACGCACTGTGGAGTGGAGTCTTTGTTGTTTTTGTTTTTAATGCATATCACAGCTTGTTACAGTGGTGCAACTAGCAGGAAATGTTGGGGGCTGGGCAAGTCAGTTTGGAAAATAGGAATTTACCACGGTTTACGAAGACGTTAACTCTTTGGTTTTTAAAGAATGGATTTCTTCCCAAACTTGTAATTAAAATATATAGACCTACTCCACGCTCCTGCTCATTTTCTGACCTAATTATACAAAGTACTGTCTGTAAAAATTAATGAAAGAACAAATCGCATAATAATAATAACAAGTGCATTATGTGATTGCTGTGAATCTTGGCTTAAGTTAGTTACCGCAGCATGCACGGAGCTCAATTTTGTCCATGACTGAAGTGAAATTGTACTTTGATTTTTTTGATAATCGCTCTCATACCTATCCTTATAGTAGGCTACTGCTTACACGTTAAATATCTAAAGCCCGCCGCACACAGCCCGACTCAAGCTGTCCTGACTCATCTCATCTCAACTGGCCGTACAGAGTTTGGATGAATCGTATCAGTGTGCGTGCCCTTAAAACCAAGATTATGCAGATTCCAGTCGGAATGTCTTCAGATTTGAAGATTGAACATGTTGAATCCTTTTCAGATGCAGTTTCGTTCAGATGTGATCAGTTTGTCTGTGTGTGGTGGTTACCGACCAAGACTGACTGAGACCGATTAGTCATAAGGGTGTCAACCACTGGTGAAGCAGGTTTAAGTGACGTAGCTTGTCATGTAACTTGTCATACAAGATGGCAGGATATTAACAGCTTTAGTTCCACAGGTAAAAATACATTAGTCTTGAATTGCTCCGAGTGTCTCGAATTCAAAAATACCAGATATATGCACATTTGAATAGTTTTTTAGGCATTTACTAATCAAAGGTAAATGATCACAAAAAAAATAGCAAATATATTAAATGATTACTTTTCACAGGTTTTTACAAAGGAGGACATGGACAACATGCCCGACATGTTGACCTGTTCCTATCCAATTTTAAATAACTTTAGCATAACAGAGGCAGAAGTGTTAAAAGGACTAGGAGTTCTTAAAATAAACAAATCCCCTGGGCCAGATGAGATCCTCCCAATAGTACTCAAAGAAATGAAAGAAGTTATTTACAAACCGCTAACCAAGATCATGCAACAGTCTCTTGACACAAGGGTTATACCGACAGACTGGAAAATGACAGGCCTGAACCACACTGCAGAGAAAGGCCTGAACCGCACTGCAGAGATAGGCCTGAACCACACTGTCCAACTGCAGTCCTCGTGGGTCACCACTGCAGTGTCTTCTGGTTTTTGCAGCAGCAACCAATCACCTGTCATCTTCTTTTAAATAATCATCAATATGCAAAATATCCTGATATTAAATAAAGCAAGGAATGTTTCCAACTACAGTGTGCCTGATTTAAAAGGGTTCCGGACTCCTGTCTGTACGATCTTGTGTCAGTAGCTGAGGTGGGATTTGAACCGGGGACCTCCTGGTTACTAGCCCTTTTCTTTAACCACTGGATCACACAGCCTGTTATGCTAAATAACTTTAGCATAACAGAGGCAGAAGTGTTAAAGGGACTAGGAGCTCTTAAATAAATCCGCTGGGCCGGGTGAGATCCTCCCAATAGTACTCAAAGAAATGAAAGAAGTTATTTACAAACCGCTAACCAAGATCATGCAACAGTCTCTTGACACAGGGGTTGTACCGACAGACTGGAAAATTGCAAACGTAATATCGATCCACAAAAAGGGAGACAGAACCGAACCAGGTAACTACAGACCAATAAACCTGACTTCTATTATATGTAAACTTATGGAAACTATAATAAGATCCAAAATGGAAAATTACCTATATGGTAACAGTATCCTGGGAGACAGTCAGCATGGTTTTAGGAAAGGGAGATCGTGTCTAACTAACCTGCTTGACTTTTTTGAGGATGCAACATTGAAAATGGATAATTGCAAAGCATACGACATGGTTTATTTAGATTTCAGAAAGCTTTTGACAAAGTCCCGCATAAAAGATTAATTCTCAAACTGAACGCAGTAGAGCTTCAAGGAAATGCATGCACATGGATTAGGGAGTGGTTAACATGTAGAAAACAGAAAGTACTGATTAGAGGAGAAACCTCAAAATGGGCGAGGTAACCAGTGGTGTACCACAGGGATCAGTATTAGGTCCTCTGCTATTCCTAATCTACATTAATGATTTAGATTCTGGTATAGTAAGCAAACTCGTTAAATTTGCAGGCGACACAAAAATAGGAGGTGGCAAACACTGTTGCAGTAGCAAAGGTCATTCAAAATGATCTAGACAGCATTCAGAATTGGGCAGACACATGGCAAATGAAATTTAATAGAGATAAGTGTAAAGTATTGCATGTGGGCAATAAAAATGTGCATTATAAATATCATATGGGAGATAGTGAAATTGAAGAAGGGAACTATGAAAAAGACCTAGGAGTTTATGTTGACTCAGAAATGTCTTCATCTAGACAATGTGGGGAAGCTATAAAAAAGGCCAACAAGATGCTCGGATATATTGTGAGAAGTGTTGAATTTAAATCAAGGGAAGTAATGTTAAAACTTTACAATGCATTAGTAAGACCTCACCTAGAATATTGTGTTCAGTTCTGGTCACCTCATTACAAAAAGGATATTGTTGCTCTACAAAGAAGAGCAACCAGAATTATCCCGGGTTTAAAAGGCATGTCGTATATGAATCTATTCAGTCTTGAACAAAGACTACGCGGTGATCTGATTCAAGCATTCAAAATCCTAAAAAGTATAGACAATGTCGACCCAGGGGACTTTTTTGACCTGAAAAAAGAAACAAGGACCAGGGGTCACAAATGGAGATTAAAGGGGCATTCAGAACAGAAAATAGGAGGCACTATTTTACACAGAGAATTGTGAGGGTCTGGAACCAACTCGCCAGTAATGTTGTTGAAGCTGACACCCTGGGATCCTTCAAGAAGCTGCTTGATGAGATTCTGGGATCAATAAGCTACTAACAACCAAACGAGCAAGATGGGCTGAATGGCCTCCTCTTGTTTGTAAACTTTCTTATGTTCTTCTTATGTTCTTATGATCAATTCACCTTTTTATTATCAATCGACTGGCAGCCTATATTTTCTTACTGCGCTACAGAAGTAACCGGTGTGTCGATCTCCAATAGGTCACAAATCACAAGCCCCTAGATCCACACGCTGAGAAAAAAATACCAAAGTGAAAGTTAAACACTGCCTTAAACGTTTGCACGGTGTAAATGATCAATAGGTAAATTAATAGGCTAAGCGCTTCTTTTGGTTGCCCCGTGGCGCTGTCTCCGCCATCTAATCAGCATACGATGCCATGCATAATGTGAGGGTCGCTATGTTGGGCTAAGTTAATACAAAAATGTGTACAGGGCAGTATTAAATCTGCATACATAGTAATCACCAGGATCTAGTTGTGGTCCGTCTAATTCAGTCTTAGCAGTGTGCGACACCCAGTCGGGAAAAACTCAATTGTGACGTCAAACCAAAACTGAGCACAACAGATCACAGAATCTGTGCATACTCAGATGAGTCGGGGCGGCTTGAGTGCGGCGGGCTTAACAAACACTTCTCGAGTTGCAATAACATTTGTCAAACAGACACTACAAATTACACTTACAAAATTAATTTTAAATTATTTATTGTTAATGTATATTACAGCATTCCCTTATCTATCGTTATACTGTCATCCCATCTACTTATTTCTATAAATTTATACTTACAAAATCCATTTAAAAGTTTTTATTTTTTGTTAATATATCCGATCTACTTATTCCCTGGGCTCGATCTACAAATTCTCTAGACGTAGAACTAGCGATGTTTGCGTAAACGTTAGAAACAATGGAACCTCCCCTTTAAATTCTAGACTGCGATCCACTTTTACCCCGGTCTACTTTTTCCCCAGGACATCGACCCTGTTTTACAGCTCTGAGATTTACCGATTAATTATCTGAATCCTGGCTTGTAAAGGTTGACAGAGCAGCCGTTAAAGTTGGCTTGACTTGTCTGACAAAAAAATCTGACAACTTTCGTTGTTTTGGTTTACTTTTGCCAGTCTCATCTTTTTCATTCATGTTTAGCCAACTTGTTTGATCAATCTGAGAATGTTATACGTGCATTTGCACATATTACGTACAGTATTTTCGGCAACAGTCATTGGACGAAACGATCACATGACTGTTACCAGCTTAATCGGGTCAGGTGATATTAATAATATGGAAGTATTTAGAGCAGACATGGGCACCAGGGGCAGATCGTCCACTAGGGGCACTAGGGCGCCGCCCCACCATAGCAGAACATAAGGAAAAAAATAAAAAGCATAAAAAACGACTGTGAACATTTAAGTGCTTAATTCTGACATTTACTCATGTTCTTAGTTGTTATTATCCACAGCAAATGTGCATTCTATTGGAAAAAAAAGTATTTATGCCAAATCGCTGGTTATGCTTATCGTATGCCTCTTCTCCTGGTTCCGGGGGGTCGCGCCCGGAGGATGACCATTCATGAGCATGCGTAGTTATGATTTTCGGACGAAATTGTGCCTAGCTTTTCGCTGCTCGTATTAATCCCATTTGGGGCGGCGAATTTAATGCCCAATGGGGAGTCTATGCAGTTACCACCTAGACACACTATATGGCGGTTTATAAAATATTGCTATATTTATCAAGGCGATTAATGTTGTAGCCAAATAGCAGCCTCAGAATAAGAACATTAAACAAGGAGAAAGAGAAGAAGTAGTTTGTAGCTCACAGCCATTTTTGTTAGAAAGTGAACAATGACAGAACAAGAAAGGCCAATGAACGCCGTGCTGTCTACCACCTGGAAGTTGGTTACTTATTCCCGGTTCCTTATTTGCGATGTAGTTGACAAAGCAGCGCATCCTTTTTCTATGTGTTTTAACTCACTGTGGCAATGTGCCCCGCCCCTGTGTGTGTTATATGTTGTATGTTGCGTGTGGTGTGTTAAATGTTGGTGTATTGTAGTTGGTACACGGGATATAAATGGGTGTGTGCAGCACGAGTATTTAAATTGTATAATTATATTTAGGCACGGGATTGCACTTCACTTCACGTGCATTTAAAGTATTTAATATGTGAGCACGAGGTTGCACGTAATTAATTCACGTGCTGGGATTCAAGTGAATAATTAATTAGTAATTGAATCCCAGCACAACAGTATAAATAGATGCACGTTTCATTCACTCGGGGTTGGGTGTTCGAGAGTGGAGAACGGGTGAGAGAGAAGGAAAACGTAAAATTAAGTAAAAGCGTAAATAAGAAGTGTTTTTTTACTCACCGTGTTTGTTTGTCTCCGTGCACCATTTGTTAAGTGTTAGTTCATTTTGTTTGTCTGTTTATTTTGGCTACAAGTGCCGTGTCCTGTTTTGTGTTCTGTTTAAACCTTTTACTTTGTTAATAAACGCTGAGTGCTACCATTTGCACTCAGCTTCTCATCACCACCGTCTGTCTGTGTGTTTCTCTCTCTGGTCTGAGTTCCTCCCTGCAGCCAGCCTGTCACACTCACTTACACATCTTGCTCAATTAATATATTGCCACTATTTAAAAAATAATCGCTCCTTCTTTAAAAAAAAAAAAAGAAAAGAAAATATTAATAACAAATCTGTATCAGCAGCATAGCGGTTCCCTGTATTACCCGCTTGTTTCGCCCCATTTAACCCACCTTAGACGCCTTGCTCACTAAAAATCCAGCTATCCCTAGATAGGTTATGAACCCCTCTTTGTAAAAACACTAATGATTTTAGTGAGCAAGCCGTACCCCACGATCAGCAGCACCCCAAAATGTAGCCGATTATAACCTATACAGAACGCATTTGGGCACATCTTTTGATGCCCCATTTACCCCCATTAGACGGCTTGCTCACTAAATATCCAGCTATCCCTAGATAGGTTATAACCCCCTCTTTGCAAAAACACTAAAGATTTTAGTGAGCAAGCCGTACCCCACGAGCAGCAGCACCCCAAAGTGTAGCCCATTATAACCTATGCAGAACGCATGGGGGCACGTCTTTGGATGCCCCATTTACGCCCCTTAGACGACTTTCTCACTAAATATCGAGGTATCCCTAGATAGGTTATAAACCCCTCTTTGCAAAAACACTAAAGATTTTAGTGAGCAAGCCGTACCCCACGAGCAGGAGCACCACAAACTGTAGCCCATTATAACCAATACAGAACGCATGGGGGCACGTTTTTGGATCCCCGGTGTACCCCCTTAGACGGCTTGCTCACTAAATATCGAGGTATCCCTAGATAGGTTATAAACCCCTCTTTGCAAAAACACTAAAGATTTTAGTGAGCAAGCCGTACCCCACGAGCAGCAGCACCCCAAATTGTAGCCCATTATAACCAATACAGAACGCATGGGGGCACGTCTTTGGATGCCCGGTGTACCCCCTTAGACGGCTTGCTCACTACATATAGAGCTATCCCTAGATAGGTTATGAACCCCTCTTTGCAAAACCGCTAAAGATTTTAGTGAGCAAGCCATACTCCACGAGCAGCAGCACCCCAAAGTGTAGCCCATTATAACCAATACAGAACACATGGGGGCACGTCATTGGATGACCCATTTACCCCCCTTAGACGGCTTGCTCACTAAATATCGAGGTATCCCTAGATAGGTTATAACCCCCTCTTTGCAGAAACACAAAAGATTTTAGTGAGCAAGCCGTACCCCACAATCAGCAGCACCCCAAAATGCAGCTCATTATAACCAATACAGAACGCATGCCAGAAAAATTACAGATCAAGGAGTTGGGCCCGGATCAGCCAAATATTACAGTAAATCAGCAAAGCAGCGACAGGGGGAAATTGTACAACCGGACATTCTCCAGAACATGGTACGAGAAAAAGCCCTGGCTGTGTGGGTGTGCAACACGCAACGCTGTCTTCTGCATTCCACGTCTGCTGTTTCGGACAACTGCTTCAGATCTGGCCTGGACCGAGGGGTGAGCGACATGAATCACATCTCGGAAAAGACGGAAAAGCACGAACACGGTAAAACACATATGCAGAATGTGGTAAAGCTAGCGATGTTGGGCAAAGTTAACATAGCTACCCAACTGAACAGGTCATTGAGAGGTTTGCCTCCCAGAAAGAGAGACGGGCAAAGTTTCTTTATAGGTAAATGCCTGACTGTTTCTGATCCTCACCTGTGTGATTCTGTGTCAGCTGAGCAAAATAATTAATTTACACACACCATCACTCTCACACACTCACTCTCAATCACTCAATCACTCACACTCAATCACTCACTCACTCTCACATACAGAACACATACTGAACTATACAGTAAAAATGTTGGTGATGTTTAAATGTTTGAGTTATTTGAGTTTTTGCACGTTTGAGTTATTTATTTTGGATTTATTTATTTGAGTTCATGTAAATGTTATTTATTTGAGTTTATGTAATTGTTTGAGTTATTTATTTCAGTTTTTTATAGTGTCAAGTTGAAATTTTGATAATGTTGATATAGCCTATGTTTAATGGCTGATGTAACTTAAAACGTGAGTATCGATGTTTCTTAAGAAACTGCACAGACGCCATTTCTTAATCAGTGTTAAGTTTATTACATACATGCAGGGAGTCTGGTCCCAGGTACAGGACAAACAGAATACTCGTTTTTACAATCTTTTGCATGACATTAAATACCCCTCTGTATAGATGGTCCACCTCCTCTTTCTCTGACACTCAACCAATAGAAAAGGTACAACACATTATCCTGTTAATTTAGTGTGAGAGTGTGTGTGTGTGTGTCTGTGTGTGTAGTCTAGTGTGACGACCTCTGAACTCAGTGCATTCTTCAGACCCCTGGTGCCAAAAAGGTCCATACATCTGGTTTTTGTCATCTTCCTTGTTCCTATCTCTCCGTTTTGCCTGAGACCCTTTGATCCCAGTGGCATTATCTCTTTGGATCTCTCTGAAGTCTTAGAGCCTGGCCCCTTCTGGTCCCCCTGAAGACTAGCTTTATGACCCCCTCATAAACCAGCTGTATTTTCTAAGCAAAAACCTGTTTAACTAGTTTTATACCCCAGTGGACTCCCCGAAGGGCAAATGTCTTTCATGTCAGGGCTGGAGGTCAAAGGACTTGTTTGTACAGCCTTGTGCTGCTGGCCAGTCATTTGCTTTGACACAAAAGAATCCTTTCCAGTTGTCATAACTTCAGGGTAACTTCTCTACCATATTGCCTTCAATTTACTTCTAATGTGCGGTTGTTTAAATATAGTTAAATATACGTTAACTTGGTGTTTTTCTCAGCTCTCTGCTACCATCCATTGCTCAATGAAGCTGCTATTATTTCTTGCTTGCTCGGAGTCAATGCAGTGCAAGTATCTATATACCCAGAGTATATAGCCAGCCTTCATCTATTACAGCAGTGCTTGCATTTTTGGAACTAACAGTTTTTTCTATCCAATGTTAAATCACTTTTCAGAAAAATAACATGAATACAGCTGTCATTCCTCATGCGTAGCAAACTGCTATTCAATACTTGTTCCATGTTTTCCAACAATGGCTATAGCCTATGGTTAATGTAATGTGAAGTTGATAAGTTAGTTGATAGTTTTAATGTAATAATATATTTGTTTTTTTGACCCATGGGGGTGTGTATCCGTTTGTGTGTGTGTGTGTGTGGGGGGGTTGTCAGGTTTCTGCCCCACCTTACAAAAAACCCACCAGCCGCCACCGACGGGCACGCTAAATATAAAGACCCTTGCTAGACTAGGCTGCCCTTATAAACATTTTTATAAAATATAATATATATATATATATATATATATATATATATATATATATATATATATACAGTGCCTTGCAAAAATATTCAGACCCTGACCAATTCTCTCATATTACTGAATTACAAATGGTACATTGAAATTTCGTTCTGTTTGATATTTTATTTTAAAACACTGAAACTCAAAATCAATTATTGTAAGGTGACATTGGTTTTATGTTGGGGAAATATTTTTAAGAAAAATAAAAAACTAAAATATCTTGCTTGCATAAGTATACAACCCCTGTGCTGTGGAAGCTCCCAGTTTACACCGATGAAAGAAATTGCCCTAACGAGGACACAATTACCTTACCATTGGCCTCCACCTGTGAACCATTAAAGTTGCTGTCACATTTTCTGGATAAAAACCCCACTGTTGAAGGATCATTGGTCAGGCTGTGAATCTGAAGGAAAATGAAGACCAAAGAGCATTCTACAGAAGTCAGAGATAAAGTAATACAAATGCATAGATTAGGGAAAGGGTACAAAATAATATCCAAGTGTTTGGATATCCCAGTGAGCACAGTTGGATCAATAATCAGGAAGTGGAAGCTGCATCACACCACCAAGGCACTGCCAAGAAAAGGCCGTCCCTCAAAACTCAGCGCTCAAACAAGAAGGAGACTTGTGAGAGAAGCCACAGAGAGGCCAACAATCACTTTGAAGGAGCTACAGAGTAATGGTGGAGTAATGGTGCACCAGTCAACCATATCAAGAGCTCTGCATAACACTGGCCTGTATGGGAGGGTGGCAAGAAAGAAGCCGTTACTCAAAAAGTACCATCTGAAAGCACGTCTGGATTTTGCCAGAAAGCATGAGAGTGACCCAGCTGCGATGTGGGAAAAGGTTTTGTGGTCAGATGAGACCAAGATAGAGCTTTTTGGCCAAAACTCAAAGCGCTATGTGTGGTGCAAACCTAACACTGCCCATGCCTCAAGACACACCATCCCTACAGTTAAGTATGGTGGTGGCAGCATCATGCTGTGGGGATGCTTCTCATCAGCAGGGACTGGGCATCTTGTTAAAATTGAAGGAAGAATGGATGGAGCAAAATACAGGGAAATACTGCAAGAGAACCTGCTTCAGTCTGCTTAAAAACTGAAGCTTGGGAGGAAATTCACCTTTCAGCAGGACAATGATCCCAAGCACAAGGCCAAAGCAACATTGGAGTGGCTCAAGAACAAAAAGGTGAATGTCCTACAGTGGCCCAGTCAAAGTCCTGATCTCAATCCCATTGAGAATCTGTGGCACTATTTGAAAATTGCAGTCCCAAGCGTCGTCAACCAACCTGAACAACCTGGAGCAAATCTGCCAAGAAGAATGAGCCAAAATCACTCCGACACCGTGTGCAAACTGGTACATACCTACCCCAAAAGACTTAAAGCTGTTATTGCAGCGAAAGGTGGCTCTACCAAATATTAATGTGTGGGGTTGAATACTTATGCAAGCAAGATATTTCAGTTTTTTTTATTTTTCTTAAAAATATTTCCCAACATAAAACCAATGTCACCTTACAATAATTGATTCTGAGTTTCAGTGTTTTAAAATAAAATATCAAACAGAACGAAATTTCAATGTACCATTTGTAATTCAGTAATATGAAAGAATTGGTCAGGGTCTGAATACTTTTGCAAGGCACTGTGTGTATATATATATATATATATATATATATATATATATATATATATATATATATACACACAAAGTGTTTATAGCAGAAAGTCTAAACTGTTTTTCTGATCGTTTTATGGGGTATTGCCTGATTAGCCCCCCCCCCCTCGGTGCACTATTGGCTTGTTGTTGTACGTTTTTGTGAAAATAAAATTAATGATACAGAATATGATGATAATTGCATAAAATGGGCACCGCTTATGTAGGCTACTTACTAGTGAATTCATTGCCTGCTTTGAGAAGTATGAATCTGAATCAGTCTGGAGGGTTCATAAATTGACAACATCCGAATCCCAAAATAAAAATCCCCCGCCCCAAGATTGTTGCAATAATTATGAATAATTGAATTCGCTGTTTCTCATACACTCTGCACCGCGAAAGCCAATGATCACAATCGGGAAGACGAGAATAATTTCCCTCTCTGACGTCACCAAGCCGATTAGTCACGGAAATACCCAAGCGTGAAAAATTCACTTTTTAGCCTAAAAATGAACCATTTCTTAACCCTAAAATTGAAAAAAAAAACGATTCAAGTCTGTTTTAGAGGTATAAAAGAGTAGTTTGTCATAAAGTTAGGTAGTGGTGTTTGGGTTGACCTCTAACTTTGCGACAGTTCATTAATTCTCTCTATATAAGAACTTCAGGTCCATGTCTCTCCCTCTCTTGAGAGTTGTTTTTCCTCCTTCCTCCTCTTCTGATACTGTCGTTCCTGCACCGGTTTCCCGCTGGGGGGGAGTGATCTCACTTCTCTAGCCTCTGGGCATATCATCTACTCACTACAGGCACTCGTACCAGCGGGACCCCCGGCCACACAAACTGTCCCGTCGCAGCTCGTGCGCTTTACTGTCAGTTTAATCTCTCCCCTATTGTGTTCCTTCTTTTCTTTTAGCCGGATACTGTGTCCCTACTAAATTCAATGGGATAGTGATCACACTTCCCAGCAGTAAGCTATCTTTTCTATTTTCAGCAATGGGATAGGGATTCTCTCTTCCTGAGTTTCTTTCAAGGGCTCCATCCGGAATCCGTTCGGCCCCACTGAGTCGGGGCCTCTGTCTCCTCCCCCATATGGCATAGCATCCGCATCCAAGTCTCTCGCTCGACTCTGGCTCTGAGTATGGGGTACTAACTTTTATGTTTTCCAGGAATCGGGGGTCGCCCAGACCAGCCTTCTGTCATCAAGGCTTCTTGATCACAAGTCCGAAACCTGCTTTTCTATCCACTATCATCCCTTTATAAAGTAAATGGCACTCTTCCTGGGTGACATAAATCACACTAATCACTGCACGTTACCTTCTATTACTCGGAGCTGTCCCGTGAAATGCTTATCGCTATTCTACATTTCGGTGAGATTAAAATAAATTGGAATGCAGGCAAGCCAGTAGTGTCCACACGCAAACACATGCACTGTGGATTATGAAGTATTTGTTGTTTTTGTTTTTAATGCATATCACAGCTTGTTATTGTACGGTTTTGTGAGATTAAAGTACATTGGAATGCAGGCAAGCCAGCAGTGTCCACATGCAAACACGTGCACTGTGGAATTGTTTTTTTTCTGGTGCTGGGAACGTTAAAGTGGAAGTAGCACTTTATATACTGTCATGGATTTCTAGATTACCCTATGATATAAGAACTCTTATTGAAATACTCAAAGGCTATCTTGTTTACCCTCTTGACCCCAGTATGACTGGGAAATACTGGTCTGCTTTTTCAAGGCCCATCTAAATTGGGATAGTGGCTGGAGTACCTGTGGTTGCCAGACGGTAAACTATAAGCCATAGCTGTACTCTTCAGGGTTAGAATAGGCTAGTGAGCGCCCCCTGTAATTGATTATTGTTATTTTGTGTGACATTTTAAATAAAGTGTTGAATTATATTTTGGGTATTGTGTTCCTGTCTTGGTTGGGTGTGAGGTCAGGAGTGGTGTGGTTCCCGTACTATAGTGCTTACTGACCTGTGTGTAATTTTAGATCTATTGAATACTTTTTATGTTAATATTCCAATAATTTTGAATGGTTAAAATCCATGCTGGCGTAGTCAGCTACTTTATTTAGTTAATTTCAGCCCTCGTCTTGTGACAGAAGCACTCTATATAACATTTTCACTGACATTTTTTTTTTTTTTTTGAAAAACAATTCAGGGTGACCGATATAGAACGAAAATGACTGAAATTCATCAATAATTCAGGAAAGTGCCGAGCACGCTCCGAATGCTCACGAAGTTTCAGCGACGTCAGTTCTGGAACCCGACAGACAAGGCCAACACAGAAACTGATGATAGCGTACTAGTGACAGGTTTGGATTACAAGATTTGCTTCCGTGGCAACAAGTTTTACCGATACATTTTGAACGTCAGACAAGTAGGATACCTTAAAAAATATATATATATACCGATATATTAATTATTATTACTATTGAATATTACGTATTGAAAAACTGTCGCTAAGTTAAGTCCAGTGTGCGTTTACAAACAGCTAGCCTATGGGCCTTGCATTCTTCAGATTGCTGTGGTTGCTAAACGCTGTAAGCAAATATATATTTTTTATGATTAAAGAATAATGGATTGATTTGTATTCATTACATTGGTCTTTTGAACATTTGTGTTAACATTTGCAGTGTGCACACACACCACAGATGCAGTGCCAGAAAATGCGTTTAACATTAACACTGTCCCCGCAGACAGATGTCACTGATCAGCTTATGCATTTTAATATCGATCACTTTATAGTCATAGCCAACATAAATAAAATCATTAAAATGATCTAACTACTGTTATCATACTGTGGAAATTTTTCGTCCATTTTTTTTTTCCCCAAGTTTTTTATTTTGGGATTCGGATGTTGTCAATTTATGAACTCTCCAGACTGATTCAGATTCATACTTCTCAAAGCAGGCAATTAATTCACTAGTAAGTAGCCTACATAAGCAGTGCCCATTCCATGCATTTATCATCATATTCTGTATCATTCATTTCGAAGAAACGGGGACAGTATAGTGCTGATTTTCTGACATTGCATATATAGGCTTTTTTATATACAGACAGTAGACCTACATATAATATGACCAGCACCTAGGGGTGCTCTTGGAAGGCTAGACATTCTCTACCACTCTGCAATTAGATCTGTGACAGGTGCCCCATTTAGTACACAACAAAGGAAGACACAGTCGCAAACGGGCCGCCAAAATTGAAATTAGAAAATACAAAAAAGCAGAAAAAGATTTAAAACGAAAAAAAGACACGAATGGAATTTCGATTTCAGTAAGGTAAGCACACGCCTTTATAAAATATTCACTGCTTATATTATGTGACTTGTTGCCACAATGAATGTATATGGTTGATATAATAATATGTTTTCTTGTAGATTTATGTTATTGCTTGCTTGGTACAGTAAGTAGAGTTGGATAAAGGCGTCTGCTAAATGTCTCTGCAATAATACAAATAGTTTTTTTTCGCATTACATTTTTTTTACATCCTGTAAAACTAGTTGCATGACTCGCTAAATAAGTCACAGAACGCCACTGCTTTTAGCATTTAAGTTCAATATTATTTATCCATTTGTTGCTGAACTGGCAGATGATCCAAATCCACCACTTCAGTGTTTGCAAGCCTCTTCAGTCATCTGTTTCTGAGCAGATCAAATATCTTACTGTTGTAGACCTCTTCCGTGTTAAAGTGCTCAGTTACCCCACAGCAGCTATACAAGCAACCGTTTTTTCTAAATGGGGTTACATAAGTAATTATTTTGATCTCTGTCATGTTACGTCACCCTTTGCTTTAGATTATTTCCAGAACTTTAGATTTCTTGGAAGCAATTAAACCAATAAACTTGAAAGCCAGTGCATTGTTTAGACGTCATCACTTACGAATGCAAACCACCCACCCCAGTTTACTTAAAAGGAACAGATCAGAAGCCAATCTGTCACAAGAAGCCCAAGGTTGCTGAAGTCTGCCATCACCAACACAAAGGTAGGTTTTATCTATTACCCAAGAATAAGACACCAAAGGATGTATTTTCCTCTGTGTGCAAACTGTGGGATACATGCAAAATATTTTATAGATTGATCATTTTTGAAGTGTTTTCTACCAAGACATTAAGACATCAGCACTTTTTTTTTGCAAAATATATATTTATTAGTATTTATTTATTGGGCAGATGCCCTTATCCAAGGCGACATACAGCTGTTACAAAATATCACATTACAAAAGAAATTGCACTAGAGTTAAGGGCACGTACAATAACTAGGGTCCCGGAAAATTCACGGTACTTTTTGAAAGAAAAACACATTTCACGAAAGTGCCATTTTATTTATATAAATTATTTTTTCTATTTTTCTATTGTAAGTTGGCTAAAATTGATTGCATCAAAGAACATCACCAGGGCTGAAACATTTTAACATTTAGCAGTAAAGTCGACTATTAGAAATGTACATTGTAACGTTTGAACTTTTAAAACATCTGCATGCAATGTCCCCTATTCGTAGCTCTGAGCGTGATCTTCTGCTGAAATAAATTTCACTTTTTTTTTGTCAGCTGTCGGCATTGTTTTTGTTATACATTGTAAGCTAATGCATCTGCAAAATTTAAACAAGTTTCTGAGTAGCATGTTACGTCATTGTACATTATGAGGAATCCTTGCAATCATGAAGCTGGTGTTCAAAATCAGTATCCCCTTGGATATCTGTATCCTGTGTTGATTGCGCACGCACACCGCAGTTGTTCGCTGAAATTTGAAATCTGAAATCTGAAATCTTTTACTAAAATACAGAATAGATATTTTCTACAGGGTGTTTGAGTAGCTAAAATAAGTACTTGAATAAAACGATGAATGAGTCCTTTTACTCACAAACACCTTCTGAAGAGACGAGATGACAATCCCCCAGTCTCGCGCAAAAATGTGCGGGTCCTTTGAGATAACAAGTGAAGATGACGATGAGGTGAAAATGAAAAAGGACGGTGAAGCCTCGGTTCTCGACCGCTGAAGTGTTGTTGCCACACTGATTCCAACTAACTGGTTTATTTAATTTTCTATTATTTCCAAAAATGTTCACGTAGTTGTGTTTACTCCGGATCGCTTACGGACATCCTCCATGTCGCTTCACAGAATCCCAACCGTTCTAGAACTTTCTTTCTCTAAACTTTGTAGTGGATTTATTGTCCTCTATCTAAAGAGACTCAGGATTCAGGTTGATTATCAGCTCCAGAGATTTGAAGAAAGGGTTACATTAGATTGTATACTAGTATTGAGTGTTACAGGGTAGGGTGTGTCTCTAGCTGGGATATCACAGATGTTTGTGATAAGGCCTTTTGTTCATTAGATGTGGTTCCAGCTGTGCTGGATTCTACCATAATCAGTTTGCCCTGGGCAGTTCTTTCCTGGGAGGGGTGTAAATCATTTGATCTGATGGGGTGTCGACTGTGGTGTAACTTCTCTCTTGTCTCATGCAATCCTCCATTATCACAGCAGAAGATAGAATCAGAACAGAGACAGTCTCAAAAAAAATATATATCCGGTGAAGAGATTTCACGGCAGGCAGAATTTTCCATGGCCCTAGTAATTAAGAGCTTGTATGACTAAACAATTACAATATAATTCAGATTGGTAGAATTATTTAATGAGAAATTGGATGCTATATATATATATATATTATATATATATATATATATAATTATGAAAGAATAAATATTCGTGTAGAAATCAGGTAAAAAAAAAAAAAAGAGTTACTTTTTTTGTATGCATTGCCTTTGAATCGCAGAGAAATTGCCTGCCAGTCCTGCCTATTCGGAGAGTTTTGGGGTTTAACCCGAATGCAGAGATAAGTTTGTCATTCAATTGTCATGAATCTTGGTATTAAGATTATTTAAATGTATTTAGTTTTTTGGTCTTTGTTAAATTTTTAATTTAGGACTGAAGTTACTGTATATTGTACCCCAGAGTTATGAACCTCAAACCTCAAAAATTGAGGTTTTTTGTTATTCTGAAATGCTCTTCACTCCTCAGATGGCATGTATCCAAAGCTTTGCAAATGTTCGTGCTGATTTAGTACTTAAAATGAAGATACAGACTTTATATTAAATGTAAATGCATCCAATTCAAGGCAGCACGGTGGTTAGTGCTGTTGCCTCACAGCTCCAGGGGCCTGGGTTCGATTCCCAGTCTCAGGGGTCTGTCTGTCTGTGTGGAGTTTGCTTGTTCGCCCCGTGTTCACCTGGGTTTTCTCCGGGTGCTCCGGTTTTCTTCCACAGACCAAAAACATGTTGGCTAGGTTGATTGGCATTTCTAAATTACTTGACCCCTATTTTCTCCCCAATTTGCATTAGCCAATTGTTTAAGACCCTCTCTCACCAATGCAACCCCCACAGTGACTCAGGAGAGACGAAGACAAGCGCACTCAAGCGTCCTCCAAAAACGTGCTTCAAGCTGTCAGGCTGCCTGCTTTCTTTCACACTGCAAACTCAGCAGAGCCTGGATTACCAGTAAACACTAAATTAAAATGATTTTTCCTGTGGGTGGCCGGGTGCCTGCGAGCCAGCTGTGCCGTCATCGGATCTGGGTAGCCCTCCGATGTGATAGGTCCGGTGGCCTTGCTGTCGGCTTGCATTGTGATAGAAAGCGGCTGGCAATACTGGGGTTGCAACGGTGAGACAGGGTCTTAGAAACAATTGGCCATTTCAAATTGGGAGAAAAATGGAGGTAACTGTCGATTCCAAATTTGAAAATAATAATAATAATATTTGCCCCGCAGACACTGAAGCCAAAAATCTGAACAAGCCTTGGTGCTATTATATATATAAAAAATATTAAAACAGGAACCATTGAGCAACAGGGAACCAAACATCCATGCAACAAACTAGCAAAATGGAATGTCTAATATAAATAAAAGCCTGGATTAAAATGCAAGACTATATTGTTACTTTGAATTACGGTTCTATTGTTGGAGGTAGAATCAGTCACTCACGGACAGCACTGGTAACAGACCCCCCCCTCTGTCCCTCATTAGCATTTAAGAGGAGAAACAACTTCATCAAGAGACCAACTAACATTGAAGAACACTGCTGAGAATCAACCATGAAGACTGTCCTTGCATTGTTGCTTCTGGCTTTCATTAACAGCCGTACAGGTACAGACACCAAACCTTTATTAAATACCTTACAATTTATTCTGTTAAAGTAGTATACTGCAAATATATTTGTGCCAAAATAGGATAGTTAAATAATAATGATATAATGAAACCAGGCTATTTCAGAACAAGTATGTTGCTTTTTTATAAGGATCATTATGGGGTAAAAATGGTGGTGAAACTTAAAAACGAGTGTGCGAACACAAAAAAAATGTATGCCTTAGATAAAAATGTGTGTCGGAAGTCATTTCTGGCATAATCGTTTTTATTTTCCGGCACACATTTTTATTTCCGGCATACATTTTTTTGGTGTTCACACACTCGTTTTTAAGTTTCACCACCATTCTGTATACATTGCGCTTTTTAGTTTTGCGCACCACTTTTTTTAAATGTTCACCTTGCCCTTCCAGGCCACCATACAAAATGGAGCACGTAGGTCACATGGTTTTTCAAAACTCTTCTCCTCCGAAACTGCTTATGCTAGAGCTCTGAAACTTGCTGTACATGTTTATGAGGGGTCAATCTTTAAAACTTATTCAAAGAAAAAGTTTTCATCAATGGCGGCCATGTTTATGACATCAGAGGTCAAAAGTGTTGATAACTCCTTATAGAATGCAGATAGGGCCACTGTTGCAATGGAACACATATAGGAACTCATATGTGTTCTATCAAAAAAAGTCATTGCCTGTGACCTTTGACCTCTCACGATAGGATTATCACTATTGTTATTTCTTATCGTCTGCCATGGTTTTAACAGCCCATAACATGAAAACCGTTGCACGAAAACTCTCACCGTTTGGTATGGTGGTACATGCCTATGGTGAGTTGACCCTGAAAAAATGGAGCAAGTAGGTCACATGGTTTGGCAGCCATATTGGATTTTTGGTAACTCGTTTTGAAGACACTTAAACAACAAAAAACATTGCTGCTATTGCCCTCAAACTTCTCACATATGTTGATGAGGGCACACCCTGAAAAAAAAACAATTACACATATCACGTGATGTGACGCGTAGCCGGCATTTCTGGATTCTACATTTTAGCTTTAAAATGCAACTCCTCCAGAACCGCTGGACCGATTTGAGCTGAAACTTTCCAGGGGTCTTATTAAACATGAGAGCATCAAAAGTTATTCAAATGGTGAGTTTTCGTCAATCCAAGAAGGCCGACATGGACCACTCTTGCTTATAACTCCTTAGAGAGTGCAGATAGGGTCATGGTTACTATGTAAGACATATAGTAAGCCATACATGCTCTATCGAAATATGTCCATGCCAGTGACCTCTGACCTCTCCAAAATGTCAAAACTTTATAGAGTGTAGATAAGGCCATAGTTACTATGGAACACTTATAGTAACCCATGTATGCTCTATAAAAAATGTATTGTCTGTGATCTCTGATCTTTCCTAACAGTCAAATGGCTTATAACTCATTAGACAGTGTAGAAAGGGCCATGTTTACTATGGAACACATATACTAACACTTAAATTTCGCTAGTGCCTTGGAAGCCTTATAGTCGCTGGCAACTCCAGTTCCTGTATATTGTCATGAATGAATCTAAAACCTGTCTTCCCTTGTACAAGCTGCTATCGCAATGAAGTGTATTAGCAGAAAGTTTATAAGAATTTGGAGCTAAGAGAATATAGTGCAGAAATTAACTTAAAGTAAGAATTTTAGTCAAACTAGAATGGTACCAGTCTGTCAGGCATACCGCAAGCTTGCAAAAGAGAAGGTAATTAAAATTGGTAACCCTTGCTTATAGTACCAGGCGCAAAGTGATGTTTGGGGGTTTGGAATCCAAGGTTTATATAATGAGCGATCTATTACATATAAGAAATATCCCTTGGAACAAATGAGGGGGACTATAGCATAGGACCATGGAATGCCATACATCTGAGAAGATGCTTACAAAAGAGTCTTCTATCAATGATGGATGACCTTGATAGAAAAGCAGGTGGTTCAGAATTTGCTTGAACAGGATTTTTGTAAAAGAAACAGAGAGAGGTCACTTTTAGTTTAAAGCACTGAATAGCTCAAATGAGACTGTTATATTTTGATTATGTTCCTAATTGACTGAATTTAAGTGAATGCTTGAATATATAGTTACCTGCTTAAGAAGTTTTCTATGAGCCTTCCTCCAGCCTCTATCCAATATATTTTAGTTAATTGTTAAACCACATCTATGCATTTAACGAAGCCAACCAAATTAGGGGAATGTCTTTTGATGTTAAAAGGGACATCTATATATTTTTTGACTTAGGATTGGGATAATTACATCGATACAGGTGTTATATATTAAATCACATCTTTCTATGTAGTTTTATGTACTTGTACTGTATTCACATGCATGATGTGTTCAGGAACTCTCTGGTAATAAGAAAGAATCTGATCAGTTCAAAAGTTCACCTTACATATTTCAGAGATGTAGGAGAGGTGGACTAGGGGATGATGGCTAATTAATCTTATGAAGGGATTACCGGGTGTTTTAAAAATGTTATTCACTTGAAGGACATGCACTGTTAAGGCTGATTAATGTTTAAGACTTAATTGAGATTTCTGACGCAAGAAGCGAGGCAAAAACTCTATAAAAACCGAGGTAAAATCAGTCAAGTATCACCAACTTGCTAACTACAAGCTGATGTGATCCATGCTCTGAAGATCTCTGATCGAGCTGATTGCTGTTGGTGTCGTGTTCAGAAGTCTTTGCCTTTGAAGACAGTTCCTGTCCTTACCTTATACTCTACACTTTCATATATTATTGGGGAGGTAAGAACTATTTGGAATATATATATATATCTCCTATACTGATGCATTGCTATAAGGTATATGACTTATGTTTTAGTCTATGAGAATGACATATTGGATGTTTTAGGACTTAGCGTTGGGCGTCTTTAGTTTTATGCATGCGTAGCCTTAGAGCAAAACATGTTGTAACCATAAAATGTATTTGAAGTATTAATGCTAACAACTGTTAAGGCACTGGTCTGCCCAGTTTGCCTGTCAGTTGGGATTCGACGTAGTCTGTAACTACTCAATCCATTTTTTAGCAGTTAATAAACCGAAGGGGTACTAATACTACTCTGATTCATTAAAACTTCAAATCGAATGAGTCGGTGTGAATTTCTTGATTATTAAAAGTCATCTGGATACGTTGCAAGCCCAGTGCACTAACAATCCACTTACAGGAGTCCGAAACATCCTTATGTCCCCCTGAACGTCTTCCCTGAGTTTAAGAGTGTGCTTAGAGTATATATATATATATATATATATATATATATATATATATATATATATATATATATATATATATATATTGTAAGACAGCAGGGAAGGGGTTAATTTCCTCCCTGCAGGAAAACATGTGAAAATGCACTCCCAGGGCAATTGTTAATTGATTTATTGTTTAATTATCCCCTGCACCTGGGCGGCAATTGTAAATTAGAGCCAGGTGCAGGGTATAAAAGAAAAGCTGTCAGTTTGCTCAGGGTTGCTGAGGAGAAGGAAGCAGAAAGAGGTGCTCAGCTTCGTGGCAGTCGTGAGGTAAAAAGTGTCCTGTGTTAAACCTGGGTGGGTTTTGTTTATTGTTTGGTGGGGAAACGGCCTAGCTGTCCCACTTGTAGTCAGGGTGTTCCTGTGTGTTAGTTGGTGCTCGTACAGGAGCTAGGTGTTTATTTTGTTTATTTTGTGTTTATATTGTTCATTAAAAATAGTGCAACTGCGCTTTAAACTTAATTTCTGTGTGTTGGGTCAGTTTTTAAAGGGGCAACGAACCCGAGTGAGTTGCGGCTCGGTTACAATATATATGTGCAAACCTGACAATATATTTTTAATTTTGGCAACTTCTTATGAAATATTCTCAATAATAATAATAATAATAATAATCTTTAGACTATATAGTGCCTTTTTTAAATAATTCTCAGAATGCTTAACAAAAATAAGGGAACAGATAAAATGGCAATCGTAACATAAGATTGGGTATACAAAATACTAGCAAAATAGAAATAAAGAATAGAAAATCAAAAAGAATGCCAATTTAAATAGGTTAAGTATTATTATTATTATTATTATTATTTATTTCTTAGCAGACGCCCTTATCCAGGGCGACTTACAATTGTTACAAGATATCACATTATTTTTTACATACAATTACCCATTTATACAGTTGGGTTTTTACTGGAGCAATCTAGGTAAAGTACCTTGCTCAGGGGTACAGCAGCAGTGTCCCCTACCAGGGATTGAACCCACAACCCTCCGGTCAATAGTCCAGAGCCCTAACCTCTACAAGGCGAGATTTACAAACAGACAGGGACTCAGAAACTCTGATCTCGATGGGCAGTGTGTTCCACAGCCTAAGCGCATATGAAGAGAAAGTCCTATCACCCACTGTTCAAAGTTTGGTAGAACTGGTACAAATGTTTGCTATTCTAGCCTTTTTTCCTGTCCAGCGGTGACGTGAAACTGAAATTGATCTAAATTTTAAAACGGCTTGCCATACTAGTAGCCTACTGTATACACCCGAAAAATGGCAAACACACACCTTTGCATGAATCACAGAACCGTATACAGCCATGCTTACAGTATGACAGGAAATATTTTGTTTTTAAAATCATTTTCTCACAGCAAAAGGCAGATGTCTTGAGCTCTGCGTTTCTATCATGGCCAATCTCCAGAGAGATGCCGCCCTGCAGGCTGCGAACTTCTCTGTCTAATGGCTGTAGCGATGTGTGTTATGCATTTCTTGTGTGATGTATCTTTTACATGCAGTTGTCTGTAATTAACTAAATAAAAGCGTGTCTGTGTCATTGTGACTAAGAAATCTTTTCACTGTATTGTGTGTATTGTGTTTTGTTGTTTTTCAGGGGACGCGCTGTCCTGTTACACATGCAAGGCTCTCTCCAGTACTGAATGCAAGCAGAAAAACCAGATCTGCTCAACTGGAGACACCTGCATGACAATCGTCGCCACAGTGGGTAAGTACAGATAAGAACCAAGCAGCCTTTACAGCTCTGCAATTCATAAACACGTTTAAGCTGTATTCATTTTTTCTATCCTGTTTTCATCTACATGTACAGTATGCAGCTTCCTTCATGTGTAGGGCTTGACTTTTTTGGTTTTTATTTTCCATCTCCCTCCTTCCCTTTAAACCTTAATTAATAGTTGTTATAGGCTTAAACTTTACCTGCATGTCAGATTACGAGAAAGATTATTTAAATTAGAGAATACAAATGCAAACTATTACAAACTAAAGCAGTGGAAGTTAATATGCAAAATTCATCTTACATTGTAACCGGATCTTCCGACACGATGGGTCTGGTTGGCTGCGCTGTCAGTGTGAAAGAAACCAAGTGGCTTGACAGCACATGTTTTAGAAGATGCATGAACTTGTCTTCGCATCTCCTGAAGTCACTACGGGAGTTGCAGCGATGAGACGGGGTCTTAAACAATTGGGGAGAAAATGGAGGCAAAATAATTGGCGATTCCAAATTAAAAAAAAAAAAAAAAAACTCATAAATGAACACTTCTGTTTTTCAACTGTTTTTTTCTCGATCTGCTTTAATTATGGAAACCTGTTTTTTTTTTTTTTTTTTGTCTCTCTGTAGCTGGCGTTGAAGGCGTCTCAAAGAGTTGCACCACAAAAGCTACCTGTGACGCTGCTAATGCTGCTAGCTCCACTGTTAGCACTGCATTGGCCAGTGCTAAAGTGACATGCTGCAGTACAAACCTCTGCAACGCTAGCACTGCACCTGCCGGGCTGAACAGGTTGCTTCTGGGGGCGTCTGTGGCGCTGCTTGTCCTGTTCAGAAAGGTTGCAGCATGACACAGCAAAAGCATCAAGTACTGTTCTATGGAAGGCCATCATCTGCGTCAAAAATGCATCGTGTAGTTATACACATTTTAAAATATTCGTTGCATGTACTCTTTTGGACTAATTAGAACACAGAAATCAGTATGTGTACCAGGTGTGTTACGTATTTCCTATGTTGTCATGACAAACCACCATGGTAAAATGACTTGGGCAGTCTGATTGGCCAAATGAGTACATGTAGTTCAATTTAGAACGCGTTGAATATCAAACTGCTACACTCAGGCCTGGACCAAATCAAAACTTTTACCTATCTGCTAATCGCAAAATTACAAACTTGGTACTGATGATAGCGGCTTTTTTGTTTGTCAGAAGGTTATTCCTTCTACCCCAGAGGGCACCCCCCACTGCCATTAAAAGTGCTGGGTTTGTAATGTGCGATTAGTGGGTGGGTCAAAGTTTTGATTTGGTCCAGGCCCTAGTCATTTATTGTGAACGTGTACAAGCAGAAATGCATTTTTGACCAAAGAACAATTAAGTACATTTTCTTGGTGAGTTTTATTTTTTAAATTGGGTAGAATTATTTAATGGGGGAAAAAAAAAATGTGTTAAATCTGGTGATTTAATATATACAGTGCCTTGCATAAGTATTCACCCCCCTTGGACTTTTCCACATTTTGTAGTGTTACAACCTGAAATTAAAATGGATTTAATTGGGATTTTTACCATTTGATTTACACAACATACTTAACACTTTGAAGGTGCAAAATATTTTTTTATTGTGGCACAAAAGTTAATTAAACAAAAAAAAAAAGACATTTGTTGGTTGCATAATTATTCACCCCCGAGTCAATACTTGGTAGAAGCACCTTCGGCAGCAATTACAGCTGTGAGTCTTTTTGGGTAAGTCTCTACCAGCTTTGCACATCTGGATCCTGCAATTTTTGCCCATTCTTCTTGGCAAAATTGCTCAAGCTCTGTCAAGTTGGATGGGGACCGTTGGTGAACAGCAATTTTCAAGTCTTGCCACAGATTCTCAACCGGATTGAGGTCTGGGCTTTGACTGGGCCATGCTAAGACATTCAGGTTCTTGTTTTTAAACCACTCCAGTGTAGCTTTGGCTGTGTGTTTAGGGTCATTGTCCTGCTGGAAGGTGAACCTCCACCCCAGTCCCAGGTCTCTTGCAGACTGAAACAGGTTTTCCTCTATAATTTCCCTGTATTTGGCTCCATCCATCTTGCCCTCAATCCTGACCAGTTTCCAAGTCCCTGCCGATGAAAAGCATCCCCATAACATGATGCTGCCACCACCATGCTTCACCATGGAGATGGTGTTCTCAGGGTGATGAGCAGTGTTGGCTTTGCGCCACACATAGCGTTTTGCGCTAAGGCCAAAAAGTTCAATTTTGGTCTCATCAGACCAGAGAACCTTTTTCCACATGTTTGCTGTGTCTCCCACATGCCTTTTGGCAAAATCCAAACGGGATTTGATATGGGTTTTTTTCAGCAATGGCTTTCTTCTCGCCACTCTTCCATAAAGCCCAGCCCAGTGGTTAAAGAAAAGGGCTTATAACCAGGAGATCCCCGGTTCAAATCCCACCTCAGCCACTGACTCATTGTGTGACCCTGAGCAAGTCACTTAACCTCCTTGTGCTCCGTCTTTCGGGTGAGACGTAATTGTAAGTGACTCGGCATCTGATGCATAGTTCACACACCCTAGTCTCTGTAAGTCGGCTTGGATAAAGGCGTCTGCTAAATAAACAAATAATAGTTGTCCCATGGACAGTTTCTCCCATCTCAGCTGTGGATTTCTCCAGCTCCTTCAGAGTTACCATTGGCCTCTTGGTTGCTTCTCTGACTAATTCCCTCCTTACCTGGTCACTGAGTTTTGGTGGACGGCCTTCTCTAGGCAGAGTCGCAGTTGTGCCATATTCTTTCCATTTTTTAATAATGGATTTAACGGTGCTCTGGGGGATGTTCAAAGTTTGGGATATTTTTTTATAACCCAACCCTGATTGGTGCTTCTCCAGAACTTTATCCCGGACTTGTTTTGATAGCTCCTTGGTCTTCATGATGCTGTTTGTTTAGATATGCTCTCTAACAAACTTCCAGAAACAGGTGTATTTAATCTGAGATCATGTGACACTTTAATTGCACACAGGTAGACTCCATTCAACTAATTATGTGACTTCTGAAGGCAATCGGTTGCACCAGAGCTTATTTAAGGGTGTCACAGCAAAGGGGGTGAATACTTATGCAATCAAGACTTTTCAGTTTTTTATTTGTAAATAATTTTGAAAAATATATAGATTTTTTTCCCCACTTCGACATTATGGACTATTTTGTGTAGATCAGTGACAAAAAATCCTAATTAAATCCATTTTAATTCCAGGTTGTAACACTACAAAATGTGGAAAAGTCAAAGGGGGGTGAATACTTATGCAAGGCACTGTATATACAGTATATGTGTGTGTAGAAAGAATAAATATTTGGGTAGAAATCAGGGAATATTGATGCCATCTCACAAATCATTTGTACTTTTAAGAGCAATGACTGTACACTCTAAAAAGTGCAGACTGTTCTTTGAGGGCTCCTCCTCAAGAAACCTTAGGGTTCTATTGCTGATTTTTTTTTCTCAGTAAAGCCTAGAACACTAAAGCCTGATTCACTGAATGTAGATTCTGCTCATATATTTACTCAATCAGTTCTATTACAATTCTAGGAAGCTTGATTTTCTATGTGAAACAGAGATTTTATTAGAGCATTATTCATTTTTGGGATCGACACACTAGTCTGTACTGTTTTGAATTAACTTTCTTCTTTTGCATCGTTTTTGATTAACTAACTTCATATAAACTTGATTAAAGATTACCCCGGTGTTGTGTGATTGATTCTTTTGCATTTCAATTGGATCTCAAACTTGGATGGGAGAGCTTAATTCATTGAATTGAGAGGAACGGTAGTTCCTCGTACAAGTTAGAAAAACTTGCCGGGACCAGCGGCAAAACTAAATCACTTAGAATTACCAGTACCAAAAGTTTTAAATTTTCTTAGATCAAATGTGAAAAAAAATGTAAACACCTCTTATACGCAATGAGACATAGGTGGGATTACTGGAGGGACAAGGAGGGGCGGTTGCCCCCCTACTTTAAAACAAAATGCAGTCAAGAATTGCAAGGAGAAAAATGTAACCTGAATTTTTGCGAGTGAATCCACAGTGTAAATATTTTGATGAACCACAATGGCGCAATAGAAACATATCATAAGCCATTCAGCCCATCTTGCTCGTTTGGTTGTCAGTAGCTTATTCATCCCAGAATCTCATCAAGCAGCTTCTTGAAGGATCCCAGGGTGTCGGCTTCAACAACATTACACAAAACTTTTTTTACACAATTCTCTGTGTAAAAAAAGTGCCTCCTATTTTCTGTTCTGAATGCCCTTTATCTTATCTCCATTTGTGACCCCTGGTCCTTGTTTCTTTTTTCAGGTCAAAAAAGTCCCCTGGGTCGACATTGTTTTAGAGCTGGGATAATTAATCGAGTTACTCGAGTCGTGGCGATTATTTTAATACTCGACGATCTTTTTGGTATTCGAGTAATCGAATTAATATATGCATACGGTATATTAGCAGCTACATTCACGCCAGGTGCGTTCTCAAATAATTCCGATCAGCTGTTCACTCGGTCTGATCTAGGCAGGAATACTGAACAACACATTGCTATTACTGATTTGGTTGAGAGAGTGAAGGCGATATATTAGTAAAAGATAACAAAAAAAACTTAGGCCTACGTAGAAAAAAAATGAAGAGGAGTTTTTTTGTTTTGTGTTTTAAAAAAAAACCCCACACACATACGTCTTCTGGTATCCTGTGACTATCCCTGTTCTCTCTGTTAGATAAATAAATCCGTTTGCATCAAATTGCAAGTCAGACGTATTTCTTCAATAATACCCACGCAACCCTATTCGAAACATGATTTTGCTAATGTGTCGGTACTTCTTTATTGTTATTTTACAAGCAGCAGAATTGTCGCAATATTGTTTAGAACCTCTATCCTCCCGCTAGAACGTAACAATGTTGTTGTTACGTTAGCAAAGCGCTTTCATTGGGCGAAAAATTTAATGAAACAAAAGTCTGTAAACCTTTGTGGCGACGTGTTAAGAGTGACAAGCGGGAACACAGCAATATGGCGGATGCACATAGCAATACTGTTACTAGTGCAGAAGAACGGGGAAAGAAAAGGAGTTTGGAAAGTGATGGAAGTGAGAGGCCCGGTGCCAAAAAATTTGCGAGAATCGCCAGACACACAAGAGTTGTGTGGGATTGCTTTGGCCAACCTAACAATTCACAGGATCAGTGCATAATATGCAAAGGAAAGATGAAATATCACCACAGCTTTGCTGCAACATCTAAAAAGGAGGCACCCAACTGTCTCTCACTTTGGTAAGTAGTATTATTCATATAAGAAGTAAGTCGATATATACAGTACGATGCTGTTTTTGTCAAATGCAGTTTCTTTTTTATGATAAGAGGAATTACATGTTCATTTAGCACATGAAAATAAACTATACATTTAGCACTTGCTATTTAATACAGCAAGTATATTATAATCTGTTATTGTGTAAGTGCTAACACCAAGTATTGGTCTAATCTTAGATTTACCAGCACTATCAAACTTGTCAAAAAAAAAAAAAAAAAACACACGCTGCATCAGTCATAGAATTGCTGAATTTGTATCAATCCTCTACAGCACTATTAGTTAATGGCATAATAAACACTATTTACAATTTTACTCCAGATTATTATTTCATTTTTTCTTTTTTTAAGCTTGATTCTGGACAGTTAGTGTCTTATTACCCGTATGGAGTCTTAATTATACTTTTATTATATGTTTTTAAAAGCTAAAAAAAACACGTTAATTATAAAAATATCTAAATCTGCCATTTTTAAATGTCTTTCAAAATTAATTAAATAGCTTCAAAGATACTGAGCCTTTGCAGTGGTGGAAAAACAATATGCATCGCCTTCCTCGCCTGGCCAAACTAGCTAAACGGTTTCTCAGTATCCCTGCTACCTCTGCTCCATCTGAAAAGGCTTTTTTCAGCAGCTGGTGCTATTGTGACAAGAAAATGTGCCAGCCTTAGCCCTAGCCACGTTGATATGCTGGTGTTTTTACATAGCAACCTTGCATAATGTGTTTGTTTTTTAACTGCTATGTCATGTTAAAATGTGTTCATGTGACAACACAATTAAATAATGAGCACAGTTTTCAGGAAACAACTTAAGAAAAGGTTCAGTATTTTTGTAAAGCTAAAAAAAGACCCATAGTACTACAGACTTGTTTTAAGTGAATAGTGTCTGTTAACTATTTTTGCAAATAAGTTATTGACTTCTTTAAAGGTTAATGAGTTGACTTTATAAGAATTTTGCTCCACTTGTTCAGCAAACAAACAGCAAAATTCCAAGTAGGTTGTGGTTGAAGTGACAAGAATTATTAAGTTTTACAATTGCTTTCCAAAAATTCAGGAGCAAATTTTGTACTGTAGTTACCTGAGAAAGCATTTTCTGACTAATAAAACTGTAAAAAAAAAAAAAAAAAAAAAAAAAAAAAATGGTGTTGTTGTCCGAGTGAGACTTGCTATTTTAGAAAGAGACCATCAACAGAGTAAGACAACTAAACCAGTACTGGAGATAATGTTACAGAATATAATCTACTATATAGTGGGGGTGCCTTTTCTGCATTATTAAATGAAAAAATAAAAATAATCTAAATTAACAGATTAATCGATGAATCGAAATTATTAATCGTATTCGTGTCGATTATTTAAATAATCGCTCAGCACACCTCTACATTGTTTATACCTTTTAGGATTTTGAATGCTTGAATCAGATCACTGCGTAGTCTTCTTTGTTCAAGACTGAATAGATTCAATTATTTTAGCCTGTCTGCATACGACATGCCTTTTAAACCTGGGATAATTCTGGTTGCTCTTCTTTGCACTCTTTCTAGAGCAGCAATATCCTTTTTGTAACAAGGTGACCAGAACTGAACACAATATTGTGTGGTCTGTGTGGTCCAGTGGTTAAAGAAAAGGGCTTGTAACCAGGAGGTCCCTGGTTCAAATCCCACCTCAGCCACTGACTCATTGTGTGACCCTGAGCAAGTCACTTAACCTCCTTGTGCTCCGTCTTTCGGGTGAGATGTAATTGTAAGTGACTCTGCAGCTGAAGCGTAGTTCACACACCCGAGTCTCTGTAAGTCACCTTGGATAAAGGCATCTGCTAAATAAACAAATAATAATAATATTCTAGGTGAGGTCTTACTAATGCATTGTAAAGTTTTAACATTACTTCCCTTGATTTAAATTCAGCAATTCTCACAATATATCCAAGCATCTTGTTGGCCTTTTCATAGCTTCCCCACATTGTCTACGTGAAGACATTTCTGAGTCAACAAACTCCTAGGTCTTTTTCATAGATTACTTCTTCAATTTCATTATCTCCCATATGATATTTATAATGCACATTTTTATTGCCTGCGTGCAGTACTTTACACTTTCCTCTATTAAATGTCATTTGCCATGTGTCTGCCCAGTTCTGAATGCTGTCTAGATCATTTGAATGGCCTTTGCTACTGCAACAGTGTTTGCCACTCCTCCTATTTTTGTGTCGTCTGCAAATTTAACGAGTTTGCTTACTATACCAGAATCTAAATCATTAATGTAGATTAGGATTAGCAGAGGACCTAATACTGATCCCTGTGGTACACCACTGGTTACCTCACTCCATTTTGAGGTTTCTCCTCTAATCAGTACTTTCTGTTTTCTAACTGTTAACCACTCCCTAATCCATGTGCATTTGAGCATTTCCTTGAAGCTCTACTGCGTTCAGTTTGAGAATTAATCTTTTTATGTTGGACTTTGTCAAAAGCTTTCTGGAAATCTAAATAAACCATGTTGTATGCTTTGCAATTATCCATTTTCAATGTTGCATCCTCAAAAAAGTCAAGCAGGTACGTTTGCAATTTTCCAGTCTGTCGGTACAACCCCTGTGTCAAGAGACTGTTGCATGATCTTGGTTAGCGGTTTGTAAATAACTTCTTTCATTTCTTTGAGTACTATTGGGAGGATCTCACCCGGCCCAGCGGATTTATTTAAGAGCTCCTAGTCCCTTTAACACTTCTGCCTCTGTTATGCTAAAGTTATTTAGCATAACAGGCTGTGTGATCCAGTGGTTAAAGAAAAGGGCTAGTAACCAGGAGGTCCCCGGTTCAAATCCCACCTCAGCTACTGACACAAGATCGTACAGACAGGAGTCCGGAACCCTTTTAAATCAGGCACGCTGTAGTTGGAAACATTCCTTGCTTTATTTAATATCAGGATATTTTGCATATTGATGATTATTTAAAAGAAGATGACAGGTGATTGGTTGCTGCTGCAAAAACCAGAAGACACTGCAGTGGTGACCCACGAGGACTGCAGTTGGACAGTGTGGTTCAGGCCTATCTCTGCAGTGTGGTTCAGGCCTTTCTCTGCAGTGTGGTTCAGGCCTGTCTTTTTCCAGTCTGTCGGTATAACCCTTGTGTCAAAAGACTGTTGCATGATCTTGGTTAGCGGTTTGTAAATAACTTATTTCATTTCTTTGAGTACTATTGGGAGGATCTCATCCGGCCCAGGGGATTTGTTTATTTTAAGAGCTCCTAGTCCCTTTAACACTTCTGCCTCTGTTATGCTAAAGTTATTTAAAACTGGATAGGAACAGGTCGACATGTGGGGCATGTTGTCCGTGTCCTCCTTTGTAAAAACCTGTGAAAAGTAATCATTTAATATATTTGCTATTTCTTTTTCTTAATCTATGATTTTGCCATTTGTGTCTCTTAGACATTTAACCTCCTCTTTGAATGTTCTCTTGCTGTTAAAATATTGGAAAAACATTTTGAAATTGGTTTTAGCCCCCTTAGCAATATTGATTTCTATCTCTCTCTTGGCCTTTCTAACTTCCTTTTTGACTTGTGTTTGCAGTCCCAAGTACTTTTTCTGTGTACTTCGGTCCCTTTTAAACGCTCTGAAAAGTGCCTTTTTTTGCTGAATATTTTTTTTTTATTGATCTATTAAACCATTTTGGCCATTTTGTTTTAGATTTAGATTTGTCTACTTTTGGGATGTAATTGTTTTGTGCCTCTAGTACTACATTTTTAAAAAACAGCCATCCTTTTTCTGTGGATGTTTTCTCTATTTTACTCCAATCTACTTCTTTTAGTCTCTGTTACATACCTTCATAGTTTGCTTTTCTAAAATTGTAAACCTTAGCTTTAGTCATTATTTTGGGGTTTTAAAAATCACTTCAAATGAGACCCATTCACAATGTACCTGGTATTATATACTATGAATGTACACTGAAAGTACTAGCATCATGGAACCAAAAGAAATCGTTATGCATAGAAGGCTACTTCCTGTAGATTTTGGGTGATTGTGACGGAAATATAATGAGTTCTGGTTGTAAATCTCCCTCTCGACCTGTGAGGATACAAAGGGCAGCAGTGTGGAGTAGTGGTTAGGGCTCTGGACTCTTGACCGGAGGGTTGTGGGTTCAATCCCCAGTGGGGACACTGGTTGTACTTTACCTAGATTGCTCAGTAAAAACCCAACTGTATAAATGGGTAATTGTATGTAAAATAATGTGATATCTGTATAATGTGAAATAATGTATAATGTGATATCTTGTAACAATTGTAAGTCGCCCTGGATAAGGGCGTCTGCTAAGAAATAAATAATAATAATAATAATAATAATAATAATACAAAGTAGCGAAAGGGAAAGGCTTTGGACAGGTTGTCCTGACTGACTTCCCGACCCAGGGAATGAACTATCAGCCTGGACCTGGAAGGTAAACCTGGAAGGTAAGCGAGGTAGCAGCTGCAGGCAATAGAGTCAGCTGTAATCGTTTACCAAGGGGTCATGCATAATCGCATAAAAGGGGCTGGAGAATTGTAAGTCTTTTCCTTTGCTTGAGTTTTGCTACGAGGAAACTGGAAGGACCGGGAGATTGCCCAAAATAAATAACGAAAGGAGTTTGTGAGTGTTTTGTTTGTTTGTCTGTTTAGTAATTGTCTGTGTTTGTTATCACTAGACGGCTAAACACAGATCCGGAGCTGTCGCCAAGGGCCAGCACGAAACCGGATCATCACTGCACTACCGTCACGAATAAACATTGTTATCAGCACTTGTTTCACTAATAGCACGTATTATATTGTACTTCACCACAAGCACTGAGAGCACTCACTTTGGAACAGTGATCGTGTGTGTCTAATTGTGTGAGTTTTGTACCGTGTTTATTATTTGCGGGACTGCAACCCTTTATTATTTACTGGCGGGTCATCAGACCATTGGATTATACATCATTAAAGCAATCATTTTCACCCGTACTTTGTTGTCTGTGTGTTCTTGGAATCACTGTAACCGCACTGCACCTGCTATACACCTGCTACCACTTACCACTTTGCCACAGTGATCAATCACACTTTTATTGTCTTTCTTTTGTTCATGGAGTCACATTCAGACAGTCATCCAGTCTTCACAACAGAAAACAAAAACATTCACTTTATGCAACAGGTAAATAATTTATATATATTATATATATATATATATATATATATATATATATATATATATATATATATAGACGTGCTCACATTTGTTGGTACCCCTCCACAAAAAAAACGAAGAATGCACAATTTTCTCTGAAATAACTTGAAACTGACAAAAGTAATTGGCATCCACCATTGTTTATTCCATATTTAATAGAAATCAGACTTTGCTTTTGATTTTTTATTCAACATAATATTGTAAATAATAAAACAAATGAAAATGGCATGGACAAAAATGATGGGACCGCTAACCTAATATTTTGTTGCACAACCTTTAGAGGCAATCACTGCAATCAAACGTTTTCTGTAGCTCTCAATGAGACTTCTGCACCTGTTAACAGGTAGTTTAGCCCACTCTTCCTGAGCAAACTGCTCCAGCTGTCTCAGGTTTGATGGGTGCCTTCTCCAGACTGCAAGTTTCAGCTCTTTCCATAGATGTTCGATAGGATTCAGATCAGGACTCATAGAAGGCCACTTCAGAATAGTCCAATGTTTTGTTCTTTTCCATTCTTGGGTGCTTTTAGCTGTGTGTTTTGGGTCATTATCCTGTTGGAGGACCCATGACCTGCGACTGAGACAGAGCTTTCTGACACTGGGCAGTACGTTTCGCTCCAGAATGCCTTGATAGTCTTGAGATTTCATTGTGCCCTGCACAGATTCAAGGCACCCTGTGCCAGGCGCAGGAAAGAAGCCCCAAAACATAACCGAGCCTCCTCCATGTTTCACTGTAGGTATGGTGTTCTTTTCTTTGAAAGCTTCATTTTTTCGTCAGTGAACACAGAGCTGATGTGACTTGCCAAAAAGCTCCAGTTTTGACTCATCTGTCCAAAGGACATTCTCCCAGAAGGATTGTGGTTTGTCAATATGCATTTTAGCAAATTCCAGTCTGGCTTTTTATGTTTTCTTTCAAAAGTGGAGTCCTCCTGGGTCTTCTTCCATGGAGCCCACTTTCGCAAAAAAAAGCGACGGATGGTGCGATCAGAAACTGACGTACCTTCACCTTGGAGTTCAGCTTGTTTCTCTTTGGCAGTTATCCTTGGTTCTTTTTCTACCATTCGCACTATCCTTCTGTTCAATCTGGGGTCGATTTTCCTCTTGCGGCCGCGCCCAGGAGGCTGGCTACAGTTCCATGGACCTTCAACTTCTTAATAATATTTGCAACTGTTGTCACAGGAACATCAAGCTGCTTGGAGATGGTCTTGTAGCCTTTACCTTTACCATGCTTGTCTATTATTTTCTTTCTGATCTCCTCAGACAACTCTCTCCTTTGCTTTCTCTGGTCCATGTTCAGTGTGGTGCACACAATGATACCAAACAGCACAGTGACTACTTTTCTCCATTTAAATAGGCTGAATGACTGATTACAAGATTGGAGACATGTGTGATACTAATTAAAGAAACTAATTAGTTTGAAATATCACTATAATCCAATTATTTATTATCTTTTCTAAGGGGTACCAACAAATGTGTCCAGGCCATTTTAGAATATCTTTGTAGAATAAGCAATAATTCATCTCTTTTCACAGCTTCTTTGCTTTATTTTATGACATACCAAAGGCATGCAAGTATACATGATAAAATAGCTTTTAATTTCATCACTTTTCAGGAGGAATGAAGCATTATTTCAATGAGCTGTAAGGGTACCAACAAATTTGAGCACGTCTGTATGTATATATATATATATATATATATATATATATATTAAAAGAGATCTTCCAAAATAAAATACAAATGCCCACTATTCTTATCTAACCATAAATCACAGATACCTCCATACACCAATCACTGCATCACAACCCAAGTATTTCTTTTGAAAAGATTGTTTTTTTAAACATAAGAACATAAGCTAACGTTGTAGCAACCAATATAAATCAAGAGGTTTAACAAAGACTTATTAGTTAATATCAAGTGATAACAACAATCGATGGCAATTTAAAAGTAAGATTTGAACATAGATAAAAAGGGAGAATAATTCCATGTGTCTTACCTTCACAACAGAAAACAAAAACATTGACCCATAACATGTGTGAGGTCACAATAGAACAGGGTACAGTTAGACCTTTTCCCAGGGGGTTTCAATTAAACTAGCTCCCCCTGGTGGTAATAAACAGAGACTATTCTGGGCTACACAAACATGCATACATGATGTACAGTATATTTAACTTACCACTTAATGACATGCTAGAAATCCTGGTTATGGCCGCTACATTATGGGATAAGTTCATGTAGACGCAGCTCACACTTTGCTCTCGATTACTCTATTATGAATGGTTTTCAGTCTCACCCAAGAACAAACTGTACATTATCGGAAAAATCTGAAAGGGACAACCGGGGTTTTACAAGAGCAGGGTAGTGTAGTGTAAGGAAATTTGATAGTCCATATTCATAGTGTTAGAATATTTGGAATGTATGGTACTTTCAATGGAGAGATATTGAGCACAGAGTTTAGGTGGGGTATTTTGGAATGTCTGTCTCAATACATTGCAGTTTTACTAGAGTGAGAGCAAATCCATTTATGGGCATTTGTGTAGGGGGTTTTACAGCTCTGCTTGCTTGCATGGGAATGGGAGAATCTCAGAGATAACAGATGCAAAGGAGGCTTGGAGACTTGCCACGTACAGGTATAGTGAGGAGGGGTCATAAATGACATCATTAAAAGGGTGTGTTTTGGAATCTACAAAACTGAACTGAATACATTGTCTGGTGCTCAGTTCTACCAATCTCACTGCAGCCCAGAGTGACGCGACTCTGTACAATAGTTCTATTCTTGTATTACAGCAATAAACATATTTTTTACTTTCACAAATATTGTTTTCAGTTTTCATCGGGATATCGAGAACGAAACAGAAATCTGTGGTCAGACTAGAGATTCCTCATCTGATGAGGGGGGAGAGGGTCGTAGAGTGTCACATGGTCAGGAGAGATTCCATCAGGTCCAGTCGTTTTCTACTTCTGAAAAATACTATTAATGGTGCGTGTATGTAAAAGTGTTTTTCTGGCTACAAAGGAAGAGAAATCGGGATGGTCCCGTATTAAGCAAACGAATGCACATGTTTACGTCTATTGTAAGACAAGGGAAAGTTAGGCAGATTCTTCTCGTTTAAAAGAACAAAAACAAATTAGGAAATTAATAAAAACTGACCAGGATATTTTGAAACTGATCACTTCATTTATGCCTGATTGAATAGATTACTGGAGATTGATAATACTCTTGAATTGCAGTATACATTGAGTGGGATGGATTGTAGTTATCTGTTACGGATCTTGCGTTTTATTTTATTTTCCTCTTATTTTTTTACTCCAGAAGTACCGATTGGAAACTTGATTTTTAATTTACTGTAACCTCAAGATGAACGTTGAGTATTCTGGCAGTATCTTTTTGTTTTTGATGCAACTCGACTATGTAAATGCTGTTGGTTTAATTTGCTGTAACCCCAGACGAAATTGGGTATTCGGGCAGTATTGTTTTTCTTTAAGAATGTATTTACTTCCTGTAAATCCCTAACGTAATTGGGTAAGGTAGGGCTCTTGTTTCTCTAGTTTTTTTAGGCAGCTATTAGTCTGGGGAATCGCTGTAACACAAGCACTACTGTGAACTGCGAGGTGATGCTGTAATCAGAGTGGAAAAGGGAAGGAGGTTCAGTCGTACTTGCTTTGGTAACGGGGATGAGGTTTCTGTAAGTCTAGGTTTTGGGGAAAAGAGCATGAAGTTTTTGCCATTCCTGAACCTAATGTAAAGTACAACATGTTTGCTATAGGTAGTAAATAGCGTTGGTTTTCATCAACCCGTGTTTTAAATGCATGTAAGGAGAACGCGTGCAAGTTTAAACAACTGGGTACACAGGGCAAAACACAGAATATATTGCAGGTGGAATATATGGTTTCTAAAAGTGCAGAGTTAAAATGATGTTTTATTTTTAAGGGGTCTGTTTATTAATGAGTGTTTAGTTTGTGTTGAATTAAACAAGGAGATTGCATTTTCTTGGGATGGGGTAAAAGCCGGAACGAGACGGAACGGCCAGAACGGGGGACAGACTAAAACGAATGACAAAACGGAATGCCCATTGACTACAATGGGAAGTGGAATGTCCTATGACTACAATGGGGGAGTGGAATGCCCATTGACTACAATGGGGAAAACAGAAGGACGGTCAATATCTCCAAATCCCAGACAGGAATCTTAAAATCCCGAATACACTTTTTTAAAAATAAACAAGTACACAAAATAAAAGTGGAATGACAGGGAATGACAGCTGCTTTCTATGGAATGACAGGCCTGGAATACCGAAAACACACTCAAAACATAGCACAAATAGGAATGACAGCCTATATCTCAAAATCTCTAACAGGAATCTTAAAATCCTCAATACCGTTTCCTCAAAATAAACTAATACACAAAATAAAAGTGGTATGACATGGAATGACAGCTGCTTTCTATGGAATGACAGGTCTGGAATACCGAAAACACACTCAAAACATAGCACAAATAGGAAAGACAGTCTATATCTCAAAATCTCTAACAGGAATCCTAAAATTCCGAATATAGTTTCTTCAAAATAAAGTACTGAACAAAATAAAAGTGGAATGACAGCTGCTTTCTATGGAATGACAGGCCTGGAATACCAAAAACACACTCAAAACATAGCACAAATAGGAAAGACAGTCTATATCTCGAAATCTCTAACAGGAATCTTAAAATCCTCAATACCGTTTCCTCAAAATAAACTAATACACAAAATAAAAGTGGTATGACATGGAATGACAGCTGCTTTCTATGGAATGACAGGCCTGGATTTTCTCAAAACATAGCACAAATAGGAAAGACAGTCTATATCTCGAAATCTCTAACAGGAATCTTAAAATCCTCAATACCGTTTCCTCAAAATAAACTAATACACAAAATAAAAGTGGTATGACATGGAATGACAGCAAATGGAATGACAGGCCTGGATTACCGAAAACACACTCAAAACATAGCACAAATAGGAAAGACAGTCTATATCTCGAAATCTCTAACAGGAATCCTAAAATCCTGAATACCGTTTCTTCAAAATAAACTAATACACAAAATAAAAGTGGAATGACAGGGAAAGACAGCTGCTTTCTATGGAATGACAGGCCTGGAATACCGAAAACACACTCAAAACATAGCACAAATAGGAATGACAGCCTCTATCTCGAAATCTAACAGGAATATTTCTGGTGCGATTCTGGCATATGCAACAATAACTGGTCTTTTAGCCTGGTTGAGTTGACATCTGGTGACTCTACCCCCAGTAGTTCCAGTCGCTGCTTGTATAGTTTTACTAGATCTGCAAGTCTGAATATGGTGGGAGTGGTACCTTCAGAACAAGATTTCAGCTCATTTATATAGGTGACTAGTTCAGAAAATGCCAGTGGATAGACTTCCCTGCCAGGTAAATCTTGACCACTCTTCTCATAATTAAGGTGGGCTGTCTCTCGTTATACAATCCTGCCAAGCAAGCAGGATGGTACTTCAGCTTCTGTGCCACAGCATCTCCACCATTGAGTTTTGCCAAGAGCTTTCCATCATTCAGAGTCCTTGCACATTAATTTAGTCTATCATTGAGTTTCATGGTCATTGCTTGTCTCAGTGCAGATTATGGAGCCTCTTTCTCACATAAAATGCATTAGGACAATTGAGAAGTACTAGTTCTCAATATTTTGCCTTGACTAGGAACTGTGTCTTTTCAACAATAGATGCTCTTTTTTGAGCTCGCTGTAACTTGATGTTGTTGAACATCAGTCTACAGGTTTGATGATATTTTGCTTTGTTCCTTATTAATGTGTCTTCTATACCAGCACCTTCATCTAATCTGGCTGGATCCAGGATGATGGGTAAAGCATTGACAGCATGAAACA
Source organism: Huso huso (assembly GCA_036884735.1). Classification (NCBI taxonomy): domain Eukaryota; kingdom Metazoa; phylum Chordata; class Actinopteri; order Acipenseriformes; family Acipenseridae; genus Huso; species Huso huso. Next base: position 13,837,928 of record CM072675.1, on the reverse strand, counting down.
AAGGAATATTTATTGAATTGTTTCTATAACCATTTTGTTCTGCACTGTAGGAACTTGGTGGTGACTTGAGCTCTTCTGTTTTGTCCAGTTGACAAAGGCAACATTTGCTCCAGTCAGTCTTCCATTTAGATTGAAAGTTAGCAGGAATGGCCATTTTGAATGTTTGACGTAAAATAGCAAGTCAACGAAATCTTAAAAAAACTGGAAAAACTGCAAATATCAAGTGATGTGAAAATTAATAAATGATCATGCATTAACACAGGATATAGGGTATGAAATGCTGCAACTCAATCAGGTGTACATAAGAATTTAAGTTTTGACAAAATTATTTAATCAAGGGGGGGGGGGGAGCTAATACTGAGGAAAATAATAATAATAAAAGTTCTACAAAATAAAGACTTAAACATTTTCTGACCTTTTATTTTTTTTATTTGGCAGGCTATTGTGGAGAAACTTAGTGCTGTGTAAACCACAGATACATACTGTTCATGTTAAATCTGGACCAAATAACACATCAGCTACACCACCATTCCAAAGAATGAACACTAGAGCTGAGTCTAAGTCTCTGAGCTGTAGAGTTGATTTAAATAATACAAAATATTTATTTTAAATTCTCACTAAACGCGCTATATCCTCTTGCAACAGTTTTTGTCCAGCTAATTTTATTTTCTTTGAACTGGTGATGAATAAACTGCATTTCATCAATATCAAGTGTCAACTATTTTTTAAAAATTATAATCAGGTTCCCCTGGAGGTTTTCTGATATGCTGAGTTCAGAAATGATGGTCATTATTTTTTTAAAAATGTCCCCTTTGACCTGTTGCCTTGCAAAGGTCAACCAAAAGGTAAAACGGTCCTAGACCAAAAAAATCACCCTGGGCTTAACTTATACACTACCATCATGTGTAGCACCTTGAGTGACTCGTAATGAATAGAGCGCTAAAGAAAAAAATACCACAAACACTTAACTCACTTTTAGCAAGTTGTCAGATGTAAGTGACAATTTTTATTTCAAATTTAGCTCAACACTGCAGGTAATGTTAATAATAAAATGTTAGTATTGCTGTAATAGATTTTGATGAGCTCTACAAGAATCAAGCAAAACATTTTGGTATCTGGGGGTTTTGGATTTTTTAAGTTGCATTCTGTAACTTTGGTGAGGCTAAAGTACCACATAGCTGTAATCAAACAGTTGATTCCACAGTTGTTACCAACACGTTTTAATATTTGGACCTCAGTTTTTGACTATCAAATGGAAGGAATGTACCTCTTTTTTATTTAAAGATGCAACACTATTTGTATGTATTATCATTCTACAGAAATCTATTAAGAAATATTATAAACTAAAAAAAAAAATCACCAAAATAGATTTCTTTACTAAGAACGCACCTTCTTTAACATGCAATAAGTTGAAATCCTGTCATCCTGTAGATGTAAGTTCTAGAATATATCCTTAAACAAAACTAACAATAATAAAAAAAAAAAAAAAAAACATTTTCAATATTAGAGAAAAATTCAGTTTCTCTGCTGGACTAACTAGGTTGATTTCTTAGCAAGAATAGAGATAATTGGCGGCCATCTTGAAAAATGTCTGCCAACTTGGATTTTCAAGTGGCTAACGTTTGTTTCTGAAAAGATACACCTATGTGAATATCTCTTGCAAGTTTCATATTTGTATCACAATTTGAACGATTCCTGTGAAAAAATGCTGTTATCTGCTCCACTATAGAGTGAGATTTGTTAAAACCAGGTCCATGTTGGATTGACCAAAAAATCTGCAGAGATCTTTTTGTTTCAAACCGTCATGCTGATCAGCATAGAAATTGGCACAAAGGTCCTGTTTTCTTTTTTTTTTAAATGTCCAGCAATAAATTGTTTTTTAATAATTTAATTACTTTGAGTACATCAACAAACTTTTTTTTTTTATTCTGTCATCTACATTTATGTACACTGCAGTTCAACCTTATCTGAAAAAATAAACTGTGTAAATGGGCAATTGTATGTAAAATAATGCTATATCTTGAAACAATTGTAATTCACCCTTAATAAAGTGTCTAAATCTAAGTGTCTGCTTAGAAATATAATAAAAAATAAGAAGAAATTAACAGCAATAAAGAGATGGACAGCATTATGATAATTAACTGATTAACTCTCTTTTCATTAGCTTTGCATACTTCAGAAAATTAAATTGTTAATCCATTTCTTCACAGTAATTGTCTATCATTAAGTAATTTCTATTTTATTCTATTTTAATATTAAATAAAGCATTTGGTTTTATTAAAGCAAATATCAAGTATTGTGCTTTTTTTTTGCTGTAGATAAGGCTTGTTTAGTTTAGAAAGTAAATGAACCAATCAAATGAGAAAGGGGAGGTACCAAATGTTCAGTTGCAGCTAGTGACAGTTATAGTGCATGACACTACTCTTCGTGAAGGAAGCATTCAGAGACAGAGATTCAAAGAGATTCTGCTGTGATTTAATTTTGAAACAACTAATTTTCTTACAAAAATTTGGTTATTAAAATATTAATATTAAACAATTTTTTTTTTCTTCTATTTTTTTTATTTTACTTAATATCCCACAGGTTATTGTGGACCTGTGCTTAGGCACATTAAGACTTTCTGTTTTTTTTTTTTTTTTTTTTTGATAAATTGTTATACATTTTTTTTTTAACAATTCAAATTCTCAGATTTTACACAATATCTACAGGTTATTGTGTACACTGTAAAAAAAAGCGCTTAGATGCATCAACACATTTTGTTAAAAAAAATTCTGTTGCTAGTTTTAATATAAAACTGTTAATTTATTTTTTTTGCATTGTGCAGTCTTAGTTAGATAAAAAAAAATAGGCTTGTTTTGGGGGGAAATAGTTTAAATGCAAGGATTTCTTTTATCCTTATCTAGTTTGTTTTCTGCTAACATTGATCTGTTTGAGCTGTTTTTTGTTTCAAGCTATTTCTTCTGAACATTCTTTATATTGTATTCAGCAAAGCAATTAGCTGTCTTTAAGAACTATAACAGATTCCTGGTTAATTTGGATTAGTTTGTTCATAGAAAAAGAAGTGAATATATTTTTGTTTTATTAAGTTTTAAGCCTAAGAATTACTGGCTTAAAATGTTAGTAGAAAAACCCCCCACCACAAAATAATACAAAGTTATACATCACATTAAAAAAATCCCTTGACAGAATTATTTACATTTTATAGTGTACTTTTCTCCGCATTATATTGTATGTAAAACATTGTAATATTATTTTCTCACAGATAAAAGAAAATAAACACATTTTGGTGCATTTGTATGGTATAAAGATTGAAGCACTGGAGAAAAATATATAAAATGACATATTTTAATACTCCATATATGTTCAACCAAGACAGGGATCTGTCTATGGAACAGGTGCATGGCATTCTTTCAACAACAGATTTTAATGATGCTAGAATCATAAATCTGCCTCCCATGCAACCAAAGGGAGGAGAAGTGTATGTGTATTGTTCAGTATCCTCTTCTACTGAGAATGCATTTGATGTCCGTTTTGACCAGTATAGATGGGTATCATCCTAGACGACTGAATGCTCCAGCTGTGTTGAAATGGTACTATTATTTAAAAGACAGCAAAGGAAAAGGAAAAGATTCAATTTTTGGTTTTCGCCGTCATATTTACTGTTTACGAGAGCCACAAAACAGACAAATGTATGTCATACATTACTTGGGAAATGAAGCTTTGTACAAACCATCACCACACGGTTTACAAAAACATTCTGAAAAACCATTCATCCCTACCATGAAGTCTACCCTGACGCATATTAAGGAGGCAGCAAAATCACAGGGGGAGCCTCTTAAAATATATCAAAAAGTTCTCAGTACACAGTCCAACACAGGCTCTGACAAGCACATAGCTGTGGATCGCCCACGTAACTTGAAGCAAGTGAAAAATGTTATTTACCAAGAAACAAAAAACAGCGAATTTCCAATGACAAAATATTCAGCTTTTTTGAACTTGCAGTGCATCTGAAAGATTATGTGTGGAACATAACACTCTACCCAGATCTTTTGGTTTCATTTGGGCACCCTACTCTCATAAACGATGCTCAGGTCCTCATTGACATCTGCAGCAATGATCTTGCTCTTCCTCAGCTGATGTCATGTGATACAACATTTAATCTTGGTGATTTCTACATATCACCCTTTGTAATTCGCAATGGATCTTTGATTGGGGATCTAGTGTTTCCAGTTGCCTTCCTGTTACATGAAAGGAAGTTTAAAACCTATATCATCAGAACTTTCTGAGGTATATTTTGAACCTGCTGAATGGTGACAAAATATATGCCTGTGACAAGGAATGACCGGGGTTGAGGCTCAGAGACAGTTTGAAAGTTCAAAATAACGTTTTTTAATAAACAAAAATACAAAATAAACCGGCACAAGGGCCAAACAAAAAGGTTTCAAAACACAAAAAACACACAAAACAAAACTTACAAAAATATGACTTCCAGGCTGGGCATTGCCTTCACTGGTTTGCCAAATGAACAAAAACAGCACACACAGAAAAAACCTTGCTTCTTCTCCTTCCAGAACTCTCCTCCAACTGGGAGGCTGAGGCCTCCTTTTATGCCAGGTGGCTGAGTAATAATTGAATAATTAATTGGTGGATTGCTCCCACCTGAAGCAATCAACCCGGGCAGGGATGAGAATTTAACTCCTTCCCTGCCAGTATTTCTAAGGGCAGAGCCCTGCTCTGCCACACACCTCCCTCCACGCATTAAAAGCACGGAGGCATAATCGGCCAAACTCCCCCCCCCTTTGAACCCAAGCCCTCCCCCCAAGAGTCCCCTTATGTCCCTTGGGTGGGCTATTTCAACGGGCGGTGGTGGGCGGGGTTGATGTCGGCTCCCCCAAGCTTTCTTCAACAGCGGGGGCCCCGGACCTTCCAAGAACATGAACATTGGCAAGGAACCTGGACCCTCCAGCAGGAGCAGCGATGGTGGCACCTCTAGTGGCGGAGGCAGGAACGGCGGCCCGACTCCCTCTGGTGGCGGAGGCGGGAACGGCGGCCCGACTCCCTCTGGTGGCGGAGGCGGGAACGGCGGCCCGACTCCCTCTGGTGGCGGAGGCGGGAACGGCGATGCTGGTCCTTCCGGCGGCGCTGGACCCTCTGGACCCCCTGGCGACGCAGGACCCCTGGCCCCTCTGGCGACGCTGGACCCTCTGGACCCCCTGGCGGCACGGGACCCTCTGGCGGCGCTGGACCCTCTGGCCCCTCTGGCGCTCGGGACAGCGACGGCGGACCAACATCCCCAGGAGAAAGCACACCGAGAGCCTCTCCAGACAATGTGGGCAGGCAGGCAACCCCAGGCGACGCGGGCAGGCAGGCAACCCCAGGCGACGCGGACAGGCAGGCAACCCCAGGCGACGCGGACAGGCAGGCAACCCCAGGCGACGCGGACAGGCAGGCAACCCCAGGCGACGCGGACAGGCAGGCAACCCCAGGCGACGCGGACAGGCAGGCAACCCCAGGCGACGCGGACAGGCAGGCAACCCCAGGCGATGGAGGCAGGCAACCCCAGGCGTGCGGACAGGTTCCCCTCTGCTGGTGGTGGAGGGGAGACAGCCCGGCTGTTCCCCCTCTGCTGGCAGTGGAGGAGAGAGCTCGGCTGTTCCCCTCTGCTGGCGGTGGAGGTGGGAACAGCCTGTATTCTTCCCCTGCAGGTCCCTTCAGCCCTGGGCCTGTGGGCTTCCCCTTCTCGGGCCGTGGACGCACCGACTCCTCCCTCTCGGGCCGTGGACGCACCGACTCCTCCCGCTCGGGCCGTGGACGCACCGACTCCTCCGGCTCAGGCTCCTCCCTCTCGGGCTGTGCACGTTCGGGTTCCTCCCTCTCGGGCTGTGGACGTTCGGGCTCCTCCCTCTCGGGCTGTGGACGTTCGGGCTCCTCCCTCTCGGGCTGTGGGCGTTCGGGCTCCTCCCTCTCGGGCTGTGGACGTTCGGGCTCCTCCCTCTCGGGCTGTGGACGTTCGGGCTCCTCCCTCTCGGGCTGTTGGCGTTCCGGCTCCCCCTCTCTGGGCGACGGCAGCGGCTCCCCCTCTCTGGGCGACGGCAGCGGCTCCCCCCTCTCTGGGCGACGGCAGCGGCTCCCCCTCTCTGGGCGACGGCAGCGGCCCCCCTTCTGGCTCTCGGGATGACGGCTCCTCCCCTTCTGGCTCTCGGGACGGCAGCTCCTCCCCTTCTGGCTCTCGGGACGGCGGCTCCTCCCCTTCTGGCTCTCGGGACGGCAGCTCCTCCCTCTCTGGCTCTCGGGACAGCAGCTCCTCCCTCTCTGGCTCTCGGGACGACAGCTCACCCCTCTCTGACTCTCGGGAAGACAGCTCCACCTTCTTTGTTTGAATGACTGGGGCCTCTCCCGTATCTACCGCCAGGTAGTTAACGACCATGAGGGCAAGCTCTGCGAAGGACGCCGGGTGATGCTGTTCCTCCCACTTTTCCCACCTCCCCCCATCTCGACGCCACAGCGTGTTGATAACTATGGGGAGGTCGTGGAAGAGGTCCGCCTCAGGGTGCATGAACCTGTCTCATATTTCCTGGGATGGTGGTGAAGGTGGTGGCACTGGAGGTAGTGGGGTGGCCCCTGATGCCCGGGGTGAAAACTGCACCTCTTCCTGGGCCTGATTGTAGGGGCATCCTGCCCAGTTGTGGCCGTCCTCCTCACAACGGCCACACCAGTCTGCCGGTGGCACTTCTGGGCAGGACCTCCAGCGGTGGTCCACCTTCCCGCACCAGGAACACCAGGGGAAGAGGCTGGCCGGGTCCTCCAGTGGTGGCTGTTGTTGCAGCAGCTTACATTTCTTCGGCTGCTGCATCTCTTGCCTTTGCCGCTGTCTGCTCTTCTTCCCATTTTTTTTTTTCCAGAAAAAAAACTTATCCCACTGTTGACACCAAATGTGACAAGGAATGACCGAGGTTGAGGCTCAGAGACAGTTTGAAAGTTCAAAATAACGTTTTTTAATAAACAAAAATACAAAATAAACCGGCACAAGGGCCAAACAAAAAGGTTTCAAAACACAAAAAACACACAAAACAAAACTTACAAAAATATGACTTCCAGGCTGGGCATTGCCTTCACTGGTTTGCCAAATGAACAAAAACAGCACACACAGAAAAAAACTTGCTTCTTCTCCTTCCAGAACTCTCCTCCAACTGGGAGGCTGAGGCCTCCTTTTATGCCAGGTGGCTGAGTAATAATTGAATAATTAATTGGTGGATTGCTCCCACCTGAAGCAATCAACCTGGGCAGGGAGGAGAATTTAACTCCTTCCCTGCCAGTATTTCTAAGGGCAGAGCCCTGCTCTGCCACAATGCCATTCCTTTTGTGAGTGACAGAGAAAGAGGAATTGTGGATTCCATTCAGCAAGGTTACCCAAAACTCCCACACATCTTCTGTTCTAATCACATCATTTCAGATGTAGACAATTGGATCAAACAGCATGGAGGGTTAAAGGATGACACAAAAGTTTTAAAAGATCATGTAAAACAACTCATCAATAGCTCTTCATTGGATTCTTTTCAGGAGCTGTATGACCATTTTTGTCTGGAATGGAGCATTCCATTTCAAGAGTATTTTGACCAACAAATCAAGGATCCTATTGCACAGCATGCTGCAAAATTTGTTACAGAGAGGTTTGCTGCCTTCCAGAATAACATGACTGCGACAAACAATATCAGTGAAAGCATGCATAAAGTGATAAAGCAGCAAACTGATTGGAAAACCATGCCTGTCGACAGCATGGTACTGGCAATGTTCTACATGCAGATGTATTACATCCATGAGTTCAGACGTGCACACATTGGGCTTGGAAACTATGAACTCAAGAAGAAGTTTCAACACCTGGCCGAGAGGCTTATTCACATGTCACTTCCAGTGTTTTATCCTCTGGAAACAATCACTGAACAATTAAAGGTAGTACTGCAACACAAGTGGCATGTGTGGAGAAAAGACAACAGTACCGGATGTCACAAACATCTATGGCCAGATACTGTGTAGATTCTGGAAATGTTTCACTCTGTGCACAAAGTAGCACTTTTGTAGTAAAAAGCATAGATGGAACACATTTTCATGCAGTAAAGCTTCTACCTGAGCCTTCTACTTGCTCTTGTCCAAGTACTGGTAAATGCTACCACATTTTTGCTGCTCAGATGGCAATTGGTTACAGAGAAGCTGAAGATAAGCGCACATATTCACTCTCAGTGCGGCGCAAAAGTAAACGTGGAAGAGCAAACCAGTCTGGGAAAAAAAAGCCCAGGAAAGATAATTATGATTATGATGTGGAACCAGCACCAGACTCTTCAAAGGGTGCAATGAAGAGAAAACAACGTGAAGACACAATGCATAATCCTAAACCCAAGCAGAATAGAACTGAGTCAAAGCACAGCATAGGAAATGCACTACATTCTGCTTGCTTAACTCCCATACCGGAAATTAAGCAAGTACAATGTGAAACACTAAATTTCAGTGAAATAGCTGAATGTGCATCACATACAAGCTTATTTGGAGAAGAAACTGGGCAGTTTGACTTCAGTGATGAAGATGAAAATCCAGTTAAACATTCCACACCAAAGCCAAGCAACAAAGTGAATAGCTTTCCATGGGACATGCCTGAAATTTAAATTAAATATCAGGGAATTCCGCAAACTAATGACATGCAAGCATTACAGCCTGGAAATTGGCTCAATTCTTCAGTGACTGAAGATGCAATTTCTGCTCTTGTTTGCAATACAAAGCAAAACAGCAACATGTTACATGCCCAACATACATATATCAGTGTGTGAAAGCTGATACACATGATGTTTTCTATCCTTTTCTGGAAAGCACTGCAGCTCTCAACAAAGACATTTTGTTAATTCCATTCAACACTGATGTCTGGGGGACTGGATTTCACTGGTGTTTTGGTGTGGTAATCTTTTCTACACATGAACTAGTCATTCTTGATTCTATGAAAAACAAATCAAGATCCAAAGCACATGGTGAAGTGTTGCTGCCTGCTACCAGATAGCCGATGCAACTTTCAATAAAGATGAGTGGAATGTGATCCTGTGTTCCGATGCTGTGCAGCAAAACAATTCAGATGACTGTGGGTTGTACACAATTTTAAATGCATTTACAATAATCACAGGTAAAACGTATGGATATATTGAGAGTACATCTGTACGTAAATGGGTTGCAGTGATTATTTCAGATCACAAACACTGCAAGTGCAGAAGGCAGGATAGTATAGCTCCACTTTCCTATTCAAAACTGCACAAAACCCTTGTGGCAAAAGATATGTGCATGCCTCTAACAGAAAAACCACTAATACACTACTTATCTACACTTACTAACCATGACAACAGCAGATGGTCTACCTGTGCAGATAGCTCGTGTTTTGGCAACTTTTCAACTGACGACTGCATGGTTCTTTGTTGTCAATGCAGGAAGTGGTATCATGGAGCTTGCCTTTCAACAAACACCATAAAACTTCCAAAGTATTTCATTTGTGAGACCTGCATGTAAATCAAAATATTTCTGTTTTGTGAAAATCGACACAAAGTTAGTAAAAGTGATTGAAGTGATGGAAAATTGAAATATCAGCATTCAACTCCGAATAGTTTCTGAGATATAACTGTTTACACCTAGGGGGTACCAGCCCTTTATTGTTCAGCTGATTAAGTGAAAAACACCCTCAGTGCTTTTTTTGTGTATTACTTTATTTTGAAGAAACGGTATTCGGGATTTTAGGATTCCTGTTAGAGATTTTGAGATATAGGCTGTCAGTCCTATTTGTGCTATGTTTTAGTATGTTTTCGGTATTCCAGGCCTGTCATTCCATAGAAAGCAGCTGTCATTCCCTGTCATTCCACTTTTATTTTGTTCAGTACTTTATGTTGAAGAAACGATATTCGGGATTTTAGGATTCCTGTTAGAGATTTTGAGATATAGGCTGTCATTCCTATTTGTGCTATGTTTTGAGTGTGTTTTCGGTATTCCAGGCCTGTCATTCCATAGAAAGCAGCTGTCTTTCCCTGTCATTCCACTTTTATTTTGTGTACTAGTTTATTTTTAAAAAAGTGTATTCGGGATTTTAAGATTCCTGTCTGGGATTTGGAGATATTGACCGTCCTTCTGTTTTCCCCATTGTAGTCAATGGGCATTCCACTCCCCCATTGTAGTCAATGGGCATTCCACTCCCCATTATAGTCAATGGGCATTCCGTTTTGTCATTCGTTTTAGTCTGTCCCCAGAACGGTACTTTAATGAATTTAGCAATCAGAACCGATTAGTAACGCGCTGTCATTAACACGTTCCGGCCAGAACCCTCTTTTTATCACCAAAAAGGTTCCGAAGGTGCAAAGACGACGAAAATTATACACACAATACAACCAAGTGAGGACATCATAAAACTATTGAGAAAACCCACCGAACCAACCTTTCATTTCCCATTCCGTGCAATAAACAGCTGTATAAACAAAACCTGCCGGAACACGGCGTTCTGAAGCTGGACAGAGTATGAAAATGATACACACAATACAACTAAGTGGGAACAGCATAACGCTATTGAAAAAACCCACCGAACCGACCTTTAACTGCCCATTCCATGCAATAAACAGTTGTATAGACAAAACCGGCCGGAACACGGGGTTCGTAGCTGCACATAGCATGGACAAATAAGTGAGGACATCATATGAAATGACCTTTAACTGCCCATTCCGTGCAATAAACAGTTGTATAGACAAAACGGAAACGGGTTCGTAGGGAACATGAAAATGATACACACAATACAAATAAGTGAGGACAAAACCTGCTGAAAAAACCCACCGAACCGACCTTTAACTGCCCATTCCATGCAATAAACAGTTGTATAGACAAAACCGGCCGGAACACGGGGTTCCGTAGCTGCACATAGCATGAAAATGATACACACAATACAAATAAGTGAGGACATCATAACACTGCTGAAAAAACCCACCGAATCGACCTTTCATTTCCCATTCGGTGCAATAAACAGCTTGATTAATAAAGCTGCCCAGAAGCTGCACAGGAGATGAAAAAAAGATACACATAATACAGTGAGTAACAACTTACAAAAACTGTAGTGTTAACTGGCCTTTAATTGCCCATTCCCTGCATGAAATGGGTTAATATGACTTGAACTACTGCAAATTCAAGAATGGGTATTCAGCCGAGGGGATGTTCGTTGATTTTCACTGTCTATACAAACTACACTTTTCAGCCTTGATAGAAACACCTGCAAAGAGCCACTAATTAGTACTTTAATACTGTACTAGATCGGAACACTACATTTGCCTACAAATTCAGTGACGACAGAGAATATCATGTTATTGACCAGATCTTGTTTTTAGTGATTAAACACTAGAAGCAAATTTCAGCTATGTGTTATACTCTCAGGAAAACAAAATTGAGCAAAAACGGTTCTATGTCTTAGATGTGGAACTGTTTGAAACCATGTGTAAGATTCTGTATTTGTACTTTTATAATAATTAGTTTAATAGTCCATGCAGTATGCTGAGAACTCTGTACTCATTTCTCCAAAATGTCATGACTTCTGTAAACTGCTGAATGTGCTTAGCGTTGACAACCATTCAAGCTTGTGTTGATAAGTTTGTGGTACACTGGATGTTGTTGTAGACTGAATGATGAGAATATAGGGGTTAGAGAACATCAGCTTGCTCCTGGGTTCCCATGCGCTTCTTCTTGGTCCACGCGTCCATATTACTAGATGTACATATTTTAAGAGTCATAATATAAGAAAAATGTGTGTGTACTTTTAAGATGTTGACTGTGTAACCACAAAGAAATTGTTGATTGTTCACTTTAACAAGCCAGTGTTGTTGATGTGTGATATTAAGATTGCAATGTAAAACGAGTGAGATGTAGGTCGGATTGTTAAACTATATCACATTTTTAACGTGGTATCTGTTGGGTATGATGAGATTGGGGTTTCATTAGCCTTTAATGTAAGATACAACCCCTGTGGGTACGAATAAGGCGGAGCATGTCAGATTTTTATTTTACAACACATCTCACGCCAGTGTTTATTAAATTAATAAGAAAAAGGTAACGGGAACTCAGAGCAAATAAAAGACTAAAGTTATTTGTAAACCCCGGCGGCCACTACAAAGCCCAGTAATAAACCCCCCAGATAACCCCACAATCACGCTCCACACCCGTGCTCACAACATCCAGCCATTCAGTAATTGCTCCCTCCCTCCCTTGCCGAACAACCAACAATAGCCCCCAACACACCCCTGCCCAAAACACCTCCTCCCCACTCCTCCTGTTACATTAGTAAATGTGCTCCCTCTGTGCACAGAATATTATAGGCTACAGTGTAATTATTGGACGAATTGTCATGCACTCAGCTGATGACATAAGAAAAGAGTGAGTCGAGAGTTAAAAATGTGAATTAGCTAGGTATTCGATGAAGCTTGGGTAAGGTGGCCCAGTGGTTAAAGACAAAGGCTTCATACCAGGTGGTTCCCGGTTCAAATCCCAACCCACACTGTGTGTGCCCAGAGCAAATCACTTAATCTCATTGTGCTCCATCATTGAGACGTAAAACCGAGGTACTATTGGAGGTGACTGTGATGCATAGTTCACACCTAGTCTCTGGAAGTCGCTTTGGATAGAAGCGTCTGCTAAAATGACTAATTAATAATAATGAATAATTAAGAGACAAAATTGCTTGACGCAGAGACTCCAGACCGCGCCCAACTTCCCATTGAGAACGGGTAATAACCATTAGTTTTGACTGCTATGGCTTAATATTGTTTGGTACTGTACTGGAAGTTAAATAAAGGTTTTTTTTGATTGATGGGCTACACTTGCGTTAAGTGTCTGATTTATTACTAATATCTTCCGGGAATATTCTAAACATATTCGTGAGGTTTAAAAATCTTACGCTCTTGAAAAAGTTATTCCAAGAAACCGTATTTCAGGGGTTCCAAATAGTATACAAAGAACCTTTTTAAACAGCAGGCTAAACCACCATAAATAAACGTTGAAATCTCGAAGGATTAATAAGAATCCCTAAAACTCAAAAATAACCCCCAAGGGTTCTAATCTATATAGCCTTCTAATACTGAAAAGCCATGCAAAAATCATGATTAAAAATCACAGGTTTTGTGCATGACTCTACATTTGAAAGCCATATATTCAATTAGACTTCAGCAGTAAATACCTCGTTGGTGACTAAACATTCTGCTACTTATTAGCAATAAAGGTCATACTGTAGCGAGGGCTAAGCTGGGTTTAAAATATAATTTATGGTAGCCATCTACGCCACTGAAGGTACTACCTTCAGATTAAGTTAAAGATTTTAGGTTGTTAGCACCAGGTTATTTTATTTGGGCCAGAGGATAAGGTCTTGACCAAGTATAACACAAACACACAATAAAAGTGCCAGGGATGTAAAATAGTCAAATTTATTTAAAACACAATTTTGTTTAAATTCTCATATTGCACAAACTAGTGCTGTCTGTTAGTTACAGCGTTTCAGCCAAATACTTCAATTAGATACATTGTTTCAAGGGTTCAGTCGTTCTTTCTCAGGCATTACACTGTTCATAGTTTAATATAGCAGCAACTCATTTAGAGCAAGAATATGTTGTTTCATTCTCTCTCGTATTTAGACACACACACACACACACACACACACACAGCACTAGACAAGGCAGGAGGTTCCCAAATTAAACACAGACATAAAAACGAAACAGTTTGTTTGTTTGTTTATTCTGTTTGTTTATTTTATTTATTTATTTATTTATTTATTTATGCATGCATGCATATGACACACAATGTAAAAACGATTTAATTTTTTTGAAGAAAATGGGAAATGCATCAAGGTTTCTGTATTTGAAGTCACCCTGCGTAATATTAAAATCTAAACTCTTTTGCTTTGTTTGCTCGTTTTTGCTTACATATTGTAAACTACAGAATTGTAAGGAAGTGTGTTTGCTTGCCTTTGCACTGTAATTGCATTGTATCCATTTTGTATCAAACATATGTACATATATGAATATTTTAAATACATTTAAAGACATTTTTTTATCATTGTAATTAAGAAGAACAAAAAAGTTGTGCAAAAAATAAATGTTGTGAAACTGTTGCTGCAATATATACGTGTTATTATTTTTTTTAATCACATATAAATGTTACAGTTAGGGGCTACCAGCAATTCTAGACCTTTGCAATTGTTCTACTTGTGCAAATACTGTTACTTTATCACCTCCTTCCCTGCAAAGTAGAAAGAAGGCCTCACTATATTCCACTATAAAGAAAATAGAAAAAGATGTTAATCAATATGGTTCTGCTAAAATAATGAGAGAGAGAGAGAGAGAGAGAGAGAGAGAGAGAGAGAGAGAGAGACTTTTGACTTTTAAAATCCCTTTATTCTATAAATTAGAATACAATATAAAAACTAAATAAAACCAAAAAAAACAAACAAAATACACTGGTGCAAAATAACTTAACAGATCCAACATTTCTCATTCCAGTTTCAAAAATTCCAGTTCAATGGGATCTCAGTCTTTCAGAGTGTTTCTCATATGAACAGAACAAGCTGCTCCTCCTCACTCACGGCACACACCCCCTCCCCAATGCACCAATGCCTCTCAAAACTGTCCAGGTCATGCACCATTTTAAAATAGGCAAACTCCATCTTGATCCTGGAGACCTAAATATACTAATAGGATTTATAAAACCAGTGGCTAAAATCTTATTTTTTCGGGATTTTAAAATAGCTAATTTTGCTTGACCAAGGACAAAGTTAACCAATGAGCACCTATCCCTCCGTGCAAAACTATACTTTACACTAAAAACAAAAAACTTTTTAGTAAAAATAACCCCCAAGGAAGCCAGCAAGTTCTCTAAAACCAAAAAGAAGTGCTGCAGCCAAGGGCAATCCACAAACAAATGGAAAATGGACTCCTCCGCGGGACAGAAGGGGCACTGGACACTGACCCCCGGTTCCACTCGGCTCAGATAACGATTTGTGGCAAAAATGCCATGCAGCTCTCATGCCATGCAGCTCTCTCCACTGCAGGTCTCCGGAGCGCTTAGGCAAGGGAAGCTTATACAGCACCCTCCAGAAAGGAACTTCATTAACAGGGACACCAAGGTGAGCCCTCCACTTAGTGTCCACCAGGTCTTTCAACTTATTAAAATGTCTGGTTTTCACACAGATTTCATATAGTGTCTTCTTCTCAATTGTGTGGAAAGCCACCTCAGTGACTTTCCTAAGCGACAGAAGCTTTCCAGCCGGCTCCTCCTCCTCCTCCTCCTCCTCCACTGTCACTGAAGGGGAGACCAGCACTGCGGGGAACAGGGGTTCCTGCTCTGGAGCCACGCACTCCGCTAGAAACCTGCTCAAAAACTGGGAGTACCGGACAGAGGGATGCCTGGAGATCACTCAGCAACTTCTCCAGGAAACGCTCTGATCTAATATTCAGTGCAGGGGTTAAAACCCTGCTGGCTTTCCAACTAAAAAGGTTAATGTCAATTAAATGCCCCAGTTTAATAAAACCGGCTTTTAAAAACAAAGTGGATAAAAAAAACAGAGCTAAAAACCTCACATTTAAAAATGGGGTTAAAAAAGGGGCTCTTCAAAAACCCACTGTGTGCTCTGTGATTCTTCTGACCTTTTGATCTTTAAAAGTCCCCAAGCATTTAACAGATTCTTATAAAAACCCTCCAACCCTGCATCACTAAAACAATCAAGAGATATTAAAAACAACTGTCTGTCAAAACCCAGCCTCTCTGCCTTCTACAATAAACAAAATGCCAGGTCTCTCCAGCTCAGCTGTGGGGTGAACAACAGCCTCTGGGCAGCCTGCAGCCTAAACGCTGCCATCCTGCTAGGGATTTCAATGAGCCCTTGCCCTCCCTCCTCACGGGGGAGATACAAAACAGCCGGGCACAGCCAGTGATGCCCACTCCAAAAAAATTGCACCTGGCATTTCTGTATTTCATTTAAGAAAACCAATGGGAGGATCCAGGCACACCAGCTTATGCCAAAGCATGGAGGCGACAAGATTATTAATGATGAGGACCCTGCCCCTGAAGGAGAGGCGAGAGAGGAACCACTGCCAGCTCTGCAGCCTCCCCTTCACCCTGTCCAGCAGCCCCTCCCAGTTCTGCTGCATGAACTGCTCATTCCCAAAATAAATGCCTAAAAGTTTGACCTCAGTTTTGTTCCAGCTTAAAACTGAAGACAGTAATGGAGGGGGGGGTATCCTCCCAGCTGCCAACAAGAAAAGCTTCACTTTTTGCCTAGTTTACTCGTGCTGAGGTTGCCTTTTCATACATTATAATGCATGACTCCAGCACAGTGACGTCTTGGTCAGTTGTGACAAACACGCTGAGATCGTCAGCATATGCGGAGAGCTTGATAGGGGTTGCATTGAGCGCAGCTGGTACTGTCCAATCCAGGCAGTTTCTCCCTCAGCTGGTGTAACAGGGGCTCTACAGAGAGGGCATAGAGCATCCCTGAGAGGGAGCAGCCCTACCGTATCCCCCCTCTGCACAGGGAAGGGGACAGTCAAACCGTTATTAATCTTCACAACACTAAAAACATTGTGATAAAGAAGTCTTATAAAAGGGTTAGGGTTAGGGTTATAAAACAGGGCCAAAACCAAAAGCTTTTAAAACACGAAATAGATACTCATGGTCAACTCTATCAAAAGCTTTTTCCTGATCAAGCAAAATTAAACCAAAATCAACATTATAAACTTTTGGATACATTAAAAAGATCTCTTAATAATAACAAATTATCAAAAATCGATCTCTCGAGCACACAGTATTACTGGTCTGTGTGCACCACTGATCCAATGTTGGTCTTTAGGCGATTAGCAAGAGCCTTGGAAAGCAGTTTGTAATCGGAGCACAGCAAGGAGACAGGGCGCCAGTTTTTGATGTTACAGAGGTCTCCTTTCTTGGGTAGCAGTGTTATCACTGCCCTGCGGCAGCTCAGTGGCAGCTCCCCATCCCGAACACATTCCTGCAGGACCTGGTACAGGTCCTCACCAACACAGCTACAGAGATTTTGATAAAATTCTGCAGGCAGTCCATCCAGTCCGGGAGCCTTCCCTTTGGAGAGCTGCGTCACGGGCGCATTGAGCTCTGGGAATGCCAGCGGAGTGTCCAGTCCGCTGCTCTCCTCCTTGTCCAGGCTGGGGAGACCCTGGAGAAGCTGCTCCATCTCTCCCGGGTTGCAGCCCTCAGCCTTGTAGAGATCAGTATAAAAGCTCACTGCAACACGCCTGAGCTCCGCAGGGCTGGAGACCTCTCTCCCCCCAGGCAGCCTCAGACAGCACGCTGTCTTCCTCTCCAGGCCAAAGAAGAAGTCTGTGGGGGCGTCCATATCTTTAAGTTCAGTGAAGCGGGCTCTGAGCAGAGAGCCCTTCACCTTCTTCTCCAGCAGGCTGCCCAGGAGCTGCCTCCTCTCCTGCAGGCCCCGTTACGCCCCCTCATCGCTCTCGCTGGCCAGCTGGCTCTCAGACTCAACAATCTCTCTCTCCAGCTCACTGACCACTGCATCCACTGACCTGCTGACATTTTGTGTGTATTGTTGACAATACACACAAAACAATTCAAAATAATCAGTGAAGTTTTTGTCCTGAAGCAGATTGTTGTTAAAGTGTCAGTATGATTTTGAATGTGATTTGATTGGTAGTGAAACAGTGACGGAAACAAAATGATGATCAGAAAGGTTACTGGGTGCTATACTACTTTGAGTGAATTTGTTAATATGCTGTTGTGGAGTATAGAACCTATCCAAAGGTGCCCCTGACAGCTGATTACATTTGATCCATGTATATTGTCTATTTGTGGGATGAAAAATCCTCCAAATGTCAACCAGGTCAAAAGTATTTAATTCAGTGGCCAGCTCCCTGACAGATTGGGGATGGGGTTCCCCGTGGTTTCTATCTTTATTAAAATCCATAGTACAATTAAAATCTCCCCCCACCACGAGGAAATTGTCTGTACTGCAACCCCTGAGTACTTGACTGAGCTTTTTAAAAAATAAAATCCTCTCCTCCCCAACATTTGGTGCATAAATATTAATAAAATCAATAAAAATACCAGCGTGTTTTATCTGTACTTTTAAAAGTTGACCTTGAATAATCTCCTCAATAGATAAAATCTCCGCCCCAAATCCTGGAGAAAATAAAACAGCAACTTCAGCACTAAAATTAGAACTGTGGCTTAAAATACAGTCGCCCCTCCACTCAGACTGCCAGTGAGACTGATTACTGCTGTCTGAGTGTGTCTCCTGCAATAAAATCATGTTTGAATGCTTGCTGTTTAAAAAATCAAATAATTGTGCTCTTTTATTAAAATCCCTGCACCCGTTCACGTTAAAAGAGCCTAAAATAATTTTCTCCATTGATAAAAATAGATTATTCAAAAATAACAAACACGTTAAAATAAAAATGTTCTTAATAAAATTAGCCATTAAAAATGTTTAGATGGGGTTAACGTTTTCCGAACTAAGCTGACATATTTTTTAAGTCTGAACCTCTTTTTCTGTTCAAACTCATTTATAGACGATTTCCTTAATATTAAGTCTGCAGAACACAAAAACATTTTCTGGTCTAGGAAGAAGGATTTAATGTCTACTCGCCTCTTACCTTTTGTTCTTTCAAGAAAATCGCTGATCTCTGTCAGTGAATACAGTTTTCCCTGTTGGCTGGCCGTGATGTAACTACACACCAATAAGCCAGACTTCTATTATATGTAAACCTATGGAAACTATAATAAGATCTAAAATGGAAAATTACCTATATGGTAACAATATCCTTGGGAGACAGTCAGCATGGTTTTAGGAAAGGAAGATTGTGTCTAACTAACCTGCTTGATTTTTTTGAGGAGGCAACATCGACAATGGATAATTGCAAAGCATACAACATGGTTTATTTAGATTTCCAGAAAGCTTTTGACAAAGTCCCGCATAAAAGATTAATTCTCAAACTGAACGCAGTAGGATTGAAGGAAATGCATGCACATGGATTAGGGAGTGGTTAACATGTAGAAAACAGAAAGTACTGATTAGAGGAGAAACCTCAAAATGGAGCGAGGTAACCAGTGGTGTACCACAGGGATCAGTATTAGGTCCTCTGCTATTCCTAATCTACATTAATGATTTAGATTCTGGTATAGTAAGCAAACTTGTTAAATTTGCAGACGACACTAAAATAGGAGGAGTGGCAAACACTGTTGCAGCAGCAAAGGTCATTCAAAATGATCTAGACAGCATTCAGAACTGGGCAGACACATGGCAAATGACATTTAATAGAGAAAAGTGTAAAGTACTGCACGCAGGCAATAAAAAATGTGCATTATAAATATCATATGGGAGATACTGAAATTGAAGAAGGGAACTATGAAAAAGACCTAGGAGTTTATGTTGACTCAGAAATGTCTTCATCTAGACAATGTGGGGAACGTATAAAAAAGGCCAACAAGATGCTCGGATATATTGTGA
Source organism: Huso huso (assembly GCA_036884735.1). Lineage (NCBI taxonomy): Eukaryota > Metazoa > Chordata > Actinopteri > Acipenseriformes > Acipenseridae > Huso > Huso huso. Next base: position 13,818,400 of record CM072675.1, on the reverse strand, counting down.
GAAGTGTTGAATTTAAATCAAGGGAAGTAATGTTAAAACTTTACAATGCATTAGTAAGACCTCACCTAGAATATTGTGTTCAGTTCTGGTCACCTCGTTACAAAAAGGAAATTGCTGCTCTAGAAAGAGTGCAAAGAAGAGCAACCAGAATTTAAACCCGGGTTTAAAAGGCATGTCGTATGCAAACAGGCTAAAAGAATTGAATCTATTCAGTCTTGAACAAAGAAGACTACGCGGCGATCTGATTCAAGCATTCAAAATCCTAAAAGGTATAGACAATGTTGACCCAGGGGACTTTTTTGACCTGATAAAAAGAAACAAGGACCAGGGGTCACAAATGGAGATTAGATAAAGTGGCATTCAGAACAGAAAATAGGAGGCACTTTTTTACACAGAGAATTGTGAGGGTCTGGAACCAACTCCCCAGTAATGTTGTTGAAGCTGACACCCTGGGATCCTTCAAGAAGCTGCTTGATGAGATTCTGGGATCAATAAGCTACTAACAACCAAACGAGCAAGATGGGCTGAATGGCCTCCTCTCGTTTGTAAACTTTCTTATGTTCTTATGTTCTTATTGCACGGAATGGGCAGTTAAAGGTCAGTTCGGTGTTTTTTTCAATAGTGTTATGATGTCCTCGCTTAGTTGTTTTTTTTCATACTCTGTGCAGCTTCGGAACCCCGTGTTCCTGGCGTTTTTTTCTGTACATCTGTTTATTGCACGCAGTGGGAAATGAAAGGTCGGTTCAGTGGGTTTTCTAAATAGTGTTATGATGTCCTCACTTATTTGTATTGTGTGTATCATTTTCATACTCTGTGCAGCTTCGGAACCCCGTGTTCCGGGCGGTTTTGTCTATACATCTGTTTATTGCACGGAATGGGCAGTTAAAGGTCGGTTCGGTGGGTTTTTTCAATAGTGTTATGTTGTTCCCACTTAGTTGTATTGTGTGTATAATTTTCATCGTCTTTGCACTTTCGGAACCCAGTGTTCCGGGAGCTTTTTGGTGATAAAAAGAGGGTTTTGGGTCGGAACGGGTTAATGACAGCGCGTTACCAATCGGTTCTGATTGCTAAAATATTCTCCTCACGTGTGTGTAACTTTCTATGCTGTTTTTTTAAAGCAAATAAATTCATTAAAGTACCGTTCCGTCTCGAGTACACTACACGAGTAGAAAAAAAAGTTGTCTTGTTAGAGAGCATAAATGTGAAAATACAATTCAAATGGAGAAAAATAGTTCACATGATCGATATCAGAGTGATCTACAGGGATTTCAACTGAGGCGTCAGAATTCAGTGACGCAGGAAAGACAAAAGCAGTGTCACTCAGCTACGAGAGTGATGTGAAATGGGATGTTTGCACACTTGTTTACGATGTGTTTTGTTTATGTTGGTTACAATTAATATTTTACGGAGCTTCTTGCAGGAGAGGTGATGATAACTAGATTAATGTGATAACTGAAACATGAATAAATCATGAATGACATGGGATTATTGATTGTGCAATAGTGAACTGCAGGTATTTCAACTGTTTGTGTGAATAGAGTATGGATACTTTATTGTGGGAGTTTAGTGTATAATGGAGTGGACTGAAATATTTCTGAACATTGTACAGAAAGGTTTTTGTGTAGTGTGCAGATTTCTGTATAAGGGCTGTCCACCTTGGACTGAAAGCAGCACTTGGGAAAACAGCACATGGAAAACAAGGTGTGTTCATATAGAGATATGGGTGGGGTTAAGCACGGAGTGCTGAGCGAGGTTTGATTAGAGACTGATGGGATTTTTAGGACAGATGTTTTTAGGAGATCTATAAATCTGAAACAAACTATGTGATCTAGACGAGAATATTAAACATATTTTCGTGAATGAATATTTGTGTGTGAATTAAGTGTGCTTGTAGTGACGTCACAGAAAGACAGACTGAGTGTTTGTTCGTTTTTGTACGTGCGTGCTTGTTTGTGTTTGTTCGTTTTTGTACGTGCGTGCTTGTTTGTGTTTGTTCGTTTTTGTGCGTGCGTGCTTGTTTGTGTTTGTTCGTTTTTTGTTCTTGTTTTTTTGTTTTACGTGCGTGCTTGTTTGTGTTTGTTCGTTTTTGTACGTGCGTGCTTGTTTGTGTTTGTTCGTTTTTGTACGTGCGTGCTTGTTTGTGTTTGTTCGTTTTTGTACGTGCATGCTTGTTTGTTCGTTTTTGTACGTGCGTGCTTGTTTGTGTTTGTTCGTTTTTGTACGTGCGTGCTTGTTTGTGTTTGTTCGTTTTTGTACGTGCGTGCTTGTTTGTGTTTGTTCGTTTTTGTACGTGCGTGCTTGTTTTGTTTGTTTTTTATGCGTGCATGCTTGTTTGTTTTTGTTCGTTTTTGTGCGTGCGTGCTTGTTTGTGTTTGTTCGTTTTTGTACGTGCGTGCTTGTTTGTGTTTGTTCGTTTTTGTACGTGCGTGCTTGTTTGTTCGTTTTTGTACGTGCGTGCTTGTTTGTGTTTGTTCGTTTTTGTACGTGCGTGCTTGTTTGTGTTTGTTCGTTTTTGTACGTGCGTGCTTGTTTGTGTTTGTTCGTTTTACGTGCGTGCTTGTTTGTTTGTTTTTTTGCGTGCGTGCTTGTTTGTGTTTGTTCGCTTTTTTTATGCATGCTTGTTTTGTTTGTTCGTTTTTGTGTTTGTTTGTTCGTTTTTGTACGTGCGTGCTTGTTTGTTCGTTTTTGTACGTGCGTGCTTGTTTGTGTTTGTTCGTTTTTGTACGTGCGTGCTTGTTTGTGTTTGTTCGTTTTTGTACGTGCATGCTTGTTTGTTCGTTTTTGTACGTGCGTGCTTTTTTGTTTGTTCGTTTTTGTATGTACGTGCGTGCTTGTTTGTGTTTGTTCGTTTTTGTACGTGCGTGCTTGTTTGTTCGTTTTTGTACGTGCGTGCTTGTTTGTTCGCTTTTTTTGTGTTTGTTTGTTTTGTTCGCTTTTTATACGTGCGTGTTTTGTTTGTGTTTGTTCGTTTTTTGTACGTGCATGCTTGTTTTGTTTGTTTTTTACGTGCGTGCTTGTTTTGTTTGTTTGTTTTTTTGTTCGTTTTTGTTTGTGTTTGCGTTTTTTTGTTTGTTGTTTGTTCGTTTTTGTACGTGCGTGCTTGTTTGTGTTTGTTCGTTTTTGTACGTGCGTGCTTGTTTGTGTTTGTTCGTTTTTGTACGTGCGTGCTTGTTTGTGTTTGTTCGTTTTTGTACGTGCGTGCTTGTTTGTGTTTGTTCGTTTTTGTACGTGCGTGCTTGTTTGTGTTTGTTCGTTTTTGTACGTGCGTGCTTGTTTGTGTTTGTTCGTTTTTGTACGTGCGTGCTTGTTTGTGTTTGTTCGTTTTTGTATGTGCGTGCTTGTTTTTTTTTTGTGCTTGTTTGTTCGTTTTTTTATGCGTGCGTGCTTGTTTGTGTTTGTTCGTTTTTTTTATGCGTGCGTTTTTTGTTTGTGTTTGTTCTTGTTTTTTTTGCTTTTGCGTGCTTGTTTTTGTTTGTTTTTCGTTTTTGTTTGTGTTTGTTCGTTTTTGTATGTGCGTGCTTGTTGTGCTTGTTTGTGTTTGTGAGGTTTTTTCGTGAAGTTTTTTTTGGTTTTCAAGAATCATGCATACATATTTTGGACTGCGGTAAAGTTAGCACGCTGTTCTAATTTTGGGTTGAAATACTTTTCATGTATTTGGATTGTGGCATGATCTCACACGAGATAAATTATGATAACATTTTACAATAAGATTATGAACAAGTATTATACGTTTTCTGTACTGATTGCTTATGTTTATTTTTTTTACTGTTTTCTGCACTGATGTCTAATGTTTTTTGTTTTGTTTTGTGTTGTTTCTATGGAATATTTGTTAACTATTGTGTAAGCTGCTATTTCACGCACTTGGTACATCTTGTTGCTTTTTCTCAGGAATCACACATAACTACTGCAACGTACCCCGAGGATTCCCTTCAATATTTATTTTGGTGTCATAAAATTAAAGACGGTTCCGTGGGGAGACATTGGGTGGGGAAGTTCTTTTAAAAGTGTATTAAGATATTTTTTGTATACTATACGTATAGTAAAAATACGATTATTTATCATACTATTTGAATAATCAACGCATTTTTAAACAAACTTGAGATAAAAGACTTTCAAAACGTTCCATGTGCCTATGTGTCAAATAATGTGGTGTGGTGCTTTTAAAGTTCCAAAACTGCAAAGTAAAACATCACCAAATGAAATGTCGCCTACTCGTCCAACGGCCAGGTGGAGATCTCTGATCTGGATAGCACTTGGCACAGCTATTGTACTATATCTGAAGTTAGTTGCTGTTACATTTGGTGCCAATCGGACTATAATAATAATAATAATAATAATATATTTATTTTTATATAGCGCCTTTCATAGTGGACCGCCATCACAAAGCGCTTTACAGAGGTAGGCTGTGAACTGTGCATTATATGTAGAGTCACTTACAATAGGATACTGATTTAACATCTCATCCACAGGGTGGAGCACAAGGAGGTGAAGTGTCTTGCTCAGGGTCACGCAGTGAGTCAGTCAGTGGCAGAGGGGGGATTTGAACTGATGACCTTCTGGACTTTAACCACTGGACCACACTCTATTTAACCCTGGCAACAGATCCCTAAACATTAAAATACACAACATAATGGATTTGTAATGGCTATAACTCGGGAACCATGTCACGTAGAACTGTTTGTGGCATGCTGGTAGCTGTCAACTGACTCTATATAATGAATAAATATGGATTTAGGGGTCACAAGCTGTGACCCCCAAAAACTGTAATAGCTATAATCTGTCGTTCATGGTCAAACTGGACAATTCAAGGGTTTGACAGTATATAACTTCTTACACACTGCATATAGAGTGATGTTTACTATAGAACCTGTATAGGAAACCAAGTATGCCACATCCAGAAATGACCTTGACCATGACATTTGACCTGTCACGTTTTACAAAAAGTTTGTCCAGAAACTTCAATTCTAGTTTTTATTATTCTCGTTTTGGACCTTTTTTTTGACAACGTATCTCCTGCTACAGCTTTGCACTGATCAGCTTGATGCTTTGGACAGTTATTGCCCTGTACCTGTAGATTTATGCTATTGTTTTTATTGCCAATTGGACCCCCCCAAAGTCAACCTTTGACAGCTTATAACTCTTTGCAGAGTGCAGATAGATCCATAGTTAGTATTGAACACTTATAGGAACCACTGTGTGCTCTACAAAAATAAGTCCTAGACTTTGACCTTTCCAGAGAGGGATACTGAATCTTGGCAATTTGCCAATTTTTTTTTTTTTTTTTAACTGTATGTTTGATTCATTTGGGAAAGTTTTACTGTGTAGTTTTGGAATTAAAGGATTTTAAAAGCACCACATCGCATCACTTGTCAGAATAGGAAAATGCAATATGGAGAGTTTTGAAAAACTTTTATCTCAAGTTTATTAAAAGGTGCGTTGGATATTAAAGTTGCATGATAAAGAATTGTATTGTGACTATAAGTTTGGTTCAATTTGGGGATGTTTTACTGTGCAGTTTTGGAATTAAACATCTTTAAAACCACCAAAGCGCATCATTTGTCACAATGGGAAAATGCAATATGGAGCGTTTTGAAACACTTTTATCTCAAGTTTATTCAAAAGTGCGTTGGATATTCAAGTTGTATGATAAATAATCGTATTTTTACTATATACAGTGCCTTGCAAAAGTATTCAGACCCCTGACCAATTCTCTCATATTACTGAATTACAAATGGTACATTGAAATTTCGTTCTGTTTGATATTTTATTTTAAAACACTGAAACTCAAAATCAATTATTGTAAGGTGACATTGGTTTTATGTTGGGAAATATTTTTAAGAAAAATAAAAAACTAAAATATCTTGCTTGCATAAGTATACAACCCCTGTGCTGTGGAAGCTCCCAGTTTACACCGATGAAAGAAATTGCCCTAACGAGGACACAATTACCTTACCATTGGCCTTCACCTGTGAACCATTAAAGTTGCTGTCACATTTTCTGGATAAAAACCCCACTGTTGAAGGATCATTGGTCAGGCTGTGAATCTGAAGGAAAATGAAGACCAAAGAGCATTCTACAGAAGTTAGAGATAAAGTAATACAAATGCATAGATTAGGGAAAGGGTACAAAATAATATCCAAGTGTTTGGATATCCCAGTGAGCACAGTTGGATCAATAATCAGGAAGTGGAAGCTGCATCACACCACCAAGGCACTGCCAAGAAAAGGCCGTCCCTCAAAACTCAGCGCTCAAACAAGAAGGAGACTTGTGAGAGAAGCCACAGAGGCCAACAATCACTTTGAAGGAGCTACAGAGTAATGGTGGAGTAATGGTGCACCAGTCAACCATATCAAGAGCTCTGCATAACACTGGCCTGTATGGGAGGGTGGCAAGAAAGAAGCCGTTACTCAAAAAGTACCATCTGAAAGCACGTCTGGATTTTGCCAGAAAGCATGAGAGTGACCCAGCTGCGATGTGGGAAAAGGTTTTGTGGTCAGATGAGACCAAGATAGAGCTTTTTGGCCAAAACTCAAAGCGCTATGTGTGGTGCAAACCTAACACTGCCCATGCCTCAAGACACACCATCCCTACAGTTAAGTATGGTGGTGGCAGCATCATGCTGTTGGGATGCTTCTCATCAGCAGGGACTGGGCATCTTGTTAAAATTGAAGGAAGAATGGATGGAGCAAAATACAGGGAAATACTGCAAGAGAACCTGCTTCAGTCTGCTAAAAAACTGAAGCTTGGGAGGAAATTCACCTTTCAGCAGGACAATGATCCCAAGCACAAGGCCAAAGCAACATTGGAGTGGCTCAAGAACAAAAAGGTGAATGTCCTACAGTGGCCCAGTCAAAGTCCTGATCTCAATCCCATTGAGAATCTGTGGCACTATTTGAAAATTGCGGTCCACAAGCATCGTCCAACCAACCTGAACAACCTGGAGCAAATCTGCCAAGAAGAATGGGCCAAAATCACTCCGACACTGTGTGCAAAGCTAGTACATACTTACCCCCAAAAGACTTAAAGCTGTTATTGCAGCGAAAGGTGGCTCTACCAAATATTAATGTGTGGGGTTGAATACTTATGCAAGCAAGATATTTCAGTTTTTTTATTTTTCTTAAAAATATTTCCCAACATAAAACCAATGTCACCTTACAATAATTGATTTTGAGTTTCAGTGTTTTAAAATAAAATATCAAACAGAACGAAATTTCAATGTACCATTTGTAATTCAGTAATATGAGAGAATTGGTCAGGGGTCTGAATACTTTTGCAAGGCACTGTGTATATATATATATATATATATATATATATATATATATATATATATATATATATATATCTTAATACACTTTTAAAAGAACTACCCCAAATAAATATTGAAGGGAATCCTCGGGGTACGTTGCAGCAGCTGTAGTGTGTGATACCTGAGAAAAAGCAACAAGCTGATGTACCAAGTGTGTGAAATAGCAGCCTACACAATAGTTAACCAATATTCCATAGAAACAACACAAAACAAAACAAAAAAACTTTAGACATCAGTGCAGAAAACAGTAAAAAAAATAAACATAAGCAATCAGTGCAGAAAACTTATAATACTTGTTCATAATCTTACTGTAAAATGTTATCGTAATTTATCTCGTGTGTGATCATGCCGCAATCCAAACACGTGAAAAGTATTTCAACCCAAAATTAGAACAGCGTGCTCACTTTACCGCAGATATTTTGGTTATAGATTACATGAAATATTGGTATTATTAATATGGTTAACAAAATCGTGTGGGAAGCAGTTATCAGTGCTATTGCATGTACTGTATTCTAAAACAGTCATGTTTAGCTATCATTGATTTTCATGTTTCAATGCAAAGCATGTAATATGGAATTTCACTCAGAGAGAGAGTATACATAATATTATCTATCTCAAGAGTACTCATTATACATAATGAGTGTGTGGAGTAGTGGTTAAAGTAGTGGTTGTTTTGGTGGTTAAAGTCGACTACCATTAAAATAACTTTTGTTGTTTTTTGTATTTGTAAAAGGAATGCAACAGAACATTTGTTTATGCATTTGGGTTTTGTAAAGGATAAGGAACTGTTTTATTTCTAAACATGTTTAATTTAATCTAGATTTCATTATTCTTTCATTTCATTTTTTTTTTCCATTTTTCCCATATACAGTATATTACAGTAATTAAAATAGCTGGGGAAGTTTAGTCCGTACAAAGAACTTGTTAAGCAGTTTCATGATTTGAAGGAGTAGATTATGAAGTTAGAGGGCAAGGAGCCATCGAGAGGGGGTTTTCTGCATAACATATGGAAGTGTGGAAGGGTGGTAGGTAGTTCACTGACACAGGAGACACAAAGGTAATTGGGAACACCGCACAGGTGCCCAGTTTTATTATGGGGGGGTAATTTCTTTTTCAGCCCGCAGAGGGCGCTGTTGTCTGTGGTCTGCCTTACCAGCGATGGTAAAGACAGAGCCACAACTATACAGGGAGCAGTACAGAGTACAGGTGCTCAAACACAAGAATAATCAAAAGGCGAAAGGAACAGGGAAAATAAAGCACAATAAACCACTACAAAATAAAAGGTGCTGCGCTCGGCAGCTTTCCCTAACCTTCGCTACCCGTACGGCCCAGGTCTCCGTCTTACACTCACGGCTCCCTCAGCCTGCTATACAAATGTTGATCGGGGCTGCCCAAGGTTTTCCCCGCTACCGCTAATTCTTTTTCTTTTCTTTTTCTTTTATTTTCGTTGGGATTTCCTTCCCCGCAGTTCTCGATCCAGAGCTTCCGTACGCCTAGTACGTCTCAGAGGACAGACCTGAGGGAACAGCAGAATGTTAACTTATAGGGCCAGCAATTCCCCCAAGACCCGCCTCTCAGCCATTCAGAGAGAAGGAAAGCCCACACACCCACTCTCCCACCTCTCCGTGTCACTGCCATGACTGACAGGCGAATATTGACGGGCTGCTGCCCTCTTCCTGCAGCACATCAGAAGAGTCAGTACAGGTCTCCCCCTGTTACATATCCTCCCCCTCAGAATGGCACCACCGGTCCATTCGAAAATCCTACATCCCCATGCCTTCCCGAGAGAAAAAATCTGCGTTTTGATGCAGCCTTCCTGCTCGGTGGACAACCCTGAAGGCATAGGGCTGCACGGCCAAGTACCACCGCGTGATTCTGGCATTGCTATCCTTCATCCGGTGAAGCCATGCTAAGGGGGCATGATCTGTAACCAGGGTGAAGTGTCGCCCCAGGAGGTAGTACCGGAGTGACTCGACTGCCCATTTTACCGCGAGACACTCCTTCTCGATGGTACTATAGTTCTTTTCACGGGGAAGGAGCTTCCTGCTGATGTACAGGACCGGGTGCTCACTTCCCCGCACCTCCTGAGACAACACTGCCCCGAGACCTGTCTCTGACGCATCCGTCTGCAGGGTGAACCTCTTACCAAAATCCGGACTGCACAGCACTGGCTTACTACACAGTCTCCGCTTCAGAGCGAGAAAGGCCCTCTGGCATGGCTCCGTCCACTGAACCGTATTTGGGGCAGCCTTCCTGGTGAGGTCTGTCAAGGGAGTAGCAAGCGTGGCGAAGTTCGGGATGAACTTCCTGTAGTAGCCCACTAGTCCCAAAAAAGAGTGCACCTGGGTTTTGGTTGTAGGGACCGGCCAGTCAGCCAAGGCTTTCACCTTAGCAATCAGTGGTCTGATCTGGCCACCCCCTACTCGATACCCTAAGTACTCCGACTCACTCTTCCCAATGGCACATTTCTTTGGGCTGGCAGTGAGCCCAGCCTCCCGCAAGGATTGCAATACCGCCGCTACCTTACACAGATGACTCGGCCAATCCTCACTGTGGATAACCACGTCATCTATGTAAGCAGCAGCGTACTGCTGATGGGGCCGCAAAACGCGATCCATCATCCGCTGGAAAGTCGCTGGTGCTCCGTGCAACCCAAAGGGCATGGTCCTAAATTGGTACAACCCGAAGGGAGTCGAAAACACCGTCCACTCTCTGGATTCTGGGGTCAGGGGTATCTGCCAGTACCCCTTCGTTAAATCCAGTGTCGTCATAAAATGAGCCGTGCCCAGACTCTCCAGCAACTCATCTACCCGGGGCATGGGATAAGCATCAAACCTTGATTTCTCATTAACTCGCCTGAAGTCAATGCAAAATCGAGTTGACCCGTCTGGCTTATCCACTAAAACAACAGGACTGTTCCAGTCACTTTGGGACTCTTCTATTACCCCCAGTCTAAGCATTTCATCAATTTCCTTCTTTATTACCTGTCTTTTACGTTCAGGTATACGGTATGGCCTCTGGCGAACTGGCGCCCCCAGCTCAATGTCAATGTGATGATGGGCTACTCGAGTCTGCCCCGGGACGGGAGAAAACACATCAGGAAATTCCATCACCAGAGCTTGAGCATGACCCCTCTGTGCTGGTGTCAGATTCTCTGCAATCTGTACGGACCATTTTCTCCCCATCACAGAAAGATCAGGTCCCAGATCGGGGACGGCATCTGCTTGCGCCACAACCAATGCCTCCGGTTGCAGCCAGGGCTTCAAGAGGTTTATATGATAAATGTGTTTCTCTCTCCGTCGCTCCGGCTGGCAGATCTCATAGTCCACCTTCCCAACCTGGCGTGTAACCTCAAAGGGTCCTTGCCACTTAGCCAGAAGTTTCGACTGGGTAATAATAGAAGTACTTTATCCCCTGGCTGAAATGTGCGTAAACGGGCTCCTCTGTTGTACTGTGTCTCCTGTCTGTGCTGAGCCTGCTGCAAGTTGTCATGTGCCCATTTTCCTACAGACTCAAGAGGTTTGCGCAGGTCCAACACATACCAGACAGTATTGGTCAAATTATCCTGCTGTTCCTCCCACATCTCTCTGACCAGATCAAGCACACCCCGGGGTCTTCGCCCATACAGCAGCTCGAATGGCGAAAAACCTGTGGAAGCCTGGGGTACCTCTCTGATCGCAAAGAGAAGGGGAGAAATCAGCTGGTCCCAGTAACGCACATCACTACTAATAAATCTGCACAACATGTTCTTAAGGGTCTTATTAAAAGCGCTCCATAAGACCATCAGTCTGAGGATGAAACACTTACATGTTCCGCGGATTAGCCGGGTGTCACGTTTTCACTTTTCACGTTCTCTTTTATTATATTATTTGCTCTGCACACACTCTTAACTCAGGGGAGACGTTAAGGAGGACAGATATGTTTAAAACTCCTAGTGGTTTATGTTCGAGCACTGGACGAGCGGTGTGTCCTTAAAACCTTTTATTTAATCAAGAAAATCACTCAGACTCATTTATTCAAAGTTTTACGAATCAGAGCAACATCAGCGCTCCTTCGTTTTATTAAAATGCCTTTAATATTGGTTTAGTAGTTTGCGCATACTACCAAGACCCGAAAACATGTAACAATAATTAGCAATCCTAAGTTTATTACAAGCTTCAGCATTTAGTACTTCAATAACATAATACAATTATATGTAGTCAGTGCAGCCCTCAGGCTGGCTAAGCACAAAGCCTACAAGCACCCACTGCTATGTTTCAGCACATTCAATATAACACTCTCAATACTAAAACATAGTTTCAAAACCTCATAGCAATATAACCAATAAATGCAAGATACAATATTACCATTAGTATGCTTACCTCCTATTATAAGGAAGAGTAGCGTGAACAAAAGAGAAGGACTGTTCTGTGGAGATCTGCAAAGGATGGACCACGTGGCTCTGCCAAGCTGAGTCTTGATTGTGGTGCTCTCAGTGTGATCGGCCCAGGGTTTTTATACAATTTTCGTCCCATTGAAAGCAATGGGAAGCCCCAATTAGATCCAATCATCAATCTGTATTGACAGTCCTTATCTCTTGGCAAACAGTAATCTCTAAAGAATTCAACCAACTCTTCAGACTCAATTAGAGTCATATGCCAACAAATCAACACTAGCCCATGTTCTCATCCACTCATTCTTGGCCCCCCTCCTTCATCTGAAAACTTAGGTGAAGCAGAGTTCACAAAATCCCTGCTACCTTGATTCACTACTTAATATGGGTGCATTATAAAAAGGAGTGGTGTTTAAATATATGAAGCACCAATAATTGTGTGTATTATAAAAAGAGTGGTGTTTGAATATATGCAACACCAATAGTTATATCATAATATAGCAGTTATAGTTATAATGATTATAATTGATTACATGAACTTGGCTTTCAAAAATATATTCCCTCATGTCATCTCACTCTCAAATTAGTTTAATTCTTTCCTTACAGGTGTGTGTTTAGCAGGTATTATAGGAACTTCCATCTTATATCTTTTTTTAGTGTAGAGTTTTCTCCTTATGGAAAACTATTTTACTGAGCTGTTAAGCTGTAATGTTTTTCTCCTATGGGCCCCTGGTAGCTTGAACTTAATTGACATCCAGATGACCCTGTATTTTTCAGCTATACACATACTGGCTAAAACCAGCTTGCTGGAGACACCTCTTTTCTTGCCATGTTTAATAGTGATTAATGTTCCCTAGAACTTTCCTTACACCTGTATCTTACGTGCTTGTTCCGCCCGGCAACTAACTATCTTAATATATTTTGGAATTAGACCATTTCTATTCTGTCCTTCCTTCTTCTAAATTGAAAAATACTTCTAGCCTTGACACCGTAAATTCCTGATAAGAGAATCCCCGCTTCTCTTGCCAATGAAGACCTCTTGGCCTCAAGCACTGATCCCTCCAAGGGCAGGCTTGTAGAAAGTTCGATAAAGCAGGTTACACAGAGTTTACTTTTCCAAAGCCTATCTTTTGCTTATAAAGTTATTCTTCAATATTTTTTCAATCTTTTTATTTTGTATTTTAAACACAACATCTTTTTATGCTGCGTCTTTTAACTTCAGAGTCAAACTAGTACCTTACTCCTTATAGCGTATGGCTGCTAACCTTATTACTTTCTGCTAGCAGCAGCATAGCAGCAATATCTAATAATAACAATTTATTTAACTTTTCTGTTCCCTTTCTGTGGTGTATCTTCTAAAATGCTTATTTTTCTTGAATTAGAGGCTGCTTTTTACTCTAGGTTGTTCTTACTCACCCACTTATTTTAAAGCTAAATTACAAGCAGAAACCGACTCAAAGTGAGATCCTTTAGTCCCTTTCTGCCTTTCTCTTTCCTTTAAGAATACTCCTAACTCCTTTTTCCTTTATATTCAGAAGTTATAATTCTTGAATGTAAGCACACAGTAATTCTTTTCATTGAATTAGGACTCAGTTTTTAACTATGCTTATCTTAATAGAAAACAGCTTCAGGTATGCTATCATATTAAGCAAAGTGAATCATATGATCTTATACATAAAAATTGTTCATAGTACACTATTATTTAAACTAACTATAATTACCACTACCTATGATTACATGTTACCACAACAACCTATACCATTTAAAACAAGCATATTAACATACATCTATTAGTACAGCATTATTCTGTATTCAAGCTGAAAAGTGTTAACAGAGATTTTAGCACTAAATTCTGGGAATCGTGCCAATTTTAATAAGAGACTGCTCAAGGCCGCCAGTGTATCAAGTTGTACCAGATTCTGTTATACGGTCTTACAGAGCGAGAGCACTTTACAGTATTCGTTACAGACTAAAGATTATTCAAACATTACAAATGGTTACAACACATATTATCTCATTAATACATTTCATTTTTAAATCATCCAGTCCATGTCCAATGTTTCAGCTCGTTCCCAGCAGGACTCCACTTCTGTCTTGGGTTCAGCTCGGGTCGGCTCTGCAAACACCACAATACCTATTTTGCTCTACATCATTAGTGGGCAGACTTAATACAACTGAATCTGAATCAATCGAGGAGCCGTGAACTCTAGCCACTGAAATTCTCCATGCAAAGGAATCCAATTTCTTACTACACATAACTGGTTCGGGGTCACCCGTGACAGATCCCCCTTCAGGTTCCTTGAGAGACTCAGATTCAAACCCCGGCTCCTGCTCCTCATAAAGAACACGAACAGAGGAAAGCTGAGGTGCAGTATAACAACATTGTTCACATGTTTTTTTTTTAATTCTCATTATTCTTGTTATATTAAATATTTCAAACAGTTTCCAGAATCCCTGCTGCTTTATGAAATGGATGTTTGTCATTCTCTGCTCATAAATATATGTCTGTCTATACAGTAGGGTCTGCTGGAAAAGTATTTAAATATCATCCTATGTAAATGAATCCCTATAAATCACCGGGTCATAAGGAACCTGTTCAGCAATTTCCAATGCTTATGCTATGGGTTCTTGCTTATTTATTTTATTTTATATTATAATTTTTAAATGTATTTTTTATTATTATTATTATTATTCTCTTGGAAATCAGCTCGTAACAGAGAAAAAAGCGCTTGCTTCTCCTTCAATGACCTGTTTCATCGTTTGATTATTTATTCACAAGGTCTCTATTGAAATATGAGTGCAAGTTTTCTTTGTCTTATTACAAGCAGATATATCTGTTAAAATGAATATATCACCCAGACTTAAAGAATAAACTTCCACATTTCTTGATGTTATTTTATCAATTGATGTTACAAAAACCCATAGTTGTTAATCAATTATATATAATCACTAAAACCAAGACAGGCTAAAATGTCCTTAGTTATTTTTTCAAACGTATAACATTTCATTGCTTGCAATAGCATACCTATTAACTTCTTCCACTATACCTGCACCTAAAGAGTTAAAGTGGCTCCCAGCTGACTTGTTTATCAGTGTTGTCATGGTTTCCAAGCAAGGTTCACTCCTTCTTTCAGTTCTGGTTACAGACTTACAAAAGTTAGTACATATTTAAAACACAAAGACCAAACTTCTTATCTTTTCCATTTGTCAAAAACACCCAGAGCACATCAAAACTGAATTTAAGAAAGTGTTAAAAAAAAAAAAAAATATTCATTGTACTTTTTTTTCAATAGTTTCTGCAATACAAAAGCTGCCTTCTGTGTTTCAAAAAGCAAAGTGTATATTAACACACTTTCTCAATAAACAGTCATAAGCATTTTGTACTTTCCAAACTGCTCTCTTAAATCCCTATCATTCTCATTGCATGGTTTTGCTTTACCTGTCAAGTCAAGTCAACAATTCTGTTACATTCCTTTTGCAAAAACAAAACATAAAAGCTTTAGTTTTATTTTAACGATGTAACTAGTAAAATAATCACATTTATAATATAAAAGTTTTTACTTTCATTACTGTTCAAATGTATTATTACTAATTATTTATTTTTAAGTTTTATTCTTATTTTTGTTTTTTCCAATTCATGTAATAAAATAAGACGAAACCATGCTAGGCTTTACTTATAACCATTACAGAATTACTAGTAAACTGCAATAACATTTTTCTTTTTAAATTGTTATAAACAGAATTTCATTTATTTAATGTATACTCTAGAGTTAAATAGTATACTGTATACTTTCTTTTCCTAAATCATTTGTCAAATGAATAAAGTCTTTGATTTTTCATGCAGTCTGTAATTCAAATATGTATTTGTGATTCTTAAAAACTCATTCATGAAAATATTTAATGAAATATTTCCAGGTGCAATTCTTACTTTGTTCCTTTTGGTTTCTGAATGTGTTGTAGGCAGGGCAAGCATCCTCTGCAGATCTCCACAGTTTCAGCATGCAGTTCAGTCCACCAGTAATCTCACAACTAATGTAGAGTTCCCTTAAGTGCGCTATGTAAGGCATCTGCTCCTTGGTGAGCTGCCAGTAATATGACCTGTCGGCTTGCTCTAGGAGGTACTATCCTCTTGCTTGTTTTAAACAATCGGTATAGAATCCCTTGTTCCAACTGGTATCTGGACCCGTCCAGCGGAAATTCAGACAACAGCTGACTATCAGCAAGCAGATTAATCAGCTTTGCTGCTGATGCTCGAAAGGTAAAATTTTGATGACCTTGTACTGCTCCTTGCGCCAATTCATCAGCACGATTATTTCCTACTATAGTTACCTCTTTCCCCCTCTGGTGGCCTGCTGTATGCTGAACACTGATTCTATTGCTCCTCAATGTTTCAATCTCTTTCCATATATTGGCATGCGCTATGGGCCTACTCTTATGGTCAGAATAACCATTCTCTTTCCATGCTAGAGAGTGAATATTGAATGCTTGGGTGCAATAACTAGAGTCTGTAATTAATAATATGGTCTCACTGGGCGTCCCCAAATTTTGAGCCATTTGTAATCCCTTCAATAGGGCTTTAGCTTCTGCTATTTGAGCGGATCGACCTGATACCACTTCAGAGTGGTATTGCGTTTCCTCATAAATTCCATTCTTTTCCAACGGATATCCCTATTCCACAGACTGGATTGCCCTCAATTTTTTGACAGGATCCATCTGAGAAGATTAACCAGTCAGGCACAAACAGCTGTCCTGCTGGGGCAGTTCATTCCTCCCATTTTTCAAACGGGGGAAGGTGAAGGAATTTACTTCTGAGGTTAGAGGCTAGCTCAGAGACGGTGGTAAAAGACTATTTTTCGGATCAGCTAGCAAAGTAATCCATCTATTCCACCTTAATTTCAGCGCTTTCGTGTTTATCAGTGACCCCTTTGTTAGGGTAGCTAGTCCTGGGGTATCACTGAAAACTTCAATAAGATCATCCTGAGCTAGGTTGAACAAGGACGGTGCTACTCTAGCAAGAGTGGTTAGCATCCTTTTTTCATAACAAAACTGCTGTTCTGTGAGGTGAAATTGAAACCCCAATTCTTTATTGGCATTTCATCCCCTTTATTTTTCACCCCCACTACTGCAGCTTGTTCACCGATGTGGAAGTAGGCTTCCAAGGGCTTACCACTGACTCGAGTGGTAATATCCTGCGCTTCTTGTATTAACGTCTTAAGCTGCGTTAGCCCAAGTTCGTCTTCTTCTGTCCACGAGACCCCTTTTCCCTCAGCGTTACCGTGGGAAATCTTTCAATACAACGGGGCTGCCAGGACTGAGTATCCTGGTACAGTGTTTCTCGCATAATTAAACAACCCCATCACGGCTTGGAGTTGCTTTATTGTTTTTGGGGAAGAAATACTGCAAACTTTTTCTTTATAGGCTGTACTCAGATTCATACCCTGATGCTTAATCTAATTTAATTTAATTTAATTATAATTTATTTTTTATTATTTAATTGTATTAAATTATTTAATGTAATATAATTATTTATTTCTGTATAATTATCTTTATTAATTCCAATATTTCAAATAATCTTCCACCTTCTCTATCATAATCTCAACTGCTTCTGCTGCTAATGGGTTAAAAATCGAACGTCTGCTATGTCTTTCACTCTGTTATTTTAGGTCTGCTCTCTGTGCATTCCCGATCTCTGGGCTCTCCAAGACCCCCTCCTCATTATACTCACAAGCTGGTGCAGTCTGTGAGCTCTCTCTCTCTCTCCCTGCAGGTTACCGCCCCTCTGGGTGAACTAAACATTCCTCACTTGCATTACAAGCAGAGGCTGTATCAATGCTGCTAGCACTGCTTCACTTAATTTTTTTTTAACTGAATTCAGCATTCCTTCTCTAGGACCGACTTTCATGAATAATAACAAATGCGGGTAACATATCAATTGCAGTTACATCACTTCTAAATTTACCTTTTTTTTTTTTTAATCCAATCGTAACTTTCTTCCTGAATTTATTAAACCGCTTGCATCAGACAGGGCTCTAACCACACCTCCTCCATGTAAGAGGTTTTCATTATTATTTATTTCTTGGCAGACATTAGCTGTAACAGCCAATAAATTATACATTGGTTGTCTAACGTATTCAGCGCTCTAAGTTTTTCAGAGTTTGTTACTTTCTGTGCTCGTATCCCTTTAGGACCTGATCGCAAGTCACATGAATTAGTGGGTGAAGCCGGTGCTCTCTCCTCTCTGCTAGTTGCAGCTTCCCAAGGCAGATTTACTGAGTTTTCTCTTGCAGTTTTTTTTTTCATCAGATTTATTCCTTTGCTTGCTTAACTTATTTTTCTTTCTTTCTTTGGACCTATTAAGGCAAGTAACAGCTTACTTTCACATACTCGTTTTTTGTTAGCAGTTTCTTCCCCCATTTCTGACTCAGAGGAGGAAAGTTGAGACTCCATCTCATCCTGTTCCCCCCTATCCGAAGCGCTTTCCAGATTATCATCAATATTCATTTCTCTGTCTATAGTCTGAGATAATCTGTCTATAACTGCGTAAACCCTTTCTTCCACAAAGTTATTTCAAGGAGTTTTTCTATGAATCTCCCTGCAGATGCCATTTAGAGTAGCCCTATGAAACTATTTATAATAGCCCGTTCAACGTCCTCTTGTATTTGCTAGACTTTATTTTACCGGAAGGTTTGTGCACAAGTGAAGTTGCCGCATCTGGGGTTGCGTCACAACTTCGGGTTTCCGGAGTTTACATACCCATACGCAATTCACTTTACAAAATTACGTGATGGAATTAAAATGTTTAAACTATTTTAATAACGCGTTTCAAAATGTTAAACAATTTTAATTATTATTGGTCGATTGTATTTATTAGTGTTTTCTAGATTAGGTTTATTTTGTGGACCGTTTATTTCGCTCGCCCCACGTTGGGCGCCAACTGTCACGTTTTCACTTTTCACGTTCTCTTTTATTATATTATTTGCTCTGCACACACTCTTAACTCAGGGGAGACGTTAAGGAGGACAGATATGTTTAAAACTCCTAGTGGTTTATGTTCGAGCACTGGACGAGCGGTGTGTCCTTAAAACCTTTTATTTAATCAAGAAAATCACTCAGACTCATTTATTCAAAGTTTTACGAATCAGAGCAACATCAGCGCTCCTTCGTTTTATTAAAATGCCTTTAATATTGGTTTAGTAGTTTCGCATACTACCAAGACCGAAAACATGTAACAATAATTAGCAATCCTAAGTTTATTACAAGCTTCAGCATTTAGTACTTCAATAACATAATACAATTATATGTAGTCAGTGCAGCCCTCAGGCTGGCTAAGCACAAAGCCTACAAGCACCCACTGCTATGTTTCAGCACATTCAATATAACACTCTCAATACTAAAACATAGTTTCAAAACCTCATAGCAATATAACCAATAAATGCAAGATACAATATTACCATTAGTATGCTTACCTCCTATTATAAGGAAGAGTAGCGTGAACAAAAGAGAAGGACTGTTCTGTGGAGATCTGCAAAGGATGGACCACGTGGCTCTGCCAAGCTGAGTCTTGATTGTGGTGCTCTCAATGTGATCGGCCCAGGGTTTTTATACAATTTTCGTCCCATTGAAAGCAATGGGAAGCCCCCAATTAGATCCAATCATCAATCTGTATTGACAGTCCTTATCTCTTGGCAAACAGTAATCTCTAAAGAATTCAACCAACTCTTCAGACTCAATTAGAGTCATATGCCAACAAATCAACACTAGCCCATGTTCTCATCCACTCATTCTTGGCCCCCCTCCTTCATCTGAAAACTTAGGTGAAGCAGAGTTCACAAAATCCCTGCTACCTTGATTCACTACTTAATATGGGTGCATTATAAAAAGGAGTGGTGTTTAAATATATGAAGCACCAATAATTGTGTGTATTATAAAAAGAGTGGTGTTTGAATATATGCAACACCAATAGTTATATCATAATATAGCAGTTATAGTTATAATGATTATAATTGATTACATGAACTTGGCTTTCAAAAATATATTCCCTCATGTCATCTCACTCTCAAATTAGTTTCATTCTTTCCTTACAGGTGTGTGTTTAGCAGGTATTATAGGGAACTTCCATCTTATATCTTTTTAGTGTAGAGTTTTCTCCTTATGGAAAACTATTTTTACTGAGCTGTTAAGCTGTAATGTTTTTCTCCTATGGGCCCTGGTAGCTTGAACTTAATTGACATCCAGATGACCCTGTATTTTTCAGCTATACACATACTGGCTAAAACCAGCTTGCTGGAGACACCTCTTTTCTTGCCATGTTTAATAGTGATTAATGTTCCCTAGAACTTTCCTTACACCTGTATCTTACGTGCTTGTTCCGCCCAGCAACTAACTATCTTAATATATTTTGGAATTAGACCATTTCTATTCTGTCCTTCCTTCTTCTAAATTGAAAAATACTTCTAGCCTTGACACCGTAAATTCTGATAAGAGAATCCCCGCTTCTCTTGCCAATGAAGACCTCTTGGCCTCAAGCACTGATCCCTCAAGGGCAGGCTTGTAGAAAGTTCGATAAAGCAGGTTACACAGAGTTTACTTTTCCAAAGCCTATCTTTTGCTTATAAAGTTATTCTTCAATATTTTTCAATCTTTTATTTTGTATTTTAAACACAACATCTTTTTATGCTGCGTCTTTTTTAACTTCAGAGTCAAACTAGTACCTTACTCCTTATAGCGTATGGCTGCTAACCTTATTACTTTCTGCTAGCAGCAGCATAGCAGCAATATCGCAATAACAATTTATTTAACTTTTCTGTTCCCTTTCTGTGGTGTATCTTCTAAAATGCTTATTTTTCTTGAATTAGAGGCTGCTTTTTACTCTAGGTTGTTCTTACTCACCCACTTATTTTAAAGCTAAATTACAAGCAGAAACCGACTCAAAGTGAGATCCTTTAGTCCCTTTCTGCCTTTCTCTTTCCCTTAAGAATACTCCTAACTCCTTTTTCCTTTATATTCAGAAGTTATAATTCTTGAATGTAAGCACACAGTAATTCTTTTCATTGAATTAGGACTCAGTTTTTAACTATGCTTATCTTAATAGAAAACAGCTTCAGGTATGCTATCATATTAAGCAAAGTGAATCATATGATCTTATACATAAAAATTGTTCATAGTACACTATTATTTAAACTAACTATAATTACCACTACCTATGATTACATGTTACCACAACAACCTATACCATTTAAAACAAGCATATTAACATACATCTATTAGTACAGCATTATTCTGTATTCAAGCTGAAAAGTGTTAACAGAGATTTTAGCACTAAATTCTGGGAATCGTGCCAATTTTAATAAGAGACTGCTCAAGGCCGGCCAGCGTATCAAGTTGTACCAGATTCTGTTATACGGTCTTACAGAGCGAGAGCACTTTACAGTATTCGTTACAGACTAAAGATTATTCAAACATTACAAATGGTTACAACACATATTATCTCATTAATACATTTCATTTTTAAATCATCCAGTCCATGTCCAATGTTTCAGCTCGTTCCCAGCAGGACTCCACTTCTGTCTTGGGTTCAGCTCGGGTCGGCTCTGCAAACACCACAATACCTATTTTGCTCTACATCATTAGTGGGCAGACTTAATACAACTGAATCTGAATCAATCGAGGAGCCGTGAACTCTAGCCACTGAAATTCTCCATGCAAAGGAATCCAATTTCTTACTACACATAACTGGTTCGGGGTCACCCGTGACACGGGACATAAAGTTGGTGCCTTGGTCGGTCAGTATCTCCCTTGGGATCTCCACCCGGGAGAAAACCTTTACGAGCTCGTTGGCAACAGACTTAGCAGACATAGATCGGAGGGGTATGGCCTCTGGATAACGCGTCGCGTAATCCAAAATGACCAATAGGTGTGTGTATCCCCCGCACTCCTTTCCAATGGCCCAACTATGTCCATCCCAATACGCTCAAACTGAGCTTCCACTAGGGGCAACGGCACGAGTGGTGCTCGTGGGACAGCTCTAGGGCTAGCTTTCTGACACTCCCCACACCGTTCACAAAACCGTCTAACGTCACCATCCAACCCCAGCCAATAGAACCGTGTCACAAGCCTCGCTTTGGTTTTGTCCCTTCCTAAATGACCAGACAGGGGAATAGCGTGAGCAAGCTGCAGCAAATCCTCCTTAAAGGGCTGAGGAATGAGCAACTGATGACGCCTCTCCCCCGTCTGGGGTAACTTTTCAACACGGTACAGAAGGTCTCGATTAATTTCAAAGTGAGGATACGTGGCGGCACGTCTGGGCTCGACCACACGACCATTAACCACTGCTACTTGGTCAAAGAGCCTGCCCAGCACGTTGTCACGCCCTTGCTCTAGTCGGAAGTCACGGGAACGAGCTAAAAAATCAGCTCCCATGGCTTCCAGCTCGGGGTTGGGTCGGTCCGGAGCGGAGGCAGCCGAGCCAGACCCCTGTGCTGGCTCCGCAGCCTCCCCCCCCCGACTCTTCACCAACCGCCCCCACCTGAAACCTCTCGGACTCCTTCCATTGCCAACCCTCATTCTTAGCGGCCCGACGTTCCCGTTTAGTTTTTCAGGGTCTAAATCTATGGCAAAACCAAGTCGGGTCACAGAAGGGAAAGATCTCTCCAATTACTTCCTCCTTCTTAGCCAATAGGGAAGACAGGGCTGTCAGGGCAGCTAACCAATCCTTAAACTGCCCACAGTCCCGACCCAGAACTACTAGTACTGGCAATCGAGGACACAATCCTACATGCACCTGCGTCACCTGCTGGCCAATAGTTATATTCACACTGATCTTGGGATAGGAGCGTACATCCCCATGAATACACTTAATATGCACCTGTCCCAATAACTGTTTATGCCCCGGTGAGATTAGGCTATTCTGTATTAGGGACTGACCACACCCTGAATCCAGGAGCGCCTGGGTTTTTGTACCATCCACTGTCACAGGAATAACAAAACCCGTTTGCTGAAGTGATTGAGGTAATTGAACAGGCTTACCTGGTCGGCTGAGGTCACACTCCATCACGTGGCAATCCCGCGCGAGGTGGCCCACCTCCCGGCACGTCCAACACCGCAATGGGCTAGTTTCTCGCCCCGGCAAGAGGTAGAAACACCGGAGCCATCAAAGGGGCTCGACGGTAAGGAAGCCACGCGAGACCCCGGTCCGGCACCGCCGCAGCCCATGGGGAACCCCACGTTCCCCCGGTTCCCGGGCCGGGAGCTCTCACCGCCCCCTCCCCCCGTCCAAAACCTTGTACACCCCTTCCCCCCAGTCCCTTCGCCCTATCCAGGGTCGGTGGAGCAGATGATCCCGCAGTGCTTCGCCCAGGCAGCCTTACTGGCATCGGTTCAGCTGCCTGGTACTGCTCTTCCAATGCGACCACCCGATTCAGGGTGGTGGGTGCCTGCCGCTGTACCCACACCCGTGGTTCCGGAGCTAACACTCCAGAAACCGCTCCACAACAATTATTTCCACCAGCCTGGCTTTGGTGGTCACATCCGGGTTTAACCACCCCATGGCGTACTCGTTCAGGTGATGGGCAATGGTTCTGGGGTGCTCCTCAGGCGAGAAGCGCTCCTCCCGAAACTTCCTCTGATATCTATCCGGTGTGGCCCCCACGCGATTCAGGATGGTGGCTTTTAGCGTGGGGTAGTCCATCATCCGGTCGGGAGACAGCGTCCTCGCTGCTGCTTGCGCCTCCCCTGTTAACTGGGGCAAGAGGTAACTGGCCCATTGGGTCTGATCCCACCCGGCAGAGGTTGCCAGGGCCTCAAACACCTCAAGGTAGCCTTCGGGTCGATCCTCTGCTGTCATTTTGGTTGGTCTCATCAACCGGGGGTCAGGTCCCGCCGGTCTAGCAGCCCCTTGCACCGCAGCAGTCAGGGTCTGACGCAGGAGATCCATCATCTCCGCGAACTGGGTGGCATCCATGTTTGTGTGCACTGCTTACAGGGGGCAGTGCCAGTGAATCCCACTCTGACACCACGTGTGGAAGGGTGGTGGGTAGTTCACTGACACACAGGAGACACAAAGGTAATTGGGAACACCGCACAGGTGCCCAGTTTTATTATGGCAGGGTAATTTCTTTTTCAGCCCGCAGAGGGCACTGTTGTCTGCCTTACCAGCGATGGTACAGACAGAGCCACAACTATACCGGGAGCGGTACAGAGTACAGGTGCTCAAACACAAGAATAATCAAAAGGCGAAAGGAACAGGGAAAATAAAGCACAATAAACCAAACTACAAAATAAAAGGTGCTGCACTCGGCAGCTTTCCCTAACCTTCGCTACCCGTACGGCCCAGGTCTCCGTCCTACACTCACGGCTCCCTCAGCCTGCTATACAAATGTTGATCGGGGCTGCCCAAGGTTTTCCCCGCTACCGCTAATTCTTTTTCTTTTCTTTTTCTTTTCTTTTCGTTGGGATTTCAGTTCCCCCAGTTCTCGATCCAGAGCTTCCGTACGCCTAGTACGTCTCAGAGGGCAGACCTGAGGGAACAGCAGAATGTTAACTTATAGGGCCAGCAATTCCCCCAAGACCCGCCTCTCAGCCATTCAGAGAGAAGGAAAGCCCGTACACCCACTCTCCCACCTCTCCGTGTCACTGCCATGACTGACAGGCGAATATTGACGGGCTGCTGCCCTCTTCCTGCAGCACTTCGAACACATCAGAAGAGTCAGTACAGGTCTCCCCTGTTACAGGAAGATACTATTACACTTGAGGGGTTCAATGGTAAAGTATTTTGGGCAACAAAAACGCTGTTGTAGTTTCAAATTGGCAATGATACATTTAAAGAGCTATTGATGGATTACACAGTAGATGATAGGAACATATTTGGTTGCAGTCTGAAATTGTATATTTTGTCAGCAACCGAAAGGGGGGAGTGTTAGACAACTGGAAGAGTGTTAGGAGTTGTTGTGTTGTAAAATATGAACATATGGATTGCTATGGAGATGCAATAGGATTGAAGTTTAGCTCACATAAACAGAGTCTGGATGTCTTGCGGGAGAGAGAAAAAGCAACAATACAGACAAGGGTATTTGTTCTGCTGCAGAGAAGGGTAATAAATTTCAATTAGAAGATATATTGAAGACACAACATATAATGAGTTTTAGATTTAATAAAACATATAGTAAGATTTAATTGTTTTAAAGAAATAAATTAATCTTTGGTCTTAGAACAAGTGTAGTGGGAACTTGTAACCTTAGACTGGGTGCCTGGCTGACATGTATATGTATATGTATGTGTGTATATATATATATATATATATATATATATATATATATATATATATATATATATATATATATATATATATATATATATATATATATATATATATATATATATACTGTGTATATATATATATATATATATATATATAATGTTGGAGACAAAATATGGAAGGTGTGATTGGACCAGGGTAATGAGAATGAATGAAAGAGAATATTGTTACAGCAGAAATGCATCAATGAATTATGGAAATGAAAAGTGGTGCTGTAGTAGCTGTTGGGAATCATATCTCTCTCTTGCTTATTTTGGGGTCCATGAGAACATTCCTTTGGTAAAGTTTGTGAACAAAGGCATAATACATGGTGGCTTGTGACTGATTCTTCAATGTTCTGGGTTAGGGAACACAAGGTACAGTAGTACAGGGCTAATGAGTATTACATCTTAGGAGATGTAATACTGTTAAATACTTTGTAGTGAGGGTACAAAGGGAATTGTTCAGAATGCTGTGTATACAATACATGTTATACACTGATCCTCTGTGGTTCTTGGAACTGCAATTAAATAATTCAGGAAAAGTATTGCCAGTTGTAGTTTAATTTTTCAATGGGTGATGTTCTAATTACAATAAGATGCTTGTTTGCGTTGAGACAAAGGGAGGATTTTGCACTTTGTATGTTTCAATCTTGAAAATTAATAATCATAATTATTATGATGAAACAGATTGTTGAAATAGAAGAAGCGAACATTTCTTCTGTCACACAGACTTCATCATGTATGTAGACATCACCAGGTGAAGAGGAAAAGTCAAGGTTGAAATTAAATCAGATGTTTTCAAAATAATTAATACTGCACTTGATTTTCTTCTAGGTGCTGAAATGAGGTGATTCTGATATTGATGAAGATTCAAATGTTGGGATGGGTGAAGACAACAATGAAACATTCAGCTGATGATCATATACAGAATCTGAAGAACAGGACTGACCATTGAAATTGTTGTTCTGTTAAAGAACAAATGGACTATGAGATCACCTTTCATGGACAGTAGTTTTTTAAATAATGGGATATTTAAATGATATACTGTATTATTGAATATGTCTGGAGTGAATGAAGGGAAATGTATGTTAATATTATTTGTAACAATGGGTTAGCAATAGAAATATTATGTAAAATGATTGCGTTTGTCGGGTATTGTAAAGCATATCACAAGATGTAATGGGGTTTGCACAATTAAGAAGAAAAGGGGTAATTGTTTACTAAGGTTGCAGATAGATAGATAGTTAAGCATTCATACACTATTTTAGTACTTATTCAATGTAGGGTGATCATTTTTTAAGTTAGTTTAAATCAATCTGATGTGAACATAAGGTTGATATGGTCTGGAATATGGATTCTAGAAAAATTGATTTTTACATACACAAATGTTAAAATACTGTTTTACTACAAATGTGAAAAATTGTAATAACTTTAATATGTCTATCTTTATGTTACATCTGTGAAACATCTGTACATGGAAAATATGTTTTTTCCCTCTATTCCAAAGAGAATGATGATTCATGCTGCTGACACGTATGATTTCAATAAGCTTCAAGTAAATCCTTTCCAGAAATTACAGATAGATTGAAACAACTACTGGGAGAGGAAGAAGGGATAAAGGTACATTTAGCAGAAATACAGGTTAAAGTGGACGCTCATCAAGACAAAATTGATGAATTCATACATGAAGGAAATTTGGAATTTCTGTACAAGAATACATACTGGGATTATCTGTTTAAGGGTGCTATAACTGTGAGTTTAACTATTTTTATAATAACACTGATGATGTTTATATATCTTCGTCAAATGATTCACAAGTATTATGGTGAAATAATTTGAATTCGCACAAAGAAACTTATCTCAGGGAGTTGTTGATTATAGGAATTATTGATTTAATAAGCCTATCGATGGCAGGCATTCGAAAATGGGTAAGATCTAGAATGCATCTAGACAACCTAAAACAGAAGCTTGTCGCTGGGATTAAATTCAATCTTAAATCAATTCCTTATAAGTCAGTACTTTTGATAAAGTTTGTATTATTTTGTATCACTGTTATGTAATTGAATATGAACTATTATGTACTGTGTATTATTATTATTATTATTATTATTATTATTATTATTATTATTATTATTTATTTCTTAGCAGACACCCTTATCCAGGGCGATTTACAGTTGTAAACAAAAATACATTTCAAGAATCACAGTACAAGTATTAATACAATTAAGAGCAAGATAAAATACAATGACTTCGGTTCTAGCAAGTACGACAAAATACAATCCAATAATGGAGCAGATAACAGTGTCAGTGATAGTTACATCAGGATATAATTAAATACAAAATACTATAGATTAAATAACACTTGTGACAGATTACAGTACTCTAAAGTACAGGATTAAATGCAGTAAAATAGGGAGCAGATAAGAGCAAGTAAAGCGCATTAAGGAAGAGTGATAAAGTGTCCAGAGGGAAAAGAAGAGTTCTACAGGTGCTGTCTGATTGTTGGGCATTTTTATCCACAGGCATATGCAAATTCCCCAACACACTTTCATCAGGCTCTAGTGTCAATATTGTCTGCATTTTCAAAACCACAGTGTTTGTTGCAGTATGTAGATGATCTATTATTGCAAACTGGAACTGAGGAGGAACACTTACAACTATTGGAGGAGTTGTTGTTGTTGTTGGAAAAAGCAGAGCTTAAGTTAAACCCTAAGAAAGCTCACTATGCAGAAGGAGGTAACTTTTCTGGGAATCAAGATTGGTGAGAGGGGTCGAACAACTGATCCTCATAAAACAGAGATAATACGCAGATTACCAGTACCAGTATCAGTTACCGCACTAAGATAATTTCTGGGGCTAGTGGGCTTCTGTAGGGAGTTCATAGAGGGTTTTGCAGAGATAGCCTAACCTTTGTATGATTTACTGAAGGGTGTAAAGACAGGGAAGGACTGCATAGATTGGGAAAACAGACACCAGGCTGCGTTTGCAACTTTAAAAAAGGCTCTCATTAGTGCTCCGGCACTGCGCAATCCAGACAGCGCGAGTGCTTTTGTTATTCAAATGACAGCTACAGAACTTGCCATTACATCTGTTCTTCTTCAGGAAGTGCAGATGCAATTGCGTCCAGTGGCCTATGCATCCAGACTTTTGTCTCCTGTTGAGCAAACTTACGATGCTTGTACAAGACACTTGCTAGCGTTACACTGGGCTGCAAAACATTTCGAATACATTTATGGGTTTAATGAACTCATTGTACACACACCACACACACCCATACAGATGTTGTTGAATGGTAAAGTAAAAGGGGTTTCAAATGCACAACTTGCAAGGTGGACTTTGGATTTGAGTAGCAAAAATATTAGGGTTTTGTATAAACCTGATACTATGTTACTGCAGGCTCTTCTTTATGAAGGTACGCCACATGTATGTGACGAGGAAGTAGTCCGGTCACCTGATGATGCAGTATTTATGGTGTCCCCTATTGAGAATGCTCTTGATGTTTATGTAGATGGTTCACGATTCTGGGAAGAGGGACAATACAGAACAGGGTTTGCGATCTATACTGAAGAGGATAACTACCTTTATCAGTGTCAATCTGCAGAAACTGTGGCTGTCTTACAAACTCTTACACACTATTTTGATTCAGCCTTTGTAGTGAATTCTCTCACTGAGTATCTTCAAATATGGCATAAAAGGGGATATGTGAGTGCTGATGGTCAACCTCTAGCGCAAGAAGGACCATTAAAGGCAATATGGTTCTTAATGCAGAAGAGGGATCCAGGGGCTAAGGTAGCCATTGTAAACGTTAGAGCTCATCAGAAGTCTATTGTTTCTCCACAAGCACAGGGTAATTGTACAGTAGATCTGTTAGCAAAACAAGCTGCTATAAATGGTAATGTTTATACTCCGTGGCATGAACAAAACACTCCAACGTCTCCTATAGATGTGCTCCAACCTCTCACTCCAGTAGATCTTAAAACAGCTCAGCAACAAGACCAACAGATTGTGGGGTATATTTAGAATAAGGATAAATCTCCTACTGGTCCTTATGCTGACTATCACCAGCATCTGATTGTTAATGATGGTGTACTACTATACTCCGCACCAGAGGGTCCTTTATGGGTACCACCTACTGGGTTGCGGACTGATAGTCTGTATTTTGCCCACAACCAGAGGGGGCATATGGCTTTTGAGAAAACTTTTGAGCGAGTACATCATATGTTTTGGTGGCCAGGGATGAGAAGTGATGTAGAACATTATTGTGTTAACTGCGTGGTGTGTCTACAAATGAACCCCTCACCAGTTAAGAAAAAAGGAAAGCTGAAATCTGTTTGTTTATCTGAAGGGCCATGGACCAATTTACAAATTGATTATGTAGGGCCATTTCCTAAAGGACAAAGGGGGTACCAATACATACTGGTGGTGATTGATACATTCTCAAAGTGGATTGAAATGTTTCCAATTAAAAACAGTACAGCTGCTGCAACAGCAAGAGTAATGTGGGAACAGATATATTGCAGCTGGGGTCTTCCCTTATCAGTAGAGAGTGATAGGGGTACACACTTTGTGGGGCATGTGCACAGGGAATTGATGAACTTGCTAGGTATACAACATCTGTTACACATAGCTCATCATCCTCAAAGTTCTGGGAATGTTGAGCGAGGAAATCACACTTTGAAAATGGCAATAAAAAAATGGTATTAGAACAAGGTTCTGTTTGAGTTAGGCATTTACCTGCTATTCTGATGATGATCAGGGGGGTTCAACATAAACAACAGGTTACAGTCCATATGAAATTATGACTGGTAGACTAATGAGATTACCAGAACATTTATGGCTAGAGGTTTCTAGACCTATGATAGAGGGGTGGAACCGCACTGAGTATTTAGAGAGAATACAAAGGATACTACCTCAAATTTATGCAGACACAGCTAAACGCATAGGATTATCTCAACCTCAGAAGAAGATTTACTACGACAGAACTGTTAAAGAAACGCAGTTCCAAATTGGAGAACAAGTGATGGTCATTAATTATGATCAAAAAGGACCTTGGTCTGTAAATTGGAAGGGACCATACCTTGAGACTAGAAGATAAAGGAAAGAAACCAACTGACAAATTGTTTCATGTAGATCAGTTGAAGGGCATACCAAGAAAAAAAACAAAAAACATTTGAACTGGAATAGGCAACAGGCCTGTGAAATAAAAGTACTGTGTTTGAAATAAAAAAGGGGTTTGGTGAAAATTAAGTTTTTCATGTGGGTATACAATACATGTTGTGCACTGACATCTAGTGGTGATTCTTGGAATTGCAATAGAATTTTAATTCAGGAAAAGTATTGCTATGTGTAGTTTTCTTTTTCAACTCTGGGTGATGTTCTGATTACAATAAGATATTTGTTTGTGTAGAGATAAAGGGAGGATTTGCACTTTGTGTGTTTCAATAGAGATCTTGCGAATTAATAATCATAATTATTATGATGAAACAGATCATTGAAATAAAAGAAGCAAACATTTCTTCTCTCACACAGATTGCATCATGTGGGCAGACATCATCCAAGTGAAGAGAGGAAAGGTATAGGGTGAAAGATGTTAACAAAGAATTGATACTGCATTTGTCTTCGCAGGTAAATGAGAATGCGGACACTACTTTGTTTCCTGGGAATCCTGGGAAATGCTATTGGAAGTTGTCCTATTGAATCTCCGGGACTGGAGAATGGTTTGGTCTTCAGCTCAGATGATCCCAGACCGCTGATTGATCAAGTACTATGGATTTGAATTCCAGTGGTGTTGGACTTCACCTCATGAAACATTGGACATCAGAAACTGTGAGAGGTTTTTTTGTGTTGATACAGGTGTATACAATGACTTGATTCAGAGACAGTTAAAAGAATATAATACTCGAACCCAAGGCATGTTTGTCAAGGAACAACATCAAGGTCAAAGAAAGAAAGAGAACTACTAGGTGACATTACGGGAATGTTTGTATAATACATTTCAGATTGAAGAAGTTAAAAGATACCTGGTAAAATTAAAAGAGAAATTGGGAATAGAAATGAAAGATCAAGATAGCTTCATTAGAAATGTGATTAAATAACAGATCCATATGATAAATGCTAGTGAATTAATTGTGACAACGCTGATGAATTACATGGAACAAAGTTCAGCTAAGCAAGCATGTGATATGATAGGACAGCATATGGCAAGTACAGTGTCCGACGTGGGGACACATGTAATGCCAGAGTCAGTGTTACATGATGCTTGGAGCAATGGTTGTGACAAAATACAGCAATTGTCTAAAGATATGACTTTATGTGAAACTGCTGTACCTAACCTTTGCAACTACAAAGACATATATTTACTATTCAAATGGAACTATATCACAAGTAGCTGAACCTGAGGCGAATATTAAGTTATGTTCTTGCCTGAATGTGAAAAATCAAACTCACTGGTGTGTCAAGATAATTACAGCAGGGGGTGGGTTAAGTTGCTACCCAGCAGAACATATCCTTAAAAAGTGTGTGTGCACACAATGGAGAGAATGGTCCTTGTGATCCGCTGCCACTACCCTACATCTTGATAGTCAGTTTAGCAGAAACTATACCTATTGAACATGGATCTAATCAATCCATAGTTTTCTTGTTATCCATCCCTGTTTTAATCAATCTGATGTGCATGGTAAAGTTAAAATGGTTCAGAATATTGGATTCTCGAGAGATGGGATCTTATATACACACACTCAGATGCCACCAAAAATAATAAGGAAAAATGATGGTACCATGGTACAGGTGGAACGATTGGATTGTTGTGTGATTAAGAAGGGTCAATATCTGTGCACTTGTTCAGTGGTGAATGTGAATGCATTTCTGCCAGGATGTACTATGTCATCTTCTAATACACATGTTAACTACGGAAGGTAATTGTATTATAACTGTCCAAAGAATGAATTATGGTTCAGTATTGAATTATGCTTACCAAGGCAATGGTAAATATTGTTTTACTACTAATCTGAAGAACTATGTAATAGACAATCAAGTTTGTATGATTAAGAATGCTTCTTTTTGTGTTCCACCTGTTAAACATCTGTACATGGGAAATATGATTTGTTTCCTCTATACCAAAGAGAATGATGATTCATGATGCTGACACGTATGATTTCAATAAACTTCAAGTAATCCCCTTCCAGAAATCAACGGATAGATTGAAACAACTACTGGGGAGAGGAAGAAGGGATAAAGGTACATTTAGCAGAAATACAGGTTAAAGTGGACGCTCATCAAGACAAAATTGATTAATTCATACATGAAGGAAATTTGGAATTTCTGTACAAGAATACATACTGGGATTATCTGTTTAAGGGTGCTATAACTGATGATGTTTATATATCTTAGTCAAATGATTCACAGGTATTATGGTGAAATAATTCCAATTCGCACCAAGAAACTTCTCAGGAGTTGTTGATTATAGGAATTATTGATTTAATAAGCCTATCTATGGCAGGCATTCAAGAGGCGGGTAAGATCAAGAATGCATCTAGACAACCTAAAACAGAAGCGTGTCGCTGGGATTAAATTCAATCTTGAATCAATTCCTTATAAATCACTACTTTTGATAAAGTTTGTATTATATTGTATCACTGTTATGTAATTGAATATGAACTATTATATACTGTGTATTATTATTATTATTATTATTATTATTATTATTATTATTATTTATTTCTTAGCAGACGCCCTTATCCAGGGCGACTTACAATTGTAAACAAAAATACATTTCAAGAATCACAGTACAAGTATTAATACAATTAATAGCAAGATAACATGGTTCCTGCAGCTCTCAGCTGAGCAAATTTAAGACCTTTTTAAGACTTTAAGACCAATCTTTAGAAAATTTAAGACCCATTTTCACATCAAGTATATCAAACGTAAATACTAAAATTGTGACTAGTTCAAATACCATCTAACAATTATTTATTCAAGCTGTAAGAATAGTAAAAGAATCAAACATTTTGATGCTAGTACAATACATACAGTACCAATGCAATGATAACAGTTGATGACAAGGGTTATTGTTCAATCTTTCTTTAATCAATAGAGCAGCAGTTCATTCCAGCTGATCAACAAACAACTCAATTATATATTTATGAAATCTTAAATGACATTAAGAGCTGTCAAAGCTGAAAAAAACAGCACTCACTTGACCTACGTTCTGACACGTTATAAACATTAAATTAAATATAGTTTGACTATATTTAATTCTATATATATATATATATATATATATAGAATCCTGGAGATAACATAACAGTTTGAACCATTAGCATTGTTTAGCCATTAGTATCAATCAATTTAATCTTTTAAAAAAAAAAATAGTCCATTGCATTTCTTTCTTGTTTTTTTTTTTTATACATTTGGAATCAGTCATTATTTTTTTTTATTCAGCAACACACATAGGCTACAACTAGTAGTGGTTAGTGTTCTGCGATACCTCATTTAGGCTACCTCGATACGATACCCTGCATAAGATCATGATATTCGATATTATCACGATTCTTTGGATTTTATGTCCATTACATGTTAAATGGCTGTCAAATAAAATGTTTGCAAGTACAAAGTGTGGTATAAAAAGAGAACTGTTAATGCAGGGATGAGTGTAAAGAAAAACACCCAGTCCCACTGGTGCTAACAAAACTTACAGTACTGTGAAACAAAATAACACAAATACTTCTCAAAGCATGCTTTTTATTACTAGGTCAGATGTTTATATACAAGGGTGTCTTAGAAGTGCTCTAAGGAATGAAAAAACGAAACTGTTTTTATCGAGAGAGAGAGAGAGAGAGAGAGAGAGAGAGAGAGAGAGAGAGAGAGAGAGAGAGAGAGAGAATGAATCATTACTTCAAATTAATTTTATAAAATAAGTTCAGCTGATGAAAAAAAGTATTTCTGGCAAAGAACTTCTGATACTGTAGTACTGAAAACACTGATAACAATTATTAGAACATAATATTATGTTTCATCTTATTCAAGCCAAACGTCTCCTTCAAAACAACGTTGCAGAGCACTTAAATATAAAAACGTAGGAAATGTTACGCAATTTTATTCAGACCATCATGCGAGCGTGGATGTTAATTTTGCTAAGAAAATAAATTAGACAAAAGACTTTTACAACGATATATTAGAGCAGATAATTTACCTGCTGAACCACGTATGCACGCCTTGAACTATATATGGAGAAAAAAACTATGCAGCCTATGTATGTACTGTATGTTTTTGTGCTGAACCTGCAACAGTCAGACATCCGTTTCCAGCATGAAAGCTAATTGTTTTACACACACAAAAAATGGTTTACCTCAAAATCCAAGGAGTGTTAACATTTTTTTAACATAGAGTCGTTTTAATGACACGTCTGCAAAATATTTATTTGCATCTTGGTGAACTAACGAACGGCATTTTGACCTCGGAGGTGTGTTTGTGATTGAAGAGACATATGGGAGTTTAAAATAATGAATCTGCCGAAGAGCAGACGTCCCTGCCTAGGATTGAACCCATGACCCTCTGGTCAAGAGTCCAGAGCCCTAACCACTACTCCACACTGCTACCCAGATAATTGTGTGCGTGCGTGCGTGCGTGCGAGTGCGTGTGCACAACACGCGAGATGGATTTTAAAAAGTCGCATACGATTTCTTCTTGTTTTTCCTGTTCTTAAGATTATTTTGTATAGGCTGATTCGCTCAAGTAGCACGATGTTATGTGTTTTAAAACGTCATATATAATTTTAGTGTGTAAAGAAAAACACAAAGTTTCGGTTTTGTCACTTGCACTTTACCCTGTTTTTAACAATTTGTTTTTCAAAGTCAACATAACGCTATACAACACAGTCCTTTTAATTACTATATGAACATAGCCTACGTTATAAATGTGTTACAAAACTCGACAATGTAACCGAATTTGTCATTCAAACTTGTTTTGTTTTAATAAGTTGTGTCTGCTTGTTACTTTTTTCAGCCAACACATTTAAATTACCCTTGTTTGTTACATTTTAAAAGATTGTTGTAAACGTTACAATGTAAATGTTGACTCAGTAGCTACCATTAAATGTTTCAACCTCGGTGACTTTCTTTGATGCGCTATTAATTTTAGACAACTTGCAATATATATATATATATATATATATATATATATATATATATATATATATATATATATATATATATATTGTAATAGAAATGTTACAGAAAATAGAATTGGCTCGACATAATGTACTGGCATTTTGTACTCCTATATAACCTTGCTCACATAACCTTGTATGCTTTGCCTAAGATAAAGTTTGTTACAAGGAACCATAAGATGCCTACACTGCAGCTCGGCTGTGAGATAAAAGGATGAGCCAGGCGTGTCTTTTTTCGCATTATATACCAAACCACCCATCCTTTTATCTGCTTGCTTAGTTTTATGCCACATATGCATAGTTATAAGTTTTCTCTTATATGCTAATACCTGAATCATCATTGGCTAACCCTCTGCCTTGCTGACAGTTTTAAGGTATATAAAAACTGATCTAACTCTGTATGTTGAAACACTGCTTCGATGATTATCTAGCACCCTGTGTGTTGAGAGTGTTTTCAGTTTGCAAACTTAAGAAATAAAGGCCTGTGTGTTTGGAACTGCAATCTCTCTTCCTTTTATTAGAATTTTCCCGACAGTTTCTTGGCGGCGAGGATGGGATGGCTAGCTCCGTTTGCTGATTGCTCCCGGGGACTTCGAGGTTAACCGTCGACGGGGGCTGCTTAGGAGTGGTTCAGGGAACCATACTCTGGTTCAGGTTCTGGGAACCTGATAAAACCTGTTCTGGGAACGGGCTGCGCAGAAAAGTTCTGGGAACTTTGTTGTCTAATAGACATAGAAATCCTGATCCGGAAACAGGTAAATTAAGTGATTCGACTGATCTATGAATAATACTAATAAGTAATTACAAATGAAACTAGTTAAAAAGACACGTCTGGCTCATCCTTTTATCTCACAGCCGCAGCTGCAGTGTAGGCATCTTGCGGTTCCTTGTAACAAACTTTATCTTAGGCAAAGCATACAAGGTTATGTGAGCAAGGTTATAGGAGTACAAAATGCCAGTACATTATGTCGAGCCAATTCTATTTTCTGTAACATCATTTCTATTACATTCCCTCCCTTTTGAGACTTTGTCTCAACCTTATTCAGAAAATGGATTCAAACACACACAATAGTACAAGTTAAGCGAGATTTACAAAGTTTAACGGGGGTATAATATGAACAAAGTGACTAACGCGCATCCGCGTGCAGATTTTCCCCCACTATCTTAACTCATCAGGTCATCTGCCATTTTGTTGAAAGGGTCATCATTTGAATCATTACACTGGTCATCATTAGTAAGCAGGGGCATGTTTAAAACAGTGTCAACAGTTTTAGTACATAACTTTTCAATGCAGGTTATGATAAGCAAAAACAACAACAATATCACTCGCCATATATAAACCAGTGAAACAACCTTGTTCCCCCCCCAAACTCCCAGTAGAGACTGGATCCAGGAAAAAGGATCCCAATCAGTATCCTGGGCATGCTCACTGTCTCTCCTGGAGTGTGGATAAATGTTGTACCACTTCAGTTAGATTTGTGTCTCCATCAGGTATGTATGTGCAGCGATGTTCACCTACCATATGGCAAACACCTTCTTGCTCAGCTAATAACATGTCCAATACCATTCGATTCTGCATCACCATGATTCTGATAGCCCTCATTTCAGGTTGCATCATTTGAAACCCCTCAGTGGTTAGGTTGGTCAATGTTTCCAATTCATATGCCACTTTGTCAATTTCGTGTGCATTTTGAGAAACCCCAAACCAAGGTAAGAGCGCATTTTTGGTTTGCTCCAGGTTTTTCTACATATGCTAACCAATTTTGTGCTAAATGTGTGATTTGTATGACCAACAATGTAGGCCGGGGGCACGCCCATGTCCGTATCAGCTCATCCGAGGCGGAGGGCCCCTTGAACATGTCATGATGGATTTTATTGAATTAACACCTTGCCAAGGTTACAAGTACCGCCTTGTGATAATTGGCGCTTTTTTCTAAATGTATTGAAGCATTCCCTGCAGACATGCCACAGCTATGGCAGTAGCAAAAGCCTGATGAGAGAGATTATACCCGATGGGGTCTGCCATCTAAATTGACATCTGACAATGGTTCTCATTTTGTGAACAGTGTGGTACAGAACATTTCTGAAAGCCTACAAATTGATTTACGCATTACACTGTAGCTACCACCCCGCAAGTGGAGGCTTGGCGGAGAGCGAACCAAACAATAAAAACTAAACTAACTAAGCTCATGGCTGAAACAGGGCTCTCCTGGGTTACAGTGCCATTGGCCCTGATGTACATGTGGGCCGACGACAGTACTACAGGGCTAGCACCCCATGAAGTATTAACGGGCCGCCCAATGCAGATGCTGAACACACCTTTTTCCTCAAAATAGGCTCACCCCTAATGGGATGTGAGGATGAAATGGTAAAATATTGTGCTTTCTTAACAATGTTCTGAAGTCTATTTTTCCCAGGGTAAAAGCCGCCCTACCGAGCCGAAGGAAGGGCGCTCCTAGCTCCTGCCGGGGACTGGGTGATCATCAAAGATCTCCATGGAAACATTGGCATCAACAACGCTGGACAGGGCCGTTCCAGGTGCTCCTGACAACGCAGACAGCGGTGAAAGTCGCTGAACGATCAACGTGGGTCCCGCCAGCCATTGCAGAAAAGTGCCCTATAGCCCGAATGGAGATGTATCGCCCCTGGAACAACGTGACGGCTCGGATGGCCTTGGGACAGTCAACTTTGGACCCCCAGAGTCCTGACTGTTATTTTTCTTGGCAGCATATTAACTGTGTTTCTCATCTGGCTCTTAACTGAACTAAAAGATAATAAAAAAGAGCCAGATATTACAAACCACAGCTACGCTGAAAATCGCACAGAACTCAGAACAAAAGAACATTGCACATGGAGTGCAGAACATGATCGAAAACATGCGGACAACGGTTGGTGGGCAATGCTCAACCATACTGTATGGAACACTTTGAACATTACTGAACCTTGTTATGTATGCTCCTTATGACTCACTCAGCAGAGGAACCTTTTCCCTTGTACCCAGTAGAAGTACCTACTAACACTCTTGGGCCAGCCATGGCCGTAGTCACAGTTACCTGAGGGGCAGTTTTGAGCAAATAGAATGCATAAAACATATGGAACGATAGGGAGTTTAAGTAACCAGCTGAAAATGAACCTGTTCAGAGGGCATTAAACATATACACTGGCACTGACAGAGGACGAACTGCTCAAAAGGAGCATGTTGATTGCTATGATAATAGTACCCTACCGTTATACACTAGCTGGTGTGAGAAACTAGTAGAAAGTCAACAAAAAACATCGTTGGCCCCAAGTTGTTTCCGAACCGTTCCTTTTACGAATAAAACTCTCTGTTGGTGCAGGGGTAACTTGACTGAGGGGAAATATATGGGTTTATCCTGCTGTAGAACATATGTGTACTATGTGAACCAGTCAACCACTGACCTCTTAACCAGACGGGAGTCAGCGGATTCGACCACCAGGCAGGATCCCCCAATGCCCTTACACACCCTCTTATTTGGGAAACCTCCGTACAAGCAGGGCCCATTAATCTAGGACCTGGCGAAAATGGAGCAGGGACATTTACAATCATTATTGGGTATGTGGGCAGGCAGTATATGTCAGCCTGCCTAAACATTGGTTTGGTTGTTGTGTTTTTGTTACTCTTAATACAACTATGAAAGTCTTCAAGGTTAATGAATCCCCAGTACACATAAGCGAAGAGATAAACGTAGCCAGTTTTTCTCCTAATGATGTTCCTTTAGACTCACGCAGGTCCTCCAAATGGGACAAGCTGGGAGGTGCGCTCTTACCTTGGTTTGGGGTTTCTCAAAATGCACATGAAATTGACAAAGTGGCATATGAATTGGAAACATTGACCAACCTAACCACTGAGGGGTTTCAAATGATGCAACCTGAAATGAGGGCTATCAGAATCATGGTGATGCAGAATCAGAATAATGGTATTGGACATGTTATTAGCTGAGCAAGGAGGTGTTTGCCATATGGTAGGTGAACATTGCTGCACATACATACCTGATGGAGACACAAATCTAACTGAAGTGGTACAACATTTATCCACACTCCGGGAGAGACTGGTCAGTGAGCTTGCCCAGGATACTGATTGGGATCCTTTTTCCTGGATCCAGTCTCTACTGGGAGTTTGGGGAACAAGGTTGTTTCACTGGTTTATATATGGCGTAGTGATATTGTTGTTGTTTTTGCTTATCATAACCTGCGTGAAAAAGTTATGTACTAAAACTGTTGACACTGTTTTAAACATGCCCCTGCTTACTAATGATGACCAGTGTAATGATTCAAATGATGACCCTTTCAACAAAATGGCAGATGACCTGATGAGTTAAGATAGTGGGGAAAATCTGCACGCGGGATGCGTTGGGTCGTCACTTTGTTCATATTATACTACGTTAAACTTTGTAAATCTCGCTTTAACTTGTACTATTGTGTGTGTTTGAATCCATTTTCTGAATAAGGTTGAGACAAAGTCTCAAAAGGGAGGGAATGTAATAGAAATGATGTTACAGAAAATAGAATTTGCTCGACATAATGTACTGGCATTTTGTACTCCTATAACCTTGCTCACATAACCTTGTATGCTTTGCCTAAGATAAAGTTTGTTACAAGGAACTAAGATCACCTACACTGCAGCTGCGGCTGTGAGATAAAAAGGATGAGCCAGACGTGTCTTTTTCACGTATATACCCAAAACCACCCATCCTTTTATCTGCTTGCTTAGTTTTATGCCACGTATGCATAGTTATGTTTTCTCTTATATGCTAATATCTGAATCATCATTGGCTAACCCTCTGCCTTGCTGACAGTTTTAAGGTATATAAGAAACTGATCTAACTCTGTATGTTGAAACACTGCTCGATGATTATCTAGCACCCTGTGTGTTGAGTGTTTTCAGTTTGCAAACTAAGAAATAAAGGCCTGTGTGTTTGGAACTCATGATCTCTCTTCCTTTTATTAGAATTTCCACGACAGTTTTTATATATATATATATATATATATATATATATATATATATATTTTACATGAAACTTGTTCTTTTTATATAGGTATATAAATGTCAATTGCTGTGGACAAACGCATCAGCCAAATCAATTAATATGACATGTAGTTTTCTAGTTTGCTATTTATTAATTTATTTATAAATTTATTTATTTGAAAATATTTATTTCTAAATGTAATTATTCCTCTATGCATTTGTTTAAATCATTTATTTATTTCTACCAAATAAATTATTCCTTTATTTTTAAGTAAACGAGGAACTACAATTTATCACAGATCAGAGATTTAGACAAGGAAGCTACATGCCACTCTTGTGTACAATTCCATTCTATGGTATCTACCAAACAAATAGGAAACTAGAAATTTTCAAACAGGAAATCGAAAATTTCTAGAATCGAGCAGAACCTTCGTTTTCAACCAAAGCTGGTCAGGCTTGGATATAAGCTTAGAAAAAAAACACATTTCAACAACTGTACAGTGGTGCAGCGGGCTAAGGTCGTGTGCTCTTCAAGAACGTCATGTTGCAAGTTCTAACCACGGTAGTTTTTTTTTTCCTGTGATATGTGCTGTTTTAAAACATAAATAACTTTTAATATAAATTGTGTGGATGTCAAACTGCTTGCACACCCAGGTATATTTTGACATTGACCAACATGTGGAATCAGATGATTTGTAGATGTCCAGTTATTTAGCTTTTCTGTTTGAAAAGTCACTACACACACTAAAAAAGTAGACGGAAGGAGAATGACAATTTTACCTTAGTTTGACGACTTATATCTCGTTGTGTATAAGAGGTATTTACGTTTTTTTTCACATTTGATGTAAGAAAGTTTCAGACTTTTGATACTGATGGTAATTCTAAGTTATTTTGTTTTGCCGCTGCAACATGGTAAAAACAGGTAAAATCTTGGAGCTGTATAGAGACTCTCGGTAGTTTCAAACAAGGTTTTCTAACTTGACTGAGGAACTACTGTTGTTCTCAATTGCAAACTGTAATGCCTACAACACTTGGTATTCCTAGGTGGTCTCCCATTCAAGTACTAACCAAGCCCAACCTTGTTTAGCTTCTGAGATCACACAAGAGCAGGTTTATTTAAGGTAGTGTGGCAGCAGGCAATTGCTGTTCTGCTTTTACGACCTTTATGTTAGGGGATTCCTCACCATGCTCAATTTTTTGTTTTGTTTTACACATTTAAATGGTAAAATGTAATTTCAAAACTGTAATGCCTGCAGCACTTGAATGGGAGACCGCCTGGGTATTCCCAGGCGGTCTCCCATTCAAGTACTTGTGACGCCTGTCACACAAAAGTGAATATTATTTAAGTGGTCCATTTAAGCGCACCACTTTTAGCTTGGCCAAGCATTCAAAATTTGTTGTTTAAAGTGAGAATATACAATACTTAAATGTATGTTTACTGTTTCCCTTTTAAGAGTGAGTTTTAGGAAACGTTGCCCCTTTAAATATGTTGGAGGACCTTGACCTTTATAAACCCTGCACTAATGCACTATGGAGCGGCACCTTTTCCGGTTGGAAGTTTGTCCTCTTGGTGGTTTTCTGCTGAAGGTTTGCCGTTGGGGATTTATATGTGTACAGGTTTGCTATTTAGATGTGCTAATGCAAAACTGCATAAAGTTTAGATTCATACTACGTTTATCTAGGTTTAGTTTTTTACAGTTTTAGACAATGTTCTTTGTTTAGCAAATGATGCTGGCACTTTCTTTTTCATTGCTATTTCCTGGAGGAAAACAAGACATTCTGTTGGATTTTGGATTACAGCTGTGTTTTTTGGACTTTGTGTTGTCTTTCTGGAGCGCTCATGGACAACCACACAAACCGCTGAGACCGAACCGATTTATTATTATTTTTAACGGCAGATGTTTGTTTCATTTCTTTTTACTTTATTTTATACGGTGGATTACAAACTTGTTTTGACTTTTTGGGTTTTCTATTTTTTGTTTGTTATGCTATTTTTTTTTTTTTTTTTGGGATAGTCATACTGGACAATTATTATGGGACATTGTTTTCTATTTACTTATTGCATCTATAGGCTTACCGGTGGATTTACCACTGTCTTAGTCTGTTTCAACTTGGTTTTATGTGCATGGGTCAGCAGCTATCAGAGGTCCTGTGGGTCATAAAATTGTTTATGTAACGTGTGTGTGTTGGATAGATGGTTTTGAAATTAAATGTTTTGCACTCAAACGAACCTAGCAATCCTATTTTTTGCTGTGTATCTGCCTTTCTGCCACCTACTTTTGATGTCATTTTCAAGGAGTTTTTGGTAGTAACTAATTCTTATTCTGGGAATGTTGTGTTGGCCTTTTGGGTCAAAGGTAGATTATTACAGAACTGGTGGCCCATACGGGGAATTAAAATATATTTCAGTGCATTAATTGATTTCTTTTCTAGCTTTAAATATTACTGTGCCTAATTTAAAATTGATGATCGTGGAATCTGTTGATAATTGGGATCAGGGAGCTGAGTTAGATGATCGCCATGTGACCCACCAAGCTGTGGGAGAGCTGGCTTCCAGTCTCAGTAGACTGGTTCAGGGCTCACTGCTTCACAGGGCTCACTGCTTCACAGGAAGTTATTGCACCCCAGGAACCACATATGGAAGATAAATTAACTCAGTTGGCTGACAGGTTAAAGGAGCTTGAGTTTGACTGTAATGCTGCTCAAAAAGTTCTGTAAATAGGGAAGAGGCCCTCAGACAGTATATTACTCAGCAGGTTGAGAGGCTTCAGAATTTGATTCAGACATCCGTAGAAACATTGGGGAAAGAAGTAGTAAACTGTATTGAGAGGCGTGATTTAGCTTGGAAGGAGGAGATAAAAAAGCTCACTTTGCAAACAAGCACACCTCTAGTTAGAGCTGCTCCCAGTCATTTGTACCTGGTATCTGTCCATACCTGATTTTACCTTGGAAAGACCAGCTGCTGCTACCACAGCAATAGGGGCCACAACCCCCACCCCCCCACCCACCCACCCCCACATACCTACACCAAGAATGAGGATATTGTCTGCTAAACTGCCTGTCCATATTAACATCCCTGAATTTGGAGAGGGGGAAGGTAATGGAGATGCAGTTAGTTATGTTGAGCTATGTGAAGAGTTTCTGGCTCTGCGGTCTATGAGTAACCCTGAAATAATGGCTACTTTATCCTCAGTGTTGAAGGGACCTGCAAAGAGCCGGTGGATAGCAGAACAGAACAATATTCAATCTTGGTCTCATTTTAAAAGTTATTTTCTTAGAGCTTTACTTTCCACAGACTTTGTCACTGAAATCGAAGACAGGGTGCGGGATAGAGTGCAGGCACCAGGAGTGAGCATCCGTGACTTTGCCTATGATTTCCGGGCCCTGTGTAGGTGGAGACCGGACATGCCTGAAAGGGAGTTCGTCCGCAGGATTCTTAACAACAGCAACCCAAAGCTTGCTGCTTGTTTGAGGGGGTCGGTGAAGACTGTGGAAGAGTTGGTGAGTGTGGGGTCAATGGTGGAGAAGGACTGGTCTGGGCAGAAGCAGTACTGGGCGA
Organism: Huso huso; assembly: GCA_036884735.1. Taxonomy (NCBI): domain Eukaryota; kingdom Metazoa; phylum Chordata; class Actinopteri; order Acipenseriformes; family Acipenseridae; genus Huso; species Huso huso. The sequence goes on along the minus strand of CM072675.1, from coordinate 13,774,718 downwards.
AGCAAAATTCCAAGTTCCCAAGTACCAGTGATAAAGCAGACGTGGCAGTGCACCTCCATGCTGTGAGACCCAGGGGTCAATATAACTTACCAGGGCCTACTGTAATTGTTATTCAGATTTCAGTGAGAGATGTAGGGATGACAGCCTTGCTTGACACTGGCTGCACTTATACTCTGCTAAAAAAATAAGTTGCGGCAGCAAGTTAAAAGACCAGGAGAAAATCTGACCCCATGTAAAGGACAAACCTTTGTGCTAGCCAATGGCCAGACACATGGGGCATTGGGAAAAAAAACACCTGACTTTTAACTTGCACGGTGAATTCTGGAACCTATGTATATATGTTATGGATGATGCACATTTGGCCTTTCCATTGGTTCTAGGGTTGGATTTCCTAGCTAAGACCCAAACCCAGATTGATATGGTGGGCAGAGGTTATGGTGTCATACGCCACGAGAGCTATCAGTTTTATCCTTTCTGCATAGAGAAAAGAGGGAAACATCCTGGCAGACTGTTGAAGAAACTGAAGCCGGCGGCAGTAATCTGTATATGGCTGTCCTTCCTGGTCTATCTTTTCCATCACCAAGGATAAAACATGTCAGCAAACCGTCTCAGCTTGTTCCATTTTACCAGTTCAGGTTGATGTTCCCAATGATCTGGACAGTCTTATGAAGAGCTGGCCTCGTGTGTGTACATCCCAATTGGGAGTAACCATGGTAACTCGACACGTGATCCACACCACAGATGAAGTTCCAGTGTGCAGTCCATCTTACAGAGCATCCCCCTTTAAGAAGAGGATCATACAGCAACACCTTAATGACATGCTGGAGGACAATGTGATTGAACCATCCACATCACCTTGGTCTGCTCCTGTGGTGCTCATTGAGAAACGGGATGGTACTTACCAATTCTGTGCTGATTACCCACAAATCAATGCCAAGACGCACTTTGACGCCTATCCCATGCCCAATGTTCACGATATCTTGGAGTCTCTGTGGTGCCAAGGTGTTCAGTTCCTTGGATTTGCGGTCTGGCTACTGGCAGGTGGCTATGGATGAGGAAAGCCAACAAAAAACTGCTTTTACCACCCCTTATGGACTGTATCAATTTAAGGTTATGCCTTTTGGATTAAAAAAATGCCGCTGCAACTTTCCAGAGACTTATGGAGCAGGTGCAGGGAGGCTTGAGAGGAACTTGCTGCTTTGTCTACATTGATGACACCATTGTTTACTCCTCCACCAAAGCGCAGCATTTTGGAACACCATCCAGAAAACTCTTATCATAAACTGCCTCACCTTCTACTGTAAGTAAGGATTTAAAAACAAAGGTTGTTCTATCATTTGCCCCCTGTTTCCTGGAACAAAAGAAACAAATCTCAAAAAATCTGACCAAGCTAATAAAACTTCTTTATAAAAATAGGGAATGCCAACAATCTTGGCTTCAATCTCATAAATAACAGTTCCTTCCCCATTCCCAACCCGCCACACAAACTCCTAAAATATTTCCACAGACTCACATTACTGGGATCCAAATACTTCCTTACCAGTTTCACACGAAAACTATTCTTTTTCAGCACTGGATCAGCAAGCATCAATCCCCCTTTCTTAACCTCCCCTATAATGGTATTATATCTGATTTTGGGTGGCATCCCATCCCACAAATATCGCACTATGAGGGTCTTTATCTCCCTCTCCACCCAGCCTGGGAGCTCCATCTCAAAGTGATGTCTCTGTTGCTGTGTATTCTAGCAAGACTCCAGTTTATAGCGCCGATCTCCCAACATCACTCGACGAAATAGTGGCCGCTCAGTCCAGAGATCATGCTATAGCTGAGATTATTGCTAAAATGGATAAACCATGCCAAACAAAATCTGATCACATCACCTTTGAGGTGAAACAGGATCTGGTCTATCGAAAGTTCCTGGCACAAAGGAGGCTATTGGTTCCAGCTAGTAGTCCCAGCATCATTCCAGTCATCTTTTCTTACATACTTCCATGATAACCCTCTGGGAGGCCATCTCGGACGTCTTAAAACTCTTCTTCAGATGTTAGACGTGGCTTGGTGCTCTTCTGTCTGTATGGACACCTGGAAGCATATTAAAGAATGTATTACCTGCCAACAGTACAAACCTTCTAATTTAAAACCTGCAGGTCTGCTCCAGTCTACTACGGTTTGCAGTTCGGGGAGATGTTGGGGGTGGATTTGATGGGCCCGTTCCCAAGAAGTAAACAGGGTAACCAATACTTACTTGTTCTGGTGGACTACTAGTCCAAGTGGATAGAGATGTTTCTCATACGTGACAGTAATCTACGTGACAGTAAGATCCCCGAAGATCGTTCGTATTCTCAAGAGATTTTCACAAGATGGGAATGCCTGGTTCTTGGTGTCTGATCGTGGTCCACAGTTCACCAGCCAGCTCATCATTGAGGTCTGTAAATCCTGGAGTGTTGTTAGGAAACTTACTACAAGTTATCATCCACAATCAAATCTTACTGAGAGGGTTAATCGAACAGTGAAGACCATGGTGGCATCTTTTGTGGAAGATAAACATCAACACTGGGACCAGTGGATACCAGAGTTGCACTTCGCCATCAACAGTGCTCGTCAGGAGACTACTGGATTCTCTCCAGCTGAGTTGGCACTTGGTTGTTCACTTAAAGGTCCCCTTGATCAACTGATTGGACTTGCCCCCTTGCCTTCTACCTCTCAGTACAGTTTGCTAGAGACAGCAAGAAATCGCTGATGCCTGGGTGATGCCTGTCACACAAAAGTGAATATTATTTAAGTGGTCCATTTAAGCGCACCACTTTTAGCTTGGCCAAGCATTCAAAATTTGTTGTTTAAAGTGAGAATATACAATACTTAAATGTATGTTTACTGTTTCCTTTAAGAGTGAGTTTTAGGAAACGTTGCCCTTTAAATATGTTGGAGGACCTTGACCTTTATAAACCCTGCACTAATGCACTATGGAGCGGCACCTTTTCGGTTGGAAGTTTGTCCTCTTGGTGGTTTTCTGCTGAAGGTTTGCCGTTGGGATTTATATGTACAGGTTTGCTATTTAGATGTGCTAATGCAAACTGCATAAAGTTTAGATTCATACTACGTTTATCTAGGTTTAGTTTTTACAGTTTTAGACAATGTTCTTTGTTTAGCAAATGATGCTGTGTGACAGCGACGGCGGAGTGGGTGGCGTCAGACCAGATGCAGGAAATAAATAAACAGAGAGATGTGGTTTTTGGTATAAGCTGGGCGCGTGATCGCTCAGCATTTAATAAACACTACAGAAAAATAAAAAAGGTTTGCAACAAAACACAGGACACGGCTTGAGCCAAAATAAACAGAACAAACAAAACGGACTACACAGACAAACACGGTGAGCTTCTTTTACTACTTAGTTTACGTTTCCAATTCCCTCCGTCTCCTAACCCGTTCTCCACTCACCGAACACCAACCACGAGTGACTAAACGTGCATCTATTTATACTGTTTGTGCTGGGATTCAATTACTAATTAATTATTCACTTGAATCCCAGCACGTGAATTCATTACGTGCAACCCCGTGCCACACATTATACACATTTTATCTGCACGTGAAGTGATGTGCCATCCTCGTGCCTAAATATAATTATACACTTTAAACACACGTGAAACACAGACCCGTTTATATCCGTGTACCAATCTATACACCAACATTAATTAACTAACATACAACACATAACACACAAATACACACACAGGCGGGCACTTTGCCACATACCCCCCCCCTGCAAAGCAGCACATGGCCTCAACGGCCACCTCCCCCATAAATACCCAGCAGTCCAGGCCAAAGTCTCGGGCTGGGAGGGAGGCTTCAGTGGGCCCATGGCTGGAAATGCTGTCAGCTCCCCTGCCGGTAGTGGCACGGCTGACAGCATGCTGGTCCCGTCCTGCAGCGAAAAAAGCTGCGGGGGCAGGTGGTCCCCCGACCTCCCCCTTCTTCGTAGCCGGCAGCTCCCTCCTGTGGGGCTCCGGCCACAAGAACTCCTGCAGCAAAACTGCTGCTGGGGAAAGTGGTCTCAGACCCGTCCCCTTCTTCGTGGCCGGCAGCTCCCCTTTCTGGGGCTCCGCCACCGCATCTCCCTGTGGAGGTACAGGCAGCAGAGGCAGCTCCTGCTCCTCTGCTGCGGGCGATGGCGGAAGCAGAGGCAGCTCCAGCTCCTCTGCTCCTGGTGGTGGTGGAGGCAGAGGCAGCTCAGCTCCTCTGCTCCTGGCGGTGGTGGAGGCAGAGGCAGCTCCAGCTCCTCTGCTCCTGGCGGTGGTGGAGGCAGAGGCAGCTCCAGCTCCTCTGCTCCTGGCGGTGGTGGTGGCGGAGGCAGAGGCAGCTCTGCTCCTCTGCTCCTGGCGTGGTGGAGGCAGAGGCAGCTCCTGCTCCTCTGCTCCTAGTGGAGGGCGGTGGTGGTGTGGCAGAGGCAGAGGCAGCTCCTGCTCCTCTGCTCCCTAGTGGAGGAAGCGGTGGTGGTGGCGGAGGCAGAGGCAGCTCCTGCTGCTCTGCTCACTGCGGTGGTGGTGGTGGCGGAGGCCATGGGGCTGATGCTGGCCACTCAGAGGGAGGCTGTGGCAGTGCTGGCTCCTCTGCTGTGGCGGCTGGGCTGGTGTGCGCCGTGCTGCCCTCATCAGCATGAATAGAGGCTGCTGGGAACACCAGCCTCCTGCCCCTCCCCAAAAATTTTCAGGGGTTGAGCCTGTAACTCCTCCCCTTCCGGCTCTTGGGGCTGAACCAGCAGGCATTCTCCCTCTGCTGGTGGCTTGGGTCCCAGGGCTGCGGAAGCCCGACTTGCCTCCCTTTGGGCTGTGGGCCGACTCCCCTCCCTTTTGGGCTGTGGGCGCACCGACTCCCTCCCTTTTTGGGCTGTGGGACGACCGACTCCCCCCTCTTGGGCTGTGGGCGCACCGACTCCCTCCCTCTTGGGCTGTGGACGTTCGGGCTCCCCCACTCAGGCGTAGGACGCCCGGGCTCCTCCCACTCAGGCGTGGGACGTTCAGGCTCCTCCCACTCAGGCGTGGGACGGGGCTCCTCCCACTCAGGCGTGGGACGTTCGGGCTCCTCCCACTCAGGCGTAGGGACGTTCCGGGCTCCTCCCACTCAGGCGTGGGACGTTCGGGCTCCTCCCACTCAGGCGTGGGACGTTCGGGCTCCTCCCACTCAGGCGTGGGCCTTTCCGGGCTCCTCCCGCTCGGGCTGTGGGCGCAAAACCAGCAGGCATTCACCCTCTGCTGGTGGAGATGGGGACAGCAGGTACTCACCCTCTGCTGGTGGTCCTGCTACCTGGGCTGCTGTTCCGTTTATGATTGCCTCCAGGTAGCTGAGGACCAACCCCACCTTCCTCCCAGGTGCTTACGGTCTGTTCCTTGGCATATGCCTCCCATCGCTCCTTATCCACAAACTGCAGGAACTGGACGACTATTGGGATAGACTGGGCCTCAGCCCAGCATTTTCCAGCATCCAGTCCCGCACTTTGATGGCTTCTGCCATATTTTATTTTATTTCCTTTTTTTTTTTTCCAATCCAAAACTGCGGTTCCTGCTCTGGCCTGAGTCCTGGAGGCGCTGTCGATCCCACGCAGGACACCACGTGTCACAAAGGCGGCGAGTGGGTGGTGTCAGACCAGAGCCAGGAAGTAACACACAGAGACTTGGAGTTTTGGTGAGGCTGAGCGCGTGATCGCGCTCAGTTTTTAATTAACAGAACAGAAAATAAACACAAGCACAAAACACAGGACACGGCACTTGAGCCAAAATAAACAGAACAAACAAAACGGACTACACAGACAAACACGGTGAGCTTCTTTTACTACTTAGTTTACGTTTCCAATTCCCTCCGTCTCCTAACCCGTTCTCCACTCACCGAACACCAACCACGAGTGACTAAACGTGCATCTATTTATACTGTTTGTGCTGGGATTCAATTACTAATTAATTATTCACTTGAATCAGCACGGAATTCATTACGCAAACAACCCGTGCCACATTATACACATTTTATCTGCACGTGAAGTGATGTGCCATCCTCGTGCCTAAATATAATTATACACTTTAAACACACGTGAAACACAGACCCGTTTATATCCCGTGTACCAATCTATACACCAACATTAACACACGCAACATACAAATACAACACACAAAATACACACACAGGGCGGGCACTTTGCCACATGCTGGCACTTTCTTTTTTCATTGCTATTTCCTGGAGGAAAACAAGACATTCTGTTGGATTTTGGATTACAGCTGTGTTTTTTGGACTTTGTGTTGTCTTTCTGGCGCTCATGGACAACCACACAAACCGCTGAGACCGAAACCGATTTATTATTATTTTTAACGGCAGATGTTTGTTTCATTTCTTTTTACTTTATTTTATACGGTGGATTACAAACTTGTTTTGACTTTTTGGGTTTTCTATTTTTGTTTGTTATGCTATTGGATTTTTTTTTTTTTGGGATAGTCATACTGGACAATTATTATGGGACATTGTTTTCTATTTACTTATTGCATCTATAGGCTTACCGGTGGATTTACCACTGTCTTAGTCTGTTTCAACTTGGTTTTATGTGCATGGGTCAGCAGCTATCAGAGGTCCTGTGGTCATAAATTGTTTATGTAACATGTGTGTGTGTTGGATAGATGGTTTTGAAATTAAATGTTTTGCACTCAAACGAACCTAGCAATCCTATTTTTTGCTGTGTATCTGCCTTTCTGCCACCTACTTTTGATGTCATTTTCAAGGAGTTTTGGTAGTAACTAATTCTTATTCTGGGAATGTTGTGTTGGCCTTTTGGGTCAAAGGTAGATTATTACAGAACTGGTGGCCCATACGGGAATTAAAATATATTTCAGTGCTTTAATTGATTTCTTTCTAGCACACAAATATTACTGTGCCTAATTTAAAATTGATGATCGTGAATCTGTTGATAATTGGGATCAGGGAGCTGAGTTAGATGATCGCCATGTGACCCACCAAGTTGTGGGAGAGCTGGCTTCCAGTCTCAGTAGACTGGTTCAGGGGCTCACTGCTTCACAGGGCTCACTGCTTCACAGGAAGTTATTGCACCCCAGGAACCACATATGGAAGATAAATTAACTCAGTTGGCTGACAGGTTAAAGGAGCTTGAATTTGACTGTAATGCTGCTCAAAAAGTTCTGTAAATAGGGAAGAGGCCCTCAGACAGTATATTACTCAGCAGGTTGAGAGGCTCAGAATTTGATTCAGACATCCGTAGAAACATTGGGGAAAGAAGTAGTAAACTGTATTGAGAGGCGTGATTTAGCTTGGAAGGAGGAGATAAAAGCTCACTTTGCAAACAAGCACACCTCTAGTTAGAGCTGCTCCCAGTCATTTGTACCTGGTATCTGTCCATACCTGATTTTACCTTGAAAGACCAGCTGCTGCTACCACAGCAATAGGGGCCTAACCCCCCCCACCCCCACCCACCCACCCCACATACCTACACCAAGAATGAGGATATTGTCTGCTAAACTGCCTGTCCATATTAACATCCCTGAATTTGGAGGGGGGAAGGTAATGGAGATGCAGTTAGTTATGTTGAGCTATGTGAAGAGTTTCTGGCTCTGCGGTCTATGAGTAACCCTGAAATAATGGCTACTTTATCCTCAGTGTTGAAGGGACCTGCAAAGAGCTGGTGGATAGCAGAACAGAACAATATTCAATCTTGGTCTCATTTTTAAAAGTTATTTTCTTAGAGCTTTACTTTCCACAGACTTTGTCACTGAAATCAAGACAGGGTGGGGGAGTGCAGGCACCAGGAGGTGAGCATCCGTGACTTTGCCTATGATTTCGGGCCCTGTGTAGGTGGAGACCGGACATGCCTGAAAGGGAGTTCGTCCGCAGGATTCTTAACAACAGCAACCCAAAGCTTGCTGCTTGTTTGAGGGGGTCGGTGAAGACTGTGGAAGAGTTGGTGAGTGTGGGGTCAATGGTGGAGAAGGACTGGTCTGGGCAGAAGCAGTACTGGGCGAAGCAAAAATTCCAAGTTCCCAAGTACCAGTGAGAAGGGCGAGCAGAGCAACCAGGGGGAGCTCATAAAGCAGACGTGGCAGTGCACCTCCATGCTGTGAGACCCAGGGGTCAATATAACTTACCAGGGCCTACCGTAATTGTTATTCAGATTTCAGTGAGAGATGTAGGGATGACAGCCTTGCTTGACACTGGCTGCACTTATACTCTGCTAAAAAAATAAGTTATTAAGCGCAAGTTAAAGACCAGGAGAAAATCTGACCCCATGTAAAGGACAAACCTTTGTGCTAGCCAATGGCCAGACACATGGGGCATTGGGAAAAAAAACACCTGACTTTTAACTTGCACGGTGAATTCTGGAACCTATGTATATATGTTATGGATGATGCACATTTGGCCTTTCCATTGGTTCTAGGGTTGGATTTCCTAGCTAAGACCCAAACCCAGATTGATATGGTGGGCAGAGGTTATGGTGTCATACGCCACGAGAGCTATCAGTTTTCCCCTTTCTGCATAGAGAAGAATGGGAAACATCCTGGCAGACTGTTGAAGAAACTGAAAGCGTGGCAGTAATCTGTATATGGCTGTCCTTCCTGGTCTATCTTTTCCATCACCAAGGATAAAACATGTCAGCAAACCGTCTCAGCTTGTTCCATTTTACCAGTTCAGGTTGATGTTCCCAATGATCTGGACAGTCTTATGAAGAGCTGGCCTATGGTGTGTACATCCCAATTGGGAGTAACCGTGGTAACTCGACACGTGATCCACACCACAGATGAAGTTCCAGTGTGCAGTCCATCTTACAGAGCATCCCCCTTTAAGAAGAGGATCATACAGCAACACCTTAATGACATGCTGGAGGACAATGTGATTGAACCATCCACATCACCTTGGTCTGCTCCTGTGGTGCTCATTGAGAAACGGGATGGTACTTACCAATTCTGTGCTGATTACCCACAAATCAATGCCAAGGACGACTTTGACACCTATCCATGCCCAATGTTCACGATATCTTGGAGTCTCTGTGGTGCCAAGGTGTTCAGTTCCTTGGATTTGCGGTCTGGCTACTGGCAGGTGGCTATGGATGAGGAAAGCCAACAAAAAACTGCTTTTACCACCCCTTATGGACTGTATCAATTTATGGTTATGCCTTTTGGATTAAAAAATGCCGCTGCAACTTTCCAGAGACTTATGGAGCAGGTGCAGGGAGGCTTGAGAGGAACTTGCTGCTTTGTCTACATTGATGACACCATTGTTTACTCCTCCACCAAAGCGCAGCATTTGGAACACCATCCAGAAAACTCTTATCATAAACTGCCTCACCTTCTACTGTAAGTAAGGGATTTAAAACAAAGGTTGTTCTATCATTTGCCCCCTGTTTCTGGAACAAAAAGAAACAAATCTCAAAAATCTGACCAAGCTAATAAAACTTCTTTATAAAAATAGGGAATGCCAACAATCTTGGCTTCAATCTCAAAAAAACAGTTCCTTCCCCATTCCCAACCCCACACAAACCCTAAAATATTTCCACAGACTCACATTACTGGGATCCAAATACTTCCTTACCAGTTTTCACACGAAAACTATTCTTTCTCAGCACTGATCAGCAAGCATCAATCCCCTTTCTTAACCTCCCTATAATGGTATTATATCTGATTTTGGGTGGCATCCCATCCCACAAATATCGTTTTATGAGGGTCTTTATCTCCTCTCCACCCAGCCTGGGAGCTCCATCTCAAAGTGATGTCTCTGTTGCTGTGTATTCTAGCAAGATCTCCCAACATCACTTGGCCAGGAAATAGTGGGCTCAGTCCAGAGATCATGCTATAGCTGAGATTATTGCTAAAATGGATAAACCATGCCAAACAAAATCTGATCACATCACCTTTGAGGTGAAACAGGATCTGGTCTATCGAAAAGTTCCTGGCACAAAAAGGAGGCTATTGGTTCCAGCTAGTAGTCCCAGCATCATTCCAGTCATCTTTTCTTACATACTTCATGATAACCCTCTGGAGGCCATCTCGGACGTCTTAAAACTCTTCTTCAGATGTTAGACGTGGCTTGGTGCTCTTCTGTCTGTATGGACACCTGGAAGCATATTAAAGAATGTATTACCTGCCAACAGTACAAACCTTCTAATTTAAAACCTGCAGGTCTGCTCCAGTCTACTACGGTTTTTGCAGTTCCGGGGGGGGAGATGTTGGGGGGTGGATTTGATGGGCCCGTTCAAGAAGTAAACAGGGTAACCAATACTTACTTGTTCTGGTGGACTACTAGTCCAAGTGGATAGAGATGTTTCTCATACGTGACAGTAATCTACGTGACAGTAAGATCCCCGAAGATCGTTCGTATTCTCAAGAGATTTTCACAAGATGGGGAATGCCCCGGTTCTTGGTGTCTGATCGTGGTCCACAGTTCACCAGCCAGCTCATCATTGAGGTCTGTAAATCCTGGAGTGTTGTTAGGAAACTTACTACAAGTTATCATCCACAATCAAATCTTACTGAGAGGGTTAATCGAACAGTGAAGACCATGGTGGCATCTTTTGTGGAAGATAAACATCAACACTGGGACCAGTGGATACCAGAGTTGCGCTTCGCCATCAACAGTGCTCGTCAGGAGACTACTGGATTCTCTTCCAGCTGAGTTGGCACTTGGTTGTTCACTTAAAGGTCCCCTTGATCAACTGATTGGACTTGCCCCTTGCCTTCTACCTCTCAGTACAGTTTGCTAGAGACAGCAAGAAATCGCTGATGCCTGGGTGATGCCTGTCACACAAAAGTGAATATTATTTAAGTGGTCCATTTAAGCGCACCACTTTTTAGCTTGGCCAACATTCAAAATTTGTTGTTTAAAGTGAGAATATACAATACTTAAATGTATGTTTACTGTTTCCCTTTAAGAGTGAGTTTTAGGAAACGTTGCCCTTTAAATATGTTGGAGGACCTTGACCTTTATAAACCCTGCACTAATGCACTATGGAGCGCACCTTTTCCGGTTGGAAGTTTGTCCTCTTGGTGGTTTTCTGCTGAAGGTTTGCCGTTTGGGGATTTATATGTGTACAGGTTTGTTATTTAGATGTGCTAATGCAAACTGCATAAAGTTTAGATTTATACTACGTTTATCTAGGTTTAGTTTTTACAGTTTTAGACAATGTTCTTTGTTTAGCAAATGATGCTGGCACTTTCTTTTCATTGCTATTTCCTGGAGGAAAACAAGACATTCTGTTGGATTTTGGATTACAGCTGTGTTTTTTGGACTTTGTGTTGTCTTTCTGAGCGCTCATGGACAACCACACAAACCGCTGAGACCGAACCGATTTATTATTATTTTAACGGCAGATGTTTGTTTCATTTCTTTTTACTTTATTTTATATGGTGGATTACAAACTTGTTTTTGACTTTTTGGTTTTCTATTTTTGTTTGTTATGCTATTGATTTTTTTTTTGGGATAGTCATACTGGACTATTATTATGGGACATTGTTTTCTATTTACTTATTGCATCTATAGGCTTACCGGTGGATTTACCACTGTCTTATTCTGTTTCAACTTGGTTTTATGTGCATGGGTCAGCAGCTATCAGAGGTCCTGTGGGTCATAAAATTATTTAGGTAATATGTGTGTGTTGGATAGATGGTTTTGAAATTAAATGTTTTGCACTCAAACGAACCTAGCAATCCTATTTTTTTGCTGTGTATCTGCCTTTCTGCCATCTACTTTTTATGTCATTTTCAAGGAGTTTTTGGTAGTAACTGATTCTTATTCTGGGAATGTTGTGTTTGCCTTTTGGGTCAAAGGTAGATTGTTACAAACTAACCAAGCCCAACCTTGCTTAGCTTCTGAGATCAGGCGAGATCAGGCTTATTCTTATTCCTCATCAGGTCAACATATGATGTTCTCCCATCACCACAGAACCTAAACCTCTGGGTAGGAGAGGATCCCTCATGTCCTTTGTGTTCATCACCTGCAACATTAAGGCACATTTTGACAGGATGTAAGGTGGCTCTTAGCCAAGGATGGTTTACTTGGCGCCATGACCAGGTGCTGTGATGTTTGGCCTTAGCATTGGAAGACAAGCGTAACATGACCAATAAGTTGCCACCTGGTCCATCAAAACATTACACACAAAAGACAACATTCCTCTGCCCAGGAGAGCAACCACCAAGAAAAGGTGTTCAAACCAATCCTCGCCCAGGACAACTGGAAGCTGCTAGAGACTGGAAAATGCTGGCAGATGTTGGTCAACGTAAAGATTCTGGCTGGGGATCTCAAGCGCAATAGAAAGAAAGAAACGCTGATGTACAGGTAAGTAAGCTGGGCTGAGTTGAGTGGGGGACGGAGGGGGGTGATGCTGGGACGCCAGAATCACCGTCGAGCCCTCTTGAGGTGTCGTGGGCTAGTCGATGAAACATTGAGGATGTTAGGTGCCCACTTGAAGACCCCAGAGATGTACCCTACTTAGCTCAATCCAGACGGTTGTCATGCTGATGCGCTGGGGAGGCCGCACTGTGGTTGATCCCCGGAGCCAGCATCGCAGCTGTTGTGTGTGCTGATGCGCCAGGGAGGCAAAGTAAGCTGATCCCTGGAGCCAGCATTACACTTCAGCCATCAACACCAGACAGAAGGATATCTACATCATCATATGGAAGGAAACGTAAATGGATGGAGACACATATGGATCACATTAGTTTACTGTAAAGCTACGTCTTAGTTGGTGCTTATCTTGGCGAGAGCCGAGTTCAGATCAGCACAAAGTTTTAACATCTACTCTCGTGTAATGGAGATCACACGAGATCAGGTTTATTCAAGGTGGTGAGGCCGCAGGTGATTGCTGTTCTGCTTTTACAACCTTTATGTTAGGGGATTCCTCAGAGCTTTCATTTTTTGTCTTGTCGTTTTACACATTTAAATGGTAAAATATGATTTCAAAACTGTAATGCCTGCAGCACTTGGTATTCCCAGGCGGTCTCCCAACCAAATACTAACCAACCCCAACCGTGCTTAGCTTCTGAAATCAGACAAGATCAGGCTTATTTTTTATTTATTTATTTATTTTTCTTCTTTTCTCTCAGATTCTAATGATAAACTGAAAATCAGTTTATTTCATATATACCATTCAAAAATCATCACTGAGAAGACACAGGTTCACAAACAAAAAATAAGCCCACCCCTTTCCAACCTAACAAAAACATTATTATACAATATCAAATCATCAAATCGCTTCATACAACTGACACTTTTACAGTAAAAGAATACATCTGAAAAGTTCTTTTTCAGATTAGTGACATACAGTTTAACAATGTTGAGATTCCTGCCATAATATTGCATCAAATTCCTTCTTTACCAGATAGTATACCTGGCATAACTGAGAAACAAATTGACAACAAAACATTGATGTTCTCAACCTGAGTATGTAAACCAAAAAGAAAGAAATCATCCCAAGACATGAGATTTTAACACAGCCAGGTCTGCAGACTTAAAAAGCCCTTCAATTATCATTCCTAAAACTCTTTAAACCCCCAGCCCAGTACAGTTCAGAAACAAATGTTGACGCCCTTCTCCCTTGTTCCACACACTGAACACAATGCAGTCTCTGTGAGGTGCAGTCTATACAATAGTTTCTTAGTAAATAGACAGTTATGCCTCAATTTGTAGTCCAAAGCTCCATATTGAGGAGGCAGAAATGGCAAACTGACATTGCAACAAATTGTAGAAGGCACAATCTCAGGAAATATGGCACCTAAAAGTTCTCTGACGGGCTTCTTAAAAACCACGCTCAAGAAAAACTTGAAAAACATGTTAGTTGACCCCTCCAAAATACTAAAAGTCTCCCCCTTCTGAAAAAACATCCCTGGAAATAATACCCCTTCCCCTTCTCACCCAGCTTGGAGGTATTGTACTTAGCAAAAACCTTCTGAATAGTTACTACTGATATGTCCTCATCAGCCTCCTGAACCATATCAACTACTGCCTGTAGAGGCAAGAAACCTTCCCTTACTTCATACATAACATCTTTGATCTTGACAATGCCAGCATCCAGAAAACTCTTATTTTAAACTGCCTCACCTTCTACTGTAAGTAAGGGATTTAAAAACAATGGTTGTTCTAGCATTTGCCCCCTGTTTTCTGGAACAAAAGAAACAAATCTCAAAAAATCTGACCAAGCTAATAAAACTTCTTTATAAAAATAGGGAATGCCAACAATCATGCTTGGCTTCAATCTCATAAATAACAGTTCCTTCCCCATTCCCAACCCGCCACACAAACTCCTAAAATATTTCCACAGACTCGCACTGGGATCCAAATACTTCCTTACCAGTTTCACACAAAAACTATTTTTTTTAGCACTGGATCAGCAAGCATCAACCCCTCTTTCTTAACCTCCCCTATAATGGTATTATAGCTGATTTTGGGTGGCTTCCCATCCCATAAATATCGCACTATGAGGGTCTTTATCTCCCTCTCTACCCAGCCTGGGAGCTCCATTACACATAAAGTGTACCACAGCATTGACAATAACAGACTGTTCAAAACCAACACTTTCCCTTTCAGAGTCAGGCCCCGTGAACTCCACAGATTCAACCCTCTCTCATTTTAGCAATCTTGTCAGTCCAAGTGTAGTCTACAACTCTTCTCATCCACCCCCACATACACCCCGAAAACCTTCACCTTATCAGTGACCAATTTAAAGGGCAAACTGGACAGTGCAGTAGCATCACCACAACCCACAGATAAAAGTTCAGACTTAGCCATATTAACTTTGGCACCTGAGGCAGCCCAATAAGAATCAACCACTTTCATAATAAGAGGTATGCTGGTTCAAACTGGATACTGTAAATGTCGTGTCATCAGCATATTGATAAATCAAAGAGGGAGCTGTGCTCCTGGCACAGGGACTGCTTCTATGCCACTTGTACGTTTAATAGCCAGGCTCAAGGGTTCTGCAATAATAGAATATAATAGTGCAGACAGAGGGCAACCCTGTCGCACCGACATTTCTACAGAAAATACCCAGTAAGAAACCCATTACACTTTGACACAGCTAAAATGTCTGTATAAAACGTCCGGACCCAAGAGACAAATCCATCCCCAAACCCAAACCCTTTAAGAACAGCCAGTAAATAGTTATGCTCCACTCGATCAAATGCCTTCTCTTGATCTAGTTTCAAGATGTATCCATCTGCTTTCTGCCCCACAAGAAATCCCACCACATCCCTGAGTGAAGAGACGGTGTCTGTTATATCACTACCTGCTACACAATATGTCTGAGATTGTGAAATGATTGTAGGCAGTACCCCCTTCAACCTATTAGCAAAAACTTGTGTCAAGATCTTATAGTCACAATTAAGCAAGCTTAAAGGCCTATAATTCTTAAGAAGAGCGGGGTCACCCTGCTTTTTGTAAATTAAAGTAATAATACTCCTCCTCATTGTGGGACTCAACAACCCATCCTCTTGAATCTCCTTGTACACCTTCACTAAAATTGGCCCCAGCATCTTTTTAAAAGCCCTATAAAATTCAATTGGGAACCCATCAGATCCTGGGCTTTTATTAGTCTTCATGCCTGCTAAAGCCTCCTCAATCTCTGACAAAGTGACCTCACTATCACACTTCACCCTATCACTGTCACTAACTGTTTTATCTATATAGGATAGCAATATCTCTCTCTCTCTCTCTCTCTCTCTCTCTCTCTCTCTCTCTCTCCTGACTGTGCCCTGTGAAAGAGACTTTTATAAAAAGTGCATACTTCATCCAAAATTTTCACTGTATCAGTGATCCTTTCGCCTGTTGATGTTAACAGTTCCCCAATATAAAAGGATAGCTGTGTAAAGGACTCCAACCCAAAGAAAACTTAGTACTCTGTTCTCCTTCAACCACATACCTAGCCCTACTCCTGACAATGGCCCCCATACACTTCTCCTGTTCAAAATCCTCAACAGCTCCTGGTTTCTAATATTCTGTTGCTGTCCCCTCCCCACTCTCTGCTGCCTTATTGAACTCATGTGTCAGAGCCTCCCAAGTTCCCCTCTCTACTAAAATTCACTCTGCCTCTCAATGCTATATGAAATACAAAATAATTTCAAATCATACTTCAGGTTATCCCACCAAACTCTCTTATCTGTATTAAAAGGGGACACTGTGTTCCCACTCTAATGAGCTCTTTTATACTTTCACAAAATGAGAACTCTTTGAGATATTGCACATTAAACACCACACCCCCAGTCCCTTTATTCAATTTCTCAGTGTGAATTTGAAAGTGAAATGCAGCATGATCACTAAATGAGTTGTACTTAAAAACCCCTTCCTATATTGGCAATAAAATCAACATGGCACAACCCAAAATCTATGTCGACTCTGCTTCATAACCCCTTCAACCATCTGTCGCCGGGAGAAATCTCTCTTAGCACCATGTCTGCACCTCCAGAAATCAACATAATGAAACTCATCCATAAGGTGGACCAGTGATTTCCTAGAAGTGTCAGCCTTATATACCATCCCCTGTGCAAGATCTATTCTGCTCAACATAACATTAAAATCCCCTACCACAATTGTATTATCAGAAGTAAGATGCCCCCGCAACCCCTTAAGAAAACGCTCCCTATCTTTTACTTCATTGGGAGCATAAATATTGACCAAATCTATGATTGTATTCACCAATTTGATCTGAACTGTTAAACTCCTCCCTTCAATGTCCTTTTCCAAAAACATAACCTGATCACAAAAACCCCTCCTCAGTAAAGTTGCCACCCCCTCCTACAAGTAACAGCATTATTACAATAAACATCCCCATCCCATTCACTCCTAATAACATTAACAATATCATCATCCCTAAATGTTTCTTGTAAACAAATTACATCAGCAGCTGCTACATTCAAAATAATATTTTTGAACTTAACAATGTCCTGCAACCCATTAACATTTAAAGACACTATTGAGATCATAACTGCAAAAAGAAAAAAGTAAATGAACAGAGTCACAGCCATTATGCTTCCTCTTCAGATAAGACATGGAACCTTCCCTCCCGCACATATTCCTCCATTCCCTTTTTTAATAATTTCCCCGTCACACCAGATACATTTTTACTTTTACTCACCACCCTTGTTGAAATGTTCCCAATGTTCGGCTTAATTTTGGCCCGGTCCTGTCTTCTGATTATCTTGGCCAGTCTAACATTTCGATCACATGTACACGACTCCACCTCCTCCCTATCCTCCTGTAAGTTTCCTCCACCACCTTCATCCACTGCTTCCTTCCCAAGTACTGCTACAGCAGACACACTCTCCACTGCCTCCGCAGCCAGCTCTCCCTCCAAATGATGCATGTCCTCTGCATCAGGCACCATCTCCACTCGCTCATCCCTCAACACCATCTCCATTAGGTCAGCTTCAGCCTCCCCTTCCTCTGGCTGCTCTTTCAATTCCCCCTCTCCACACTGCTGTGAAAGCACAACTGCCACCTCTCCCTCCATGCCCCCGTTCTCAGCAGCACCATCCTCCGCATCCAGACAAACACAGCTCAACAGAGCATGGTGACAGTCATCGCAGCGTACTGCTCTACAGGCTCGTAATGCCCCTGCTGTCCGCACTCAAAGCACCTGAACGAAGGGCTTGATGACACCACATGTCCTGGCAGAAGGCACATGTGACAAACCCGCTCCTGTCTGTCATGCAACACCCGAAAATATTTAGGACCTTCCACTGTATCAAACTTTGTGCTGTGTGGCAAAGACATAACAGTTCTAGGGAACTTGACACGAACAAATCTCGTTCCATCAGCCACTGAAGTACTAGGATAAACACGGCGCTTAATATCCAAAACAATATTTACTCCCAACACTCCAGTTTAGAAATAATGTCACCATCAGCAATATATGCCGGCAAATGTAAAAAAAAAACAACCACATCTTGTGCATATAACCAACGACAGGAACAATGATCTCCTTTAATATCCAAACCATCTTGCAAAAGAGCAGCCTGCTCTTTAGTTTCCATGGTAAGTTCAAATTCTTGATTTCCACGTGGTCTGCAGGCTAAACAAACACCCACACCTCAAAGGACATGAACAGCCTCTACTACTTCTACTGCAGAAACTTTTTCCAAACTGGAAACATCAATAATAACTGTTGCTTCTTTGCTGAATGTTTTCCTTCCAAATGCAGGCCACTGTACATGAGCCTGCATGTTTAGTGATTCCATAGCTTTAATAATTCAAAGGCTTCCCCTGCACAGCACTACGCTGCCAGAGAGCCAACTCAGTCAAAATTAATAGCCAAACAAAAAAAAAAACAAAAACAAAAAAACAATATAAATAGTAAAGAAAACAACTCACTCTCTCTCTGACAAACAGGTGTAGCTTCCTCCTCTGATCACCTCACCAATCCCACAATCCACCAAGCTTATTCAAGGTGGTGTGGCCGCAGGCAATTGCTGTTCTGCTTTTACGACCTTTATGTTAGGTGAGCCGGGGGTGATTCCTCAGAGGTTTCATTTTTTTGTCCTCTGTCGTCGTTTTACAAAATTAAATGGTAAAATGTAATTTCAAAACTGTAATGCCTGCAGCACTTGGTATTCCCATCCCAATCCCAGTACTAACGAAGCCCAACCTTGCTTAGCTTCTGAGATCAGACTTATTCAAGGTGGTATGGCAGCACAGTAGTTGCAATGTGCTTTCCATTATAAGCCCCTATTTTGTGCAGCTCCAAAATGGGCTTGAGTTCAAATACTTCACCTGAAATGTTTGATTTCAGGTCTGACTGGTAACCTGAATCTTTTTTTTCCAATGTGGTGTAATTGTGTTCAGTAGTTTTTGAGCTGCAGCATGTCTCTATATTCTATAGAGACACTCTGTATAGTGTCTCTAACTATCTGTCTAATAAAGGACATGACACTACCCGGTGCAAGTCAAAGTGCATCTTTATTTCAGATATCTCGCAACATCACTACCCCTAAACCGGAAACACCAGCCTATTGGTCCTAGCGACCTGTCAATCAAATAATGGCAATAACATTATTGGATGTTACATCTCCCTTCTTAAACAAAAACATTCTTCAATGCTTGAAGCTCAGAATATATTTATATATACATATATTGTGAGCCAGCTCACAGGTTCACCAGCAGGAGACGTTCATGGCAGGCTAGGAACAAGCCCACAGGTGTTTCAGATAACACAATGATAGACCTGTGGTCAGCATACTTGCCTGCCATGATGTCAAGGAGTTAACAGGTAAACAGGCTGCAGGTGTGGTTAGGTAGGGGATCAAGGTTGCACCATGGTTAATTCTCATTAGCCTTAATTGGCCCGCACCTGTAGCCTGTAACCGTCCAATTACCAGATGATCCAGCACCTTTAAAAGTAAGCCTTCACAGCCAGTCAAGGTTGGCTTCCAACCAGTGAGCAGCGTGAGCTTATCTGCAACCAAGACTGAACGGGAATATAAAACAGAAGCTAAAAAAACTGCCTTTGTGACTAAAATCTTCTTTCCTGGGTCGGCGCTGTTGGAAGGGAATACAGCAACGGGGAAAGAGATGCCGCTGGTTTTCACATGCTGGAGACAAGCTGAAACCAACAAACAACCTGGTAAAACCAAGGAACCAATTAATTCAACTGGACGTGGCTAACTGTCCAGTTAGTTTACATTGTTGTTTTTTTTTGTTATACAAATCCTGTTTGAACTGTTTATTTTCTTTACATCTCATCTTGCAACCAGGATGGTATTTTCTTTTGTGAAGTAAGCGAGCAAGTTATTTATTTTACTTTTGTGAAGTTTAATAAACAAACTTGGATTGGAAACTACTGTCTGCTTCGTCTGTGTGCACCCACACGCTCACAAGTGGTACCAGAAGTGGGGCGTGTCACACAGAGAATCAAGCCAGCAAGCCAGCATGTTTCCCGTTAACCCCAATGTCATGGAAGATGTCCCGGGGACGGAGGGAGCAGTCGGCCCCGCGGTAGTAGGGCGAGGGGAACTAGCCACTACTGTACAGCATTTGTTAGCAGCCATGCAGCAACAACAGCTACAATTCTAGGACATTATTCTGAAGTCAATAGGGTCTCATCGACCTACTGAACCCAACCAGGTGCTAACTAAAATGACACCAGAAGATGATATGGAAAGCTACCTGAGGGTCTTTGAGCGTACCGCTGAACGAGAGAGCTGGCCAAAAGCGGAATGGGCAACCATCCTAGCTCCGTTCCTCTGTGGGGAGGCGCAGAAAGCCTATTTTGATCTGGACCGAGAAGCCGCTTGTGACTATCCCAAGCTGAAGATGGAGATCCTGGCCAGACTGGGGGTGACCACGGTGGTCCGAGCCCGGCGGTTTTATGAGTGGCGTTATGACCCTGAGCGCCCCGGTCGCTCCCAGTTGTTTGACCTGCTACACCTGGCAAAGAGTGAGCCACCCAGAACTCAACTCAGCGGGACGGGTGGTTGAGTTACTGGTGATGGATAAGTTTGTCCGAGCCTTCCCGCTGCAGCAAGGGAACGAGTGGGGAAGCAGACCCCAGTACTTTTGATGCCACCATGGCGCATTGGGCGCTATACTGCAGCGCAGCTTTGGTACAGCCGGATCGGCCAGTCCAAGAGAAAAGAGTGACCATGGCACCCAAGCAACCCTCCAACCTGACCCCGAAAGAGTCACCCCGAGTTGATCTCCGGAGAGAGCCACAGGGACCCCGAAGGAACTATCCGGGAGAGCAGGGTCCACCTGTCGCTACCTCGGACTACAGGGAAGCCATCAGGTGCTTTAGATGCGGCACTACCGGACATATCGCCAGACAGTGCAGGAAGAAATCTCCTGAAAGGATGGACGTCAGTCACAGCCAGAGCGTCCCCTGTCTCCAAACCAGCCCGGTGAGTACTGATCCCTTTATTGTTTCAGTGCGGGTGGAGGGTCAAGATGCGGTTGCTTTGATAGACTCTGGTAGTTCAGAAACATTAGTCACAAGGGACCTAGTACCCTTGGAGAGGTATACGCAGGAGAGTAAGGATGTGTATATCCGATGTATCCATCGTGACATTAAGCCTTACCCCACAGTAGTAATCAGGGTAGAGATAGCAGACCAACACTTTTTAGTGAAAGTTGGCGTAGTTCCTAGCCTACCAGTTGCAATGATTATAGGAAAAAACTGTCTGCAGTTTTTAGAGTTGGTTAGGGTAGGGGCAGGGTTACTGGGGCAGGAGGAGGTGCCCCAACATTCTACCTCAAGCCCAAGTCAAGAGGTAGAAATGGAGGAGCTCCAACCGTCCACCTCACTTCAGAATCTTGAACCAGAGAGGGAGCTTTTTCCTTTCCATAATGAGGTTAAAACGCCGACTGCTGGCGAAAAAAAAACTAGGTCTCAGAAAGGGAAGGACGGGAGAAAATTTCTAGCCAAACAGAAACACACACACACCCCCTTGGGCCAGTAATCCTCAGCCGCCCTCCATCTTGCCAGAGCCAATCGAACCGGAAGATTTTTTCCAGCAGGCCATTGAGTTAGGTTTAAAGTTAGAAAACTTTAAACAAGCCCAAGTGGGGGACAAAAATCTAAAAGTAGTTTTTGAGCAGGTGGTGGTGGCAGATGAGGAGTACTGGAGAGATGCCGAGGAGAGGCCCACTCCACATTTTTTACTAAATAAGGGGTTATTATATCGGGTAATATGCAGGTCCATTCCAGGGGAACACACCCACCAATTATTAGTACCACGTACACAGCGGAAAACTGTATTAAACCTGGCACATGTACACTTACTTGGGGGACATTTGGGAACAGATAAAACGAGGGCTAGGATTCTGCACAGGTTTTACTGGTTAGGGGTGTGGCGTGATGTGGCGTGATGTGGCTGACTTTTGCGAGGCGTGCCCCGAGTGTCAGCGGGTGACCGGCAAGAAACCGCCTAAAGCCCCGCTAATCCCCATGCTGATCATAGAGGTCCCATTTGAGAGGATTGGGATAGATCTAATAGGGCCCTTTCCTAAAACTAAGTCTGGTTTTGAGCATGTGTTGGTCATGGTAGACTATGCCACACGCTACCCCGAGGTGGTACCGTTACGGAACACCCCGGCCAAAGTTATAGCACAGTCCTTACTACATATTTTTTTTTGTAGGGTGGGGTTACCCAAGGAGGTCCTGACCGACCAGGGTACCCCTTTTATGTCTCTGGTGTTTAAAAAGCTCTGTGCCCTTGTGGCAAAGTGGCTAGTGAAGGGGAACAGGTGTAGCGGTGATGTGATGCAGGAGTGACAGGCAGACAACGGTATCCAGTGAAAAAGGTGCTTTAATTATAATCCAGGTCTGGTGACAGTAAAATAATAAATCCCCGGCTATACACAACAATGTGTAAAGCGCGGGGATAACAAAAACAGGGCACAGTCCCGAACAAAACACAAGACGCCGGTCACCAGTCCTGGGTGAGTGCAGACGTGCAGGTGCTCGGTGTAGACACAGGTTGTGTGGTGTGTAGTGGTGCTCGGATCGTGCTGACCCTGTTTCGACAGCTCGGAGATGTGCTTTAACTGTCTAAGTGAAAACACAGACAGTTAACAATACAAACACAACACGTATTTTCCTTTTTAACTACTGAGAGTTCCCTCTGCTCCTTCTCTCTCCAAACGTTTCCCCAAACGAAGGAAAAGATCAGCGTTACCCTGGCCCCTATATGTAATCCTGCATGATATCTAGGTAAACGGTTGCAGCTGCTTATTACTCTGCAGCTGCCCCTCGTTTACCTTTCAAGTCAATACGGTCTTACAACAGAGTCGCTTCTTTCCAGGCTGACCCACTTCCTGGTCCGGAAGCGAACTGTCAGGCCAGCCCTTCCAGATACTTCTCCTCCCGTTCTTTAGCGCCCTCACAGGTCGGGAGGAAGATTTATCACCAGAACTCATTGTATTTCTGTCACAGCCCTCCTGAAGGTTAAAACTTTACGCACTTCCGTTTACCACCCACAAACCGATGGGTTGGTGGAACGTTTAACCAAACGTTGAAGCAGATGTTACGGAGGGTCACTGTTAACCAACCTTGGGAATGGGATGTCTTTCTACCTTACCTCATGTTTGCTATCGCGAAGTTCCACAGGCGTCCACTGGGTTTAGCCCATTCGAGCTTGTGTTTGGGTGACAGCCCAGAGGACTTCTGGATGTGCTACGTGAAGAATGGGAGGCGGAGCCAACTAGGGGACAAACGGTTCCTGAATATATAACCTTACTGCGGGGTAGGCTAGTGGAGATGGCAGACCTGGTGTCCAGCAATCTCCAGGAAGTGCAGGGAGCACAACAGCATCAATATAACAAAGGAGCCCGCGCTCGTGTATTTCAGGTGGGCGACAGGGTATTGGTGCTCGTCCCATTCGATCCCGATAAGTTTCTGGCACAATCGAGGGGGCCGGTAGAAATTGTAGAAAAGGTGGGCCCAGTTAATTACAAGGTGCAGCAGCCAGGGAGGGGTAAGCCTCATCAAATATATCATATTAACCTTTTAAAACCCTGGAAAGACCGGGATTGCTTTTTTTTTTCAGACAACCTGACCTGGAAGAGAGTGAGGCGTGACCCGAGGGTTCCCTGACTGTAGCCACCAGCAGCAAACTGAATAAACAGCAGCAGGCCGAGCTGGATAGGCTGATACAGGGTAACAGAGCGGTCTTTTCAGACCTCCCAGGGTCCACACACCTCTTCCAGCACTGGATCGAGACCAAACCGGGAGTAAAGGTACAGCAAAGGTACATTAGGGTACCGGAGGCTAGACGGGAAGTCATGTGCAATGAGGTCCGTAAAATGCAGGACTTGGGGGTTATCCGGGAGTCTCGCAGTGAGTGGTGCAGCCCGGTGGTCATGGTGGACAAACCAGATGGTTCAGTTCGATTTTGCATAGATTTCAGGAAACTGAATGTGGTATCTAAATTTGATGCTTATCCCATGCCCTGGTGGATGAGTTACTGGGCGGTTGGGGACCGCCCAGTATATCTCTACCTGGATTTAACAAGTGATACTGGCAGGTACCGTTGTCCCCAAACTCCTGCGAAAAAGGCGGCGTTTGCCACCCCGGACGGCTTGTTTGAGTTTGTGGTTCTGCCTTTCGGTCTTCACTGAGCCCCTGCTACGTTTCAGCGGTTAATGGATCAGGTGCTGCATCCTCACACTGCATATGCCGGAGCCTATTTGGATGATGTCGTCATCTTGGATGATGCATTGTGATCTTAGCTGGGAATGATCCAGGTGATGCGTGATCATCTGGTTCCTTTGGTTGGTGTTGTGGTAAATGGCTTGCACAGTCATGATCGCCACTTTGCTACTTATGCTCTTCGTTTGTGCTGAGTAGATAACTTGATTGCATCGATTAAGTTGCCCATCAGTGCACGCATAGTACGATCTGTTGGTGTGTGCTGATTTAATGACAGTGGCTGGTTTCCAGCAGCCATGGTCCTGTTGGATTCGGACTGAAGTACCGGAATCAAGTGTCGAAAGTGGTTTGACTGCCTTGTCATTGCTTTTGTTGTCTTTGCTCTCGGTTTGCATGGGTTTGCTTGTAGCTGATTACTTCAGGTTTGAGCTGCTTCTCAGTAGATTGTAATATAGATCGAAGATGGCGGCTGTGTAGGTGACTTGAAGTTATCTACTGGGGTGGTGTGATACTCCAGCAAGTTTAGATAAGGGTCCTTGTTGTCTACTTTTGCTTTGTCCAGCAGGTGCCTGGCAGTCTGGACTGTCTTCTCTGCAAGACCATTGCTTTGCGGGTAACACAGGCTTGCTGTGATGTGCTGAAAGTCCCATGTTTTTGCAAAGGTTTCATATTCTTTAGAGGCATATTGGGACCGTTGTCCAAGATGACGTTCTCTGGGATACCATGTCGAGCAAAGGCTGCTTTCAATTTGTGGATAACAGTGGTGCTCTTTGTGTATCTATTTCAGTTTCTCTAGTTCAAAAAATCTGCTGTAGTAGTCCACAATAACAATGCAATCTTTATTGTTCCACAAGAACAAATCGGTTGCCACAGTTTGCCATGGTCTAGTTGGTATCTGGTGTGATGTCATTGGCTCTTTGGTGTTTGACATGTGTCGTTCAAGGCCAATAGGGCATTTCTCAATGAGCTGTTTGATTTGCTTGCGCATACCGGGCCAAAAGAGGATGTCACAGGGTTTGCAGTTGTCCATGCCCATGTGTCCAGTGTGAATCCTGACCAGCATGTCTGTCCTCAGTGAATGCGGCACAACTATTTTCTCATCCTTGAATATGGTTCTATTGAGCTGAGAGAGTTAATCCCTGTGGTTCCAGTATTCAGCAATGTTAGGTGGGCATTTTGTCTTGTACAGGACCACCTTTCCTTTATGGCTTTCTTTAGTGCATTCATTTGGGCATCAGCCACTGACTGGCAAGTTGTGTAGAACCATGTGAACCTGCATGTTCATGGCTTCACTGAGGCTGTTGTCGTCGTGACAATGGACTTTCTTGACAAGGTGTCTGCTACTGGTATATCCTTCCCGGGTTGATGGTGATGTCATATTTCTTTAGCTGAAGGATCATTCTTTGTAGCCTGGGTGGTGCAGTTGCAAGCGGCTTCTTCATTATGTATTCCAAAGGCTTGTGGTTTGATTCCACAGTGGTGTAAATGTACTGGTGAAAATATTTGCATCCCAACAGAATTGCATAGAGCTTTTTCTCTATTTGTGCATAGTTTTCTTCAGTGGCTGTGAAGGATTTAAAGCACACGCTAGTCAGTGTTAAAAGTGGTCAGTTTTGATGACTCATCTGATAACTTGATGGTCCAGTATCCAGATCTTGCATCCAACACACTAAAATAACGTGCACCAGCAAGCTTTGGTGTGATGTCATCTAGAGTTGGCAATGGGTATTGTGGGCACTTTATAGCCTTGTTGAGGTCACGGGGTCAAGGCAAGCGTGAAGCTTTCTGTGGAGTTTCTCAACCACAACTAAAGCATTAACCCAATCGGTGGGATCGGTAACTTTGGTAATGATCCCTGATGCTTCCATGAGGCGACTGCGGATTGCTAGCAGAAGTCTTCTCGGGGGACACACAACAGGGGTGACTGTCGGGTCAAGGTGGAACGTGCATTCACCTGGGAACAGTCCTATTCCTTTAAAAACATCCATATATTCCGTCACAATCATATTTCTTACATTTTCTGGACAGTACTACCTTGTTGAGCTCAAGATCAAGGCATGACTTTAGTCCTAAGACTGGCGGTGCCTGGGTGTCCACAACGTAGAACTCCAGCATTAGTGTGGTATTTTTATGCTTACATTCTAGCTATTAGTATTAGTATATCAGCAAATGCTTGCTCCAAATTGTAAGTGTTATTTCCTAATTGCTTATGCCTCAAAAGTATAGAAAATGGCTATTATTCCCCACAAACTTTGCTTTTGTGACCAGGACAGTGATATTTTTGAAATTTACCTATTTCCAATGAGAAACAGGCAAATTTGTGTCTTTTCGTTCACATAAAGTCAGAAAAAAACCAACATATGAATCCAAATTAACATGTATTTATACTAAAGTAATACAAAAATGACTACAAAAGATTTAGAAGTGAGTAGCTTTTGAGATTTACGATTATACTGTAAATCACTTTCACGAATCAGCCCCAAATGTAGTCTCCCATCATGTTCTCGTTATACTGTCCTTGGTAGCGGTTTCAAAGTCCAGTATATCCTGGTGGAAGCTTTTCGCCTTGCTCCTCCGAGTACGCTCCCATGTTCTCCTTGAATTTATCAAGATGAGCATCAAGGATATGGACTTTGAGGACATCCTACAGCCCATTGTGCCATAGTTCTTCACCAGAGTCTCAACCAGCTCCACATAGTTTTCGGCCTTGTGATTGCCCAGGAAGCCCCGAACCACTGCGACAAAGCTGTTCCAAGCTGCTTTCTCCTTACTAGTGAGCTTCTTGGGAATTCATTGCACTCCAGGATCTTCTTTATCTGTGGTCCGGCCGAAGACACCGGCTTTGACCTTTGCCTCAGACAGCTTAGGAAGAAGTCTTGAAGGTACTTGAAGGCTGCCGACTCCTTATCTAGAGCTCTGACAAATTGTTTCATAAGGCCCAATTTGATGTGCAGTGGTGGCATCAGCACCTTCCGGGGTCCACCAGTGGCTCCCACTTGACGTTGTTCCTCCCCACAGAGAACTCGGTCCGCTGTGGCCAGTCCCGCCTGTGGTAGTGCCTTGATGTCCCTGCTGTCCCAAAGGCAAAGATAGCAGGGAAACTTGGTAAAACCGCCTTTGAGACCCATCAGGAATGCCACCATTTTGAAGTCTCCTATGACCTCCCAGCCATACTCATCATACTTCAAGGCGTCCAGCAAGGTCTTGATGCTGTTGTAATCCTCTTTCCGGTGAGCCAGGGGAAGAGACGGGTACTTGTTACCATTATGGGGCAGCAAGGCTTTTGATGCTCCTGGATGAGCTGTCAATGAAGAGGCGCCACTCATTCTGGTTACAGGCGATTCGATTGCCTCGAACAGACTGGTCACATTGTGGCAGAAGCAGAGCCCATCTTGACGGGTGAAGAAGCTGGAAAAAGGTTGGTGGACTTCCTCTGATCTGCGACTTGCACACTTTCATCCAACAAGTTCCACTGCTCGGCATTGGACTTGGTGAGACCAAGATCTCTAATCAAGTTGTTGAGGTCTTTTTGGTTGGGGTAGTATGGGTTTCTCTCCTCAGCTCCACCTCTGAAATTGTCATCTGGATCTACAACGTTTGAAGGAAGGTCCGGATACGTGATAGCGGGTGCATTCTTGCCAGTCCGACGTTTGGAAGGGTCCACCATGCAGAAGTAGCAGTTGCTTGAGTGGTCAGTGGGTTCCCGCCAAATTCTTGGGATAGCGAACTTCATGGCTCTCTTTTCCCCTCTGTACCATCCTACAAAAATACATTTATTTCATGTGTAAGAGATTCTCGCAACATTTTTCATCTATGATATATTTTTTCAATAACATTGAAAATTGTAAAACATTTTAAAATTAAAAACTTTTACAATTTTAACAAATTTTATAACATAAAATTCCGAGCAACAATTGTCCATCTTACCTTCCAGAGTTTTTTTTGCAGTGCAGGTGAAATGAGGTGCCCAGGGTTTGTCTTGATCCCGACAGGCATGCCGAAATATGCCTTATAGGCCTCACATATCTTAGCAGATGCTTCCACGGAGTACTTTTTTCGCTCTTGTCTTGATAAATTGGCGCAGACATAGCAAAATGCGTCTGCGGATGCTTGCAGCCTCTTGATGCCATCTCAGAAAAATGCAGATATGTATCCACTTAGGCAGCTGGAACTAAACTGAACTGGTGGGCTTAAAGCCCCTATATTTATACTACTATTTATATTACTGGAAAGTTCTAGAAAGTTCTAGAAGTTACTCCAAGTTTACTCAGCACTGAATCTATCTGGAATGTTCTGGAAAATAGGTACATTTCAAAATATCACTGTCCTGGTCACAAAAGCAAAGTTTGTTGGGGAATAATTTGAGGCATAAGCAATTAGGAAATAACACTTACTACCCAGGAACCAAAAAAAAATAAAAAATTTGTTACACGGTGTTATTAACAGTATCAATGAAAAACTCACTCTGGATAGTTTGAAAAACTCCTCGCACTCTGGATAGTTTGAAAAACTCCTCGCACTCTGGATAGTTTGAAAAACTCCTCGCACTCTGGATAGTTTGAAAAACTCCTCGCACTCTGGATAGTTTGAAAAACTCCTCGCACTCTGGATAGTTTGAAAAACTCATCGCACTCTGGATAGTTTGAAAAACTCCTCGCACTCTGGATAGTTTGAAAAACTCCTCGCACTCTGGATAGTTTGAAAAACTCCTCGCACTCTGGATAGTTTGAAAAACTCATCGCACTCTGGATAGTTTGAAAAACTCATCGCACTCTGGATAGTGTTAAGCCTGCTTCATTCTGTTGAACTGCATGTACTGCTTTGCTTGAGCCAGACCTGCATGCTTTTGCAAAATGATTACATTTTCTTCCATTTAGCACAACAGCGACCTCTTGTGGGGCATTCCTCATTGCAGCGTGTTTTCCTGCACAGTAGCCACACGTTTTGTGCATTTTAAAGCGCGTGGAGCTGCTGCTATCGTTTTCTTTCAACAGGACTTTGTAATGGCCTTGCTTTGATGCGTGTTTAGTTGCTTATTTCTTCCCCACTGTATGAGCTTCCATATCGTCAGATTGTTTACTGCTCGTGTTGCTGTTACTCATGGACTTCAGTTGGTCCTGCGTTATTTCGTGAGATCTTGCTATATCTATCGTTTTTCTAAGGAAAGTTCTGGTCTTTGGTTTAAAAGTTTTTCACAAACATTCGGTGAGGTTAATAGCAAATACAATGCAGCCTTTGACCACCTCTTCACTATTTTGATAGTCGCAGTCTGTTACTACCAATTCGGTTACGAAATGCTCAAATGTCTCAGTTGCTCCTTGAATTTTTGCATGAAATTTATATCTGGCGAAGCTCGGGTTAGCTTCAGGCATAACATATGCTTCATACTTATCGTAATAAGTTTTAGTACCTAAGCATCGTCTTCGCTGACGTTCCAGGTATTGTAGATGTCCTGTCCCTTTTCGCCTATCCAGAGCAATAGGCAGCTGCATTGTTCCTCCTCCTGATTCTTTTTTGTATGGCCCTGAGAACATGAACCGACATGTTGCTTGAATTTTCTCCATGAGTCCGGGAGGTTGCTTGAGTCCCAGTCCATTCTAGGTGTGGGGCGCCAGTCATATCCATTTCATTGTGAGCAGCTTGCTTTTTTTCCTCTGACACCATATAACGTTGGTAACTTTGGTCACTCTATATAGTGTCTCTAACTATATGTCTAATAAAGGACATGATCAGAACCACAGCTACTTAATACTGAGGTGTCATGAGTCAGCATTTACATTCAGAGCAGCTTACGATTCAATTACTTCCAGAATGGTTAGAATGTTAAGTACCTCGAAGTCTGTCTGCAGTGAAGTAGGAAATATTTCGGTTTTGAGGTGGATTCCATGGATATTTGTGAAGCAAAGCAACACTAATTAAAAGTAAGTTATTGCTTTTCATATGTAAATATCTGTTATGTTCATAGATCCGTGCTCATCTGCATGGGAGCAGGAAGCAGAAATGTGTGCTGGTTTGTTTACAGTCTGTGTGAGGGACTGCGTGATATATGTTTGCCAGCTAGTTTTTTTTTACAAAGAAAATCTAAGCACAATATTTACCTGCATAGTTATATATCATCTCTTGATTACACGCCAAGGGTCATTCAGACTGTATTTATCCGAACGCTAAAGATGCGTCTGGATGTCAATAACAGAAAACTTACATTTGATGCTGACGGCAAAGTCAATGTCTACACTTTTGATAACATGGCTTTTTCTGAGCCTCTCTATATACTATTTTCTACTACAGACAAAAATAATCCACTTACAATCAAATAACGTAGCTCTGGAAGTAAAGAAGCAGATGATTGCTTTCCCAGTGGAACGCTGAGAAATCACTGCTATCTTCTTGTTTTAAAACGCTTTATAATCTGATTTTCCTTGCAAATATACTGTGTGTTATCAATGTTGTTAATTACAAACCATCTTCTACTAAATCTCTTCTCTTCTATCAGCTCCAAATTAAATTAAATATATGTATCATATGCAGCAACAAGTCAGGTCTTTGTTTTTTTGCAATTTTCAACATTCATTCAGGCCTTTACACTGCTCCATAAATACTGCTCTTTGTGACCTTGGCCTCCAGAACTGCAAAAACAGAGATATATGAATTGTGTATCACTAGTGGTTTTTTGCATGCCTGTGGCAGTCTATGTTACTGTTATAAAGAAGATTTTGAAAGTGTAATTGTTTCTCTGCCCTGAATGTGTGAAATCTTTCAATAAATTCTTTCTGCAAATGAATGATCTTGACTTGTATTTTTTTTAAAACATTGGAAAAATACCAGTGTCCAGAGTACTGTCTACTGTATCTTTATAAATAGCTGGTGTTCATCTTCAGTATCTATCTGTCTGAAATACAGTTGGCGCCACTTTATCGAATAAGCGGCTGTCACAATTAAATGAGAGGCATTGGAGAGGACATTACTCACACTGCTATTCATAATGTAGCGTTGTAGGGGGAGAGGATGTTTAATAGCAAACCTGACGAGGCTGACATAACTGAACAATAACAACAGTCAATAGGCTTAATTTATGGGACATGTCCTCCCCACTTTTTGAAGTGTGGCAAATCGTCGTCCACGCCACTCCCCCCACCCCCCACCCCCATCCCCCCACACACACACTTTTTGAAAGATGGGGATATGTTAATTTTCGGCTTAACTGTTTTCCTCTCAATTATTTTGATGTAAAACCAGTTGTCATGAACAAAGTCTGCAATAGAACCATGCGAAACTCACGTAACATTGCAGCTGCCTCAGTCTTGGAGCAGCTTGCGTGGAGTGTTTGAAACCTGAACAGGCAGTTGGTCACTGGCAGCTAAGGAAGGAGAGCTAAATGTATGGTTTTGAAATACCGGTAAAGTTAGATAAATTACGGCCATGATTTCACTACTGTAAATCTTAAATACTATCTGTGTGGTGTGACAGAGAGAGAATGATTCTTGGTGATAAATCTCTCTCCCGACCTGTGAGGGCACAAGGGATTATGATTGATTGTACAAAAGGGGGTGTAGCGAAGTGATCTTTTCCTTGTTATGGTGTGAAAGAGATGGCTTGCAGTGGTGACGTCAGACCAGAAACACAGACTCAACTCCAGGAAGTAGTGGGGCGAAACTGAGGCGCCACGCGCTCAGTATTTTATTAAAAATAATCAAACAAAAGATTTAAACAAATACAAACAAAAAGGCACGTTGGCCAAACGAAAAAACAAACAAGTATCGTGCTGGTTTTCAGCCAGCACCTACAGCAATTGTTTACGCTAGACTAGTTTTTTACCTCTCAACTCCTCACTCGTTCTCCACTGTCGAACACCCTTCCTCGAACAAAAAAGAAAGCTGCAGGCTTTCATATTCTGGCCGAGGGTTAACTAGCTATTAATTATCTTATTACCCCTCAGCCATAGTCTGCACGAAGTTTAATAAGGATGTGTGACTGTCAGCTAGTTAAACAATCCGTAGCTGATCAGTCACTCATCCTCATGAGGTTTTAAAATAAACAAAACAATAACATATAATGGCGGCGACTTTTTGTCCGCGCCGCAAACAATAATAATACAAATAATAATAAACAGCTCACATATATATATATATATATATATATATATATATATATATATATATGTAACAAAAACATTGTCAATGTAAAAAACAAGTTAAACGCAACAGCCGTTTAAATGAGTGATATCAAACACAAAAGCCCAAGTTAGGAGAAGCAATTAGGGCAACCTGGTCAAGCATCAAGCAAATAGGCCCAATTGGAAAGGTGCTGGGGCCCAACATTCACACAATTGTTGCTTCTAACTTGGCTTCTTTTTTTCATTGCTCCACTTTACA
The DNA here is from genome assembly GCA_036884735.1 of Huso huso. Lineage (NCBI taxonomy): Eukaryota > Metazoa > Chordata > Actinopteri > Acipenseriformes > Acipenseridae > Huso > Huso huso. Next base: position 13,742,240 of record CM072675.1, on the reverse strand, counting down.
TTGAAATGCTCTTTGTACAACTTCAAGGGCATTGTGACCATTCCCTTATCAATCAAAAAGACACATCTGCAACAAAAACATTGACAATACACAACCAAAAAAAATGCACCCCAGCCCTGGATCTGCAATGCCTGCCCCATCAACTGTCACTTCCATACACTTACCTTGCATTCTCATTATCCCTTGCACTCGTTGCCATTAATGGAAATATACTGCTTCATGCTCTTTGAGATATTCTTGTATGTATGGGTTAAATGTCTGTCCATGTGTGCCCTCATCTACCTGGGCCTTACCTGCATGTTGTCCCTGTGTCTTCCCAAAGCATACTTGTCTGCACCTGTGATGACGCCTCTCCCATTCCCTGTCTGTCTTTCTCTCTGTAGTAGTGCTTGTAAGGATAACCAAGAACACTTCAGTCTGTGTTGAGCACTTTCCTTGTCACATGTGTCTCAGCATCTTTATTCTGGTTAAACCCAGCTGATAAGGGAATGAGCATTTCAATGTAAAAGTGGAGTGATAAAGTGGGGCGATGAAAAAAGAAGCCAAGTTAGAAGCAACAATTGTGTGAATGTTGGGCCCCAGCACCTTTCTAATTGTGCCTATTTGCTTGATGCTTGACCAGGTTGCCCCAATTGCTTCTCCTAACTTGGACTTTTGTGTTTGATATCACCACTTTAAACGGCTGTTGCATTTTTCTAACTTGTTTTTTTACATTAACAATGCTTTTGTTATAGATAGAATATTGCGTAGACAAACTTCCATGGCAAAAAGCATGCATCTCAAAAGAGAGAAGGCAAAGAACTACCACTAGAGGGCAGTATTGCACCACTGTATGGTTCTCTGCATTACAGTAGTTTCTCAGTATTAATTGCCCAGTAAATGAGTACTGAATTGATCATTTATTTACATAGTGATTTTTTAAACATTCTAGTTAATTGTTCTGATGCTTGGTCAGGTTTTAAAAGTGAACTAGTGATTGCCAATTTGAAGGGCCATTGATTTGTAATCGACTTTTATTAACTATAAACAATTAGCCAATTTCTGATATCACCCTGTGAGAAGACATACATTAAAATACTTCAAATAAGTATCCAAAGTAACATTTACAATGCTCAGGGCTGCTGTTCTACATTTTCAAAATGTACATAAACATACAGTATAAAGAATAAATAACATACATACATTTTTTTTTTACTCCAGTGATCATAATAAATAACCTGTCTGTTTTTTTTAAACGTCATATTGTTTGTCCATTACTCCACAAAGTAATTTTTATATCCAGCTTTCAAAAGTTTATGTTTTTGACCCTGTTTATAGCCATGCTGTGTGCGCACTCAACCTGCTTTGACATTGCTTTAATACCCATTCTCCACACTGAGATCTGAATGAGTCTGCTTGCAGAGGGAGGAGGGCAGTCATTGGAACAGCAAAGTGTTTTACTACCTGCTCTCCACATTCAATAACTGAATGAACCTGCTTGCAGAAGGGGGAGTCATTGGAACAGCAGAGTGTTTTAATACCTGCTTCCACATTCAGTAACTGAATGAACCTGCGTGCAGAGGGAGGGAGGCAGTCATTGGAACAGCAGACTGTTTTACTACCTGCTCTCCACATTCAGTAACTGAATGAACCTGCTTGCAGAAGGGGGAGTCATTGGAACAGCAGAGTGTTTTAATACCTGCTCTCACATTCAGTAACTGAATAAACCTGCTTGCAGAGGAGGGAGGGCAGTCATTGGAACAGCAATGTATTCAACACGAATGGTGTTCAGAACAGGGTTTGTAACAGTGCAAACACAGTCTAAGTTCAATTTCATGGTTCAGTTTCTGTTGAACAGACAATGGTACAATCATATTTCAGTAAGTGTTAAACCCCTTTTATATGTTTTAGATGGTCTATTGTAGGATTACAAAGTGCCCCCTTTAAATCAAGGTCATCTGACAAGTTTCTTCAATGTTTCAAATGTATTTTGCTGTTGTATAATACTGAACACCTGCACCAGTTGTTTCAGATTGTTTTTACATTCAGAGCCATAACAGAGCTCCAGCTGCAGGAGCTCGCAGGTGGGTTATTCCAGCTCAGAAAGACCAAGCGTGGTGGCTGATGCTCTCAGAAATGTACACAAAAGGCTAAACCATAGAATGCATTAAACATGTTTCACGTCTTTGGATCAAAAGAGCCATGTTGGGGGTTCAATGAGCCATAAAAGGCTACAGAGCTGTCAGTTGGACAGTTGTTTTAGTGTACTGCACTGCAGCTTTAAGACAATTACCCAGGAGCATAGGCGGGATTACGGGATGGGCAAGGTGGGGCTATTGATGGCTTTTTTAAAAAGCGGGAGAAATCCTTCAGTTACGTTCAGGGCAAACATCAGAATGAGCTGATTTCAATAATAATGAAAGACCAAATAATAAGTGAAATCACACAACGTGTACGGAATGCAGGCATGTTCGCTTTAATCGCTGACGAAACACAGGGTAGAAGTAGAGATGAACAGGTTGCAGTTGTCCTCGGATAAGTTGGCAGTGAGTTTGAAGTGCAGGAATCCTTTGTCGGCTTCTACCGAACTACAAAAACAGACAGCGAATCATTGATGGTGCTCCTGAAAGGACACTGCCAATTCTAGGTCTTGATATAGGCAAGCTAAGAGCCCAGTGTTACGATGGTGCAGCAAATTTGAGGGGGGCTTATAGTGGAGCTGCCTCTCGTATTTTAAAAGATAACCCCTTCGCAATGTGCGTGCACTGTTACACACAGGCTACAACTTTAAAATCCCTCAGTGATACAAGATGGAGCTGTCGTTCTGAGCGCAGAAAACCCTTCTCGATAATTTTGATCAAGTTGTTTGCTGCTTTGGCGAAATTTCTGAAAAATGATGCGACGGGAGGTCACGTGAATGGTATAATTACCAGCTTTCACTTTCTGTTCTCATGCCTCCTGATGCTGTGACTTCTAACACAGTGCAGCGCACTTTCAAAAGCTTTGCAGTCATCCAACCTCAGCTATGCCTCTGTTAAGGATATGGCTTGTGCTACCATGGAAACAATTGTGTCCATGACAACTGAAGATTTCCTCTTGCAGTTGTGGAACTCTGGCGACATATGCACTAAGAATAACTATCAAGGCCCGCGGTTGCCAAGGCAAAAGATATATCCGTGCAAAGTCTGGTGGACATCCTGCAAATGAAACCAAACAAGTTCATGATTTTTATACCGAAGAGAAGTTTTGTTTGGTCCCCATATCACTAGGAGCGTATACCCCATGTACCACTGCAGGTGCAGTGGAGAGGAGAGAGGTAGTTCAGAGAGACAGAAAACTACATCTCCCAGAAAGCAATGGTCTAATGAGGCCAATTTGGGCATAACAAATTAGTTAATTATACAGCTGGTTACAATTAACTAATAAGGGCTGTTATTAAAGACCAGTGCAAACAGTCCTTGGGATGGTGTTAGTATGGGGTGTGGTTGGAAACACTGCTGAAGGAAACAAGGAGTTTTGGTAGCGCAAACTGGAAATAAGGTAAAAGCTAAAAGATATAGCATTTTGATTTAAGAAAGGGAGCAGGAATTAGTCCTCTCCTTTTATAGACAGGGACTAAATGAGAGAAATCACCAAAGTTAAGGCAGAGCTCAGAGAGCTAGGTTTTGTTTGTTTGAATTTTGTACACTGTTTTTGTCCCTTGTTTGGATTTAAAGGGCCAGTTGCCCTATTGCTGTGTTTTTTGAACTGAATAAATCAAACACTTATTCACTGCATATTACGTGTCAGTAGTCTGCCAGCCCGGAAACCCCGGAAATTACAGAACTGTGTGAACCTCACCACACTACCAGAAGGGGTGCTATCTCACTATATATATATATATATATATATATATATATATATATATATATATATATATATATATATATATACACACATACAGGCGTGCTCAAATTTGTTGGTACCCTCCACAAAAAATGAAGAATGCACAATTTTCTCTGAAATAACTTGAAACTGACAAAAGTAATTGGCATCCACCATTGTTTATTCCATATTTAATATAAATCAGACTTTGCTTTTGATTTTTTATTCAACATAATATTGTAAATAATAAAACAAATGAAAATGGCATGGACAAAATGATGGGACCGCTAACCTAATATTTTCTTGCACAACCTTTAGAGGCAATCACTGCAATCAAACGTTTTCTGTAGCTCTCAATGAGACTTCTGCACCTGTTAACAGGTAGTTTGGCCCCTCTTCCTGAGCAAACTGCTCCAGCTGTCTCAGGTTTGATGGGTGCCTTCTCCAGACTGCAAGTTTCAGCTCTTTCCATAGATGTTCGATAGGATTCAGATCAGGACTCATAGAAGGCCACTTCAGAATAGTCCAATGTTTTGTTCTTATCCATTCTTGGGTGCTTTTAGCTGTGTGTTTTGGGTCATTATCCTGTTGGAGGACCCATGACCTGCGACTGAGACAGAGCTTTCTGACACTGGGCAGTACGTTTCGCTCCAGAATGCCTTGCTAGTCTTGAGATTTCATTGTGCCCTGCACAGATTCAAGGCACCCTGTGCCAGGCGCAACAAAGCAGCCCCAAAACATAACCGAGCCTCCTCCATGTTTCACTGTAGGTATGGTGTTCTTTTCTTTGAAAGCTTCATTTTTTTCGTCTGTGAACATAGAGCTGATGTGACTTGCCAAAAGCTCCAGTTTTGACTCATCTGTCAAAGGACATTCTCCCAGAAGGATTGTGGCTTGTCAATATGCATTTTAGCAAATTCCAGTCTGGCTTTTTGTTTTTCTTTCAAAGTGGAGTCCTCCTGGGTCTTCTTCCATGGAGCCCACTTTTAAGCTCAAAAAGCGACGGATGGTGTGATCAGAAACAGCGTACCTTCACCTTGGAGTTCAGCTTGTATCTCTTTGGCAGTTATCCTTGGTTCTTTTTTCTACCATTCGCACTATCCTTCTGTTCAATCTGGGGTCGATTTTCCTCTTTGCCCACGCCCAGGGAGGTTAGCTACAGTTCCATGGACCTTAAACTTCTTAATAATATTTGTAACTGTTGTCACAGGAACATCAAGCTGCTTGGAGATGGTCTTGTAGCCTTTACCTTTACCATGCTTGTCTATTATTTTCTTTCTGATCTCCTCAGACAACTCTCTCCTTTGCTTTCTCTGGTCCATGTTCAGTGTGGTGCACACAATGATACCAAACAACACAGTGACTACTTTTCTCCATTTAAATAGGCTGAATGACTGATTACAAGATTGGAGACATGTGTGATACTAATTAAAGAAACTAATTAGTTTGAAATATCACTATAATCCAATATTTATTATCTTTTCTAAGGGGTACCAACAAATGTGTCCAGGCCATTTTAGAATATCTTTGTAGAATAAGCAATAATTCATCTCTTTTCACAGCTTCTTTGCTTTATTCTGACATACCAAAGGCATGCAAGTATACATGATATAATAGCTTTTAATTTCATCACTTTTCAGGAGGAATGAAGCATTATTTCAATGAGCTGTAAGGGTACCAACACATTTGAGCACGTCTGTGTATATATATATATATTCAATAATGATAATATATTTAAATGATGAATGCATTTAAGGTTTCATAATTGGCCATAAAAATGTTAGTAAATCTGTGTGATATAGTATAGTACACGAGAGATACTTGCAATAATTGTCATTCCCCACCCCACCCACCCCGACACATTTTTGGTCCCAAATCCCACCCATGCCCAGGAGTACAGCCAGCTTTTCAAACTGGTCACATTAGACTGTGTGGATGGGAGTTTGGTCTGTTGAGGACTCCAGAGGATGAAGAAATCTGTGTATGTCATACCAATGAGTAAGAGTAGGATTTCAAAACAGACATGACATGCGACTGTATGATTGCAATACATGAAAAAAAGCAGTTCAACTGTGGAAGAATTTAGAGTTTTGGGACAAGTTGGGGTGCTGAGTGCCAGCTGTTAAACATCTAGTCCATGCTGAAAAAGAAAAGAAAAATAAGCAGTGGATAAGGCAGTGTTCAAGTAATTGTAGATATCCACATTTTCCATGAAACTTCTTTGCCATGCCATTCACATCCATTCACTGTCTCAAATGTGCAGTTTTGAAAGAAACACATGTTACAGCAAACAAGTATTTCATTTTTAAACTTGATACATGGTACTACACTAAGTTGAAGTAATATTTGTTTACAAGTCATACTTTTAGATTGTCTTGCACTTCCTGGGTCACCTGGAGGTTTAAATTGTTCCCATCTCTTCACTGGTTAGTTCCTGTCAATGATTAATCAGCTGCTTCCCTGTTGACTGGCCTGCTTTCAGTCAGCAACATAACCCAGAAGACACTGCTGAGGTAAAATGACTCAGGGTGTGCAAATGCAAACAGATAACCCGAGAATAAGACACAGAAAGAGAGAGCTTCTTTTAAATCAGTGTACTAGCATATATCATGTTTTAAAATGAATACATCTGTGCTATAGTATAACATGTGTGGTTCATATTACAATTACTCAAAAACGGTGTTCTGTTCAAGTGTCTTTATAGAACTGTGAAAGGGTGACTTTGCAGGGGTAACGTCAGAACAGAAACCAAAACAAGGAATGGCGGTGAAACTGAGGTGCTACAGCGCTCATAACTTTATTAAATAATGAAACAAACCATAGATGTATACAAAACACACACCACAAAACAAAAGGCGCGTTGGCCAACCAAACAGAAACAAACAAGTATCATGCTGGTTTTTAGTCAGCACGTCTAGCAATTGTTATCTCTATTTTAAGAATTCTACCTCCTAACTCCTCACTCCTCCTCCACTCTCGAACACCCTTATAATGAGTGGGTCTTTTATATCTCTGGCTGGAGCCTTAATTACCTATTAAACAATGACCTTATTAAGGCTCCAGCCACATTCCCACGAGATTTACAGGGATGGAGATTCAACCCCATCACCAGCTACACTTTGAGACCGGCTTTTTCGCCGGTCTCAAATAGTAAACAATGACGGACAGCTTTCGTCTGTCTGCACAAAACACAATATATATATATATTACTAACAATACTACTACGACTACTACTAATAATAATAATACAAATTACAAAAATAGCACACAATATATATGGGGCTCCCGTCATATGCCCTCCCGCCCCTTGAGCGCCACACATGGCCTTTTCGGCCACCTCCCCTTAGTCCCCAAAGTTCTGGTTTTGAGTCCGGCCCAGGAACAGGGTCAGTAATGGACCAAGGGTGGCGGCCACAATGGGAGGTCCTCCTCCCACCCCAACAACTGTAGTGGCCAGGCTGACCCCACACAGGCCGGCTCCTCCGGCCAAGGCAATCCTGGCAACCGCCTGGCTGTCTGTGGATGTGGTCTCTGACCTTCCCCCCTTCTCTGTAGCCGGCAGCTCCCCTTGTGGGACTCCGGCCACAGTATTTCCTGCGGCAAAGCAGGTCTTGAACTGGATGCGGCGGTGATGGGGAGCCAGTGGGCGAGCGGAGTAGTGGAGTAGCGTGGGCGGCGGGCAGAAGAACACCAGGCGGGCAGCAGAGTTCTGGATGAGCTGGAGCGGACGGTGGCGGACGCAGGGGAGGCCAGCCAGGAGGGTTGCAGTAGTCTAGGCGGGGGAGTACCAAGGCCTGGACCAGGAGCTGGGTAGCATAGTTGGTGAGGAAGGGTCGGATTCTTGGATGTTGCTCAGGAAGAATCGGCAAGTGCGTGCCAGAGTGGAGATGTGCTGGGAATAAAGAGGCAGGGGTCAGGGTGACTCCGAGGTTCTTAGTGGAGGAAGAGGAGAGAGTGTGGTAGATTCAGAGGAACAGAGATAGAGATCAGAGGAGGGGAGGAGGAGGGAAAGAAAAGGAGGTCAGATTTAGAGAGGTTGAGTTTGAGGTGATGCGAGTGCATCCAGGAGGAAATAGCAGACAGACAGGTAGAGATACGGGAGGAGATGGTGGAGTCAGAGGTGGGGAAGGAGAGGAAAATCTGAGCATCATCAGCATAGAAATGGTATGAAACCATAGGATGCGATGAGGGGCCCAGGGGCGGATGTAGAGAGAACAGGGAGGACCCAAGACCCAAGGGTGAGGTGTGGAGGTTGCTCCACGCCCAGGTTACCTGGTAAGAATCTTGGGTTGGAGAGGTAGGAGGAGAACCAGGCCAGAGCAGTGCCAGAGATCCCCAGGTCAGCAAGAGATGATAGTAGAATAGAGTGATCAACAGTGTCAAAGGCAGCAGAGGTCGAGGAGAATTAGGACAGAGGAGAGAGGCAGTTCGGGCACACTTAAGTGAGTTGGTGACAGACAGGAGGGTGGTTTCAGTGGAGTGAGCAGGCGGAAGCCAGATTGGAGAGGGTCAAGCAGGCGTGGTTGGACAGGAAAGCAGAGGCTGGCGGTGTACAGTCCGCTCGAGGGTTTTGGAGAGGAAGGGTAGGAGGAGACAGGATGGTAGCTCTGGAGGAGGTGGGGTCGAGTAGGTTTTTGAGGAGGGGAGTGATAGAGGCTTTTTGAAGGCAGAGGGAAAGATGCCAGAAAGTAGAGAGGTGTTGAGGGTGAGGAGATGAAGGGGGAGTAGAGCAGGAGCAGCAGCTTGAAAGAGGTGAGTGGGGGGGTCCAAGGCACCACGTGGTGGGTTTGTGACCCTGGAGCAGGGAGGAGAGGTCAGAGTCTGAGAGGGGCAAGAAGGTGGAGAAGGAGGGTGAGTTAGTAGGGGATGTAGTGGGTGTAGGGGTTGGAGCAGGAGGGGTGCGGGGGAGGAGAGGTGTTAAAGAGTTTGCGGATATCTGAGATTTTAGAAGAGAAGAAGGAGGCAAAGTCGTCAGGGGAGATAGAGGAGGGAGGGTTTAGGAGGGAGGAGAAGGTAGAGAATAGTTTACGTGGGTTGTTAGTGGAGGCTTGGATTATAGATTGGAAATAAGCACATTTAGCAGAGGAGAGAGTAGAGGAGAAGGAGGAGAGGAGAGTGCGTAAAGGTCTAGGGCAGCAGGGAGTTTGGTTCTCTTCCATTTCTTTTCAGCAGATCGCAGTGTGATCCTTGCTGAGCGGGGCGCAGAGGAGAGCCAGGGATGGGGAGGGAGGGGGCGAGCAGGTCGGGAGGTGAGGGGACAGAGGAGTCGAGGGAGGAGGTGAGGGAGGAGAAGAGGGTGGAGGTAGCAGAGTCTACGGAGGTTGTGAAAAGGAGTCGATGGGAGGAGGTGAGAGAGAGGCAGTCGAGGCAAGGACAGAGGGGGAGAGATTGGAGGTTACGGCGAGAGGTGACAGTGGGGTAGGAGGAGCAGGGAGGTGGGGAGAGACAGAGAAAAAGAGATGAAATAGTGATCAGAGAGGTCAGGGGTGACAGAGAGGGTGGAGGGCAGCAGGCCCTGGAGAAGGTGAGGTCCAGTTGACAGCCAGCTTTGTGGGTAGGAGGGATGGGAGAGACAGAAGTTGAAGGAGAGGAGGAATCCAGCAGAGTGCCTGGGGTTGTCTCTCTGTCTCTGTCTATCTAGCTATCTATCTATCTCTCTATATAAATAATGTTACGGGCAAAGACAGAAATGCGGGCAATTTGTGAACTGCCCGCTGAGTTTGGTCAAAGCTCGAAATAAAAATTTAAATAACTTATTTTGGGCTTTGTCCGGGCAAACCGCGGTCTGCCTACTGCTTCTCGGCAGAGTCTGAATCACTCCCTCTGTTCATTCATTCCTGTTCTGAGTGACAGGCAGACCTTTGGAACAAGGAATTAACATGAGAAACCCCAGTGACACTTCTGTAGTACCATTGGCAACAGCCGGCTAGGAATCGAGATATATATAAAACCAGCGTCACACTTCAGAACAATATCACCCAAAACATTGGAACAAAAATGAACATGAGAAACCCCAGTGACACTTGCGTATAGAAAGGACAGTATTACTAATAACGTAATAACAACGAATATTATAATAATAAGGAGTTATATTGAACTGTCCAATCAGAGAGATGGATGCAGTTATTGGGTGGAACATGAATAATTACAGTGCCTTGCATAAGTATTCACCCCCCTTGGACTTTTCCACATTTTATAGTGTTACAACCTGGAATTAAAATGGATTTAATTAGGATTTTTACCATTTGATTTACACAGCATACTTAACACTTTGAAGGTGTAAAATATTTTTTTGTGACACAAAAAGTTAATTAAAAAAAAAAAAGACATTTGTTGGTTGCATAAGTATTCACCCCAAGTCAATACTTGGTAGAAGCACCTTTGGCAGCAATTACAGCTGTGAATCTTTTGGGTAAGTCTCTACCAGCTTTGCACATCTGGATCCTGCAATTTTGCCCATTCTTCTTGGCAAAATTGCTCAAGCTCTGTCAAGTTGGATGGGGACCGTTGGTGAACAGCAATTTTCAAGTCTTGCCACAGATTCTCAATCGGATTGAGGTCTGAGCTTTGACTGGGCCATTCTAAGACATTCAGGTTCTTGTTTTAAACCACTCCAGTGTAGCTTTGGCTGTGTGTTTAGGGTCATTGTCCTGCTGGAAGATGAACCTCCGCTCCAGTCCCAGGTCTCTTGCAGACTGTTCCCTGTATTTTGCTCCATCCATCATGCCCTCAATCCTGACCAGTTTCCCAGTCCCTGCCGATGAAAAGCATCCCCATAACATGATGCTGCCACCACCATGCTTCACCGTGGGGATGGTGTTCTCAGGGTGATGAGCAGTGTTGGCTTTGCTAAGGCCAAAAGTTCAATTTGGTCTCATCAGACCAGAGAACTTTTTTCCACATGTTTGCTGTGTCTCCCACATGCCTTTTGGCAAAATCAAACAGGATTTGATATGGGTTTTTCAGCAATGGCTTTCTTCTCGCCACTCTTCCATAAAGCCCAGCTTTGTGGGCGTCCCGGTTATAGTTGTCCCATGGACGGTTTCTCCCATCTCAGCTGTGGATCTATCAGCTCCTTCAGAGTTACCATTGACCTCTTGGTTTGCTTCTCTGACTAATGCCCTCCTTACCTGGTCACTTGGTGGACAGCCTTCTCTAGGCAGTGTCGCGATTGTTCAATATTCTTTCCATTTTTTTTTTTTTTTTTTTTTTAAATTTAGTCGTTGCCAATTAGTTTTTATTATTTTCTCCCTGTTGTGTGAAATTTTAATTACTTTAAATTTAGAAGGAAGTTGATGTGGAGGTAAATAAGACAATTACTACACAGAGTAATTCCAAATAAGGTCCGCTTTATTTCACACCCTTGATACAATAATGAACAAACACACATACAAGAATATATTAATCAGAATATAATATACTCATAGAGCGCAACTGAACTAATCCTTACCCTTCCAAGCAGATCGGAGAGCCCCTCGACCCTGGTAAGAAGAAAGCAGCTGTCTCCAAAAATACCGAGCAGGACTGCCAAATCCTCACGGCAAGACTCTCCTCAAACAAAGGCTATATTAATCACAGATCAATACAACCCATGAGACGCAACTGAACTAATTCTTACCCTTGCAAGCAGATCGGGAGAGCCCTCGACCCTGGTAAGAGAAAGCAGCTGTCTCAAAAATACCGAGCAGGACTGCGCATGTCCCCCACGGCTGACTCTCACCAGAGCAGGGGAGGAACCCGTTCTTTATAAACACCAAGTTAGGCTTCTGCATGCGAGAGAGTAATTGGCCAGATCACTTTCTCGAGGCTCGCCCTGTTTTTCATTTCTGTAAGCTATCCCTTCCCATAACATTCTGAGAAAAACAAGATAAGTTAGCAGTACAGAAACAAGCAGTACAAAAACAAGTTAGATATGCGGTACAAAAACAAGTTAGATGAACAAAAACAGGATAGATAAGCCGTACAAAACAAGTTAGATGAACAGTAGCAGTACAGGTTATTACAGGGCAAGGGCACAGATGGACTCGAACGCATTTCTATAACTTTCTAGAACATTTTTTTTATTTCATTCGGCCCTTTCTTAATTCTAGTGCCCCATCACTATAAATGGTTTCATCCCATTCAGGCAGCACCTCAGGCTCAAGCTCCTTATTCTTGCATTTAAACATTGTGATTATTTACGTCCAAACTTCCTTTTAGAGTCCTGCCGACAACGCCAATAATGTTGTGTGAAATTTTAATTACTTTAAATTTAAAAGGAAGTTGATGTGGAGGTAAATAAGACAATTACTACACAGAGTAATTCCAAATAAGGTCCGCTTTATTTCACACCCTTGATACAATAATAGACAAACACACATACAAGAATATATTAATCAGAGATATAATATACTCATAGAGACACAACTGAACTAATCCTTACCCTTCCAAGCAGATCGGGAGGCCCTCGACCCTGGTGAAGAAAGCAGCTGTCTCCAAAACTACCGGCAGGACTGCGCCAAATCCTTGGCCGACTCTCCTCAACAAATGTTATATTAATCACAGATCAATACAACCCATGAGACCTTAACTGAACTAATTCTTACCCTTGCAAGCAGATCGGAGAGCCCTCGACCCTGGTAAAGAAAGCAGCTGTCTCCAAAATACCGAGCAGGACTGCGCATATCCCCCGGCTGACTCTCACCAGAGCAGGGGGAACCCGATCCTTTATAGCTTACCAAGTTAGGCTTCCGGCGTGCGAGGTAATTGGCCAGATCACTTTCTCGAGGCTCGCCCTGTGAATCATTTCTGTAAGCTATCCTTTCCCATAACATTCTGAGAAAAACAAGATAAGCAGTACAAAAACAAGTTAGTTGAGCAGTACGAAAACAAGTTAGATAAACAGTAACAGTACAGGTTATTACAGGGCAAGGGCACAGATGGACTCGAACGCATTTCTAGAACTTTCTAGAACATTTTTTTTATTTCACTCCCCAATTTGAAATGCCCAATTATTTTTTAGGCTCAGCTCACCGCTACCACCCTGCGCTGACTCGGGAGGCGAAGATGAACACCCGCTGTCCTCCGGCGTGTGCCGTCAGCCGCCAGCTTCTTTACACACTGCGAACTCACCCGTGCAGCCGCCTCAGAGCTACAGCGTCGGGAGGACAACGCAGCTCTGGGCAGCTTACAGGCAAGCCCGCGGGCGCCTGGCCAGACTACAGGGGTCGCTGCTGCACGGTGAGCCGAGGACACCCTGGCCGACCTAACCCTCCCTCCCCAGGCGGCGCTCGGCCAATTGAGCGCCACCCCTGGGAGCTCCGTCCACGGTCGGCTGTGGAATAGCCTGGACTCGAACCGGCGGCGTCAGGCTATGAGCACATCCTGCACTCTAGCGAGTGCTTTTACTGGATGCGCGGGAGGCCCTTTTCCATTTTTTAATAATGGATTTAGCGGTGCTCGGGGGATGTTCAAAGTTTGGGATATTTTTTATAACCCAACCCTGATTGGTGCTTCTCCAGAACTTTATTCGGACTTGTTTTGATAGCTCCTTGGTCTTCATGATGCTGTTTGTTTAGATATGCTCTCTAACAAACTCTGGGGCCTTCAGAAACAGGTGTATTTAATCTGAGATCATGTGACACTTTAAATGCACACAGGTGGACTTCATTCAACTAATTATGTGACTTCTGAAGGCAATTGGTTGCACCAGAGCTTATTGAGGGGTGTCACAGCAAAGGGGTGAATACTTATGCAATCAAGACTTTCAGTTTTTTATTTGTAAATAATTTTGAAAAATATGTAGATTTTTTCCCCACTTCAACAGTATGGACTATTTTGTGTAGATCAGTGACAAAAATCCTAAATCCATTTTAATTCAGGTTGTAACACTACAAAATGTGGAAAAGTCCAAGGGGTGAATACTTATGCAAGGCACTGTAGCTGATTCACGTTTGACAGTGTTTATGACAAGCAGTTGGAGAGCGTACTCAGCGGAGTGACTGAGAGTGTAAGTTAAGTACGTAATACATATCCAAATTTTAATAATTTGTTTTAAATTAGTCTTATATATGTCATTAATATTATATAGTCATGTCATCAGTAAAATATACTTTTTTAAACATATGCCTATTTTCTGAAACTGGACTTCCTGTATATTTTTATGAATGAAATGAGATGAGTGAGTTTGGTCTTTTGCTACTGATTTTATTGTACTCTTATCTGCAGTCTGATATTCTGTAATGTGATACTTTACAATGTGATGTTTTGTAATGTGATACTTTGTACTGTGATATTTTGTAACAATTGTAAGTTGCCCTCGATAAGGGTGTCTGCTACAAAATAAACAAACAAATAAATAAATAAATAAATAAATAAATAAATAAATAATAATAATTCGCAAATCGCCTGGGCAATTGAGTCAGTGATTGGGGGGATTGGAGAGCTTTGCATCTCCGCTTAATGAAAAACTGTGAGATTTGCATCGCAACTGAAAAAAAAGCAAGCCACAGATGCTTAAATGCAGTGTTAGTCCTGACAGTAAAATACTGTACTATAATGTCATTTTAATTCAAAGGCTATTATATGTAACACCGCATGACAGTTAAACTGGCCACCCTCACGAGATGATCGCTTCTCAAGTATACTGTAGTAAAATAGGATTCTACAGCCTTGAGTAAACATAATCATGATCATATAACAAGTTGCTTGCCCACGAGGACTTGTTTTGATGTATTGTCCTCAGTGATTGAGCACCCTTGACATTTGTATACTGTGTTTAAACTGCTGAAGCGCGGAGGCACGCTTTTGCTAATTGTAATCATATCGGTCCGGGACGGATGTGATTCTTACAAATGGAGTGCACTGTATATGTATATACAGCTGTGCTCTATATTGTGCTGCTACTTACCAATAGACACTTGGGCTGAAGAGCAGTTCCTGAACTCAAAGTCAATGCACCTTAACAAAATATTTTCTTACCTGTCACAATTCCATGTACTATAAAGGGCTCAGATGTGCAGTTTTGAAAGAAACGCAATTTCATAACCATGTATTTTCATGACATCTGGTACTAAAGAAAGTTCTCAGTTTGCTTGCCTTCCCTTCCTGGAAATCTGTTAACTTGTACTCTCTGGGTCGTTTCACCTCTGCAATGTCTTCAGGGTCAAGCAGTCATTTGGGGAAGCAGCTGGTTGGAAAGACAACCCTGAAGTGGTGGGGACAGTTTCACTGTCCAGGTGAAATGACCATGAAAAGTGCAGGACTGTCAGAAAGCAAAAGCCTGCAGCCAGAGATTTCTTTAACCTGGTGTGATCCAGATATCATGTTTTATGAAAATACATGTTTGAGACCTATATATTGAATGGATGTACATGCTATGAAAAATGTATGGAAAAACAATATTTAAGTAATTGCAGTAAGGATAATTTAGGATGATTGCATTAAGATGTAAATTATGCATTAAAGTGACAGACAAAAATATTATATTTACTATAAGGATCTTACAGCAACTGATAGAGCTAGTTCAACATATGAGAGCTACTACATGCTCTCTTGATCCTATTCCTACAAAACTATTAAAAGATGTTCTCTGTGTTATTAATACCCTTTTAAAAATTATAAATGGTTCACTTTCCTCCGGTATAGTTCCCTCAGCACTTAAGGTAGCTTAAGAAACACAATTTGGACCTTAGTCTTCAATAACTATAGGCCAATCTCCATTCTACCATTCTTAGATAAGGTTCTAGAGGGGATCACAGAAGCAACTAAAAGTTTTGCTAATCTTCAGGTAATTTTCCTACTTTGAAACCATTCTTTTAATGTGACCGTGTGGCAGCAATGCCCCGCCCTGTGTGCATTTGGGTGTTATGTGTTGTATGTTGCGTGTGTTAATGTTGGTGTATAGAGATGGGTACCACACGGGATATAAGCGGGTTTGTGTTTCACGTGGTATTTAAATTGTATATTTGTATTTAGGCACGGGATGGCACATCACTGCGTGCATTTAAAGTATAGTATGTGAGCACGGGGTTGCACTGGAATTAATTCACGTGCTGGGATTCAAGTGAATAATTAATTAGTAATTGAATCCCAGCACAACAGTATATATAGATGCACATTTCTTTCACTCGGGGGTTGGGTGTTCGTGAGTGGAGAGCGGAGAGAGAGAGAGGAAAAAGAAAGTAAGAAAGAAATAAAGAAAAAAAAAGCGTTTGTTTTGCTTCACTCACCGTTTGTCTGTCTGTTTACTGTTTTAGTCCGTTTTGTTCGTCTATTTATTTTGGCCTCAAGTGCCGTGTCCTGTTTTTATATTCTCTATGTTTATTAAATGCTGAGCACAACCAAGTGCTCAGCTTCAACTCACTGTCTCTGTGTATTACTTCCTGTTTCTGGTCTGACGCCACCCACTCCGGCCGTCTTTGTGACAGACCGTCAATAATATTATCTTTTAATATTTAACACATCTCAAAATGTTAAATAACATACGGAAGACTTCCATATCCAATATGGCGCTTACATAAACCAATGTAATTATGTATTCACCTTTTTGTGCTCTGCACGTGGTTGATTGGCTACACTACTCCAGGATTTCAACACTGCAATATTAATTCAGCAGCATTTGATTCCATAATGGCGTGATGCAATAACACAAAGAATACAACAACAACCACTTGTTTGAATGAGCAACCGTGATGATGGAAATATTCTGAAGCCTGCTCACAGCCCGCCACTTTTAACAACAGGTGAAACTGACAGAACTCTACAATCCAACGTGCAGAACATATGTCTTCGAAGGCCAGTGTAGCTTGACAAACATAATTCCCGTTTGGATCTAGATAATTATTCCATCTGTTGTAACGGAAGCAGGAGGCATATGTAGGGCGTGTGTAACAGATACTACGAGAGGGTTCGGAACTTATTATTAGAAACCCCATTGGTATTTTTTATTTCCTTCAGGGGGGCTTACAGCTGTTATGGGTAAAGCCCAGGCTAAGTCAACAGCTGCAAGAGGCTAGGAAAGTGAAAGTGTTTACTTATCTCCAGTTGTCCGTGTTTTGCATAGCAAACGTGTTGTTCTCAGATAAAGAATAAATGTTGCCTATTGACAATAAAGTTGTCAAGTTCCCATATGATACAGTATAGCCGTTAAAACTCATAGCAGGGGTTGATACATGTATCAGTGATTTATTGTACAGTTGTGGGAATTTAAAGCTGCAGATTAGCCATCTCACAGCTCAGTTTTACTCTGGAATATAAATTCCTTGATGTCTTTTTATTACAATAGCTCAGCCTTCTGTGCACTGATCAACCAGTCAGTTTGTGTATACTCTCAAAAGGTAGTATGTAGATGGATACAGTCAAACCCTGTAAACTTTTCTTCGCTGTGTGAGCCAAGCAGGCACAATCATCGTCTACATGCAGCAGTAAGTAGTTATAAAATACATCTTCAATTTGGTTTTCAAATTTTTCTTTTTTTGAAATGTGATTGTAATTGCAAATGGCTGCATGTGGTTTACATCAGTTGTGAAAAATAGGTAATTATCTTACGACTTGATAGATGGGAACAAAAACAAAGCATTCCCAGGGCATAATCAAAGGGAATGTCATAACAGAACAAACAGTTTGTAAACATGAAGGAACATGTACAAGTGAAAAAAAATCAGTATCACTGATTATGTTTCAGAGGTTAAAAAAGAATACATCAGTGAAATGGTTCATTTTACTGGACAACCACGGGTCATGAAACTGAACAAAATCTTATAATACAGCTGTGTACCAAATATTAAGAGAATAACTTAAAGTGTACCATCGCTGTATAGCAGAAATGTAAAAAGTCACATGACCTCAATATGGCAGCCATATTATTGTCAATGTCTTGGTAAAAAATGAGCCTGCCAGTACTCACTGAAGTAGCGGTATGGTGCAATTTGAAGGCTCAGTGTCCCTTCTTCTTTTCTCAGTATCCTGCACACTGTAGGCCATGCTTGTGTTCGATGGATCTAATTGCATGTTCTTGGCCAGGCTCGCTTTACCCTCTTTTGTAAACAAAAAAGTAGTTGACCTTTTTTAAATGTGGCCTCTAACCAAGTCGCGTTCCGCCTGTTATAGTTTAAATGGTACTTAAAACTGAAGTTAGCTGGATTTTAAACACTGCCACTGCGATTTTCAACGTTAGATGATATTATAATGAGAGCATTCCAAGTTGGAAGTTAGAAAGACAGGTGTTGTCCATTTCTTAGACATTCATACAACAGCTTATGAAAAGTAGCTACTAGTAATGATTTACACTTTGTGAACCTATGGCTTGCCTACGTATTAGAAAGGGGGTGTTACCAACATACTGTCAAGGCAAAATGGAAAAGCTGGCAAAGTACTGTAGAGCTGTTCTTGCCAGCCTTGGCACGGATGTTCATCAGGGCAGGATTTGCAGACGCAGAGGGACCCCACTCAACAAAAAAGTGCAGGTACTCAGATGCAAAATATGCCTTAAAAAATAACTGATAAAGTATAACCAATTCACCATAAACAAATAATCAGAAAATACTGAAAGATTTGTACCCTCTGCATGTATCACTGTCATGTACTGTAATATAACACTTAAGTTGAACCTTAAAAATGCGAGCATTACGAAATATTACACTATGCAGTAACTGCTGTAGAGAGAAGCTTTATTTCAAGATATCCTAAAAAGAGGTGATATTGTAAAAAATATCGGTCTGCTCGAGGAGTTCAGGTACAGCCGGTCTGCTTGAGGAGTTACAGGTACAACCGGTCTGCTTGAGGAGTTACAGGTATAGCCCGGTCTGCTCGAGGGTTCAGGTACAGCCTGGTCTGCTCAAGGGGTTTCAGGTACAACCCGGTCTCTTGAGGAGTTCAGGTACAGCCCGGTCTGCTCGAGGAGTTCAGGTACAGCCCGGTCTGCTCGAGGAGTTCCAGGTACAACCCGGTCTGCTCGAGGAGGTTCAGGTACAGCCCGGTCTGCTCGAGGAGTTCAGGTACAGTCGGTCTGGTCTGCTCGAGGAGTTCAAGGTACAGGCGGTCTGCTCAAGGAGTTTCAAGTACAGCCCGGTCTGCTCGAGGAGTTCCAGGTACAGGCGGTCTGCTCAAGGAGTTTCAGGTACAGCCGGTCTGCTCGAGGAGTTCAGGTACTGCCCGGTCTGCTCAAGGAGTTCCAACATAACCCTAACAGCTCTGGTCTCGTGCTTCTGAGCCACAAACATGAAAAACAAATATATATTTATCGGAAAATAGGTCCTGGTGCCTTCGATGTCGCCATTTCTCTTATTTTGTACAGATTTTGTGTGGAAATGTTTACTGCACTGAGTAGGTCTTGCAGGAGTAACATTTCAAAACACTCACATTCACCGCTGTCTCCTTACATGGTCCTTTACCAGTAATACATGAGTAGGATCTCGTTTTGAAGCTCTGAATCGCCTCTTTCCAATGGTGTACTGCAAGCACGACAGCAGGGCTGTCTCTCACAGTGCCTGAGTAAACAGAGTTAAAGGGCCAGGTGTTTGCTTAGGAGTTGTAACGAATGCATTTGTACTGTTTTGAGATGCAGATGTGTTTTTTTATAAAAACGTTTTCTTCTTTTGTGATCATTTTTTTTAATTTTTTTATTTTGGAACAAACAGCACATTCCAATAAAACAGACAGGAAAAGACCCATAGTTCCAATTTTCCACCCACCCTTCTACCCACCCACAACCACAACTCCCACCCGCCCTAGCTACCCCCCTAACCACCCTCCACCCAGAGTACCTCGAGAACCCACATCACTCTCCGTTAGCAAATGGTACAACCAACATAGATTTTATCATATCAGCAGCTGATTTCCAGGCTAGAACATTCTGCCCCCTGGCGCCATGGATCCGAGCCGTGGAGGCGCCATATGAACAACATCAAGGTAAGAGAAGATCCATTGGTGATGGGGGAGGTGCAGTGGCTGCCAGCGCAAAGCAATCATCTTTTTGCTGCAGTAAGGCCTGCCAACCAAATCTGCCTCTGCTGTGATGATAGGTCAAGGGATAAGTCATCATTCAGCAGAAGTAACGCAGCAAAACAGGAAATATCTTTAGACAAAATAGTGGATAAAGCAGTAGAGACCTGTTCCCAGAAACTGGCTACATCTGGGCACTCCCAGACCATATGTAAGAAAGTGCCATGGGTACCCTGAGAGCAAAGCAAACAGACAGGGGTAGGGACAAGTTTCATTCGAAATCGTTTGAGGGGTCAGATATAATCTGTGAAGAAAATTATAATGAATCATCTGGTGATTAGGGTTCCTGGAAGCAAAGCCTATATTAGACCAGACAGTATCCCAAATAATTTCAGTATCTGATGGTGGTAAATCCCTATTCCAAATTGTGTTAATTGTTAATGGTTTATAAGAAGCCTTTAAGAGAAAAACATAAATTAGTTTGACCCCCCGTGTCTTACATATTCTGGAGTAGGTGTGTTAACAGTGCTGTCCCCCAAGGCACCCCATAGGCACGCAATGATGACCACAGTTAGATGTAAAAAAAGAAAGAAATATTATACTGGAGTTGTAAATCCTAGAATGCACGGAGACAGCCCCCATTAGAAATATCAGTGAGGGTATGTATCCCCCTCTCTCTCCAGTGCGGAAAAGAAATGGGTCAGCCCCCTAGAAGAAGTGCAAAACTGTGAAATATAGGAGAGTGAGAGTACCACTTAAGTTGGGTTTTTGTATGCTTCTCCACTAAGCACCAAACAGTAACTAACTGCGTGATTATAGGGCCAAACCGTAGCTTACAATGTCTGAGAGCAATATTTGACTAGATTAAATCTTGGAGTCTGTATGGGTACACCAAATTTTCTTCCAGGGAGCGCCAAGAGACAGGAGCATTAGGGTCAAACCATATAGTAAGCGGGCGCAGAACAAATGACCAAAAATAAAATTTGTGTAATTTATCCAAGTATCCTATAGGGAGCGAGAGGGGGATCATAGAGCTGATAAAATGAATACGTGGGAGCAATTTCATTTTAACTATAGAGATACGCACTTGAAATTAATTAGGAAGTTGAGACCACCTATCTAATCTGTCTCCACCTTTTTAAAAATATTATTGAAGTTAGTGACTACAATAGAGTGTAAGAAGGGTGAATCTCTACACCCCGATATTTAAAGTGCTGAACCACCCGATATGTTCGAGGGCAAGAATATATTTCTCATTGTGCCATTCAGAGGTAATAGTGCCAATTTAGCCCAAATGATTTTATATCCAGTTAGCAAACTGAAGTTATCAAAAATAGCCAATAGATGAGGAAGTGCTTGAGACACATTTTGACAAACAATGTCGTCATCTGCATATAGCGAAATATGTTGTTGAGTATTATTAATGGCTATGGGTATAATCAACCGACTGGCGAACAGTCTGAGCAAGCGGCTCGAGTGACAGGGCGAACAGCAGAGGAGAGAGGGGGCAACCTTGTTAAATTGATGTTAAATTGGGGAGAACACTCACTGTCTGTCGACACCATTGCTGTGGGATTAGCATACAAGACCTTAATCATGCATATGAAGTTTTCCTCGAGACCCATATGATTTAGAACGGACCAAAGATATTGCCATTCTAAGTGGTCTAAAGCTTTCTCTGCATCCAGAGATGACACATGGGGGCTTCATGTCCGCTGCCGCATGAGTAATATGACGCAGGTGGTGAACGTTTTAATAGTTTAAATAAATCCAGTCTGGTCATGGTGAATCAATTTAGTCATATAGGCTTCAAGTCAGTGTGCAAGCACCTTAGCATATAACTTTGCGTCAGATCATGCAATCAGTGGGATATTTATCTTTTTTTAATAGTAGGGAGACAACAGCAGTATTAACATCTCTAGTAAAAAAAGCCCTTCTCAACTGCAGAATGCATCATATCAAGCAAAAGAGGACCTAAATGAGACCAAAAAGTCAGAAAAAATGTGGAGGAATGCCATAGAATCCTGGGGATTTACCCTTATTCATATCTTGAACAATGTCTTTAAGTTCAGTTAAAGATATTGGAGTACTGAGAAGAGCTGCTTCATCGGCCTAAAGGTGCGGCAATTGTAGCTTTTGAAGAAACTGCATGATTTTGTCTTTGTTATGAGTAATATCGGAACTATAAAGTTTGGAATAAAAAGAGCGAAATGCCAAATTTATTTGTACAGGGTCTGAAAGTATATTTCCCTTTGGAGATTTAACAGATATAATGTTTGCAAAATGCTCATTAGCCTGGAGTCTCAAGGCTAGAATATGACTAGATCTTCAGCCATTGAAATAATAGGGCTATCTAGCTCTATGAATAAGAATTGAGCCCACTGCCTGAGTAAAAGATTAAGATCTTTTCTAATTAAATCCCATTCAATGCAGTGTTAGCAGAGAAATTAGAATGTAAAGTATTTTCTAGAAATGCCCCTTGGTTTCTAATTCTTTAGTTCTACTAAGGCCTTAACTGTAACAGGGCGAGCAGCCCTGTACATTATTTATTTATTTATTTTTAGAGCGGGGTCTCCCCTCCGCCCCTGTGCAGGCTATTGTTTTGTATTTGTTTGTTTTATGATTTATGTATTTACTGTATATGGCCAGGCGTAACGATGCGTTTTTTTTTGTTATTGTTTTGTTATTGTTTTTGTTTATTTAAAATGTGTTCTGGCAGAGGCGAGAGTGGGTACTCGTCCTCTGCCAGGAATAATTAAAAAACCTCGTGCAGAAGGTGGCCATCTCCCGAATTAATTAAGTGATTAATTTGTTGCTAATCAGGAGATGGTCACCTGCATAAAAGCCTGCAGCTCTCTGCACTCAAGGTCGGTGGTACAGAGGAGTGTACGGGAGAGTGAGAGGAGAGTAATTTATTTAAAAGTATACAGGAACAGTGACAGCGATTGCCTAGCCTGACCTGTATTGTTTTGTGTTTGTGATTATTTTGTTTAAACTTTTATTTTGCTCTGTGCGCAGTGTTTTGTGTTAAAACCTTTTATTTTATTTTTGTTATTTAAATAAACGGCGCACGCAGCATCTTTTTGAACTGCATTACCTTGTGTGTTTTGCTTCCTGACTCTGGCCTGACGTCACCACTCGTCCATCCCTGTCACAGCAACTTACTAAGATTACAAGCAAATCGAATTTCTATTACAATTTTAAAATTCTGATAGTTGGCTTTCAAATTCTAACCTAAAAGGTTGTACTGCAGCAGCACTGTTTTTTTCTCTTTTTTTTTTTTTTTTTGGAGGGAGGTTACTAACAGTCTTGCACCAGGCCCAGTAAACCCTAGCACCGGCACTGGGTGTTTGTAAGAAAACATTGGCTGTTGCTGTATATTGGGTAATCACATTACCTATTTTGTTTATAAATGTTCAGTATTAGTTTTTGCTAATTAAATTAATCAATTCATGACTAACAAAATATTCGCTTTTTACCAAACTGGCCCTAACAGTTGGAAAGTAGGGTGCTGCTTTCTTAAGTAGGGACCGATGTGGGCAGATGGAGGCAGACTGATGACACCAGAGGTCAAAAAAGCACTTTTCAAACATAACAAAAATAATACTTTCACTCAGAAAAGATAAATAAACGGAAGCCCTTGCACTGATAGGTGCTAACTATGTAATGAACTTCCCCACCTAAGAGAAAAAAAATACAAAAAAAACAAGGTAACAGTTAACAGAAAATAAAAAAAGCACTCAGAACTTTTTCAAAAGTTTCCTGAAGACAATCACCTGGCAAATACTCAGGCCCAAATTTATAAAGGGGAAAAACCGACCGCAAAAAGCCACGTAATGTGCGTGTTCAGTACAGCCGCACTCAGTGTCAAAATAAACAGGTGATTCTGCAATCAAACTATTTAAATACCCCTCACCACTAGGTTGCTTATACATTACGACGCATCATACAGTTATTGTGCTTCGCATATTAGTTCAGCATCTTATTTCGTATAGAATAATTCCAGGTGTATAGACTTTTCAAACTTCAGAAACAATACGTTTTATTTACTTACATCCATGGCAGTCAAACGGGTGGATAATCCTTCCATTGTACAGCAATATGTTCAGCAACAATACAGCTGCATACGAACAGTCTTCAGTTTAACTACGACTTATATCTTCTTAAATTCTTATGTAGTTACAACTCTCCTATTTCTTATGTATTTCTGTATTTCTGACTCTATGTATGATTTTAAAGCATATCTGTATGGTCTACAATATATCTACATTATTCAGATGTGCCTACAACCAGCTGTACTGTATTTGCTCTAGCTACAAACTAACTGCGTCATTTGTCCCTCTGTCCTTTTTTTTTGTTTACAGTTTTCTTTCAAACTCAAATTTAACAATACTGCCTGAACCGGTATTGTTAAATACCAGAATACCATATTACAAAACATAATTTCTGTAGACATTACTAAAATAACGGTGGAGGATGAGCCCTCATTGTATTACATGTATATGAGACTTTTTCTTTAGTGCGCCTCGGAATATCGTTCCTTCTTTTCTTAATCTCCTCCACCATTCTTATAATAATGCCTACACTCTAGAAGTAAAGTCTCTCGTTAGAACCTTGCTTTGCCACTGTGGGGAGACCTTTTTAGGTGCTTCTAGAACCTTTTTTTTACACGGATTCTATATTCTCTATTTGCAGACTTTCTTTTTTGTCATGCAAGCTATGAAACATGTATTGAAAATTGGAGTTTGCAAAACAATACGGTATTATAAACCGCAATTTACAAACTGACTTGATCAGAAGGGTTAAAAAATTAGCTCTCTGCAAAATGTTATTAAAAGTTTCTTTGTCCTTGTGGCAATGTGCCCCGCCCCTGTGTGCATATTATGTGTTGTATGTTGCGTGTGTGTGTTAATGTTGGTGTATAGATTGGTACACGGGATATAAACGGGTCTGTGTTTCACGTGTGATTTAAAAAGGCAGATTTATATTTAGGCACGAGGAGGGCACAAATCACTTCACGTGCTGGTTAAATGTAATATGTGAGCACGGGGTTGCACAGAATTAATTCACGTGCTGGGATTCAAGTGAATAATTAATTAGTAATTGAATCCCAGCACAACAGTATATATAGATGCACATTTTCATTCAGTCGGGGTTGGGTGTTCGGTGAGTGGAGAACGGGAGAGAGAGAAGGAGAAAGTAAAACGAAAGTAGTAAAGTAAATAATAGTTAAATCTGCTCACCGTGTTTTGTTCGTCTGTCTGTGCACTGTTTAGTTCGTTTTGTTTGTCTGTTTTATTTTGGCGCAAGTGCCGTGTCCGATGTTTTGTGTTTAAAACCTTTTTATTTTCTGTTCTGTTTATTAAATGCTGAGCGCGATCACGCGCCCAGCTTCACCAAACCACAAGTCTCTGTCTGTTTATTTCCTGCTTCTGGTCTGACGCCACCCACTCCGGCCGTCTTTGTGACAGTCCTTGAAAACGATGTCTCCTTCTTGCTGCAGACAAGTCTCCCACATCACCTTGCCCACAAAGCGCACAGAGACATTGCCCCCGCAAATCACGTATTAATTGCATGTTTATGCCATTGTGTGTGTTTTATAAATCCCATCCAAGAATTCAGAACCCTCGGCGCCTGTTTACGGTTGTAAAACATGAACAATCCTTTATCTAGACCTCAGTCTTCTCTTCTTAAACTCCTTCTCCAAACCACTCTCAAACAAAAGAAGCTGGCTCACCTTTTATGGCTGGCCTTAACTGATCCCCTGATAATATTTTAACCCCATCCTTGCCAAACAAATTCAAAATATATGTTTTTTATTCGCCCAGTCCCCACGAAAACATACCATTAACCTTTGCAGACCCTGTCACACATACGATGTATAGTATCTGACATGGTATTTCTTGTTACTGATATGAATAGCAATTTCTACTATACAGTTGTTTATATGTATCTTAGATGAGAGCGTGTTGCTGTAAAATAATGTATGTGTTAATATTTACTGAACCTAAAAGTGAAGTTTTGGGTAAAATATATTACGAATTGCACTATAATGTTTGATACTGTAAAAGAACATTTAGTAAATGTGACCTTGATATTAATGCAAGACAATGTGAACCCTGCCGCTGCACAGCCCTCCATAGAAACTGTTTCAACAACGGTTTGCTTGTCTCCACAGGCTAATAACATTTGCCGAAGTTTCAGCAATCTCCTGTTTTATGTATGTGTAACATAAACATACATACAGTAATATCTGCTGCTCTACAGTAACTGGACCCCATAAACCCACAATGTCACCGGCATTTACTTGTATGCTTGTTTGCAGTTCTGCATAAAAAAACAACTTTTTGTGGTGTCACAAAAAGTCTGCTATTGAACACCAGTAAATGTATTATTTTTTTTGTCAAGTAACCATTATTTTTTTGCCTGGGAATGGAAATCTTCTTACAGCGTGAAGTGAAGGTACTGGCACGCACTACAAAAGGCCAGCCATTAGAATGTTAACAGAAGCCGACAGAGACGCGGTCACCCTAGCAACCAATAGCAGCACTCAGTCAGCGTCAGTTCAATGTTTGTGGAGTTGACAAAAAATTTGCAGTGGTTATTAATTTCAAGTGTTGTGGAGGTTCCAATATTTTATGACTTAGCTTGGTATTTACCCAATACGACTGATGGCAGCAGGGAACAGCAGTGTATCAAAATACCACAGACTGTTACACATAGATCAATCTCTGCATCTGTATAGCAATGCGTTGTAATTTGGAAGAGTGTGATTTGCCCAGTCATTCTGCCGTTGGATTTAAATGAAAGCAAGATACATTCCAAAAGGAGATTATGTAATGCTAGAGAGTTTAGAGTCATCCAGAAACAATCTGAATGGTGTTGAAACAACTCGGACGTGGCAGTACCCTAGATTTCCTATAAAGATCAATCCTGTTCAGGGAGTCATGGCTGCTTTCCTCCTACTCCTAATAACATTCCCAGTTTATTACTGCTGGCTGCTTCTTAGATTGAGAGGAACAGTAGTTCCTTGTGCCAAGTTATCAGCAAAACTTCTTCTGTATTTTTTTGCAGACCCCCAGGCACTTTTACCCACACATATGTATATTACAGGACATCCAAGTTTAATGACAATTAACTTGTTTTGTCAACATGGAAATATATTAGGAATGCATTTATATTTTACGTCTGTATCATTTATATTAAATGCTTTATTGACATTTTAAAATGGACTAGTCGCACGCATTGCAAGCAAAAAAAATTTTTTTTGAAAATGTTACACTATATTAAATGAATGGATCAAACTTATTATGATAGTTTGCAAAATCAGATGAAAGCTTTCAATACAATAAGGATAATACATAATCATTATTTACAAAATCTTCCTGTTAAAAACTATAACATTACTGCTATATTACTTGTAAATGTTGTGAAATGGAAGTACAAACTTTGTGGCGTGAAAGCTAGGGAATTTGCATTGCAAGCTTCGCATGAGACGTAAAACCCAGGTCCTATTGTAAGTGACTCTGTTGCATTTAAGAGCAAGTACAATTTAATACAAGTAAATTTATAGTCAGGCGCTGAAAGTGATAACTTATTGTTGCATATAACACAATTACAATTAAGAGCCACTAGAGCAAGTGCACAAACACAGTTATGTGGAGGTACAATACTACAGAATGTAGTTTATCTAGCGTCAGCTGGTGCTTGGCAGTTAATACAGGGCTGATAGGTGATGTAGTCGCACATCAAGACATAAGCCCCGATATCTGCTTCTGCAACACAGCAGGCTCTTTAGTACAGTGATATCGCCGCTATGCTTCAGTGCGAGAGGTCCCGGGTTTGCGTCCGCCTGTGAGAAGCCCCTGCCTGCGGGAACCATGGTTTATTCCAATATATTGTGATCGTATGTGTTTAACTGTCATTTCTGTTGCTTTATTGTTTTGGAATACTTCTAAATAAAATTAGATTGTATTTACAACTATTTATGTACTTCAACTATACAACTGTGCCACATTACGTGAAGTTAGACTTAATGTCCCACAATGCCATGGGACTTCATGAGCTAGAATGGCCGCCTGCTCGGTATCCTGGGACATGAACAAACTCCTTGTAATCTGCCACAACAGATTTTGTTCACAATATTTCTGCCAACGTTCTATAAGTAGACAAGATATACGCACACAAACGAAAGACAGTAGATGCCTGTTACAAAAGGCTGATTGAATTACAATAATTCAATGTTACTCTCCCCCCCACCGTCCCTGCCTCAGATCGTGGTCCTCCAGAAGGTGCCACACCCGCCGGTACCGTCCTACAATTTGCCGCCGACTCTAGAGAGGGGAGATCCCAGGAACCTAGGAAAGGTCAAAAGTAGCTTTCAGGAAAGAGGAAATACAGGTAAGCAGATTCACAATTCCTCCGAAATCCGAAATACTTCCCCTTAGCTGGACTTGCGCCCTTGCGTGTCTCCACCTCTTTGTCTCCCCAGCCCGATTGGAACCTGCATCGCCGCTACTCTCTCCTGGACTCTGGAACCGGTAAGTATCGCCGTCATCAACTGCCCCCAGTGGTGCCTCGGGACAATACACATGGTAAGTAGCTGCTAGACTCCTCCCAGTTGTACACATGTAATATGAAATCACACAATGAATGTAATCAGAATACTACCCCCCTTGTTTGTGTCTTTTCAGGTTCCCAGTACCGTATCGCCCCAACTGCTGCATTCGTCCTGGTAAATAGTCCACCACCACCGCACAACACTATGCCACTATCTTTCTCCTTCCTCCTCCCAGGTGGCAGCCCCGTCCCACCAGTCCACAAATCTCAGAGAGCAGCACGAAGAGGGAACACACAAAACAACAAGGAGCCACACACAAAAAGCAAATACAATAAAAATTCTGTTAAAAAAACAACCCTTTTTTACATAATGTTATATACTGAGCAGTAGTGAAACTGCTGAGCTGAAACTAAAGTATAGTTAATGATACTAATTGAGTCTGCGCACTGCAGTGCGTTGTTTTGGTTTTTTTTTACGTTGTTAAACAGCATTGATCAGCCACACCAGTCTCTGTCTCATTATTTAAATACGGTAAGTTATATAACAGTATAAGTACACAACAGTTGGCGAGGTTTTTGATACGATAACCCGTTAAAAAAAAAAAAAAAAAAAAAACCCCAGGGAACGACAGTGAGTACAAAGTGCATAATATAATGGCTGGATATATTGGGAAAATAGATGCTTTTGACAGCACCGCGGATGACTGGATAAGGTATATTGAAAGGCTTGAACAGTATTTTACCGTTAATGATATTGCAAACGAAAAACAAGTACCAGCGCTATTGAGTGCAATGGGAGGAAAGGCTTACAGCCTATTGAGAAGTTTAACGGCTCCTGAAAAACCAGCAAGTAAAAGCTTTGCAGAAATTGTACAGATTATGCAGACTCACCTGTCGCCTAAACCGCTATTGATAGCTGAAAGGTTCCCATTTCACAAACGAAACCAAAACGAAGGAGAATAGATTAGTATGCGGAATTTTAAAAGAAAGCATACAGAAAAGGCTGTTAACTGAAGCAGATCTCACGTTTAAACGTGCTGTTGAAGTAGCAATATTAATGGAAATAGCTGCTAAAGACACAATTGAATTGCAAACGGGAGTCAAGCCTGTGGCTAACGTTAACAAAATGGCTGCTAAGACGTACAAAAACCTACACATACAGTGCAAGCTGATGTATGCTACCGTTGTGGAAGAGGCTCACACACTCCATTTGAATGCAGATTTAGAAATGAAGTCTGTAGGAAATGCAATAAAAAAGGGCATATACAGAGGGCTTGGCGTTCATGGAAAAATAAAGAAAATACAAAAGAAGACAAGACTCAAAAATACAATAAGAAAAATAGAAAGGTACATGCTGTAGATGAAGACAGTGCTGATTCTGACAGTGATAATGGACTGGCTAGCTTAGAAATTTACAGTATGAATGGAGGTGACAAAAATGCAATCTGGCTCTCACCCCAAGTAAATGGGCAGACTGTGAAGATGGAGTTAGATACTGGATCTGCAGTTTCTGTTATGTCTCAATGGGAATTTGAGAAGCTCTTCAGAAATGCTAAACTGAAGAAGACTATGGTACTACTGAAGACATACACTGGGGAAAAGATTGTTCCTCTTGGAGTAATGCCAGTAATGGTACAATACAACAATCAGCAGTGCACATTTGACCTGTATATTGTTAAGAAAAGGCGGACCAGCTCTCTGGGGACGTGACTGGCTCGGAAAATTCAGTTAGATTGAGGTGTATTAAAAATCTGCAATTCTCTCAACGGTCATAAAGTCTACGGAAATGAAACTAAACAAGCTGTTGGAGCAAGCAGCACCAGTGTTTGAAGACTGCATAGGGACTCTGAAGCATATAAAGGGAAGATTGTGCTTACAGACAGAGCTACTCCCAAGTTTCATAAAGCGCGCCCAGTACCATACGTAATTCGACAGAAGGTCGAAGCAGAGCTAGACAGACTAGAGGCAGCAGGGATTTTATCAAAAGTAGACTGGAGTCAATGGGCAACACCAATTGTTCCTGTAGCAAAGAAAAATGGAGCAGTAAGGGTGTGCGGTGATTTTAAAGTCACCATCAATCCAGTGCTACAAGCAGAACAATATCCACTGCCAAGAATAGAAGACATCTTTGCAAACTTATGGGGGGAAGCGATTCAGTAAAATTGATCTGGCTGAAGCATATCTGCAAATGGAGATGGAAGAAGAATCCAAAGTACCTGACCATTCACACGCATAAGGGCCTATACCAATATAATAGGCTAGTGTTTTGGCTTCAGCTCCTGCAATTTGGCAGCGTGCCATGGACCAGGTTTTACAAGGGGTCCCAGGCACACAGTGCTATTTGGACGATATTATTGTGACAGGAGCCAATGAAGAGGAACACTTGGAAAACCTCAGGAAAGTCTTAAAGAGACTGGAAGACTATGGACTGGGAGCAAAACGTGAGAAATGTGAATTCTTCAAATCATCTGTCGCATACTGCGGACACATCATTGATTCCTTGGGACTGCATAAATGCCAAGAGAAGATCAAGGCTGTTCTGAAAGCTCCCCACCCACAAGATGTCTCACAGTTACGATCCTTTCTAGGATTTGTCAATTACTACAACAGGTTCTTGCCAAACCTAGCGACTGTACTCCATCCGTTACATCAGCTCCTACAGAATGGGACGAAATGGCTATGGACAAAAAAGAATGTGGCGAGCTTTTCAAGGCGCCAAAGAATCTCGTCATATCTGACACAGTGCTCACTCACTATGACCCATCACTACCTGTTAAGCTTGCTTGTGATGCTTCACCTTATGGGATAGGAGCTGTAATGTCACATGTCATGGCAGATGGAAGTGAGAGGCCCATAGCCTTCGCATCTAGATCGCTTTCAATGGCAGAGCGGAACTATGCCCAGATAGACAGGGAAGCATTGAGTCTGGTTTGGGGCGTAAAGCGCTTCAATCAATATCTATATGGCAAGAAGTTCACACTGGTGACGGATCACCAGCCACTGATTTCCATCTTCAACCCACGAAAAGGAATTCCGGCAACTGCAGCGGCACGAATGCAACGTTGGGCTTTGTTCTTAGGAGGCCACAGCTATGACATTGAGTTTAAAAGGACTCTGAGCCATGCAAAGCGCCAGACGGTTTGTCTCGCTTACCTTTAGAGCATGACAACAAGAATGCTGTGGACAGCGAACCTGTAGATGTTTTCACGCTTGCCCAAATTGAAAGCCTTCCTGTGACCGCAGCAATGATACAGAAAGAGACCAGAAGAGATGCAATATTAGCTCAAGTCTTTGAAGCTACTCAAAAAGGCTGGAGATATTCGCAAAACCAACAGCTTTCTCCATATTATCAGCGTAGAGATGAGCTAACGATTGATAATGGATGCATCATGTGGGGTATGAGGATAGTTATTCCTAACAAACTGAGATCAAAAGTGCTAGAAGAACTACACGTAGGATACTTGGGAGTAGTCAAAATGAAGACTCTCGCCAGAAGCTTTGTCTGGTGGCCAGGAATTGACCAGCAAATAGAACAGCTTGTAAAAGGGTGCTCTGGATGTCAACGTGTACAAAACATGCCCAAAGCAGCACCTCTACACCCTTGGGAATGGCCAGCAACACCGTGGCAGCGAGTGCATATCGACTTTGCTGGGCCATTCATGGGAAATACTTACCTGGTTGTAGTTGATGCATGTTCCAAGTGGCCAGAAGTGTTTGTTATGAACTCTACTACATCGGCGCATACAATAGATGTGCTAAGATGTCTGTTTGCCAGAACTGGAGTTCCTGAACAGCTAGTTAGCGACAACGGACCACAATTTACAGCTGAAGAGTTTCAGACATTCTTAAAGAAAAATGGAATTCGTCACATCACCTCAGCTCCGTATCATCCATCCACAAATGGATTGGCGGAGAGATTTGTTCAAACACTAAAGCAAGCACTCAGAGCCATGACGGGTGAGAACGGAACACTGCAGCAGAAACTTGCCAAGTTCTTGTTCGCTTACCGCAATGCAACACATGCTACAACAAACCAAACTCCTGCAATGTTATTTCTTGGTCGAAATTTGAGATCGAGATTGGACTTGTTAAAACCAAATGTTCGCCGTGAAGTTCAGAACCGACAGATGAAGCACGCCACTGAGACACGACAACTAGAGCCAGGTCAGCCAGTGTTAGCAAGGAACTATCGGGGAAATCAGAAATGGATTCCTGCTAAAGTCAAAGAACGAAGAGGACCATTGTCATACATGGTGGAAGTTGCTCCCAACGTGGTGTGGCACCGCCATATCGATCAGCTACGAGAATCTACTGCTGTATCAGAAGAGGATTCACAAGACGATGTTGTTCCTTCGTCATCTACAGAAGAGGGCCCCACCTCTACCAACAATGTGGAGAACCAGCATGAGGCAGAGATGCCATCTGAAGGAAGTACTTTAATTAGAAGCCAGGAACCAGTACCAGTTTTGGAGAAACGTTATCCTACAAGAATACATAATCCACCAAAGAGATTGGACCTTTAAAATAAATAAATAAATAAATAAAAGGACATTTGCAAAATAAAAATAGAAATAAGAGACATTCCAAATAATTAACAAAAAGGGGGTAATTGAAATCTTAGAAGGGAGGAACTGTTATATACTGAGCAGTAGTGAAACTGCTGAGCTGAAACTAAAGTATAGTTAATGATACTAATTGAGTCTGCGCACTGCAGTGCGTTGTTTTTTTTTTTTTTTACGTTGTTAAACAGCATTGATCAGCCACACCAGTCTCTGTCTCATTATTTAAATACGGTAAGTTATATAACAGTATAAGTACACAACACATAAAACCGTCAGTCTCTTCCTTCTTTGTATAATAATAGTTATGCGCCAGGTAGAGTCAAATAAGGTGCAGTATACAGACTAGGAGAGAGGTAATACAGCCAAAAAGAAACCAAAAAAGGAAACAATTGCAGCAAAGATAAACAAAACACAGTCCCAATCCAACCACAAAGAAACAAAGTCCTGAAACAAATGGTTGTATTACCTGTGCTCCGATGAAGTCCCAATATCCAAAAATGATCTAAAAGTTACAAAGCTCCCATTCCTATTCCACACCACCACTTTTAGAGCCGCCTTCTTCCAAATGCCATTTACTCAGAGAACCATCCTTCCCTGCCTCCATGCCTCCATGCCTCCATGCCTCCATCCTTCCATGCCTCCATGCCTCCATGCCCCCATGCCCCCATGCCTCCATGCCTCCATGCCCCTCCCTGGTGCTTCCTCTTCCTGGTTCTCTAGCCACCCCCTTTATACAACCCCTTCCCCTTGCTCACCCAATCACCAGTCGTGCAGTATGCTTAAGGCAGGACCTACTCAACAGTGCTAGTGAAAGTGCAGTGGGGTAGCACAGATAGTGCAGTCAAAATAAAAACAAGGGTTTCAGTGCAGCAGATTCAACAAAACAGTCCACAGTGCACACAGTGAGAAACAAAAATTACAACACACAAACACCGCGGTTCGTCACCTGTGACAAATACATATATTTTAACAATAAACATGTATTCTTTATTCTTTGTACCTGCACTTCAGTGTTTTTTGCACTTCTTCCACCTGCTCAATTGGCTCTTAATTGTAATTGTCTTAAATGCAGCTGTACTTTATTTGTAAATGTACCTTAATGTAACTGTCCTTCTCTTAATTTTTACTTGCGCTTAACTATATTGTAATAATTTGTTACCTCTGTAACTCACCCTGGATAAGGGTGTTTGCCAAGCAAATACATAATAATAATAATAATAATAATAATAATAATAATAAATGTACAAACCACAAATGGGCACATTAAAAATGCATACTTTTATACAACTAAAAAATGTCCTTTCACAAAAGCAATATATACAGTGCCTATAGAAAGTCTACACCCCCTTGAACTTTTTTCACATTTTGTTGTGTCAGTGCCTCAGAGTTTCATGCATTTATAAGGATTTTTTTCCACTGATCTACACACCATACTCCACACTGTTTAGGGGAAAAAGTCTTTATTGAGAAAAAATATATATATTAAATACAAAACTGAAAGATCATAATTGGATAAGTCTCCACCCCCCTGAGTTAATACTTGGTGGAAGCACCTTTGGCAGCAATTACAGCTGTGAGTCTGTTGGGATAGGTCTCTACCAACTTTGCACAC
Source organism: Huso huso (assembly GCA_036884735.1). NCBI lineage: Eukaryota > Metazoa > Chordata > Actinopteri > Acipenseriformes > Acipenseridae > Huso > Huso huso. The sequence goes on along the minus strand of CM072675.1, from coordinate 13,707,743 downwards.
CTAGATTTGGAAATATTTGACCATTCTTCTTTACAAAACTGTTCAAGCTCTGTCAAGTTCCTTGGGGAGCGTTGATGGACAGCAATCTTCAAGTCATGCCACAAATTTTTGATTGGATTTAGGTCGGGGCTCTGACTGGGCCACTCAAGGACATTTACCTTTTTGTTCCTTAGCCACACCAGTGTAGCTTTGGCTGTGTGCTTTGGGTCGTTGTCATGCTGAAAGGTGAACTTCCGTCCCAGTTTCAGCTTTCTTGCAGAGGGTTTTCCTCAAGGACTTCTCTGTACTTTGCTCCATTCATTTTCCCTTCTATCCTGACAAGTGCCCCAGTCCCTGCCGATGAGAAACATCCCCATAATCTCATGCTGCCACCACCATGCTTCACAGTAGGGATGGTGTTCTTTGGGTGATGCGCTGTGTTGGGTTTGCGCCAAACATAACGCTTTGCATTTAGGCCAAAAAGTTCCATTTTAGTTTCGTCAGACCACAAAACTTTTTGCCACATGGCTACAGAATCTCCTGAGTGTTTTTTTTGCATACTTCAAACGGGATTCAAGGTGGGCTTTCTTGAGTAATGGCTTCCTTCTTGCCACTCTATCATACAGGCCAGATTTGTGGAGTGCTTGGGATATTGTTGTCACATGCACACTTTGACCAGTCTTGGCCATAAAAGCCTATAGCTTTTGCAAAGTTGCCATTGGCCTCTTGGTAGCCTCTCTGATCAGTCTCCTTCTTGCTCGGTCATCCAGTTTAGAGGGACGGCCTGATCTAGGCAAGGTCTTGGTGGTGCCATACACCTTCCACTTCTTAATAATCGTCTTGACCGTGCTCCAAGGGATATTCAAGGTCTTTGATATTTTTTTATACCCATGCCCTGATCTGTGCCTTTCAACAACTTTGTCCTGGAGTTCTTTTGAAAGCGCCTTGGTGCTCATGGTTGAGTCTTTGCTTTGAAATACACTACCCAGCAGAGAGAACCTACAGGAACTGCTGAATTTATCCTGAAATCATGTGAATCACTACAATTTAACACAGGTGGAGGCCACTTAACTTGGTGTGTGATTTTGAAGGCACCTGAGCTAATTAGGATTGCTATTACAAGGGGTGGACACTTATCCAACAAGCTATTTCAGTTTTATTTTTAATTAATTTTCTACAAATTTCTAGAATATTTTTTTTCACTTGGAAGTTGTGGGGTAGGATGTGTAGATAAATGAAAGAAAAAACTATTTTAATGCATTTTAATTCCAGGCTATAAGGCAACAAAAGGTGAAAATTTTGAAAGGGGGTGTAGACTTTCTATAGGCACTGTGTATGTATATACATTATATATATATATATATATATATATATATATATACACATTTAATTGACATGCTAAACTACTTTGAATGACAATATGGACATTTCCTTTTCATTCTCCCAGGGTGCTAACAACTGGTTTGAAATATGGTTGCTATCATGCCGTTCTCCCTAAAAAAAATAAGAAAACACACAAACAACAAAAGGATAAATGTACATGAACAATAAGTCACCAAAAAAAAAACTAACAGAAAGTTCAATAACACATCGGGAACTGCAGCAAAACCAACAACAAACGCTACACCAGAACTACCAAAGCCTCGTGAACAGTACTATTGTGCTCCAGTCATCGTTCAGACACATCAGGATCCACCAAAGCTCACGGAGCAGAACTGTCATGCTTCAGTCAGTCAAACACAGCAACAGCATCAGCATCACCATGCGCCACATGCCAAACCTCTACACCAGGAACAATGATGCCATTGGGACCTACAGCCAAAACAACACAATCACAACAACACTGCAATTATTTCCCACTGTTTCACAAGCAGCCAGATTGGCATTACTGTGAACCACAGCAGAAAACACAGCAGGAGAAAGCACAACTGTATCAAGAACCAGAGCCACAAAAAATTACTTTACAACAGCACGCCCATCATGCCCCAATGTTTTAAAAACATTTTTTGCTATGTCTGGTCTGTCATGTTGTATATCTCTTGTGGGTTTACAGTTCTGTATAATACCACTTACCATGAACTGCATTATTCCTTGTGTGACAGGGTGGCTGGGCGGTGACGTCAGACAGAAGCAGGAAGGAAGAACTCTGACACCAGGCACTGCAGTTTGAAAAGAAAGAGGCGGTTGGCTGCTGTTTTATTTAAATGCAAAAATAAATCAAATATTTTAACAAAAAGAAACTGTGCTCACAGAGCAAAATAAATAGTTCAACAAAAACAAATCACAAACACAAAATAAATGAAACAACACAGGTCAGGCTGGGCAGATTGCCTTCACTGTTCCTATGTATATTCTTTTAAGTTTTAGTTTTCGCTCTCGCTCTCCTCCTCACTCTCTACGCTCCTCTCGTACACCCACCCCAAGTGCCGAGAGCTGCAGGCTTTTATATTCAGGTGACCATCTCCCGATTAGCAACAAAATTAATCCCTTAATTAATTCGGGAGATGGACACCTTCTCTAACTTTCTAATTACTGTGTGGATGGGCCTTCCCATCCACGCTACTCAATACAAAAACAAACAAACATTCGGCTACGCCGTCATCTATAAAAACAATAATAAACAATAACAAAACCCGCGGCGCTTCGCCGTCTTCTATACATAATAAATAAATCATCATCATCATAATAATAATAATAATAATAATAATAATAATAATAATAATACAAAACAAATACAAAATAATACAGGGGCGGAGGGGGACCCCGTTCTAAAAATAAATACATTCATTTAAATCAGCACGGCTTACTACCACCCTGCTACACCTTGTTATAGTATTAAAGCAGCTGTTTGAGAATACCCTTGCTGTAAAAACTACGCTAAAGTTAAACACGAAGAGCAAATGAAATTAAGTGAAAATGTCTAACTGAATTAATTTCCATATTTTTTTTGATCCCAGCTATGTCCAAAGACAACGCTTGTCTGCCTTCCACATTAATAAATATAGTTGGTGAATTGGATGTCATGAGCCAGCTCGATCGCCCAAAACAGCGCAACAACATCCATTAAGTTGTTGATGCCCTCTCAGAACTGACCAAATAAAATGGCAAATGAACGTATTGATTGTGTTTTATTTGTTTGCATCATTAATATTTAACACAACAGTAAATCCAACACAACTTAAAAGAAAGGAGAGCATCTCTGACAGCACGAGCCTCCTCAGATCGCTGCTGTCCAATTGAAACTGGCGGCTGAGGTAACCTTCACAGTTGCCAAGTCTGCTTATAATAAAAGCGGGATTGAGCTTGTTTCCTCAGAGTCGCAGGTTGGAATTTGCATACACACCTATACTCTAACATGGGTTCGCTTGTTTTGGGCTTGTTTTGAAAGGCAGTATCGCTTTTTTTTCTCGTGAGACTTGGCAACACTGGTAACCTTCCCCGTCTGTCTCACAGGCAGCCACTGATTCCTGAACACCTCATTTTGTTGTTGACAATTTGTGCAGGATACAGCAGGCAGTGGCAATTTTGGGAATGAACTAATGCTGCACTTCAGTCCATTTCATCAGTATCCACCACCTCTTTCAAGTGCCCACTAGCCGTATTTGCCCAAGCAGCTGTCAGCCATCCGGACGGGTAGGGTTTCTAAGCCAGGGTACTACACACAGCATCACCTGATCCTCTATATGCTGTATTGCCTGAATGAAAGGGAAATATATATAAAGTCACCTCCGGTTCTCATCCATAGTGATCTGCAATACCTGTTGGTCAGTTTCATTTATACCTCCGTGTTAATTTTTTTAATTAATGAGTCGTAAGATAAATTAGTTGAAACAGTATTCAGTACTAACGACATGACACCCCAATAATGACATTTGAAAAACAATTTGGGCAAGAGCAGTAAAACACATTATCAACCAAGCAGACACAGGGTATTTTGCTATATTACAGCAGCTTAGATTCACTCGTGTACCAGTTCTCTGCGCATGGAAACCACATTTTCACAAAATGTCACTAATAATCTTCAAAAACAGCCCGAGTACTTTATGCATAGCTAATTTACATATCAACCCCCACCTTTCCCATTCATTTGCATGACGTCGGGTGAAAAGCCCGGTTTACTCGAGTAAAATAAACCGAGCGAATGGAAACTCAAAAAAGCATTTTACACGAGACATTTTTCTTGAGCAAATGTCTCGAGCTAAAAAAAACATGCATGGAAACCCTCTGAATGTTACAGTGATAACACAGAGCCAAAAAGAAACTACGCAAAACAAACATACATCACAGACCCTGGCTTTCAAACAACTAAAAAGAAAAAAACAGTACCATCAGAACCCACAGAGAAAGAAAACGTCATACAGGGCTGTGGCAGGGTGGAGGAAAAGTCCTGCACATAAATAGAAGCATGTAAATAAATGTATTGTAAATATTGTATTGTTTGGGTTATTGGAAACAGGTGTATGTATTTTGTCTTTTTTTAAAAACGATGTATTATGATTTTAAAAAGAGGTGTGTGTGTTTTAGTATGATTTAAGAATGTGCTATAGTGTGCTTAAAAATACAATGTTTTGTGTTTGTTATGGTTTGGCAGCGCGGATGGGGAAGTCAGATAAAAACCTTGTGCAGAAGGCGACCATCTCCCGAGTTAATTTATTGATTAATTGTTGCTATTGGCTGCGCTCTGGGACAGAGACTCTGCTTAACAATCTCATCACTCCAGACTTCACCAAGAGATTCATCCTCCACACCGATGCGTCAGATGTCGGTTTGGGTGCAGTCTTGTCCCAAACGGTAGACGGAGTAGAACACCCCATCCTGTACCTCAATAAAAAGATGTTCCCTCGGGAGCACAACTACTCCATGGTCAAAAAGGAGTGTTTGGCCATTAAATGGGCTACTCACTCTTTACGATACTACCTGCTGGGACATTCATTTGATCTTGTCACAGACCACGCCCCACTCAAGTGGTTAAGCACAATGAAGGACAGCAATGCCCGGATAACTCAGTGGTATCTGGCATTGTAGCCCTTCATGTACCACATGGTACACTGTGCGGGGAAAGGCTACCAAAATGCTGATTATTTTTCCTGAGAGGGGGGAGTAATGGGTAAAGTAGATTTAGCCGAGTGTTTCTTCAGCTCCACTTTGAGCAGTGGGAGATCGAATGATTCTTGGTGTTAGATCTCCTTCCCGACCTGTGAGGGTGCTGAGTAAAGGGAACAGAGTACCGTGGACTAGATGGCCCGACAGTTCATTCCCAGGGTTAGACGGAAGTCGGCCATCTAGAAAGGGGACAGAGCTACAGTACTCAAAATCACTGACGCAGAAGGTTAACGTTGTGGCATCCGCAGACTGGAGGAGCGGGTGCGCTCGTTAACCAAGGGGTCATGGTTGACGGTATATAAAGGGGAGGTAGTGAGGTGATCTGTTCCTTAGTAAATGGTTAGAACAAACCTAAAAGGAGACTGGTGAAAACGTGAGTGTTTTGTTTGTTTGTTTGTACTGTTTGTTTATTGTGATTAGACAGCTAACATGATCCGGAGCTGTCGCCAAAGGTCACAGCACTGTATCACGGAGAACTGTATTTGCACCACGAGCACTAATTCACTCACTAACGGACTTGTGTATGTGTTTTGGGTTTCGTGTAGGTGTATAAAGAACGGGACTATTATTTCAGGACAAACCCAGGGATTATAAATAAAGTAATACACACCGCTGTATTACTTAGCATCATTTATTGTTTACTGTTTGTTTTGCCGTCAGGCACTGGAATTACAAATCATTAAATAACATTGCACCTGGATTATAATTGTCTGTCTGTTTATTGAGCACCTGCACCTGCACACTGTTAACCACTTTGCCACAAATACATGCAGAAAGGACCCCCCCTTTGTATCCAACCCCTTTTGTCAAGGCTTGCCTTCAGTCATGCCACGCTCAATTTAGGCTGAATTAGCAATACATTTTGCACCTGCAGCATCAGGCTAACCTTTGATAGATTAATGGGGGCATTTTGCACAAGTGTAAGGTGCACTGTCCCCGGGAACATATGACAGCAACAAAGTGGTTGCAACAGGTGTCCAATGATGCCACTTAGTCTGATCTTACAACCATTTTCTGTTGTTTAAGGAACACTCCGCAGTATTGGCGTAAACCAAGACGTGATGTGGATGCTATGACTAGACCATACAGACCAGCAATGTGGTTTCTCACACAGCCCCGCAGAATGGACCTGGACTGACTTAGGAAAATACATAAAAGAGGTGAATGGACCTCAGTTCAAAAACATATCCATCAGTGACTTGTTGCACGAGATCCTGTTAGTGCATCCAGGTTCATAGATAACAAGTTTAATGCAATCTTGGGTTTCATCACATCTCTAAATGTCCCTCTGGGGAAAGTTACACATTATTTCTGGCACAGAGAGTACCAGGGCCATGGCATGCAGCATCTCCACATGCTTCTTTGTGTGGAAGGTGCACCAGTTAATGGAGTTTCACAAAAAAGTGCAACAATGCCATAAATGCAACAAGTACTGTCTGAGGTCAAAGAAAACCAACACCAGTGTGGTGTCAGTTTGTCGCTTTGGATTTCACAGACCACAACAATCAATCATGGTAATCCGAGATGTGGCTGAGGCAATCTCTGGCTGCAGAGCACTCAGATCTCACAGCAGACTCTATGATCTACCACGGAATATTGCACAAGTTAGAATTAACGACTACAATCCAGTCATTTTATTGGTGAACACTCTACAACCCTCAACCACTACATCACAAAATACCTATCAAAATCTGAAAAGAGCTATGCCTTTGGCATCACAAATGACATTAATTCAAAAAAGTCTCTGGCCAGCAGACTGTGGAATGTTGCACAGAGAATGCGGTGCTCTTGAGGCAGCAGACAATCTTCTAGGCATTGGTCTGTATGGCACGGATCCACACACTACTATCAAGTGGGTTGATGTATCAGTGATTCGTAGCTATCGGGTGAAATCTAAAGAAATTGATAAGTTAGTGGAACAAAACCCAGACTCAAATGACATCTACTTTCCTTCCTGGATTGACTCCTACTATCCAAAACATCCAGAAGCTCTGAAAGACATGAACCTCTATGAATTTATTACATGGCATGATGTGATGACAGAAAGGCCCAAGAATGAGAACATCGCTTGCTACAAGTTTCCTTTTGGATACCTCAAAAAAGGACAAAGTCCTACTCAATCAATCATTACCAGTACAGTGTCGCAACAGTCATCCTACTACTCTTCAAGCCATGGAGACACACAGACGAGCATCTTCCTGAAGGGTTTCCTTCTAAAACATGACCCAACACACAAATTTGAAAGAAAAGTGTTGACATGCACTGTAATTATTACACAATAATAAAAAAAGGAAAACAAAACCTAGCTCTCTTTGAGCACTAACTATCCATTTGCAAGTTCCCTGACTCACTCTCAGGACGGCTAAGCCGTTTACCTGACAAATAATACAAACACACAGTTTTTTCAAGACACGAAAACAAAAGGTTTCACACAGTACCTTTGATATGATTGAGCACACTATCAATCAGGCTTCTTCACACAACAGAGCCCTGAATAGACTGACAGCTCTCCTTTAATAGTTATTTTTAATTCACTGAAAATATTGTAATCAAAAATTCTAGACATTTACAGCAAATAACTTTATGTCCAATGTAATAATGAGTCTAACATCTGGAAAAGATCTAACCCTACTTCACATTCCAAGTGTTTTTAGGAATATTTCAAACACAGTACTTCAACACATATGTACATACTGTAAATATTAAGAGCTTTTTATTTAGTCAGCATGCTCCTTTAATCTTTATTGCCTGATAATGTTTCATTCATACAGCATTGATATTCATATCAGTAGCTGCTGCTTCTGCAAAATGTACTGGTTAGATATAATTAGCTTTCACATTTGCTTGTCTAGATCGTGCTACTGCAAACCTTAAAGTTAAATGCAAAACAAAACCTGGCCTTATGGGTAATTTTAAACCCACATTTCCATAAGTTATCTTTTATGTTATGTCATTAAAAGTTAGTGAGCAGATCTTTCGTTTTCATTGTGACATGATTTCCATTACAGAGTAGATGTTAAAACTTCATGCTGATTTGAACGGCTCTCGCCAAGATAAGCACCAACTAAGACGTAGCTTTACAGTAAACTAATGTGATCCATCTGTGTCTCCATCCATTTGCGCTTCCTTCCATATGATGATGTAGATATCCTTCTGTCTGGTCTTGATGGCTGAAGTGTAATGCTGGCTCCAGGGATCAGCTTATTGCCTCCCTAGCGCATCAGCACACACAACGGCTGCGATGCTGGCTCCGGGGATCAACCACAGTGCGGTCTCCCCAGCGCATCAGCATGACAACCGTCTGGATTGAGCTAAGTAGGGTACATCTCTGGGGTCTTCAAGTGGGCACCTTCCAACCTTCTGTTGACCAACATCTGCCAGCATTTTCCAGTCTCTAGCAGCTTCCAGTTGTCCTGGGCGAGACTTGCTTTTAACACCTTTTCTTGGTGGTTGCTCTCCTGGGCGGAGGAATGTTGTCTTTTGTGTGTAATGTTTTGATGGAACAGGTGGCAACTTATTGGTCATGTTACGCTTGTCTTCAAATGCTAAGGCCAAACATCGCAGCACCTGGTCATGGCGCCAAGTAAACCGTCCTTGGCTAAGATCCACCTTACATCCTGTCAAAATGTGCCTTAATGTTGCAGATGATGAACACAAAGGACATGAGGGATCCTCTCCTACCCAGAGGTTTAGGTTCTGTGGTGATGGGAGAACATCATATGTTGACCTGATGAGGAAAATGATCCTGCTCTGTTCCATTGACCATAGGTCTTGCCAGCCAATTTTGCGTTGTTCCACACTCTCCCATCTCATCCATTCTCCCTGCTTGGCCTGGGAAATGGCCTTTATGCACCTCATCCTCTCCTCCTGCTTTTGCACCTCGTTGACTACCAACTTCCTCCGTTGAGCTGGGGCTGCCTTGTGCCATGTAGGAGGAGCTGAACTGAGACCAAGACCCCCTCTTCCATGCTGAACTTGCCCCATGATATCACCAATTCGAAGGGCAGCCTTTGCATGCTCCACAGCTTTCTTTGCCGCCCACTTTCTTCCAGTTTTTAACACAGGTGCTGCCTCCCTTACGTATTTGTCGCATGACTCTACTAATGTAATTTCCAGTCGGACCTTGGTGCACTTAAACTCCTAGTTTAGAGCGGAGACTGGTAGCTGCAGTATTCCTTTACCATAAAGTCCCATTCTGCTGAGGCAGCGTGGAACTCCCAACCATTTCCTGATGTATGAACTGATTAAAGCTTCCAGCTTCTCTACTGTTGTCAAAGAAACCTCGTACACAGTCTGTGGCCACAGCAACCTCGGCAGTAGACCAAACTGAAAGCACCAGAGTTTTAGTTTGCCTGGTAAAGCGCTGCTGTCTATGCTCTTCAACCCTTCCACTGCTTGTTGTCTAACTTCTCCCACACGAACTGTGTCCTTTAGATCCACCGTCGTACCATCTCCCAAGACGCTCCTCAGACACTGTTGGTATTGCCTCACCATTAATGAAGAACGTTTTATCAACTACTTTACCTTTAATTATAGAGATGCTCCTTGATTTAGTGGGCTTGAGAATTGCATTCATGCCCATTCAATGTTATTGGTTAATTTGTCCAATAACCAATTAGTGCAGGCTACTGTTGTAGTCATGGTTGTCATGTCATCCATGTATGCTCGAATTGGTGGTAGTCGCATTCCAGAAGCCAAGCGCTGTCCTCCCACTACTACATACTGCACCGCAAATACATTCTATTGCCAAGCACATCATTTTAAACAAACAAAAAAACATATTTATAAAATGTTGATATTCATTTTGTGTTGAATCATTCACTGTTGTCAAGTACTGTTAGGCAAGAGAAACTGTGGATTTTCTTCTTACAGAGGCAGTGTGGTCCAGTGGTTAAAGTCCAGGGCTTGTAACCAGAAGGTCACCGGTTCAAATCCCACCTCTGCCACTGACTTACTGTGTGACCCTGAGCAAGTCACTTAACCTCTTTGTGCTCCATCCTGCGGATGAGATGTTAAATCAATGTACTATTGCACAGTTCACAGCCTACCTCTGTAAAGCGCTTTGTGATGGTGGTCCACTATGAAAGGTGCTATATAAAAATAAAGATGTTATGTTATGTTACCGATTCAACATTTTGAGTTGTTTATACCACTGTCCTGGATAGTTTGTGGTGACGTTAGACCCGGAAGAGACAGGACACAGTTTGGTGAGTGAATATGCTGTTGTGCGTTTAATAATAAATAAATACTTTTAACAAAACAAAACACTGAACAAACAAAATGGCACATTGTCCAAAATAAATAGACAGACAAACAAACAGTGGACGAACCCAAACAAGTATCGTGCGGGTCCTCCCGTACGAATAGCTATTGTTATATTTTTAGATTTTAAATCCTTTCTCCTCTCTCTTTCGTGCCTCTATATATACACCTGTACCAGGACTCAATTGCTAATCATTCACTTGAATCCCGGCACGTGAACTAATTTGTGCAACCCCCGTGCACATATACAAATACACACTCTACTCTGCACGTGAAGTGATTGTGCAATCCCTGTGCCGAAATACAAATATACATTTTAACACTAGAACTGCCATGCAGGTCAATTTGACACATTTTGGACTTAAAATGTTAATTACTATTCCGTTGTAAATCATATGTGTATGCCAACTCAGTGAAAGCCTATTGCTTATTTTTCAAAGTACCTGGGATACATCATTCCTTCGTTTTGATCCACAAATGCAACTGGGAATATATCAGAAATATTTAATCTTGAAAGTAGTCATTTTGATTAGAATACAGCACTCTGCACTCAGCATACAGCAAACTGAAATGGCAGGTAGGATAACATCTTATGTGCCTAATATGAAACATATGTGCCTAATGTGAAGCATATGTTATATATTCTTTTTTATATTACTTTCAGAAAAAAAAACATTTCGGTTTTAACGGTTTGTATGTACCAGTTTACGTGTTTACACAGTAGTGTTCAATGGAACTGCGTCTGTGTTTACAACACAGCTCCTGGATGCAGGCAGGCAGCTGGCGAGATGCGTATTACTCCTCCATAGAGTACAATGCAGCCATCATACTGGGAGTATTGTTATATTTTCTTTTTATGTAGTATTAGAAACAGTGATTTTGGTTTTAGTTTTTTGTGTACATATACCTGTTTGCACCTGTACACAGGTATCTGTACATACGTTTCTTTTGAAATGTGTATTTTATTACATTTTTTCTCTGTTTGTAATCGTGCTCATTTTGAAAAATGTTGGTGCTTCTGCGATGCAAATATTAGATATGATGTTCATAGATAAAACTTTTCAGTTCTATCCGATAGTATGTCTTTCATTTTCATAATGAAGCAGTTTAAAAATGTATTTGTCAAAGTGACTACGTGGCGGTTCTAGTGTTAATAAAAAAAACTACAATGAATTTACTGAGGCAAGTGTAGGCAAAGCAGGGAAACGCTGCCATTTTTAATAAATATAAATAATTGTGATTGTGGGGTGGAAAAAACAGCACTGCGAGCTACACTAGAGAGAGCGAGAGATACACTCAGAGCAGCAGTGTGGAGTAGTGGTTAGGGCTCTGGACTCTTGCCTGGAGGGTCGTGGGTTCAATCCCCAGTGGGGGACACTGCTGCTGTACCCTTGAGCAAGGTACTTTACCTAGATTGCTCCAGTAAAAACCCAACTGTATAAATGGGTAATTGTATGTAAGAATAATGAGATATCTTCTAACATCCTGGATAAGGGTGTCTGCTAAGAAATAAATAATAATAATAAAGAGAGAGAGAAAGTCTAAATTACTATAACTTACCCTGCCATGCAGTGACCACTGCACACCTCACCATTACTTTTAGCCGCAACCCAGGCACAGTATGATTTTCGAACAAGCTAACTTGCCCCAACTTCTCCATACACCACACAAACATCACTGTCCTCTGATCACACTTTCCCACTAAAAAAGTAATTGTAAGCTTCTAAGCTTCTATACACCTTTACAGCACTCTGTCTCTACCAAGTAATGATAGACGTTCTGGTATGTTATCTCAGGAAGCCTTTTAAAATCATTAGAAAATAATTCTGTTGTCAAATGGATCAGGTAATGTGGTCGTATTGATCGCTAATTTTTCAAGGTAGCGATTTCTTTCTGCTATCGGTAAATTTAAGTAATAGCTGCTTGTCATTTTAAAACTTTGCGCTGGTTTATAGTCAACTGGAAGTTTCTGTGGACCCACAACACTGACACATGCGCAGTGCCTTTTGTTTATGTTGTCATGCAGAAAACGGTCTATTGATGATTTGCACATACTTCACCAAATCACGTGACCTAAGTGTGGTCAGCCATTTTGGACGTCAAAAAGCTTTGGACGTCCTATTGACAACCTGCGAAGATGTAGAATTTTTTTTTTTTTTTTTTTTTTTAATTTAGTCGTTGCCAAATAGTTTTTATTATTTTCTCCCTAATTTGAAATGCCCAATTATTTTTTAGGCTCAGCTCAGCGCTACCACCCCTGCGCTGACTTGGGAGGGGCGAAGATGAACACACGCTGTCCTCCAAAGCGTGTGCCGTCAGCTGCCCGCTTCTTTACACTCTGCAGACTCACCATGCAGCCGCCTCAGAGCTACAGCGTCGGAGGACAACGCAGCTCTGGGCAGCTTACAGGCAAGCCCGCAGGCGCCCGGCCAGACTACAGGGGTCGCTGGTGCGCAGTGAGCCGAGGACACCCTCGCCGACCTAACCCTCCCTCCCCCCGGGCGACGCTTGGCCAATTGAGCGCCGCCCCCTGGGAGCTCCCGTCCACGGTCGGCTGTGGAATAGCCTGGACTTGAACTCGCGACGTCCAGGATATAGAGCGCATCCTGCACTCTAGCGAGTGCTTTTACTGGATGCGCCACTCGGGAACCCGATAGAACTTTTTTTTAAAACACTTTTTTTTTTTTTCAACTCATGCAGTCTGAAAAACCATACTTGACATTGTCCGATGAAGTCAGTCATCTCAGTGGTGAACATCGAGATAATTTTGCTCGCCGGGCTTCAAAATAATGTGTATTTGCTGCCAGCTGGTCTCTTCTCTGAGGTTGTCAAGTGTGACAGGACATCCCTGCCTGACTTCATGCCTCACAATATATATATTACTATGTAATAATCAACATCTCCCCGTATATCCGCCAAGATCTCAAGGCATACAAAAGCCTTGATGCATACCTATATTTTGTATCAGGATGGGTGACATGTTTGCATCAGTGGCTAATACCAGGGGGACGCGTCCGTCATCTTATCATGGCTAAGGTAATCACGTCTCAATTTCACTTGATAAACTAGCAACGACAGTGACAGCACTAATATAGCCAAAGGAAATATAAGACCAGAATTACAAAGAAGAATTCGGAGGTGTTTGTTGTTGTAGTTTTGTTATGCTTTTAAGTTATACGAATTATAGGGTGACATTGTTGTGTAAGAATCCCGCCTTTCTGAGGGTGTGCGCTTTATTTAAAATACAAATGAAAATAATATTGCTTACTGATTGGGTTGCCACCTGGCCCCACAATCCCGGAACACTTTGAGACAGAACAGGATTTTAAAAAGACTACTTAACTGAGAGAAAAGAACGTGTTAATTAGCTCCTATACCTTCGATCAAATTAATGATGGTGCTTAATTACCATGCATGGTAAACAATTGTATAATTATAATAATAATGAATACAATTATATTACTTTTCATGTATTTCATTGTTATTAATTGTAATAATAATAATACTATTTAATTAATTTATTTGCAGACACTAATATGAAAAAGTTGCTTACTTTCTGTTTGTTAATAATAAATCACTAAAACATACAAATACTCTCCCAATCAGTAACATTGCTCAGCTGTTCAGAGGCAGTATGTTGAACTGATTAGAATGACTTGTTTGTTGCGCACAGTAATTCAGCAATAGGATTCATTTTAGCAAAGATGTAGAGCTAATTAACACGTTAATTTATTTCAATTTAGCAGCAAGTTTAAAATCCCGTTCTGTCTCAGTGTCCCGGGATTGTGCCTGAATGGTAGGGGGAAACACTGTAGTATGATAACCACATTATATAAGACCAACTTGATTGCAAAGTGTACAGAATTTTATATACATAATAAATGCTAGAAATTTCGACTCAACAACAAAAAATTGACCCACCAATGCAGTGTTGGCGCGACTTGGCGGGAACCCTACACATTAAAATAAATAAATGCAAATGTCAGTGACAAAAAAATCTATTTTTAACGTGATTATGACAAATATATAGAGGTTAATTTGAATTACAACATAACTGTTATATATTTTTGAAAAGCAGAATCTTACCTGCTATGAAGTGCGCTGCATAAATGACTGTACGTTGTTGGCTTCCAGCTTTTACAATGTATGGCAGTAATCCATCTTTCTCGTCTCTCAGCATCTTTTGGTATGCGGTAAAATGATAGATTCAGCTTTTGACCTTGTCTATTGCTGCATCCAACAGCACAACACGCTACAACCATCTTCTGTTTTAGTTTTTTAAAACACTGGTGAACAGGCTGTCAATATGCCGTCTGAAGGTTTTTGATGTCCAAAATGGCCGACAAGCTGCCGGCACGTGACTTGTGACATCAAGTGCAAATCATTAATACAGCCCTCTCGAATCAAATGAACTGAAGCACTGACTCTTCCCTACACCGATTGGCTGCAAGTGTCACAGACCGCAGAGGGAGGCGTGGTTGAAATGAGAGACCAATTCTCATTGATTTCAAACACTTTGTATGCAACCAATACTGCCTAATTTTCATAAAAATGAAAGACACTATTCGGCCATTACTAATATTAGGAAGAAGACCTTTATTCGTGCATATCATAATACGAATTCGTATTTGGGAACACCCCTAGTATATGTAAGGTATAAGCCACGATGGGCCATGCGGTTCCCATGCTATATACCACGCCTGGGGTGGTATATATATCATCGGAACCGCACGGCTCGAAATGATTTATACCGCTTATAACACGGCTACCTGTCATTTGTGGGAAATAATTAAAACACATTTAAATTAAGACAAAACCAGACACTTTTATTGTGTATACATCCGCAGTGTAATATAGTCCCAAATTTAATTTAATTTAATTCATTGTTCGCTTATTAAAAATAAATTGCACATGTTCGTTTATTGTGAATTTCTGCATTGAAAGTGCCATCTCACTTGAAATTAGAGGACTGAGCACAAGCTGTGATGATGGGCGGAGTTTCAAATGACACTTAGGAAGTAAGGAGAGCAACCAATCAGAGGTGGTTATTTTTCCAAGCCGTGTTTTTTATATATATATTCAATGGCAAAAACTTTGTTAAAGTAACGTCAAGGTTTGGAAATTGCAAGTTAAGGTCGCCACGCAACCTTAACTCTGCACCCTTAAGTGTATGTTTCCCGTCACATATGACATCATCAATGACATCGACAATGACATCGCTAAGCACATGACAAATTTTCCCAGAAGACTGGCCATATGGACATAACACTGGGAAATCATAGTCCTTGTGATTGGTAACATGTTCATTGTGGTAGCATTAGCATTCCCACAGTGTTTGCTGTCAATGTGTGCTTTAACGAACAACAGAGTTCCTTATACTCAAAAATGTGTGGTTCATGTTGAGGTATGTACAGATGAGTATTAGATTTTTGGAATGCAGTGACTGAAAACAAATGGGATATGTAAAAACTCTACATGTATGTTAACACTTTCCATTACAGTTAGCACTGTATGGTATACTGTTGATACATGTAGGAAGTAATAAAAAACTTTACAATGCCTTAGTAAGACCTCACCTAGAATATTGTGTTCAGTTCTGGTCACCTCGTTACAAAAAGGATATTGCTGCTCTAGAAAGAGTGCAAAGAAGAGCAACCAGAATTATCCCGGGTTTAAAAGGCATGTCGTATGCAGACAGGCTAAAAGAATTGAATCTGTTCAGTCTTGAACAAAGAAGATTACGTGACGATCTGATTCAAGCTTTCAAAATTCTAAAAGGTATTGACAATGTCGACCCAGGGGACTTTTTCGACCTGAAAAAAGAAACAAGGATCAGGGGTCACAAATGGAGATTAGATAAAGGGGCATTCAGAACAGAACATAGGAGGCACTTTTTTAAACAGAGAATTGTTGGAGTCTGGAACCAACTCCCCAGTAATGTTGTTGAAGCTGACATCCTGGGATCCTTCAAGAAGCTGCTTGATGAGATTCTGGGATCAATAAGCTACTAACAACCAAACGAGCAAGATGGGCCGAATGGCCTCCTCTCGTTTGTAAACATTCTTATGTTCTTATGTTCTTATTATCTGTTGTATGTAGTGTGTTATTGTTGATGTATGTATAATTGCACGGGATATAATGTGGGGTTATGAGTGTTTTAAATTATAATAATGTATTTAGGCACAAGGATTGCACGATCACTTCATGTGCAGATAAAATGTGTATTAGTATGTGAGCACGGGGAGTGCAGAAATTAGTTCACGTGCTGGGATTCAAGTGAATAATTAATTAGTAATTGAATCCCGGCACAACTGTATATATAGGTGCACGTTTCACTCACTCTGGGTTGTGTGTTCGAGAGGAGAACGGGAGAGAGACAGAGGAGAGAATTTATAAAAGAATAAAACTTGCTATTCATGTTGGAAGCTGCAGCACAGTAATTGTTTGGTTTCGTTTTATCTGTTTTGTCTATTTTGTTTTGGTCAACGCGCTGTTCGTTTTGTATCAGTGTTTGGGTTTGTTAAAACCTTTTTTATTTTGCAATAAACCAATCACAAGGACTATGATCCCAGTGTTATGTCTGTATGGCCAGTCTTTGGGGAGAATTTGTCATGTGCTTAGTGACGTCATTGCTGATGTCATTGATGATGTTATATGTGATGTCAAGTGTGATGGGAAACATACACATAAAGGCCTGGTCACACGGGCAACACACAGACAACGGCGTAATGCAACCCAATCATAGTGCACGTTTTTGTCATGAGACGTAAACATGCTGTGAAACTACGACATAAAAATGTACCAATTACATTAACAAACCTGTAGTTCCTTTTTAAATAAAAAGGTCTACATTAGAATTAAGTAAGTAGGTCTACATATGTAATATGCCAAACATAATAAATATATCGGTATTCAACATTTAAATAGTTTACTTCTCATTCTAGGCTTTCCTATTTTTTAAAACAAATTTGACTTGGAGGTTAATGTAGGAAGGACAGGCATACTGCATACACGGCAAATTCATTTAAAATAAAACATTTTTACAAATACGCTACACATGGCATATTATTATTGTAAGATACATTTATTCCTAGCTTAACTATGTTATTGTAATCATGGACATTAACATTCGCTTATCCACATATATACTGTATTGCAGATCTATAGACTATAATTAATTGGATGAGATGCAGGAATCAGAATTTATCATATGCTGTCTGTCTGATGTTATGGTCTAGCCTTATCAGCATGTGACACTCTGTGGCAAAGTGGTTTGTAGTGCACAGGTGTAGCGGTGATGCAGTAATTAGAAACAACAGTCCAACAATAGTTCAAGTGGTGAAAACGAAGCTTTATTAATTGCTTTAAATAATAATACTGACTATACACAATTATGTTTTAAACACACACACAATCACAAGTCCAATAGTGAGTGCTCCTTGGTGCAAGTGGTGAATTATACAGCGACAGTGAAATAGTAGTGCAGTGTAGTCCGGGTTTGATGCTGGCTGAATAGCGACAACTCCCAGCTTTCAGTCTTCTATTAATTACAAAGGAGACAATGATTAGACAGACAGATACAATGCAAAACACTCACGGTTTCCTTTTTACTCCTCCAAGTTATTTCTGTAACCATAACAGAGGAACAGATTACTCAGCCACACACCCTGATATACCTTCAGTCATGCCCCCTTTGGTAGCGAATGCAATCATATCTCTTCCAATCCATGACTGACACATCGCCTACCGCAGCAAGGCGCCGACTTCTAGTATTGTGGCTTCGCCCCCTTTTTGGATGGCCGACTTCCGACTGACCCTGGAATGAACTGTCAAACCATCCATTCCGGGGCGCACTGTTCCTGTTATACCATGTTCTCACAGGTTGGGAGGGAGATTGTTAACTCGGATTCATTCGCTCTCTGTCACACACTGCTATCAAATTTGATTGGCTGATATTGAAAATGTTGCCCTTGTGTTGCCTGAGAAATAGAACATTGTCCTAAGTGTCGCATTTCCGAGGTGGTCACATGAGGCAACAAGCTGGCAACATCTGTCGCCTCCTTGTTGTCGTCAACAAATGTCGACCATGTGACCAGGCCTTAACCCTTAGCGTTCCATTTATTCAGCGCGTCAGGTCCAATTTATTTTCACACGCGCTGTTTGAAAGGTTTTTTTTCACAGTAAAACAGGTTTAAAAGGCACTGCATATCAACAGGACACTCAGTACTGCATCTACAGCCCCGCCCCACCCCATGTTCGCTGTATTTTTCACATACCTCTTCATAGTAGTGCATACTGATAAATCATCTCCTGATCACTTGTTTTATCACCAAACTCCTCAATAATGCTATCCAAGATATTATTTTATTACTATAACATCTCAAAAAGCATGGCAAATGTCCACGATATTCTTTGAGCGCTGGATGCGGAAGCAGCTATCTTGTTTGTTTATGTCCATGTTATGTCTGTGGTGAAGGGACTGTGCATATTGCTCAGATTCGCCTCCTTTTTATTTTCGGCTTCTCTTGGCTTCTATCGGCCTCACTCTGCCATTGAAAGCTTTTCTCTGCTTTTTCCGGAGAAAAAAAACGACTAGGGAACTGTGCTTGACATCTTTTTGATGACAGAAAGAAAAAGTTGTAATGTCAGACCTGGTCCGACATAGGACCGCAAAGGGTTAAGCAAAGTATTATAAAGTTTGGATATAACACCTCTATCCGCAGGATGATTATTTATTAGGGATTCAATCATGGATTCAGGAGGTGTAGAGGGGAAGACTAACTGTAATGCATGCAAAATCCCTGACCTGCAAATAATGAAAAAAATGAGTGCATGGTAAGCCAAATTTATTAGACAGCAGGTCAAATGAGGCAAAAGTGTTATTAATATATAGGTCTCTAAGGGTTTTAATACCGCAACTATGCCAAGTTTTAAACTGCGGGGGGGGGGGGCAACAACAGATGATTTAAATATAAAGGGGCAAGCAAAGACATAGATTGCAGGCCTAAGTGACATCTACACCCTGCCCACATTCTCAATTATCAGTGAGTCAAAGGGAGGGAAGAGCACATAAGAGAGGCTAGAGGGGAGGAAATGCAGGACCCATTTTCAATTGTCAGCCACTCATGGGCAGGCTGCTGGAAATGTGAGTTTAGCCAACATGTCTTATTACGAATATTAGCTGCCCAATAATATAGTTGAAAGTTAGGAAGTGCAAGTTCCCCATGCTGTAAAAATTGTTCATGATAGAGTGCATGTGGGAGAGAAGATTTTGTTCTCCTCCCCGCTCCACATCACCCCCTGTACATCCTTACAGTCCCGTAAAGAGATAGACAGTGGTTCACCTTGTTCTCCTCCCCGCATCACCCCCTGTACATCCTTACAATCCTGTAAAGAGATAGACAGCGGTTCACCTTGTTCTCCTCCCGCATCACCCCCTGTACATCCTTACAATCCTGTAAAGAGATAGACAGCAGTTCACCTTGTTCTCCTCCCCGCTCCGCATCACACCCTGTACATCCTTACAATCCTGTAAAGAGATGGACAGCGGTTCACCTTGTTCTCCTCCCCGCTCCGCATCACCCCCTGTACATCCTTACAATCCCGTAAAGAGATAGACAGCAGTTCACCTTGTTCTCCTCCCCGCTCCGCATCACACCCTGTACATCCTTACAATCCTGTAAAGAGATGGACAGCGGTTCACCTTGTTCTCCTCCCTGCTCCGCATCACCCCCTGTACATCCTTACAATCCCGTAAAGAGATAGACAGCGGATCACCTTGTTCTCCTCCCCGCATCACCCCCTGTACATCCTTACAATCCTGTAAAGAGATAGACAGTGGTTCACCTTGTTCTCCTCCCCGCTCCGCATCACCCCCTGTACATCCTTACAATCCCGTAAAGAGATAGACAGCTGTTCAATAGCAATTGCAAAAAGAAGGGGGCAGAGGGGCAGCCCTGCCTGGTACCACGATGAAATGAGAGATATTTTGAATTTATGTTATTGGTACGGACTGAGGCTTCAGGACATAAATATAATAGCTTGATCCAGAATATGAAATTGGGTCCAAAGTTAAATTTGTGGAGAGCGGCAAACAGATAATCCCAATCGATGCAATCAAATGCCTTCTCTGCATCTAGTGAAACAAGGATCTTTGGAAACAGAGAAGCCGGTTGAGTGTAAACAATATTAAATAGGTTAGAAAATGACTGCCTGGGGCTCCCGAGTGGCGCATCTAGTAAAGGCACTCCACGTGGAGTGCAGGATGCTCTCTACAGTCTGGACGTCGCGAGTTTGAGTCCAGGCTATTCCATAGCCGACCATGGACAGGAGCTCTGAGGGGGCGGCGCACAATTGGCCGAGCGTCGCCCGGGGGGAGGGAGGGTTAGGTCGGCAAGGGTGTCCTCGGCTCACCGTGCACCAGCGACCCCTGTAGTCTGGCCGGGCGCCTGCGGGCTTGCCTGTAAGCTGCCCGAGAGCTGCGTTGTCCTCCGATGCTGTAGCTCTTGGGTGGCTGCATGGTGAGTCCGCAGTGTGAAAAAAAGCGGTCGGCTGACGGCACACGCTTCGGAGGAGAGTGTGTGTTCGTCTTCGCCCTCCCGAGTCAGCGCAGGGGTGGTAGCGGTGAACTGAGCTTAAAAAATAATTGGCCATTCTAAATTGGGAGAAAATAATAAAAATAATTGGCAACGACTAAATTTATAAAAAAAAAAAAAAAAAGAAAATGACTGCCTGCCCTTAATAAACCCTGTCTGATCTATCAAAATAATAGAGGGGAGAGCAGTCTGATCTATCAAAATAATAGAGGGGAGAGCAGTCTGATCTATCAAAATAATAGAGGGGAGAGCAGTCTGATCTATCGAAATAGAGGGGAGAGCAGTCTGATCTATTGAAATAGAGGGGAGAGCAGTCTGATCTATCGATATAATAGAGTGGAGAGCAGTCTGATCTAGTGAAATAATAGAGGGGAGAGCAGATTCTAGGCAATGAGCAAGAGCCTTTGCCAACACTTTCATATCTACGTTGAGAAGGGAGATGGGAGGGTATGAACCGCAGTCAATGGGAGCTTTATTCTTTTTTAGAAGTAAGGCTATAGAAGCCTGACGAAGAGTCTTAGGAAGTGATTGAGTTGCTAGGGATTCAGAAAATATAGACAGCATTAAAGGGGATAGCAGTGGTGCAAATGTCCTGTGAAATTCAATGGGATACCCATCTTGGCCTGGAGATTTCCCACTCTGCATGGATTTGATCATATTGTTTATTTCTAAAAGTGTAAGGGATTCATCCAGATCATCTTTAATTTGGGGATCAAGCAAGGGAGTAACCAGTTTATCAAAATACGAATCTAATAATTCCTGAATTACCAGGCGATTCAGAGCTATAAAGGTCTGAGTAATAATTTTTAAATTCATTGTTAATTTCCTGTTGGTTGACTGTTGCTTGACCTGACTGAGTCCGAATCTCTGTAATATAATTAGACACTGCCGACTGGCGGAGTTGGAGTGACAAAACCCTACTGGCCTTGTCACTATGTTCATATAAGGTATGGCGTGATTGAAGTAAAATTTGTTCGGTTTGTTTAGTTGATAACAGGTCAAACTCTGTCTGAAGGGCTAGTCGTTCTTTATAAAGGTCAGGGGTGGGGGAGCTGGCATATTGGTAAGTTCTGAAAGTCTGCTTAAGCAGTGTTTTTTAGATTGTGATGAATATGAAATTTGGCCTCTTAAGTAAGTTTTTAAGGCTTCCCAGAGTGTTGTACTTGAAATCCCTGGGGTGGTATTGGTGTCAATAAAAAGGGTTATTATTTGGGAAGAGATAAATTGGACAAAAAGTGAATTAAACCTCCAGGGATGGTGAGGGGCAGTCTGATTTGAGAATGTAAGCTCCAGAACAAGTGGTGCATGGTCAGATATAACTGTGCTCTGGTAGCTGCAAGATTTAACAGAGGGTAACAATTTGTCGTCAACAAAAAAAATAATCAATTTGTGAGTATGTGTGGTGGACAAGGGAAAAGAATGAGTACTGCCTAGAAGTTGGATTTAAGAAACTCCAGGGGACAGACCTTATAGGTATCTAAAAAATTACGAATCACTAAAGCTGATTTAGAGAGAGAAACCGATACTGGGGAAGAATGATCCAATATGGGACTTAGAACACAATTCAAATCACCTGCTAATGTGCTCAGATCTGGAAGGGACGTAAGAAAGTTAGCCATAAAATGGCTCTCATTAATTTGGAGCGTAAACATTGGCCAATACTAATGGAGACTCAAACTTTGCCCACAACTATTGTATAGCGACCATTAGGGTCAGAAATTATTTGTGTATCAGGATTCCTGCTCCGCTAGTCCTGCCGTGGGAGTTGGAGTGAAACATCTGCCCCACCCATCCCTTGCGCAATCTGAAATGGTCTGATGTTCTAAGGTGGGTCTCTTGCAAAAATGTGATTCCCACTTTAAGGCGTAGTAGGTGTGATAGCACCTTATTTCGCTTAACAGGATGATTAATGTCCTTTACATTCCAAATAATAAAGTTTAACAAGCACCCAGTTGAGCTTTTCCAGCATTAGCCAGCATCATATAGGTAGTAGTATGCAATAAGATTAAAGATAATTAGTAATGAAGTCAGAATATGAGAATGGTATATGTGCCTTGCCCACACAGCCATCATAATGTCAACATAGCAACCACATATGACTTTGAAATTGAATAGGAGAAAGGAGAAAAGAGAGAGAAGAAAGTGACCCCACACACACATTACCTCCCCAACTGAGGTAGAAGCAAACTCAAGGTGGTAAGAACGTGTTCTCTAACATGCTACAGAGACAGTGACAGAAAACACCTGCCCCACAAACAAAAAACAACGTAACCCAAATACAAACAATTCCAACTCTATTAGTCAACAGGAAAAAGAATATTGGTTTCCTGGTTTGTATACATGCTGTGCCCCTAACTCGAAAAAAACATACAAATGCACACACCTACAACTGAAATTTACAGCGACTTAAAATTAAAGAGAGAAAAAGGAAATACAATTTAATAATAATAATAATAATAATAATAATAATAATAATAATAATAATAATAATAAAGTAAAATACAATAAACTAATAACACTATGTAACACAATTTTTGTTCCTGGGTAGTAAGTCTTATTTCCTAATTGCTTATGCCTCAAAAGTATAGAAAATGGCTATTATTCCCCACAAACTTTGCTTTTGTGACCAGGACAGTGATATTTTGAAATTTACCTATTTCCAATGAGAAAACGGGCGAATTTGTGTCTTTTCGTTCACATAAAGTCAGAAAAAAACAACATATGAATCCAAATTAACATGTATTTATACTAAAGTAATACAAAAATAACTACAAAAGATTTAGAAGTGAGTAGTTTTTCGAGATTTCTGGTTACAGGCGATTCCGATTGCCTCGAACAGACTGGTCACATTGTGGCAGAAGCAGAGCCCATCTTGACGGGTGAAGAAGCTGGAAAAAGGTTGGTGACGCTTCCTCTGATCTGCGACTTGCACACTTTCATCCAACAAGTTCCACTGCTTGAGCCTAGACGTCAAAAGCTCGGCATTGGACTTGGTGAGACCAAGATCTCTAATCAAGTCGTTGAGGTCTTTTTGGTTGGGGTAGTATGGGTTTCTCTCCTCAGCTCCACCTCTGAAATTGTCATCTGGATCTACAACGTCTTCCTCGCTCTCTGACTTGCTGCTCTCTTCTAAAGACGGCTGCTCTCTCTCCGGAGGAGTGGGTACGGGGAGCTCATGGCAGTGTGGCACCGGGGCGATGGATGAAGGAAGGTCCGGATACATGATAGCAGGTGCATTCTTGCCAGTCCGACGTTTGGAAGGGTCCACCATGCAGAAGTAGCAGTTGCTTGAGTGGTCAGTGGGTTCCCGCCAAATTCTTGGGATAGCGAACTTCATGGCTCTCTTTTCCCCTCTGTACCATCCTACAAAAATACATTTATTTCACCCATGACTAATGTGTAAGAGATTCTCGCAACATTTTTCATCTATGATATATTTTTTCAATAACATTGAAAATTGTAAAACATTTTAAAATTAAAACTTTTACAATTTTAAAAATTTTAACAAATTTTATAACATAAAATTCCGAGCAACAATTGTCCATCTTACCTTCCAGAGTTTTTTGCAGTGCTCGCAGGTGAAATGAGGTGCCCAGGGTTTGTCTTGATCCCCGACAGGCATGCCAAAATATGCCTTGTAGGCCTCACACATCTTAGCAGATGCTTCCACGGAGTACTTTTTCGCTCTTGTCTTGATAAATTGGCCGCAGACATAGCAAAATGCGTCTGCCGGATGCTTGCAGCCTCTTGATGCCATCTCAGAAAAATCCAGATATGTATCCACTTAGGCAGCTGGAATTAAACTGAACTGGTGGGCTTCAGGCCCCTGTATTTATACTACTATTTATATTACTGGAAAGTTCTAGAAAGTTCTAGAAGTTACTCCAAGTTTACTCAGCACTGAATCTATCTGGAATGTTCTGGAAAATAGGTAAATTTCAAAATATCACTGTCCTGGTCACAAAAGCAAACTTTGTGGGGAATAATAGCCATTTTCTATACTTTTGAGGCATAAGCAATTAGGAAATAACACTTACTACCCAGGAACAAAAAAAAAAAAAAAAAAAAAAATTGTTACACGGTGTAATCAGTCTCTGCACAAAACTAAAAAATCTACATATACTCTCTACCATCTTTATATAAATCAGCCCTGGGACCAAAAACAGCTGAGGGGGGGAAGGGGGGAGAAAACAAAAGAACAGAAGAGAGACCACATCAAAACAAAGGCAACATCTCAGGTAAGACAGCTATTAAATGTATTTGTCTTAATGCTAGAAGGCTCAGAAACAAAATGTTAGAACTTGAAGCTACTGCACTAACAAGTAACTACGATGTGATAGGTGTTACAGAAACTTGGTTGTCTGAGAGTGATGGAGACGAATATAATATTAGTGGGTACACAATGTATAGGAAAGTCTTGAAGCCCAGGTGTTAAATCTGGACAAAGAAAACAAAGCCGAATCAATATGGGTCAGAATAATGGACAAAAATTCAAAGCACATAATAATAGGAGCATGCTATAGACCGCCAAATATAACAAACTATGAAGGTATGAAACAGAGACTAACAGAAGTAGATTGGAGTAAAATAGAGAAAACATCCACAGAAAAAAGGATGGCTGTTTTTTAAAAATGTAGTACTAGAAGCGCAAAATAATTACATCCCAAAAGTAGACAAATTTACATCTAAAACAAAATGGCCAAAATGGTTTAATAGATCAATTAAAAAAAATATTCAGCGAAAAAAGGCACTTTACAGAGCGTTTAAAAGGGACCAAAAACAAAGTACACAGAAAGAGTACTTGGAACTGCAAACACAAGTCAAAAAGTAAGTTAGAAAGGCCAAGAGAGAGATAGAAATCAACATTGCTAAGGGCTAAAACCAATTCCAAAATGTTTTTCCAATATTATAACAGCAAGAGAACATTCAAAGAGGAGGTTAAATGTCTAAGAGACACAAATGGCAAAATCATAGACGAAGAAAAAAAAAATAGCAAATATATTAAATGATTACTTTTCACAGGTTTTTACAAAGGAGGATACGGACAACATGCCCCACGTCGACATGTTGAAAGAAGTTATTTACAAACCGGTAACCAAGATCATGCAACAGTCTCTTGACACAGGGGTTGTACCGACAGACTGGAAAATTGCAAATGTAATACCGATCCACAAAAAGGGAGACAAAACCGAACCAGGTAACTACAGACCAATAAGCCTGACTTCTATTATATGTAAACTTATGGAAACTATAATAAGATCCAAAATGGAAAATTACCTATATGGTAACAGTATCCTGGGAGACAGTCAGCATGGTTTTAGGAAAGGGAGATTGTGTCTAACTAACCTGCTTGATTTTTTTGAGGATGCAACAATCAACAATGGATAATTGCAAAGCATATGACATGGTTTATTTAGATTTCCAGAAGTCCTGCATAAAAGATTAATTCTCAAACTGAACGCAGTAGGGATTCAAGGAAATGCATGCACATGGATTAGGGAGTTGTTAACATGTAGAAAACAGAAAATACTGATTAGAGGAGAAACCTCAAAATGGAGTGAGGTAACCAGTGGTGTACCACTGGGATCAGTATTCGGTCCTCTGCTAATCCTAATCTACACGAATGATTTAGATTCTGGTATAGTAAGCAAACTTGTTAAATTTGCAGACGACCCAAAAATAGGAGGAGCGGCAAACACTGTTGCAGCAGCAAAGGTCATTCAAAATGATCTAGACAGCATTCAGAACTGGGCAGACACATGGCAAATGACATTTAATAAATTAAAGTCTAAGGTACTGCACGCAGGCAACAAAAATGTGCATTATGAATATCATATGGGAGATACTGAAATTGAAGAAGGAATATTTGAAAAAGAGTTTATGTTGACTCGGAAATGTCTTCATTTAAACAATGGCCAACAAGATGCTCGGATATATTGTGAAAAGTGTTGAATTTAAATCAAGGGAAGTACTGTTAAAACTTTACATTGCATTAGTAAGACCTCATCTAGAATATTGTGTTCAGTTCTGGTCACCGCATTAGAAAAAGGATTATCCTGGGTTTAAAAGGCATGTCGTTTGCAGACAGCCTAAAAGAATTGAATCTGTTCAGTCTTGAACAAAGAAGACTACGCGGTGATCTGATTCAAGCATTCAAAATTCTAAAAGTTATTGACAATGTCGACCCAGGGGACTTTTTTGACCTAAAAAAAGAAACAAGGACCAGGGATCACAAATGGAGATTAGATAAAGGGGCATTCAGAACAGAAAATAGGAGGCACTTTTTTTTTAGACAGAGAATTGTGAGGGTCTGGAACCAACTCCCCAGTAATGTTGTTGAAGCTGACACCTTGGGATCCTTCAAGAAGCTGCTTGTTGAGATTCTGGGATAAATAAGCTACTAACAACCAAACGAGCAAGATGGGCCGAATGGCCTCATCTTGTTTGTAGACGTTCTTATGTTCTTATGAGATATTTAAAAAAGGGGGGGATGTCAAATATGTCACTATGACAAACAAGAGGAGTTATTCCCCTGAATTGAAAGTAGGTCACATTGAAACATTTTCTAATACTAGATTTCTAAAAAAGAATAATAATATACAATTTATATATATATATATATATATATATATATATACACACACACACACACACACACACACATATATACTGTGAGGCTAATTACATTAGTTTGTTTAATAATTAATTTAAACAATTAATTAATTTGATTACAATAGTTCAAATTAATGTGGTTAATCAACTTGAATGAATACTATGACCATTACCATATTAGATCATTGACAAAACACAATACAATCTATTAGTTATTTGTTAAATAATCTGAATATTCATTCACATTAATTAAGACCTCATCATAATCACTTTATTTAATGACATGTATAAGATTGAGGAATTACAGTGAAAACACAAAACACCGTCAACCACAACAAGGCAGGTTAAAATATAGTAGCAGTTTATTAGATAATACTAATGGTACAGAAAGGAAAAACTTAGAAAATCATCATGAGGTAACCACTTATCCCTTGAATGTATATGCTTCTATATACAGACGTGCTCAAATTTGTTGGTACCCCTCCACAAAAAACGAAGAATGCACAATTTTCTCTGAAATAACTTGAAACTGACAAAAGTAATTGGTATCCACCATTGTTTATTCCATATTTAATAGAAATCAGACTTTGCTTTTGATTTTTTATTCAACATAATATTGTAAATAATAAAACAAATGAAAATGGCATGGACAAAAATGATGGGACCACTAACCAATATTTTGTTGCACAACCTTTAGAGGCAATCACTGCAATCAAACGTTTTCTGTAGCTCTCAATGAGACTTCTGCACCTGTTAACAGGTAGTTTGGCCCACTCTTCCTGAGCAAACTGCTCCAGCTGTCTCAGGTTTGATGGCTGCCTTCTCCAGACTGCAAGTTTCAGCTCTTTCCATAGATGTTCGATAGGATTCAGATCAGGACTCATAGAAGGCCACTTCAGAATAGTCCAATGTTTTGTTCTTATCCATTCTTGGGTGCTTTTAGCTGTGTGTTTTGGGTCATTATCCTGGTGGAGGACCCATGACCTGCGACTGAGACAGAGCTTTCTGACACTGGGCAGTACGTTTCGCTCCAGAATGCCTTGATAGTCTTGAGATTTCATTGTGCCCTGCACAGATTCAAGGCACCCTGTGCCAGGCGCAGCAAAGCAGCCCCAAAACATAACCAAGCCTCCTCCATGTTTCACTGTAGGTATGGTGTTCTTTTCTTTGAAAGCTTCATTTTTTCGTCTGTGAACATAGAGCTGATGTGACTTGCCAAAAAGCTCCAGTTTTGACTCATCTGTCCAAAGGACATTCTCCCAGAAGGATTGTGGCTTGTCAATATGCATTTTAGCAAATTCCAGTCTGGCTTTTTTATGTTTTTCTGTCAAAAGTGGAGTCCTCCTGGGTCTTCTTCCATGGAGCCCACTTTCGCTCAAAAAGCGACGGATGATGCGATCAGAAACTGACGTACCTTCACCTTGGAGTTCAGCTTGTATCTCTTTGGCAGTTATCCTTGGTTCTTTTTCTACCATTCGCACTATCCTTCTGTTCAATCTGGGGTCGATTTTCCTCTTGCGGACGCGCCTAGGGAGTTTGGCTACAGTTCCATGGACCTTAAACTTCTTAATAATATTTGCAACTGTTGTCACAGGAACATCAAGCTGCTTGGAGATGGTCTTGTACCCTTTACCTTTACCATGCTTGTCTATTATTTTCTTTCTGATCTCCTCAGACAACCCTCTCCTTTGCTTTCTCTGGTCCATGTTCAGTGTGGTGCACACAATGATACCAAACAGCACAGTGACTACTTTTCTCCATTTAAATAGGCTGAATGACTGATTACAAGATTGGAGACATGTGTGATACTAATTAAAGAAACTAATTAGTTTGAAATATCACTATAATCCAATTATTTATTATCTTTTCTAAGGGGTACCAACAAATGTGTCCAGGCCATTTTAGAATATCTTTGTAGAATAAGCAATAATTCATCTCTTCTCACAGCTTCTTTGCTTTATTCTATGACATATCAAAGGCATGCAAGTATACATGATAAAATAGCTTTTAATTTCATCACTTTTCAGGAGGAATGAAGCATTATTTCAATGAGCTGTAAGGGTACCAACAAATTTGAGCACGTCTGTATGTCGTTTCTCAATAATGCATTTAAAACTACAGTAAAAGTGGAATCCAATTGCTTTCCTAACATCCACTATAGGTTCAACATCTCATTCTAACACCGTACATCAACTCTTCTGTCTCAATCTCAGTACAGGCTGCGCGGCTCTGCCAGCATGTGATGACGTCACTCTGCAGACAGTTCCCTCAGCTCAACTACACAGACAGTGGCCTTCCGTCTACTGCTCACAGGCTAAATAACTCTAGTTAAACACCAACATTTATTATTAAAATGCAAAACAAAACTTTGTTCAATTACAGTTCTTCTAATAACATATCACAGCTAATGCTGGACTACAACTGTTTACTAACAATTACACAAGTATACTTTCAAATAAGCACTTCATATGACAATATGAGTTAAGCAGCTTAGTTTCTTTTTAACA
Organism: Huso huso; assembly: GCA_036884735.1. Lineage (NCBI taxonomy): Eukaryota > Metazoa > Chordata > Actinopteri > Acipenseriformes > Acipenseridae > Huso > Huso huso. The sequence continues at coordinate 13,677,685 of CM072675.1, read as the reverse complement.
AGGTTCAAACTCTGAGGTTTTTCATATGCACGTTAAAAGCGCAATTTAAGATCACTATTTTATTAAATTTCTATGTGTTGTAATTACAATTAATTACTCTAGTTCCACAAGGGAAAGGTAAGGAAATTATACTCAACGGTTCCTTGAAGAAGACCCCAAAAGTCTGCTGAACAAATCTTCTGTTGTAGTTATATTTTCACTTCGTTTCCACAAATCTTCAAAACCCAAGTCGGGGTTTCACACACGTCCTGTGTGGTTTCTTCTTTCCTTGCATGCTTCGCCTCACAGGCAAACACAGTCTCGTTATGCTGTGTGGTTTCTTTGATGTTCGTTTATTGCAGGGTACAGAATCTTCTTGCAGTCAAGATATAAAGCTTAACGCTATCTTCTCTTATGGACCCATGTTAGACTCAGAAACCAGTTCAAAGTTCTTGCTGCAAGTTACCAGTTCTTATAGGACTTTCACATAAAGACCTATACATTACCCCTACAACTGTCTTCCATTGTTTTGGACAATGGGTTGCCTCACCCTGCATGGGATGAATACATTATCTAATTATGACTTCCTTCTGCTGTCTCCAGCTTTCGTTTCCTCCATAAATTCTACTCGGATGCTCCGATCTATTTATGATCCTGTAGAGTCCCTTTGTGTCGGGTTCAGTTAAAGTCCACTGGTCAGAGAGCTTGCTACCCCCTCCTTTGTGCTGAGTGCTCGGAAGTTGCTCCAGTCAATAGTTCACATGCTGCCCTGCATACTGTGTGCTCAAGAATGAATCCAAAAGATTTGTTCAGATATGTACTTATATCAAAAATAATTATTAATTCAAATATCAATAGTAACTATCTGTCCCAGGTATGTTACCAATCTATAGAAGCGTGTCTGTATGCATACATTCACATACTGTATCTCTACGAATATGCACACTTCCCTCATACTGTATACCAACATGCACATATATGTACATATCATATCTTTATAAACACTCATACACGTATACGAGCATCCATGGAATTACACACATTCGTGTGGGGCATCAGTGTGGAGTAGTGGTTAGGGCTCTGAACTCTTGACCGGAGGGTCGTGGGTTCAATCCCAGGTGGGGGACACTGCTGCTGTACCCTTGAGCAAGGTACTTTACCTAGATTGCTCCAGTAAAAAAAAAAAAACACCCAACTGTGTAATTGTATGTAAAAATAATGTGATATCTTGTAACAATTGTAAGTCGCCCTGGATAAGGGCGTCTGCTAAGAAATAAATAATAATAATAATAATAATAATAATAATAATAATATCAATAAACGTATCGGGTTATGAGACCACAATGATATTCTGTATGTGTAGGTACCCATTTATTAACAATACCGGTAATAACAGTAATAGAGAGACTTAAGCTGTGTCACAGCAGCGGACTCGTGTGCATATATAGACAATATACACAAATACTACCATACATACATACCCCCAAACTGAAACCTACTGTACAAAACCTACAGATGCACCTACCTACTGTATATGCACAAACATACTTTCCCAGTAAATTAGTAGTGGTAGTACAGACATATTCATACACATGTGCACTTTGTAGAAACTTATAAATACAATGCATATGCAAATGCAGTCAAGCAGAAAACAAATGTGTCTAGCTAGATGAATGACTCAAAACAGTCTGAAATTCCAAACCAAGTTAGAATATTAGACCCCTAAAGTTCCAGGATTAGTGTTAAATTACAGGAAACCGAAGCTAGACACTGTCCATGTGGTGCTCATCACTCATCTGTAGTATCTGCAGAATCTTATTTTGAATAAAGGTAGAAGCCTCTTCAGGGGGTGCAGAAGTGCTGTGTGACGTTAAAGGTGATTCTCAGATGTGCTGGATGTAAGAGAGCATATTTGATCCCAGCACTACGCAACTCAGATGTTATGCCATTAAAAGCAGCTCTCCTCCGGGCTAGATCTGCGCTAATGTCGGGAACCAAACGAGCACGATGGGCCGAATGGCCTCCTCTCGTTTGTAAACGTTCTTATGTTCTTATGAAAGATGTGGACTTTGTGGCCTCAAAACATTAAAGGACTCTTTTCTCTGGAAAGGCGCAGGATTTTTTCCTTATCTTGGACACGGTGCATCCGGACGATCACAGGCCTCGGCCTCTCCCCAGCCTTTGGTTTCGGAGCCAGGGATTTTCCAGATAGTCTATCTTCTCTTGTAGAGCCTTGTTTTTCTCTGTCATGCTGGCGTATGTAGCCTCCAGAGTCGTAACCCTGGAGTCGATATCTGTGACAGAGTGCTCCAGATCATGTAGACGGGGCAGCAAAGCATCTTTCACAGAATCCAGAGACGCCTGAAGATACAGTACGCAATTTTCACTTCTGAACTTTTGGAATTCAGTACTGAAGGCCGCCATTTCAGAGCGCAGAATCTTGGTGGTGTGCAGGGCCAGCGGGGAGTCTACCTGCACGGCAGAGGAAAGATCTGCCATGCCGTCTTCTGTCGGATCTATATGTGTCGCATCTGAGGCTTGGGGACGTCTGTTCTTGGATTTTGACATACCAGATAGCAGTTGGTGACTATTTTAAATATTTGTTGAATTGTCAGGTAACTATTGTTAGAAATCTAAAATACTATAAATAAGGTGGAGACTGATGAACGTGAGCGACTCCTCCATGTTACAGCGGAACCGGAACGCCAATAATATTAGCATTCTTAGAGTGGGTTATGTCTTAGAGGGAGGCGTGCCATGCATAAAGAATTCCTTTAAAGAAAAGAGACTAGCAATTTCTTTTTCTAGCCTCAGCCAAGAAGACTATTCAGTGTGTCATGGTGAGGAAACAAACACTGTGTAAACGGTCTCCATTGGTAAGCTATTGTACCAATATGGGGTTAGTAAATTGATGCCACCATCTTTGTGGGTTTGAAATAATTTGTCAAGTTTCAATGTAGGTTTTTTGGAATACCAAATAAAATAAAATAAAAAAGTATTTATTGTCTTAAAACACGAAGGGGGGTGCAAAGTGGGATCATAGCCAGTGCATAAACCAATTGGGGCATAGTAGTCATTTTAATTGTTTCTACCTTTTCCAAACAGGAGTTTATTCCAGAGTTCTAATTTAACCTTAATTTTATTTAATAGTGGATTTAAATTAACTTGAGCCATTTTATCTGGAAATTTAGGAATTACAGATATTGTATTTGGACCTTTTACATCAACTGAAAATACCTAGGGCTTCTGTTTATCATTTTTTATTAATTTTCATTTTTCTGTGCTTTTGCTATTTGAGTTTTATGTAAAATTGTTTTTTTTCAGTGCTTTTGCTTTTTATATACTATAAAATTATTGTTTTCAGTGAAGGTCTTTTTACACCAAAACTAAACATCACTAAATAAAGTACTTCAGACTGCCATTGAACATCTTTTTTTATTTCCTGTAAAGTAGATAAATGAGAGCTTTATCTGTTTTCTAGTCTTTCTGAGCTTTCATCCCCATTTCTATGTATATATATATTCATATATATTGCTTAAATAAATACATTTACAGCAGGCGCGCACAGAGAAATAGAAACACGTTTATTTCAGACACTGTCTGTTTAACGCTATGTGTCCGGTGTGAAAGCCTACAGTATTTAAAAAAAAAAAAAAAAAAAAACAGTGTTATGCTGGATGACGTGGTGACGCAACTCTAAATTTCTTTAGTTTCTAAACCTGTGGGAAGAAGCCACTTTCCTCATCATTATGCACTTAGAGAGGTTATAATGGAGGGGTATTTATGGACAATGCTGGATACTGACTTCTACCAGGGAGAAGTGATTAGAAATGTGAGTCAGCTGTCAGCTATTTAACACTATCATAACCTCTGCCGTGTTTCCTATTCTCATTATCAAGTAATACCAAGATATTAAGAAGAGTAGTATCTATATTTAGTGGTCTCAAAACTGTACCAAGCACTAAAACGTGATATGGGAATGCAGGAATTTAATTTTTCCTGTCTGTATGGATCACAGAATGACACTTAATAAATCACCATTCCCATAACAAGATTAACCCTGTGAAGGTGTAAAGTGAAGGAATGTGCATGATCCTGACACTGAAATCTCATCATAAACACAATGCAGACCTCTGTACATGCAATAGGGCAGAGGGTGAGAGCAAACCGATGACCACAGACGAGTTTCTTAACTGCTGTGCAAAATATCTGGGCTCGTCAGTGTTCGTGGTTAAAGAGATCCGGGCTCGTCAGCATTCAAGGTTAAAGAGATCCGGGCTCGTCAGCATTCAAGGTTAAAGAGATCCGGGCTCGTCAGCATTCAAGGTTAAAGAGATCCGGGCTCATCAGCATTCAAGGTTAAAGAGATCCGGGCTCGTCAGCATTCAAGGTTAAAGAGATCCAGGCTCGTCAGCATTCAAGGTTAAAGAGATCCGGGCTCGTCAGCATTCAAGGTTAAAGAGATCCAGGCTCATCAGCATTCAAGGTTAAAGAGATCCGGCCTTGTCAATATTTATGGTTAAAGAGATTTTAACCTCATCTCATCTCTAGCAAGAGGTGTCTTTAAAGATTAGGCTTACAAGGATCACACTGGATCACACCCAATGTAGATCCAGAAATCATGTTTTAAAATGAAAATACATACTGTAACACATACTGCAGCAAACCTATGTAGCAAATCCAATTTATGGGATTATTTTGTTACCTTCAAATCATTAAACTATACAAGTGTGCCTCCACTTATAAAGCGGTCTAATTTCTAAAGTTAGAGGAATTAATCTGTCTACCAGCTTCTTTCTAACTGAAGCTGTGGAGATGTCAAATCAGCTGATGGCATCTCTGATTTCCTCCCACATGTGCATGGAAGAAACCAGCTGTGGAGTACGAGCCGAGCCTGTGGAGGAAATCCTGAGATTTACAAGGCCCCTGTGGATAAGTAGTGAAAGAAAAAAGCTGGAGACCGGACAGATAGCACTCATGTAGCAGAGCAGAAACATGCTGTGAAACAGAAGAGATGAAACCCTGCTGTGACAAACTTTGACATCTCAAGTTTTGTTTAAGACCAAGGGTAAGATTTTGTGATGAACTTTATAAAATGAGGTGAAGTTCAAATAGACTTCAATGGATGTATTTTTTGGGATGTTTTTTTTTCTCCCCTAAAACCATGAACTATTACCATGGTCAGCCCGGGTTTACCATGGCTAACCATTGCCAGACCATGCAAATGTTCACGTTCAACTCATACAAATGACTAGGGTCTAAAGATTGACATTTTGCCACCAAGTGACAAAAATGAAATATTTATTGTGGAAGTTGTTTCATCTTTAATTACTACTACAAGGTATATTTGCAGAAATAAATCTGACACATTTCTCATGTGTATTGAATCCTACAGTATGTAGGCCCAGCCTTATAAAAGTTTCCCATAGTAAAAACAAAGCAAAGTGGTATAAAGCATAGTGAAAGCATTGCAAAGCATGGAAAGGTTAGATAAAGCACAATATAAAAAATGGAAAACCATAGTATACTATGGTAAATGCACAGGATAACCATGGAAAAACTGCTAAATTACCATGCAAAATTACGTGGTAAATGTTTATTGTGGCATTGTGCATTTTTGCATATCTTAAGGCCATTTTACCTACTTTCCATCCATTTTTTAATGTAACTTTTTAAATGTCATCTTTAATAACATAACCGCCACAGCAGTCATTGTGACGGTTTGAGGTTTTCAAATTTAAATACTCTGTGTGTCTGAAAGTTATGCGGCTGTCTGTTTATGACTTTTCCTAAATACATGTATTAAATACCCTGACAACATTTGAAAGGCAGGATCGCGAAAATAAGGACATTATAATCCCACCCACCTAGAACTGCCAAAGCAGTCATTTTGACTGCCTTTTACTGCCCATTATATACACACACACACACACACACACACACACACACACACACATATATACATACACACACAAGCCTCTTGTTATTTTTACTGGACCTGGCAGCCATCAATTCCTTCATTTTGTACAAAGAATACAGTAGGAGAGATTTCATCTTGAAGCTAGCCACAGCGCTTCGGCAGAAACATTTCAATCAGAAAACTGCAAAGCAGCAGGCTGCTGCAGCTGGATTCAGTGCTGTACCGAGTGACACACGCGAGAGAAAACATATGATACTTTCATTTTAAATTAAAAAAGAACTTTGTTTTTACAGTTTTGTAGGTCCATATACAGTACCTGTTTGCACACTAGTTTCTTTTGAAATGTTTATTTTATTATAGTTTTTCATTTTTTCAAGTAGTGCTTTATATGTGGTAAGTTATCAATTGCTGTTGCTAAAACAACAAAAGAGCGGGACAAATTGACGTCACCACGATGAATAGCACAATTGTAGTTTTTGATAGGTACATAATTTAATATATGCTGCCATTCAATTATTTTAAGCAAATCGCTGTAAAGATAGATGTTGCTGTCAGCCAAACAGAGAAGGAAGCAGTGTGTGCATTGTACAGCAAGCCCACTGGTTCTGTGATAGTCTGTCAACTTTATGTTCTTAAAAAAAAAAAAAAACAAGGTCAGTTGCTAATATATGTTGCTAATATATATTTAATTACATTTATAAAGATATATTTGAATAAAACATTTCTCATGACAGAAGTGTTTATCGCTGTCAGAAAAGAAGCTGTGTTCAGTGAGGTAGCTTGTTGTATGAATAGAACTAGTTACCACACTAAATTACATATTTAGATGCTCTGTGAAATGCCATGTATTATTACTTTTTTTTTTTTTTTACTGCAATAACATTTCATTTAATGGTGTAGAAAGTATTTTGCTGGCTAAATTAAAAAAAATATATGATGCCAATGAAGAAAAAACAACTACACTGAAAGATATTGTTATTTTGTATTTCACTCCTTCTTTTTTTTTTTTTGTTCCAGAGTACTTGATGGTGTTGATTGTTATAAATATTTTGTCTTCCCCCCATACTTTACTGGTTGCAAATTCCCATAATCATTTCTAGCAGGCAGTGTGTGTGTGTGTGTGTGTGTGTGTGCTTGTGTGGCAACCCTAGCCAGCAGCGGTTTTAGGTAGGAGTATAACCGCGGCGGTTCTAGTCTTAAACAACATGTCTTTAGTATCTTGTTTAGCATTTAAAGCTAATCACATTAAACAATGGATGCAAAGTAGGAATAATTATCAGCAAAATTGCACAAGTGAGCCTGCAAAAGATTCAATATACATGGAAAGAAAAGTGGCAATATATGCATAAATACAAACTTATTAATATAACAACAACCTTTTACCACTAGTGTTATGATTACACCACCCTCAGTTTATATAGAGGGGAGGGACCTCTAAATTAAAATGAATAGTCCACTCAAAACTAATCTTCCCCATGACAAGTCCTCTTCAATTAAATGGCAACAAAGAGAAAGGTGCAATTTGAAATCGTGCTTATACAAGCCTCTTTATTTACTAAAATCAATAAAATATATAGAATGAACACATTCTTCAAATAATCAATTATTCTCAGATAATTAATCTAATCAGTAAAATACATAAAATGATAACAAATTCTTCAAAATAATTAAAGTTATCCTCAGATAGTCTGATCAGTAAAGGGTGAACCAATCCTTCTATAAACCACTCAAAAGCCATACACTGCCAAAGCTGAATCAGGACTACCCATGTGCTACTGTACCCTTGAGCAAGAGCAGACGTGTGTGAGGAGAGCTCCTGCTAAGAGTAAACAAAACAGTGTTTTCTACTTTTTATTTTTACAATCTTTTTATTTAAATTTATTTCTAAAGCAGCAGGGCACCTTTTTTGTTAATAAAAAACTTTTATTTAGTGTTTTAAAAACACATTTTATTTCTTTTTTCTTTGGTTCTCCTACACTTGCTTGTTTGCAAGTGTAGGAGGGCAAGCTCATTTTGGCTGGTTTTTTTCTTTTGTTTGTATTGTTCTTTTAATTTTTATTTCATTTAAACTTGTTTCTTTTCTTTGCTTTTTAATTTTATATTAAAGAGCACTTTTTTAGTTTATTTTAAAATCATTTTTATTCACTGCACTGTTTTAGTTTTTGTTTAAAAAAATACTTTTTGTTTTAATCCCCTGCTTCTGCCTTGTGCAGAGTGGGGAAAGGGCAGGCAAGGAGCACAGGCCATGTGCCTTTGTTTCCCTTAGTTTGTTTTTTGATTTTTTTTTAGTTTAAAACTATTGTTTAGTTTTAAACTTTGATTTATTATTGAGTTTTTTTTACCCCTGCACTATTGTAGTGCAGGGTGTGTGATTTGTGTTTGTTTATTTGTTTTAAAAATAAACAAATACGTTTGTTTGTTAAAAAAAAAAAAAAAAAAAAAAAACAAACCTTTGTCCTTTTGGTTGTTTTATTTTTCTTTTTTGTGTGTGTGCCCTGCACTATTGGAGTGCAGGGGGTGTGTGAATTTTATTTTTCGTTGTTTTAAAACTAAATAAATAATTTTTGTTTGTTTGCTTTATTTTTTGTTTATTTAATTATTAACAAAAAAAAAAAAAAAAAAAAAAAAAAAAACTTTGTGTTTGTGCCCCTGCACTATTGGAGTGCAGGGGTGTGCAATTGTGTTTTGTTTTATTTTGATTTATTGTTTGTTTGTTTTTAATAAACAAATCAAATTTAAATAATGAGTGGGCAAGCTCCACAGGCCCCAAAAAAGTGGGCACAGGTGGCTGCAGGGGAGGCTGCAGCCCCCTTTAAAAATATGACCAGGAGGCACGGGGTCAGGTGCCTCCTCCGAGATACCCTCTCGATAGAGGCCATGGTGAAAGCCATGGCCAAGGTGGTCGGGCCATCGACCATCGTGGCGGCCTCAAAGATGTACGGCAAGGCCGTCTTCTTTTTAAAATCTGAGGCCGCCACGCACACCGCTATCGAGAGGGTCTCGTGGGTCGGGGATATACATCCCCATTGAACCCTTGGAGGGGTTGGGCAGCAGGGTCGTCCTCTCGAACGTCCCGCCATTCTTGAAGGACGACCTCCTGAAGCCCCATCTTCAGGCCCTAGGGGAGTTAAAAACAGGCATCCACCCCATCCCCCTAGGGTGCAAGGACCAACCCCTCCGCCACGTGCTGTCCTTCCGACGCCAGGTAACCATCCACCTGGCGGGGAGGGACGCCGTGGAGGGCAGTTTTGTGGTCCCCTTTCAGGGGACCAACTATGTAATCTTTTATTCCTCGGAGGAGGTGCGGTGCTATCACTGCAAGGAGCTGGGGCACCAGAAAAAGAGGTGCCCCAAGCTCCAGCAGGGCGCAAAGCCACCCGCGCCCGCACCGCGCCCCTCCGAGTCCACCTCGCCCTGGGGCCTCCAAGAGGCCCACAGAGGGGGCAAAAAGCACCCGCCCCCTCCCAGGAACATCTGAGGGGGGGAAAGGGAGAGAAGGCCCCGAGGTGGCGGACCCTCCGCCTCCCAAAAGCGCTGGGGAGAAGGCCGCCCGAGTGGACGCGGTCGCCCGCCGCAAAAGAAGGCGGCGGCCAGGTCCACCGGGAGGCCAAGCGGGGAGACGGCCCACCGCCGCACCATCTGGTGGGGTGGGTCTGGGGAGTCCCTGATAAGGAGACTCCTCCACGGCACCCCCGGCGAGGCAGGGCGGCAAAGCCGCCGAAAAAAAACACCTCATCCCCACAGAGGGTGAGGAGAGAAGGGCTGCCGAGGGGGCTCCTCCCGTCGGGCAGGGCAGGGGACAACCCCGCAGCCTCAGGGGAAGAGGAAGGCGCAGGCGCTCCCCACGTGTGCACGCAAGTGCACACGCATCAACCTCACGGTGGGGTCCCTGGGGCTGCAAAGAGGGCCCCAAAAACCAAAGCGACCGCCGGGCGTCCCCTCTGCCGGCAACGAGGGCCCCGGTCCTCGTAATGCCGCTGGAGGGGGTGACGGATCCATCCCCGAGGCGGTCCGGGCTCTTGGGAAGAAGCAGCGGAGCCCATGGAAGAGGCCCCCCGAGGCCAAAGGGGGGAGGGTGGAACCCGCGAGGCAAAGAAGCCTTCGGGTAGATCCCTCCCCGTCACACAACAGACTCGGAAGCCGCCCCGATTCTACCATCGAGGGCCGGGCCGCAGAGGAGGTCGCCGAGGGGGCAGGAGGAGGCCCCCAAAGAGCAACTGCCTCGGGCACCGCTTTTCCTCCGACGGAAGGCGACACGGGTCCTGAACCCTGTGTTGCCGAGGAGGGGGCGGGAACCAGCTCCCGAGGCAGGCGTGGCTCGCCGGATAAAGCCGGAGCCCATGCAGGCGACCCCCGCCGAGGGGCCGGAGGGGCGGGATGAACCACCCCTCCCAGAACAAGAGCTGCCTCGGGCTCCCGAGGCAGGCGTGGGCTCCGCAGACAACGCGGAGCCCATGCAAGCGACCCCTGCCGAGGGGCCGGAGGGGGGAGAAGAGCCCCCCCAAGAACAAGAGCTGCCTCAGGCTTCCCTCTCTTGCGGCGACGGGGGTTCCGGCCCTCGTGCCGCCGCGGAGGGGGAGGAGGAAACACCCCCTGAGGCAGAGGCGGACTCTCATGGAGCCCAAGGCACACATTGGTCTCCGAGGCGGAAGGAGGGAAGAACCAGAGAGGGCAGAAGGTGGTGCCTCATGGTAGATCCTCCCCGGTGCAACGGGTTAAGAAACCGTCCCCACCCAGCATCGAGGGACCGGTTCCAGTCACCGAGGGGGCGCGGGAGGAGCCCTGAAGAACAACCGCCCGGGCTTCCCTTTCGGGCGGCGACGAGGGCTCCGGCCCTGCGCCGTCCGGCCGGGGAAACATCGTCCGAGGCGGTCCCGTGACTGATGCGGAGGAAGGGAAGGACCCGAAAGGGTGTATCCCTTTTCTAGGGGAGGGAGGGAAGGACCCGAGAGGGTGGATCCTTCCTTCGAGGAAAGAGGACGGGCCTGAGACCGTGCTCGGACCTCAAAGGAGGGACCCAGAGCGGGGACCAAACCATCTGGCTCGGCGGGCGACGCTGAAGCGCCTGCCTGCGCCTCGAAATCCAGGGTGCAGACGGTCCCCGTGAGGTCCCTCCTTCCGGTCTCTCCCGTGGCGTCCCCCTGGGGTGGGGGCTTTGAGGGAGGACCGTGAAGCTCAAGATAAGGCGCAACGCCGCCACCCACCAACGGGAAAAGTTGTGTTTTACCATCGCGAGGGGGCGATGGAGAGCTGAGGAGAGGGGAGGATACCGAGTCCACGGGCAGCGTGGGCTCGGAGGTTCCGTCCGTCTCTCTCCCTGACATCCCCTGGGCGGATCTCCTGGAGTTCTTGGAGGCCACCGTCCACCGAGGGACAAGGTACAGCTGGCCCTGGACAAATGGGGGGACTTCAGAGGATCCTAACCTCTGTGAGGTCCTTCCTCAGGGCCAGCCACGCCAATAAAACTGGGGCTCGAACGTGCACATTCGGGCCCGCAAGTTACATGACCAGTTGGTGAGCTTGGGAGAACTCAGGATCTCCGTGTGGCGCCACCGACTACTCCTGACAGAAGATCATGTATCACATCGGTACTGTGAACGTAACGGGTGTAGGGACCCTTTCGCGGGCCCAGGTAATCTCCTACCTGAAAAAGGGGGGGTTACTCTGTGTGCTTCCTGCAGGAAACCCACACGACCCCAGAGGCGGAAGCCAACTGGCTTCTGGAGTGGGGGGAGAGTGTCGTTCAGCCATCTCACCGGCACCTCTTGTGGGGTGGCGCTCTTCTCCGGGTCCTTTCTTCCCACGGTACTCGATGGTAGACGTCGAGCCGGGCCGTCTGTTACACCACCGGATCCGGGGACGGCGACAGTATCGTTCACCTGGTGAGCGATGTACGCGCCGTCCACGGGTCCGGCGAGGGTCCAGTTCTTTCGCGGATGTCGACCTACATGAGCAACATCAGCGCCGACGAGTGCGTGGTCCTCGGGGTGATTTCAACTGCACCCTCGAGGCCGCGGACAGGGTGGGGGACAAGAACACTACCCTATCTCGTCGGCAGCTCTGAGAGAGCTGACCGCTCAGCTCTCTCTGGTCGACATCTGGCGTTGGCATCACCGGACGCCCCGCCTTCACCTTCACCAGGGTGAGGGAGGGGCGGTGTCTCAGTCCCGGATCGACAGGTTCTACGTCACCAGGAACCACGCCACTGCGTTCGCTCCTCCGACATCAGGCGGCGCCGTTTCACGGACCACAACCTGGTGGCCGTGGCGGTGGCCCTGGTGCCAGTCGGGCATGCCTCCGCCTACTGGCACTTTAACAACGCCTTGTTGGAGGACGAGCACTTTGAGCGGTCTTTCCGGGACTTTTGGACGGTCTGGCACGGCAGGCGATCTCGCTTCCCCACGTGGCGTCAGTGGTGGGACGGGGAAAGCGCAGATCAAGATCTTCTGTCAGGAGTACACGAGGGGCGCGAGCAGGCGGAGGGACTCACGGATCGGCGGCTGGAAAGAGCTGCTCGATCTGAGAGCCGCCTGGCTCGCGGGGACCCACTCGAGCAGAGCGCGCGTCGAAGAGAAGAAGAGCACCCTGCGGGACCTGCAGCTCCAGCGGTCCGGGGCGTTTAGCGCCGCGGATCCAGTTCCTTCGGGAGATGGACCGCTCTCACTATTTTCGCGTTGGAGAAAAAGAAGGGAGACCGCAGGAACATCACCTGCCTTCTGGCAGACGGCGGCTCCCTTCTGACGGATCCGAGAGCGTGAGCAGAGGGCCAGAGCCTTTTACTCTGACCTCTTCTCTCCGGATCCCGTCGACTCCGACGCGTGCAGGGTTCTTTGGGATGGGCTTCCCACGGTCGGCGAGGGCGTCAGGGATGAGTTCGAGGGCCAGCTGACCCTGGCCGAGCTCGACGCTTTCAGTCGGATGCCCTATAATAAATCGCCCGGGCATCGACGGGCTGACCGTGGAGTTCTACAAGAAGTTTTGGGACTTGCTGGGGCCCGCCGCGCTGGTCCTGGCGGAAGCCCACGAGACCGGGGAGATGCCCCTTTCGATGAGGCGGGCGGTGATAACGCTCCTGCCCAAGAAGGGGATCTCCGCTGCCTGAAGAACTGGCGCCCCGTCTCGCTATGCCTGGACTATAAAATCGTGGCCAAAGGCCGCCTCCTTGAGGCTCAAGTCGTGCAAGGGCAGGCGTGATCCACCCGACCAGTCCTACACGGTCCCAGGCGACGATTTTGATAACATCTTTCTGGTTCGGGACCTCCTGCACTACTGCAGGAGGACCGGTCGGTCGGTCGCCTTCCTGTCGCTGGATCAGAGAAGGTTCGAATCGGTGGATCACAGTATCTCTCCGAACCCCGCGAAGGTTGGATTCGGGCCGTTTCGTCGGCCTGTTCCGGATGCTGTATCGCCCCTCTGCCGAGAAGTGCCTCGTGAAGGTCAACTGGTCCTGACCCCGCGTTTGGGGAGAGGAGTGCGTCAGGGGCTGCCCTCTGTCCCGGGACAACTGTGCGGCGCTGTGCATCGAGCCCTTCCTCTGCCTCCTTCGCAGGGAGGCTCACGGGTTGGCGCTCGGGCGCCGGACACGAAGGGTGGTCCTGTCGGCGACGCCCGACGGCGTGCTCCTGGTGGCCTCCGACCCGGTTGACCTGGAGAGGATGCGGAGCTGCCAGAGTGTATACTCTGCCGCTTCCTCTGCCAGGATCAACTGGGACAAGTGCTCCGGGTTACTAGTAGGTCCCTGGCGGGTGGACTCCCTCCCCGTCGCGCTCCAGCAGTTCAAGTGGAGGCGGACGGCTTCAAATATCTGGGAGTCCACCTGAGCCCCGCGGAGACCTCGGTCGCAGCCAACTGGGTGGAGTTGGAGGACAAGGTGGCTGCTAGGCTGAGGTCGTGGTCGGGTCTGCTGAAACTGCTTTCCTTCAGGGGACGGGCTTTAGTGATTAACCAACTGGTGGCGTCGATGCTTTGGCATCGACTCACCGTCCTGAGCCCGCCCCCTGAGTTTGTGTCCAGGGTCCAGAGGAAGCTGACGGACTTCTTCTGGGCCGGAAAGCACTGGGTCTCTGCGGCGGTTCTGAGCCTCCCTCTGGCCGAGGGAGGGCAAGGGTTGGTGTGCATCAAGAGCCAGGTGCACACCTTCCGCCTTCAGACCCTGCAGAGATTCCTGTACGCAGACCCGGCCCCGCAGTGGTGCACGCTGGCCTCCCTCCTCCTGCGCCAGCTGCACGACCTGGGCTACGACCGGCAGCTGTTCTGGATCGACCTCCGGGGAATCCGTCTCCCCGAGCTGCCGGTCTTTTACAGGGACCTGCTCAAGACCCGGAGCATGTTCGACATCGGCCGAGACGCGGTTCCGACCGAGGGGGAGGAATTCCTCCTGGAGCCCCTGCTGCACAACCCCCATCTAGGTGCGCAGGCGTTGGAATCCCCCGCGGTGCGGAGCCTGTTGATCTCGGCCAAGGTGACCAGAGTCTGGGATCTCCTGGATCACCAACGCTCGGCGTGGCTGACTCCCGAGTCGCTGGTCGCCAGGGCGACTCGGGGGACCCTCAGAACGGCCCGCCGAGCGATCCGGGAGTGCAAAGCAGCTTTGCACCCAGACTCTGTCGGGTATCTCGAGGTCCTCAGGACCGGGAGCCATCGTTCCTCCCTACCCCCGCTCCGGTCCTGCTGATCAAACCAAAGGATCGGGCTCCCCTCAGCCTCCCTCGAGAATCACCTGAGCAGGACCTCGCAGTTCTCCTCGACCCCCTTCGTTCCGTGTCGAGGAGGACCCTGTACGTGATGGCGCCCACACCCTCCACTTCCTCGCCCCTCGTCTCCGCCGAGACACCGCTTGGGAGCCCCTCCAACCCCGGAGGGCGAGAGTCCCCAGTGGGAGGCCTCACCTCCCCGCTGGTCCCCAGAGCCGCTGGGGACCTGGGATGGAGGGTGCTACACGGAGCGCTCGCGTCAGGAGAGGTCCTGCGTCACTTCACCGACTCGGACCCCGCATGCCCTTTCTGCGGTGAGTCCGAGTCGGTGTTTCACATTTACTTCCTTTGCGCCAGGCTGCAGCCGTTCTTTTTGTTCCTAAAGAACCTTTTGCTGCAGTTCTGGCTGCATTTTTCCCCTACCCTTTTTATTTTCGGGCACCCTGTTCGTGGCTCCACCAGGAAGAGAGACCTCCTGGTGAATCTGCTCCTGGCTCTTGGCAAACTTACCATCTACAAGACCAGGAAGCGTAAGATCACCGGGGAGGGTCTCTTTGACTGTGGGGCCATGTTCAGGGCCCTCCTTCGTTCCCGGGTGGTGTTGGAGCACGCCGACGCGGAGTCCACTGGCGACATGACGGCTTTTGTCGACCAGTGGGCTCTGGGTGGCGTGCTCTGTACCACCCCCCCTTTGTTTTGAACATTTAATTTTGAGAAAAAAAAAAAAAAAAAAAAACCTGGCTTAGTTAACGGCCGGGTTTTGTTGGCACCCCCTTTTGATTAGGGGGTGCCAAACTGAATCTTTTCACCGGCTGCCTTTGGGCAGCTGGTGCGTCGGCTGCCAATAGGCAGCGGAGTTTGTTATCGACCCTTAAATAGGCTGTACCCTTGAGCAAGAGCAGACGTGTGTGAGGAGAGCTCCTGCTAAGAGTAAACAAAACAGTGTTTTCTACTTTTTATTTTTACAATCTTTTTATTTAAATTTATTTCTAAAGCAGCAGGGCACCTTTTTTGTTAATAAAAAACTTTTATTTAGTGTTTTAAAAACACATTTTATTTCTTTTTTCTTTGGTTCTCCTACACTTGCTTGTTTGCAAGTGTAGGAGGGCAGCCATTTTGGCTGGTTTTTTCTTTTGTTTGTATTGTTCTTTTAATTTTTATTTCATTTAAACTTGTTTCTTTTCTTTGCTTTTTAATTTTATATTAAAGAGCACTTTCTTTAGTTTATTTTAAAATCATTTTTATTCACTGCACTGTTTTAGTTTTTGTTTTAAAAATACTTTTGTTTTAATCCCCTGCTTCTGCCTTGTGCAGAGTGGGGGAAGGGCAGGCAAGGAGCACAGGCCATGTGCTCCTTTGTTTGCCCTTAGTTTGTTTTTTGATTTTCTTTTTAGTTTAAAACTATTGTTTAGTTTTAAACTTTGATTTATTATTGAGTTTTTCTTTTACCCCTGCACTATTGTAGTGCAGGGGTGTGTGACTTTGTATTTGTTTATTTATTAAAAAATAAAGAAACAAATACGCTTAAAAAAAAAAAAAAAAAAAACCTTTGTCCTTTTGGTTGTTTTATTTTTCTTTTTGTGTGTGTGTGCCCCTGCACTATTGGAGTGCAGGGGTGGGTGTGTGAATTTTTATTTTTTGTTGTTTTAAAACTAAATAAATAATTTTTGTTTGTTTGTTTTATTTTTCGTTTATTTAATTATTAATTAAAAAAAAAAAAAAAAAAAAAAAAAAAACCCTTTGTGTTCTGTGTGCCCCTGCACTATTGGAGTGCAGGGGTGTGCAATTTGTGTTTGTTTTGTTTTGATTTATTGTTTGTTTATTTAAATAATGAGTTGGCAGAAAACACAGCCCACCAAACAATGGGCAAAGGTGGCTGCAGGGGAGGCTGCAGCCCCTTTCAAGAACATCACCAGGAGGCACGGGGTCAGGTGCCTCCTGAAGGACTCCCTCTCGATCGAGGGATTTGTCAAGGCCATGGCCAAGGTGGTGGGGCCATCGGCCATCGTGGCGGCCTCCAAGATGTACGGCAAAGCCGTCTTCTTTTTAAAATCGGAGGCCGCCGCGAACACGGCGATCGAGAGGGGTCTCGCGGTGGCGGGGATTTTCATCCCCGTCGAACCGCTTGCGGGCCTGGGCACAAGGGTCGTCCTTTCTAATGTGCCACCTTTTTTGAGGGACGACCTGCTCAGGCCCCACTTGCAAGCCCTGGGGGAGATCAAAACATCGATCCACCCCCTCCCCCTGGGCTGCAAAGACCAAGCCCTCCGCCACATCCTGTCCTTCCGCCGTCAGGTGACCATCCACCTGGCGGGGAGGGACACAGTGGAGGGCAGTTTTGTGGTCCCCTTCGAGGGGACCAATTATGTCATCTTTTATTCCTCGGAGGAGGTGCGGTGCTACCACTGCAAGGAGCTGGGGCACCAGAAAAAGAGGTGCCCCAAGCTCCAGCAGGGCGCAAAGCCACCAGCCAGCGCCCAAGGCCCCTCAGTCCACCTACGCCCAGGGGCCTTAAAGAGGCCCGCAAGGGAAAAAAGCCCCCCCCTCCCAGCAACATCCTGGGGGGAAAGGGAGAGACCCTCAGGCGGCCGGACCTCGCGCCCCAGCTGGGGAGAAGGCCGAAAGTGGACCTTGGTCAGCCCGCCGCAAAGAAGAAGGTGGCGGCCAGGTTCCTGGGGAGGCAGCGGGGAGACAGGAACCTGGCCGCCGCACCATCTGGTGGGGGGGGGAGTCCCTGATAAGGAGACTCCCCACCTGCACCAGCGAGGCAGCTGGCAAAGCCGCCCGAAAATTAAAGCCTCCCCCAGAGGGCGAGGGAGAGAAGCTGCTGGAGGCGAGCTCCCGTCGCCGTGGCAGGGCAGGTGACCGCCTCCGACAGCCTCAGGGGAAGAGGAGGGCAGGCGCTTCTTTTCCACGTGCACGCTCGCAAGTGCACACGCACCAGCCTCTTGGTGAGGGTCCCCGGGGCGATGAGGGCCCCCTAAAACCAAAGCGACTGCCTCAAGGCCCCCCTCTGCCGGCAATGAGGGCCCCCCCCCGTAATGCCAGAGGGGAGAAGGATCCATCCCCGAGGCGGTCCGGGGCTCAGGAAGAAACAGCGGAGCCCATGGAAGAGGCCCCTCACGAGAGGCCAAAGGGGAGGGAGGACCCCGTGAGGGCAAGTGAAGCCTTCGGGTAGATCCTCCCCGTCACTACAGAGACCTCGGAAGCCGGCCCCGACTCTACCACCGAGGGGCCGGGAGCGGGAGGTCGCCGAGGGGGCGCAGGAGGGGCCCCGACAGAACCTGCCTGGCACCGCCTTCTCCAAAGGCGACACGGGTCCTGAAACCTGTGTTGCCGAGGAGGGGGCGGTGAAACAACTTCCGAGGCAGGCATGGGCCGGAGATAACGCGGAGCCCATGCAGGCGACCTCCACGAGAGCCGGGGGGGGAAGAACCACCCTCCCACAAAAAGAATTGCCTCTGGCTCCCTGCCTCCGGGAGGAGGTGGACTGCCCCGAGGAGGCGTGGGCTCATGGACAATGCGGAGCCCATGTGCGCGACCCCTGCCGAGGGGCTGGAGGGGGAGAAGAGCCCCCCAACCAGAACAAGATCTGCCTCAGGCTTCCCTCTCTTGCGGCGACGGGGTTCCGGCCCTCGTGCCGCCGCTGGGGGGAGGAGAAAACACCCCTGAGGCAGAGGCGGCTCATGGAGCGGAGCGTTTACATTGGTCTCCGGAGCGGAAGGGAGGGGAAGAACCAGAGGGCAGAAGGTGGTGCCTCATGGTAGATCCCTCCCCCGGCGCAACGGGTTAAGAAACCGTCCCCGACCCAGCATCGAGGGACCGGTTCCAGTCACCGAGGGGGCGGGGAGGAGCCCCTGAAAGAACAACCGCCCGGGCTTCCCTTTCCGGCGGCGGCGAGGGCCCGGCCTCGCTGCGTCCGCTGGGGGGAAACATCGCCCGAGGCGGTCCCGTGACTGATGCGGGGAGGGGAAGGACCCGAAAGGGTGTATCCCCTTTTCTAGGGGAGGGAGGGAAGGACCCGAGAGGGTGGATCCCTTCCTTCGAGGAAAGAGGACGGGCCTGAGACCGTGCTCGGACCTCAAAGGAGGGACCCAGAGCGGGACCAAACCATCTGGCGGCGTGACGCCGAGCGCCCGCCTGCGCCCCGAAACCAGGGTGCAGACGGTCCCCGCGAGGGTCCCTCTTCCCGGTCTCTCCCGTCGCGGCCCCTGGGGGTGGGGCGCAGGGAGGACCGTGAAGTTTAAGATAAGGCGCAACGCGCCACCCACCAACGGGTTGCAGCTTTACCATCGCGAGGGGGGCGATGGAGAGCTGAGGAGAGGGAGGGAGGATACCGAGTCCACGGGCAGCGGGCTCGGAGGTTCCGTCCGTCTCTCTCCTGACATCCCTGCGGCGGATCTCCTGGAGTTCTTGGAGGCCACCGTCCACCGCAGGGACAAGGTACAGCTGGCCCTGGACAAATGGGGGACTTCCAGAGGATCCTAACCTCTGTGAGGTCCTTCCTCAGGGCCAGCCACGCCAATAAAACTGGGCTCGAACGCACATTCGGGGCCCGCAAGTTACACGACCAGTTGGTGAGCTGGAGAACTCAGGATCTCCGTGGCGCCACCGACAACTCCTGACAGAAGATCATGTATCACATCGGTACCAGAACGTCAACGGGTGTAGGGACCCTTTCCGCAGGGCCCAGGTAATCTCCTACCTGAAAAAGGGGGTTACTCTGTGTGCTTCCTGCAGGAAACCCACACGACCCCAGAGGCGGAAGCCAACTGGCTTCTGGAGTGGGGGGAGTGTCGTTCAGCCATCTCACCGGCACCTCTTGTGGGTGGCGACGCTCTTCTCCGGGTCCTTTCTTCCCACGGTACTCGATGTGGTAGACGTCGAGCCAGGCCGTCTGTTACACCCCACGGATCGGGGACGGCGACAGTATCGTTCACCTGGTGAGCGTAATGCGCGCCGATCCACGGGTCCGGCGAGGGTCCAGTTCTTTCGCCGGATGTCGACCTACATGAGCAACATCAGCGCCGACGAGTGCGTGGTCCTCGGGGTGATTTCAACTGCACCCTCGAGTGTCGGACAGGGTTGGAGGGCAAGAACACTATCCTCTCGTCGGCAGCTCTGAGAGAGCTGACCGCTCAGCTCTCTCTGGTCGACATCTGGCGTTGGCATCACCCAGACGCCCCGCCTTCACCTTCACCAGGGTGAGGGAGGGGCGGGTGTCTCAGTCCCGGATCGACAGGTTCTACGTCCCAGGAACCACGCTCACTGCGTTCGCTCCTCCGACATCAGGCGGCGCCGTTCACGGACCACAACCTGGTGGCCGTGGCGGTGGCCCTGGTGCCAGTCGGGCACGCCCGCCTACTGGCACTTTAACAACGCCTTGTTGGAGGACGAGCGCTTTGAGCGGTCTTTCCGGGACTTTTGGACGGTCTGGCACGGCAGGCGATCTCGCTTCCCCATGTGGCGCCAGTGGTGGGGCGGGGGAAAGCAGATCAAGATCTTCTGTCAGGAGTACACGAGGGGCGAGCAGGCGGAGGGACTCACGGATCGGCGCTGGAAAGGGAGCTGCTCGACCTGGAGAGCCGCCTGGCTGGGGACCCACTCGAGCAGAGGCGTTTAAGAGAAGAAGAGCACCCCGGGACCTGCAGCTCCAGCGGTCCCGGGGGCGCGAAAGGCTCGCGGATCCAGTTCTTCGGGAGATGGACCGCTGCCTGCTAATTTCTTCTACGCGTTGGAGAAAAGAAGGAGACGCGAGGAACATCACCTGCCTTCTGGCAGACGACGGTTTCCCTTCTGACGGATCCGGAGAGCGTGAACAAGAGGGCCAGAGCCTTTACTCTGACCTCTTCTCTCCGGATCCCGCCGACTCCGACGATGCAGGGTTCTTTGGGACGGGCTTCCCACGGTCGGCGAGGGCGTCAGGGGCGAGTTCGAGGGCCAGCTGACCCTGGCGAAGCTCTCCGACCCTCAGTCAGATGCCCTATAACAAATCGCCGGGCATCGACGGGCTGACCGTGGAGTTCTTCAGAAAGTTTTGGGACTTGCTGGGGCCCTTTTTGCGCGGGTCCTGGCGGAAGCCCACGAGACCGGAGAGATGCCCTTCGATGAGGCGAAGCGGTGATCACGCTGCTGCCCAAGAAAGGGGATCTCGCTGCCTTAAGAACTGGGCCGCCCGGCTG
This sequence comes from Huso huso, assembly GCA_036884735.1. Lineage (NCBI taxonomy): Eukaryota > Metazoa > Chordata > Actinopteri > Acipenseriformes > Acipenseridae > Huso > Huso huso. The sequence goes on along the minus strand of CM072675.1, from coordinate 13,656,911 downwards.
CTGCACGGACTATAAATGGACGTGGCCAAGGCCGCCTCCTTGAGGCTCAAGTCCGTGCTGAGCAGACGTGATCCACCCGACCAGTAGTTACACGTCCCGAACCGGACGATTTTCGATAACATCTTTCTGGTTGGGACCTCCTGCACTACTGCAGAGGGACCGGTCGGTCGGTCGCCTTCCTGTCGCTGGATCAGGAGAAGGCGTTCGACCGGGTGGATCACGAGTATCTCTTTGAACCCTGCGAGCATTCGGATTCGGGCCGTTTCGTCGGCCTGTTCCGGATGCTGCACGCCTCTGCCGAGTGCCTTGTGAAGGTCAACTGGTCCCTGACCGCCCCTCGCGTTTGGGAGAGGAGGCGTCAGGGCTGCCCTCTGTCCGGACAACTGTACGCCGCTGTGCATCGAGCCCTTCCTCTGCCTCCTTCGCAGGAGGCTCACGGGTTGGCGCTCGCCGGTCGGACACGAGGGTGGTCCTGTCGGCCCACGCCCGACGACGTGCTCCTGGTGGCCTCCGACCCGGTTGACCTGGAGAGGATGCGGAGCTGCCAGAGTGTATACTCTGCCGCTTCCTCTGCCAGGATCAACTGGGACAAGTGCTCGGGTTACTAGTAGGTCCCTGGCGGTGGATTCCTCCCGCCGCGCTCCAGCAGTTCAAGTGGAGCGGACGGCTTCAAATATCTGGGAGTCCACCTGAGCCCCTGGAGACCTCGGTCGCAGCCAACTGGGTGGAGTTGGAGGACAAGGTGGCTGCTAGGCTGAGGTCGTGGTCGGGTCTGCTGAAACTGCTTTCCTTCAGGGGACGGGCTTTAGTGATTAACCAACTGGTGGCATCGATGCTTTGGCATCGACTCACCGTCCTGAGCCCGCCCCTGAGTTTGTGTCCAGGGTCCAGAGGAAGCTGACGGACTTCTTCTGGGCCGGAAAGCACTGGGTCTCTGTGGCGGCGGTTCTGAGCCTCCCTCTGGCCGAGGGAGGGCAAGGTTGGTGTGCATCAAGAGCCAGGTGCACACCTTCGCCTTCAGACCCTGCAGAGATTCCTGTCGCAGACCCGGCCCCGCAGTGGTGCACGCTGGCCTCCCTCCTCCCGCGCCAGCCACACGACCTGGGGCCACGACCCGCAGCTGTTCTGGATCGACCTCCGGGAATCCATCTCCCCGAGCTGCCGGTCTTTTACAGGGACCTGCTCAAGACCCGGAGCATGTTCGACATCTCCGAGACGCAGTTTCCGACGAGGGGAGAATTCCTCCTGGAGCCCCTGCTGCACAACCCCATCTAGGTGCGCAGGCGTTGGAATCCCTCGCGGTGCGGAGCCTGTTGATCTCGGCCAAGGTGACCAGAGTCTGGGATCTCCTGGATCACCAACGCCGGCGTGGCTGACTCCGAGTCGCTGGTCGCCAGGGCGACTTCGGGGGACCCTCAGAACGGCCCGCCCGAACATCCGGGAGTGCAAAGCAGCTTTGCACCCAGACTCTGTCGGTATCTCGGGGGTCCTCAGGACCGGGAGCCATCGTCCCTCCCTACCCCCCCGGCTCTCGGTCCTGCTGATCAAACCAAAGGATCGGGCTCCCCTCAGCCTCCCTCGAGAATCACCTGAGCAGGATCTCGAGTTCTCCTCGACCCCCCTTCGTTTCCGTCGAGGAGGACCCTGTGTGATGGCGGCGCCCACCCTCCACTTCCTCGCCCTCGTCTCCCGCCGAGACACCGCTTGGCGGGAGCCCTCTCCCCCCCGGAGGGCGAGAGTCCCCAGTGGGAGGCCTTGTACTCCCCGCTGGTCCCCAGAGGCGCTGGGGACCTGGGATGGAGGGTGCTACACGGAGCACTCAAGGCCAGGAGAGGTCCCGTCACTTCACCGACTCGGACCCCGCATGCCCTTTTCATGTGAGTCCAGTCGGTATTCCACATTTACCTCCTCTGCGCCAGGCTGCAGCCGTTTTTTTGTTCCTAAAGAACCTACTGCTGCAGTTCTGGCTGCATTTTTCCCCCACCTTTTTATTTTCGGGCACCCTGTTCGTGGCTCCACCAGGAAGAGGGACCTCCTGGTGAATCTGCCCTGGCTCTTGGCAAACTTACCATCTACAAGACCAGGAAGCGAAGATCACCGGGAGGGTCTCTTTGACTGTGGGGCCATGTTCAGGGCCCTCCTTCGTTCCGGGTGGCGTTGGAGCACGCCGACGCCGAGTCCACTGGCGACATGACGGCTTTTTGTCGACTAGTGGGCTCTGGGTGGCGTGGTCTGTACCCCCCCTTTGTTTTGAATATTTAATTTTGTATAAAACTGGCTTAGTTAACGGCCGGTTTTTGTTTGCCCCCTTTGATTAGGGGTGCCAAATTGAGTCTTTTCACCGGCTGCCTTCGGGCAGCTGGTGCGCCGGCTGCCAATAGGCGGCCGGCGCAGTTTGTTACCGCCATTAAATAGGCTGTACCCTTGAGCAAGAGCAGACGTGTGTGAGGAGAGCTCCTGCTAAGAGTAAACAAAACAGTGTTTTCTACTTTTATTTTTACAATCTTTTTATTTAAATTTATTTCTAAAGCAGCAGGGCACCTTTTTTTGTTAATAAAAAACTTTTTATTTAGTGTTTTAAAACACATTTTATTTCTTTTTTTTTTTGGTTCTCCTACACTTGCTTGTTTGCAAGTGGGGAGCCATTTTGGCTGGTTTTTTTTTTTGTTTGTATTGTTCTTTTAATTTTTATTTCATTTAAACTTGTTTCTTTTCTTTTGCTTTTTAATTTTATATTAAAGAGCACTTTCTTTAGTTTATTTTAAAATCATTTTATTCACTGCACTGTTTTAGTTTTTGTTTTAAAAATACTTTTTGTTTTAATCCCTGCTTCTGCCTTGTGCAGAGTGGGGGGGGAAGCAGGCAAGGAGCACATGCCATGTGCCCTTTGTTTGCCCTTAGTTTGTTTTTTTTTTTTCTTTTTTAGTTTAAAACTATTGTTTAGTTTTAAACTTTGATTTATTATTGAGTTTTTTTTTACCCCTGCACTATTGTAGTGCAGGGTGTAGTTTTTGTATTTGTTTATTTATTAAAAATAAAGAAACAAATACGTTTGTTAAAAAAAAAAAAAAAAAAAAAACCTTTGTCCTTTTGGTTGTTTTATTTTCTTTTTGTGTGTGTCCCCTGCACTATTGGAGTGCAGGGGTGGGTGTGAATTTTTATTTTTGTTGTTTTAAAACTAAATAAATAATTTTTGTTTGTTTGTTTTATTTTTCGTTTATTTAATTATTAATTAAAAAAAAAAAAAAAAAAAAAACCCTTTGTGTTCTGTGCCCCTGCACTATTTGGAGTGCAGGGGTGCAATTTGTGTTTGTTTTGTTTTGATTTATTGTTTGTTTATTTAAATAATGAGTTGGCAGAAAACACAGCCCACCAAACAATGGGCAAAGGTGGCTGCAGGGGAGGCTGCAGCCCCTTTCAAGAACATCACCAGGAGGCACGGGGTCAGGTGCCTCCTGAAGGACTCCCTCTCGATCGAGGGATTTGTCAAGGCCATGGCCAAGGTGGTGGGGCCATCGGCCATCGTGGCGGCCTCAAGATGTCTGGCAAAGCCGTCTTCTTTTAAAATCGGAGGCCGCCGCGAACACGGCGATCGAGAGGGTTCGGTGGTGGCGGGATTTTCATCCCGTCCGAACCGCTTATGGCCCTGGGCACAAGGGTCGCCCTTTCTAATGTGCCACCTTTTTGAGGGGACGACCTGCTCAGGCCCCACTTGCAAGCCCTGGGGAGATCAAAACATCGATCCACCCCTCCCCTGGGCTGCAAAGACCAAGTCCTCCGCCACATCCTGTCCTTTTTCGCTGTCAGGTGACCATCCACCTGGCGGGAGGGACACAGTGGGAGGGCAGTTTTGTGGTCCCCTCTGGGAGGGGACCAATTATGTCATCTTTTATTCCTCGGAGGAGGTGCGGGTTACCACTGCAAGGAGCTGGGGGCACCAGAAAAAGAGGTGCCCAAGCTCCAGCATAGCTGCCACCCGCGCCCACCGCGCCTCCGAGTCCACCCGCCCTGGGCCTTCAAAGAGGCCCGCAGGGGGTGGCACCCGCCCCTCCCAGTAACATCCGGGGAAGGAGAGGGCCCCTGAGGCGGCCGGACCCTCCGCGCCTCCCGAAAGCCGCTGGGGAGAAGGCCGCCGAGTGGACCTTGGTCGCCTGGCCGAAGAAGAAGGTGGCGCCAGGTCCCCGAGGGGAGGCCTGCCGGGGAGACGAAAACCGCCGCACCATCTGGTGGGGCAGGGGGAGTCCCTGATATGAGACCCCCCACGGCCCCCCCATGGTGAGGCAGGGCGGCAAAGCCGCCCAGAAATTAAACGCCTCCCCAGAGGGCGAGGAGAAGCGCTGCGGAGGCGAGCCCCGCCGCCGCGGGCAGGGCAGGTGACCGCCACAGACAGCCTCAGGGGAAGAGGAGGCGAGGCGCTGTTTCCCACGCGTGTGCACCAAAGTGCACACGTACCGCCTCTTGGTGAGGGTCCCGGGGATGGCAGAGGGCCCCTAAAACCAAAGCGACTGCCTCTCCCCCCCTCTGCCGGACAATGAGGGCCCCGCCCTCAGTAATGCCACAGAGGGGAGAAGGATCCATCCCGAGGCGGTCCGGGGCTCCGGAAGAAACAGCGGAGCCTATGGAAGAGGCCCCGCCGAGAGGCCAAAGGGGGAGGGGAGGAACCCGTGAGGGCAAGTGAAGCCCTTCGGTAGATCCCTCCCCGTCACAGAGACCCGGAAGCCGCCCCGACTCTACCACCGAGGGGCCGGCCGCAGCGGAGGTCGCCGAGGGGGGAGGAGGGCCCCGACAGAACACCTGCCTGGCACCGCCTTCCTCCAAAGGCGACACGGGTCCTGAAACCTGTGTTGCCGGGAGGGGCCAAGTGGAAACAACTTCCGAGGCAGGCATGGGCTCCGCAGATAACGCTGGAGCCCATGCAGGCGCGACCCGCGAGGAGCCGGAGGGGGAAGAACCACCCCTCCCACAAAAAGAATTACCTCTGGCTCCCGCCTCCGGGAGGAGGTGGACTCGGCCCCGAGGCAGGCGTGGGCTCATGGACAATGCGGAGCCCATGCAAGCGACCCCTGCCGAGGGGCTGAGGGGGAGAAGAGCCCCCCAACCAGAACAAGATCTGCCTCAGGCTTCCCTCTCTTGCGGGCGACGGGGTTCCGGCCCTCATGCCGCCCAAGGAGGGGGAGGAGAAAACACCCCTGAGGCAGAGGCGGGCTCTCGGAGCCCGCGTTTACATTGGTCTCGGGAGAGCGGAAGGGGGGAAGAACCAGAGAGGGCAGAAGGTGGTGCCTCATGGTAGATCCCTCCCCAAGTGCAACGGGTTAAGAAACCGGGTCCCCGACCCAGCATCGAGGGGACGGTTCCAGTCACCGAGGGGGCGGGAGGAGCCCCTGAAGAACAACCGCCGGGCTTCCCTTTCGGCGGCGGCGAGGGCTCCGGCCCCGCAGCGTCCGCTGGGGGGAAACATCGCCAGGCGGTCCCGTGACTGATGCGGGGAAGGGAAGGACCCGAAGGGTGTATCCCCTTTCTCTAGGGAGGGAGGGGAGGACCCGAGAGAGGGTGGATCCCTTCCTTCGAGGAAAGAGGACGGGCCTGAGACCGTGCTCGGGACCTCAAGGAGGGACCCAGAGCGGGACCAAACCATCTGGCTCGGGCGGCAGACGCCGAGCGCCCGCCTGCGCCCAACCAGGGTGCAGACGGTCCCAGGGTGCAGGGTTCCCTCCTCTCTCCCGTCATGGCCCCTGGGGTGGGGGCAGGGGAGACCGTGAAGATCAAGATAAGGCGCACGCCACCCACCAACGGGAGTCGTTGTTTTACCATCGCGGGGGGCGATGGAGAGCTGAGGGAGAGGGAGGAGGATACCGAGTCCACGGGCAGCGTGGGCTCGGAGGTTCCATCTGTCTCTCTCCCTGACATCCCCTGCGGGCGGATCTCCTGGAGTTCTTGGAGGCCACCGTCCACCGCAGGGACAAGGTACAGCTGGCCCTGGACAAATGGGGGACTTCCAGAGGATCCTAACCTCTGTGAGGTCCTTCCTCAGGGCCAGCCACGCCAATAAAACTTCGGGCTCGAACGTGCACATTGGGCCCGCAGTTACACGACCAGTTGGTGAGCTTCGGGAGAACTCAGGATCTCCCGTGAGCGCCACCGACAACTCCTGACAGAAGATCATGTATCACATCGGTACCCTAAACGCCAACGGGTGTAGGGACCCTTTCCGCAGGGCCCAGGTAATCTCCTACCTGAAAAAGGGGGTTACTCTGTGTGCTTCCTGCAGGAAACCCACACGACCCCAGAGGCGGAAGCCAACTGGCTTCTGGAGTGGGGGAGAGTGTTCAGCCATCCACCGGCACCTCTTTGGGGGTGGCGACGCTCTTCTCCGGTCCTTTCTTCCCACGGTACTTTCGTGGTAGACGCCGAGCCAGGCCGCCTGTTACACCACCGATCCGGGACGGCGACAGTATCGTTCACCTGGTGAACGGTACAGCGCCGTCCACGGGTCCGGGCGAGGTCAGTTCTTTCGCGGATGTCGACTTGCCATGAGCAACATCAGCGCCGACGAGTGCGTGGTCCTCGGGGGTGATTTCAACTGCACCCTCGAGGTCGGACAGGGTTGGAGGGCAAGAACACTACCCTCTCGTCGGCAGCTCTGAGAGAGCTGACGCTCAGCTCTCTCTGGTCGACATCTGGGCGCTATCACCCAGACGTCCCGCCTTTCACCTTCACCAGGGTGAGGGAGGGGCGGGTGTCTCAGTCCCGATCGACAGGTTCTACGTCACAGGAACCCGCTCACGCGTTCGCTCCTCCGACATCAGGCCGGCGCCGTTCACGGACCACAACCTGGTGGCCGTGGCGGTGGCCCTGGTGCCAGTCGGCACGCCTCCGCCTACTGGCACTTTAACAACGCCTTGTTGGAGGACGGCGCTTGAGCGGTCTTTCCGGGACTTTTGGACGGTCTGGCACGGCAGACGATCTCGCTTCCCCACGTGGCGTCAGTGGTGGGGCGTGGGAAAGCGCAGATCAAGATCTTCTGTCAGGAGTACACGAGGGGCGCGAGCAGGCGGAGGACTCACGGATCGAGCGGCTGGAAAGGGAGCTGCTCGACCTGGAGAGCCGCCTGGCCCGCGGGGACCCACTCGAGCAGAGCGCGCGACGAAGAAGAAGAGCCCCCTGGGACCTGCAGCTCCAGCGGTCCCGAGGGGGCAGGCCTCGCGGATCCAGTTCCTTCGGGAGATGGACCGCGGCTCACACTTTCTTCTACGCTGGAGAAAAGAAGGGAGACCGCAGGAACATCACCTGCCTTCTGGCAGACGACTGACTTTTTTCTGACGGATCCGAGAGCGTGAACAAGAGGGCCAGAGCCTTTTTACTCTGACCTCTTCTCTCCGGATCCCGTCGACTCGAACGCGTGCAGGGTTCTTTTGGACGGGCTTCCCACGGTCGGCGTCAGGGGGCGAGTTCGAGGGCCAGCTGACCCTGGCCGAGCTCTCCGACGCCCTCAGTCAGATGCCCTATAACAAATCGCCGGGCATCGGCGGGCTGACCGTGGAGTTCTTCAGAAAGTTTTGGGACTTGCTGGGGCCCGCCTTTGCGCTGGTCCTGAGGAAGCCCACGAGACCGAGAGATGCCCTTTCGATGAGGCGGCGGTGATCGCTGCTGCCCAAGAAAGGGGATCTCCGCTGCCTTAAGAACTGGCGCCCGGTCACCTCAAGGCGCACGGACTATAAAATCGTGGCCAAGGCCGCCTCCTTGAGGCTCAAGTCCGTGCTGGCCAGGCGTGATCCACCCGACCAGTCCTACACGGTCCCGAACCGGACGATTTTCGATAACATCTTTCTGGTTGGGACCTCCTGCACTACTGCAGAGGAGGGATCGTCGGTCGCCGCCCTGTCGCTGGATCAGGAGAAGGCGTTCGACCCGGTGGATCACGAGTATCTCTTTGAACCCTGCGAGCATTCGGATTCGGGCGGCGTTCGTCGGCCTGTTCCGGATGCTGTATGCGCTTCGCCGAGTGCCTTGTGAAGGTCAACTGGTCCCCTGACCGCCCCTCGCGTTTGGGAGAGGAGTGCGTCAGGGCTGCCCTCTGTCCGGACAACTGTACGCGCTGTGCATCGAACCCTTCCTCTGCCTCCTTCGCAGGAGGCTCACGGGTTGGCGCCGCCAGCGTCCGGACACGAGGTGGTCCTGTCGGCTCACGCCGACGGCGATGCTCCTGGTGGCCTCCGACCCGGTTGACCTGGAGAGGATGCGGAGCTGCCAGAGTGTATACTCTGCCGCCTCTGCCAGGATCAACTGGGACAAGTGCTCGGTTACTAGAAGGTCCCTGGCGGGTGGATTCCTTCCCGCCGCGCTCCAGCAGTTCGGGTGGGAGCGGACGGCCTCAAATATCTGGGAGTCCACCTGAGCGGAGACCTCGTCGCAGCCAACTGGGTGGAGTTGGAGGACAAGGTGGCTGCTAGGCTGAGGTCGGGTCGGGTCTGCTGAAACTGCTTTCCTTCAGGGACGGGCTTTTTAGTGATTAACCAACTGGTGGCGTCGATGCTTTGGCATCGACTCACCGCCCTGAGCCCCTGAGTTTGTGTCCAGGGTCCAGAGGAAGCTGACGGACTTCTTCTGGGCCGAAAGCACTGGGTCTCTGCGGCGGTTCTGAGCCTCCCTCTTGCCGAGGGAGGGCAAGGGTTGGTGCATCAAGAGCCAGGTGCACACCTTCCGCCTTCAGACCCTGCAGAGATTCCTGCACGAGACCCGGCCCGGCCAGTGGTGCACGCTGGCCTCCTCCTGTTGCGCCAGCTGCACGACCTGGCCACGACCGCAGCTGTTCTGGATCGATGGGAATCCGTCTCCCGAGCTGCGGTCTTTACAGGGACCTGCTCAAGACCCGGAGCATGTTCGACATCGGCCGAGACGCGGTTCCGACCGAGGGGAGGAATTCCTGGAGCCCCTGCTGCACAACCCCCATCTAGGTGCAGGAGTTGGAATCCCATGGGTGCGGAGCCTGTTGATCTCAGCCAAGGTGACCAGAGTCTGGGATCTCCTGATCACCAACGCCGGGCGTGGCTGACTCCTCGAGTCGCTGGTCGCCAGGGCGACTCGGGACCTCAGAACGGCCCGCCGAGCGATCCAGGAGTGCAAAGCAGCTTTGCACCCAGACTCTGTCGGGTATCTCGAGGGGGTCCTCAGGACCGGGAGCCATCGTCCTCCCTACCCCGGCTCTCGGTCCTGCTGATCAAACCAAAGGATCGGGGGCCCCTCAGCCTCCCCTCGAGAATCACCTGAGCAGGACTGCAGTTCTCCTCGACCCCCCTTCGTTCCGTGTCGGGAGGACCCTGTACTGTGATGGCGCCCACACCCCACTTCCCCCGCCTCGCCTCCTGCCGAGACACCGCTGGCGGGAGCCCTCCAACCCCCGGAGGGCGAGAGTCCCCAGTGGGAGGCCTTGTACTCCCCGCTGGTCCCCAGAGGCTGAACTTTTAATTTTGAAAAAAAAAAAAAAAAAAACAACTGGCTTAGTTAATGTCGTTTTTGTTGGCCCCCTTTGATTAGGGGTGCCAAACCGAATCTTTTCACCGGCTGCCTTCGGGCTGTACCCTTGAGCAAGGTACTTTACCTAGATTGCTCCAGTAAAACCCAGCTGTATAAATGGGTAATTGTATGTAAAAAAAATGTAATTGTATGTAAAAATAATGTGATATCTTGTAACAATTGTAAGTCGCCCTGGATAAGGGCGTCTGCTAAGAAATAAATAATAATATGTATAGCAACTTTTAAATATTGATAACTGAAATATTAATTTCACAAAATAAAAAAGTATCTTGAATAAACCTACACACATGTTTATTCAAGGTGCTTTTTTTATTTTGTAAGATTTGTATTATCACAATGATTCAGATAATTAAGAAGCAGTCTAAATTAAGCAAGTGTTTAGTGCTCAATTCATGTGTTTATTTCTTTCAGTTTAAGGGCAACTTAAACTAAACCCTGTCCCGTCCCAAAGTGTTCTGGAATTATGGGGCCAGGTGGCAACCCTACCTGTACTCCACTTACCTGCAGCAGTGTTTGTTCCAGCTCCAACAGGAAAGCCAGTGACTAAAGCCTGTATACCTGTAATCCTACCTCATTCCTCATTCTCCCTTTTAGTTATAGTTTGGACAATGACTTCAGTCGATAATGAATTGAAAAAACCTATGCCATACATATCATGTAATATGTTTTTGGTCATTGGCTGTATTGCGTATGTAAGCTATTTTATGTGTCAAAAATGTAATGTCAATCAAGAGTTGACAGTTAAAATATATTCACTTGAAGAACACATATCTACCCATAGAGACATCATTAAGTCTGAGCAAATTATTGATTAGAGTGTTAATAATGTTACAACAGTCTCTGGTTCTGCAGACATTATATTGGATCCGGAGGCACCCACTTCCCCGCTGGTTTGCTCACCTACAACCAAGGGGGTTTCTGCACAAGGCGTCTGTTCTTTACCCCCAGTAGGTGGAGATCATTGGGTATCTGTTAGATGGGGAACTAAGGTCAGAGTTGCTTCATCTGTGTCTCCAAAACCCAAGCATACACTGACAACCGTTCCAAATTGTGTGGCACTGGGTTGTGTACTAGTGATTCAAAGTTGAGATCCTCAAATTCAGTTCCCTTTTTGACAGGAACTTGATTCAAACCTATGTTGACAGGCTGGCTGTTGTCTGTAAATCACACCCCACATTGAGAGAAAGTGGGTTGTGATAGCCAATTTGGATGACCTTTGACCTAATTTTATTCCATGTGGGGGAGGACTTAGACAAATAACGCTATCATTATAAAGCATGGTTCACAAGCTTGCCAAAAAAAAAAAAAGTAATTGATGACATACGTCATTGACAAGAGTATGACTAAGTCTCAATGTTCCACTTGAGCCAGAAATGACCTAAATAAAGTGCTCCCCCTTTATAACACCATAGTGGGGAGCCATAGTTACAAGACCGTGCTATTTGTGTTCCGCCTAAATTAAACGTAAATTGTTATTTATGGTTTAGTACTGTTTTTTGGCAACAACGATTTAGATTTAAACAGCTTTGAGAAGCTTGAAGACACTAATTCACCTTGAAGTGTTCACCTCCCCTTAATAATCAACATTTAGAATTCCAGTTCAACTCAATGGAGCAGTGAGTTTATTATTATGTGACAATATAGGAGGCAGTGTGGTCCAGTGGTTAAAGTGCAGGGCTTGTAACCAGAAGGTCACCGGTTCAAATCCCACCTCAGCCACTGACTGACTCACTGTGTGACCCTGAGCAAGTCACTTAACTTCCTTGTGCTCCATCCTACGGATGAGATGTTAAATCAATGTCCTATTGTAAGTGACTCTGCATATAATGCACAGTTCACAGCCTACCTCTGTAAAGCACTTTGTGATGGTGGTCCACTATGAAAGGTGCTATATATATATATATATATATATATATATATATATATATATATATATATATATATATATATATATATAATTGTAGTTTATATGAGGAAAAACAACTTACTGTGTGATCTCTGGGAAAAAAAAACTAACATTTTACATCTTTGTGACTCACCCACCTGTAAAACAGAATACAATTTGGAGCCCAAAGGAAACATGCTGCCTTCTTGGGTATATCATTTCCACATAAAGGAATACCTAAATAAGTAAAGAAACATGTGAAAGGCAACTTTAGTTTAAGAAACTGGTGGGTACCACAGGACACTAAATGCCTCTTTTTTTTCCCAAACTAGTTTTACACATTTTCCTGTTCCCAAAGACTCTGGGATAGATGTGCTGAAGTGTTGCGGCTGTCACAATAGTCGCAAACCAGTTACAAACGAGTTGGAAGTCTAGGGTGAAATGTACTAAACAAGCGCAATGCTGTTCGCGACTTTTAGGGAATGCTTTGCGGCAGCAGTTTTGTTTTGTGGTTTAGCCTTAGATGAATATGTAATTATGGGCGTTCCTGCATAAATTCGCAAAAATGAGGTGAAGATAGGGTTCTCAAATATTAAAATGAGATGTACTAAAGCTGCCGGTAATTGCGACACTTTGTTAAGAACTTTTGAAAGCCTGTTTTAAACAGTCACAATTGTTGCTGGCATTTCACAGTCTGCTTTTTCTTGTGCGTTGCTAGTTGTGCTCATTGCATTTTTGAGGCGAACACACACATACTTATTTTTTCCCTAAAAGCAGGGTATACTTAAAAGCCTTGAAAACAAATTTCTATGACATTTCTGGTTTCACCAATGTGTTGGGAGCAAAAGACTGCATACATCTGCCGCTAACCCCTCCAGCTCATTGTGAGCATCTATATATGAATAGGAAACACACCTTTTCTATTAATGTGCAGGCAGTTTGTAATTGTACACAATTTAGCCCTGCACCACTGACTAACCTAAATAAAAATGGACAGTATACATTTGGCTTATAAGCTACTCATGATAATACGAATTAGTGGTATAATGTAAAATGTGTTGCTGGTCCCTTGAAATTCGCATTAACGAGAATTGACGGTCATCCTGTAAGTATCACAACTTGTCAATTCGGCACCATGATCTAAGTAGTCCAAGATAAAAATATATACAGTCAAACCTGCTCATGCGACCACCTTTATTTAGCGACCACCTGGTCTAAGTGACCACTTTCAATTCCTCCCAATGATATTTGTGCTTTTATTTAACTGTATTAAGCGACCACCAGTCTAACGCGACCAGCGACCACAATTCTTTTACCCAGCAACTGACTCAAACCTGTATTAAGCACCCTTACACAGGGCTATTGTTATAAGAAAAATATGCTTTTAAATGGTAAGTCCTAAATTCAAAAGAATACGGTAACCATTTCAGCTGTCTTTTATCCGTAATCAATAAAACAACAGCGCTCTCTTGTAAAGGAAGAGAGAAAACGTGGAGAAACAAAAGGTCCTCCCTAGATGACAGAATTAAAGTTATTAAACTTGTAAAGACAGTAACCTGCTGAAAAATTTGGCACTAGAAAGAGTCAGATATAGCATTTTGAAACAGAAAGAAATAGGGCTTGAAGTTTTAGGTTTTTATTTTTGTTCACATGACCATATTTTGAGCCGATTCAATATCTTAATTAAACTGTTAATTACTAAACAAAGTCGATTCTTTTTACCTTGATGTCCTGATTGACTTGCTGATTCTGTTTCACCTTCTTCATTGCAATGAAGGCGAGCTAGAGACCTCGCAAATTTAATGGTTGACATTTCTTTTTCAGGGAACCAGGATTACGGTAAGTAACCTAACGTTCCCTTTCAATCTCGAAATGTCAACCATTATGAGTTGGGAAATGTATACCCAAGCTGTCGCAGTAAGCCAAAGCAGCCACAAGCCTTGCCCTGGCGCGAGCCTAACTGGAAAGCTGCTGCGCAAGAGGGCAAACCTCATAGTCCCTCTAGTGGAGTGAGCTGTAACATCACTTGGAGAGGGTAGGTTAGCCATCTCATAAGCCAGCCGGATCGTATCACCTGTTCAACGCGACAAATGCTGCTTGGAAAGTGCCTGACCTTGAGTGCGCGACCCATAACACACCAATAACTGGGTTGTCTGTCGCCATGATTGAGACCTATCAATGTAACACCTCAGCACCCTGACAGGGCAGAGTGTATTAAGTCTCTGATCTCCTTCAGAGGGGAAGGGGGTGGGTGGAACACCTCCAATTCCACTGACTGGTTCAAGTGAAACTGTGAAACAACCTTAGGCAGAAAAGCCGGGTTAGTGCGTAAAGTAACGTTATCACCACTGCTGGCAAAATAATTGAGGACCCTGATCCCCTGCAGCCACCGGGTTGCCAGAACCGCGTCCAAGCACCTGGAGAAAGTCCTGGGAGCAAGAGACAGACCAAATGGCAGAACACACAACTCGTACACACTGCCCCGAAAGGTGAAGTGGAGGTACTTTCTGTGTCCAGGACGTGGAAGTACGCGTCCTGGAGGTCCACGGTCGCAAACCAGTCGCCCCCGGCCGCATGGACTGGAGAATGTGATGGGTAGTTAGCATCTTGAACTCTCCGTCAGGAATATGTTCAGGCCTCTGAGATCCAAAATGGGACGGAGCCCGCCGTCCCGCTTTGGTACCAGAAAATACCTTGAGTAAAAACCTTCCTATTGACATGGGGGTTTGTGACAGGGTGGCTGTGCGGTGACGTCAGGTCAGAAGCAGGAAGGGAAAAACACTGACACCAGGGAAGTACTGCAGTTCAAAATAAAGACACGGCGGCGCTGTTTATTTAAATAACACAAAAATAAAATAAAAAGTTCAAACAGAGAACACAGTGCTCACAGAGGAAAATAAATATTTAAACAAAACAAGTCTTGAACACAAAATACAAACTGCATAGGTCAGGCTGGGCTATCGCCTTCACTGTTCCTATATAGTTTTTCTTTTCATTTAGTCTCATTTTCTCTCGCTCATCGCTCACTGTTCCTATATAGTTTTTTCTTTTTCATTTAGTCTCATTTTCTCTCGCTCATCGCTCGCTCTCTCCGCTCTAACACCCACCCCCGAGTGCAGAGAGCTGCAGGCTTTTATGCAGGTGACCATCTCCCGATTAGCAACAATTACACCACTAATTAAACTCGGGAGATGGTCACCTTCTGCACAAGGTTTTTAAATTATTCCTAGCAGAGGATGAGTACCAATCTCACCTCTGCCAGAACACGTTTTAAAAATAAAAACAACAACAAAACCAGCAGCGCTTCGCCGTCACATTTATACATAAAATAAATCATAACAATACAACAAAACAAATACAAAACACTGAAGGACAGCACCTCACTCATCCTATATAATAAATACATAAACAAACAAATACAAAATAACACAGGGGGAGACCCCGTTCTAAAAATAAATAAATAATACATTTTACAGGGCTCCTCACCCTGTTACAGGGTTCTACGAGGAGAATTGCACGCTTTGTGAGTAAAGCATCCAATTCTTCCGTGTGGACAGAGGCCTGTGCGGGGTCGGACACCAAAGTGTTGACGAGCCCCTGGAAAGGAGGAGGTCCGGCTCGAAACTGGAGTGAGTGAGGACTGGGAGGGGCTTACAGCGCTGTGTAGTCGACATGAGGTTTTAAAAAACGATTGGTGGACCTGGGTCTCCTCAGTCCAAGGGATCTGGACCCAGGCAGCAGCTCTGCTCACAAGGGCTGCTAGCTCCTCCGCCAGGGGAGCCCTCTAAACAGGAGGGGTCCTCCGTTCCCCCTTTGAATTCGCCTTCCTCCATGGAGGCGGCCAGGGACACCACATCGTCCTGCTCCTCCTCAATCAGCTGAGATGGCGGGAGAGCAGGGACCAGTGCTGGAGCTAAGGGGGTCTCCAGTACCCCAAAAGGCAGAGTGGGTGCAGGGGGAGCTGTCAAATTTACAAGACGCTCCAACAACGACTGCTGATTTGCAACCGTGCTTGCTAGCTACGTCATTTGTGCCTGTAAGGCTGACACATCTGCATTGGGCGAGTGCCTGCGCTTCTTTGCTTTCTTAGTCTTGTGCTCCAGAGAGTGAGACACAGACCGAGCACTGCGGCTTGCAGAGGAGGTGGAAAGACCTTCAGCACGGTCTGCCCTCATAGCCCTGGACCTCTTTTGAAAGCTAGCGCACACAGCCCAAAAGGTGGGATCTGCCAGCGCTCGCCGGACATGATCAGCGCCCAGGCATTGGATGCACAAATTGTGGCCGTCCTCTGGGGGAGGCTGGCCCCACATCTCACACAATTGTGGAACGACATTGTACGGATGGATAAATGTGCGGGGTGCTATGCACCTGTACCGAGCATTGGGTAAGACACTGGTGCTATGCACGGGAGTGCTAAGTACCAAGGTGAAGCAGGCACGGGGACACTGAGGAAGTACACGGGGATGCACGGGAGTGTTATGTATACCGGGGCTATGCACGGAGGTGCTTTGCACCGGGTTAATCCAGATGAATGCACGGGGCACCGAGACGGGTGCTATAAGCTGCCGAGCCGGAGCTATGAGGCACAGCACACTACAACAACTGTAGTCGGTTTGAAGACAGGAACAGTATTTTTTTTTTTTTTGGAAAAACCCTAAAACAAAAACACAACTCTGTTTGGCACAACGGGCGAACGCGGACCAAAATCCAAAATGGACGAGCCTGGAAACAGCCGCTGCTTCTCAGCCGCCAAAACCACACAGTTGTGTGATTTAGACTATAAGAGAAACTACCGTCGCATCCAAAGGAAGGGGCAAGCTGGCTGAGGAATCAAATGGCAAAGGTTGCTGTGTGACGTTGCATCTTGTTCCAGAATGCAACAGACATGTGGTCACATCGGGCCTGTCAGGCAGCATTTTAAATATGTGCTCAGGTCATGTGACACGAGAGTCATTTCCCAACTGGTAATGGTTGACATTTCGAGATTGAAAGGGAACATGTTTACGCTGGCATTGGTTTCAGGATGCAATGAATCAACACGTACCTGAAAGACAGACACAGGCATTGAAATTTGCAAAGGATTTAAAACATTTTGTGTGACCTGAGACAAGCAAGCATTCATTACTTTCACAAAATAATTTGTTTTGTAAATGCATTATCTAAATGAATGTTATTAAATTACATACTTCCTTTTGTTCATATTACATCTTTTGGCTTTTACAGTGTATGTAAGATTAGGCAAAAGTGCCCCCCTGTGTGTATTTTGTGTGTTGGCGGCGTGTGTTAATGTTGGTGTATAGATTGGTACACGGATATAAACGGGTCTGTGTTTCAGTGATTTAAAAATGTAGATTTGTATTTAGGCACGAGGAGAGCACAAATCACTTCATGTGCTGGTTAAATATAATATGTGAGCACGGGTTGCACAGAATTAATTCATTTGGGATTCAAGTGAATAATTAATTAGTAATTGAATCCCAGCACAACAGTATATATAGAGACACGATCACTCAGTCGGGGTTGGGTGTTCGGAAGAGGAGAACGGGTGAGAGAGAGAGGAATAAGTAGTAGTGAAAGATCGTAAAGATAAGTGTTTGTTCTCACCGTGTTTGTTTGTCTCCGTTGCACCGTTTGTTTAGTGTTAGTCCGCTTTTGTCTGTCTCTTTATTTTGGCTATAGTGCCGTGTCCTGTTTTGTATTCCATTGTTCAAACTTTTTTTTTTGTTAATAAACGTGAGTTATTTAGCTCATCATCACCACCGTCTGTGTTTGAATTCCTTTCTGGTCTGACGCAACCCACTCTGGCCGTCTTTGTGACAAAGATGTACATAATTACAGGAAAACATGTCAGAGACAAATAGAAAATTCATAAGTTATGGGCCCTGTAACAGGGCGAGGAGCCCTGTACATGTATTTGTTTATTTATTTTTAGAACGGGGTCTCCCCCTCCGCCCCTGTGTCTGATTTGCGTTATTTTGTATTTGTTTTATGATTTATGTATTTATTTGATGGCGAAGCGCTGTGGGTTTTGTTATTGTTTTGTTTATATTAAAAATGTGTTCTGGCAGAGGCAAGTTTCGGTACTCGTCCTCTGCCAGGAATAATTAAAAACCTTGTGCAGATTGTGGCCGAGGGGTAATGAGATAATTGATAGTTCCCCTCGGCCACAGTAAATAAAAGCCTGCAGCTCTCTGGACTCAGGGTGGTGGGTGTTTGAGAGAAGGAGCGAGAGCGAGGAGAAAATAAAAAGAAAGTAAACAGAAACGAAACTTAAGGGATCCGTGAAGGCTACTGCCCAACTGGACCGTAAGGGTTGTTTCAGTGTTCGTGATTATTTCGTTTAAACTTTTATTTTGCTCTGTGAGCAGTGTTTTGTGTGTAAATATTTATTTTATTTTTGTATTATTTAAAATAAACGATGCGCTGCGCCTTTTTCACTGCAGTACTGCCTTTGTTTTTCTGTTCCTGCACCCTGGCCTGACGTCACCACACGTCCATCCTATCACAGGCCCTTTAAGAGGCCACCTGTGTTAAGAGGCCACTATTAGACTGTCCCTTGAGTGGTCTCTTAATGCAGGTTTGACTGTATTAATTAAAAAAAAGAAAAAAAACGCTAAAATCATTTAGTTTCAATTTAAAATAATGTTTTATTCACATTGTACACCAATGTGTACAATGCAGCAGCATGATTCATTTTCTGTTACCGGTAGCCTACAGCCTAAATTAAAAAGAAAGTGTGCCAGGTATTCATTTGATTTTACTACTGTACTGTATACTTTATAGGCCTACTGTACAGATTGATATTTTTACATTATGTAATGTGTAGCCTACCCAAAACACATTTGTGTTATTTCAGTGCAATGATTTATATATTTAAAATACACTGAGCACTATAAATGTATGTGTGTGCGATTGTATTGTATTTTTTTTAACCCGACACCTCCTTATGTGGAATAAACATATTCGGTTTAGTGAGGGGCTACTGTGTGATTATGAAAAGCTTTTTGGTAGAAACACATTTTTTATTTGGTGGTGAAGGTGGGGACCCCACTATAGAATATGATGGAATTAAACTGCCTTATTTATTCGAAAAAATGTTGCACGACTCTTGCAATGCTAGAGCTCTTGCTAAGAGACCCCTCTGAATCTTCTCAAAACACTTCTTCAGTGGATATAAATAGCCTGTAGAATCTCATTTTCAGAGCATATTTACAGTCTATAAAATACCTTTAAACATGTTTGTAAAATGTAGTACACTGAAAAATGCTAGCTAACAAAATAATTCTATAAATCTTACCTGTTGTGCACTTCGATTAGCTACATACTGTAGATCTCAAATGTGCAGTTTTTAAAGCAATACAAATCTATGTTACAACATTTTAAAATGTGATACATGGTGCTACTTTCGGTTAAAGAAAGTTTCCATGGTTTATTTTCAGGTCATCTGTTACACTTGCACTTCCTGGGTTATTTCACCCCAGCAGTGTCTTCTGGGTCATGTTCCTGTCTGAAAGCATGTCGGTCAAAAGGGGAATCAGCTGGTTGGTTTATGTTGAGAAAGAAGCCGGTAAGAGGTGTGGATAATTTCACCCTCCAGGTGCATCACTCTCTGAAAACATTGATATCAAACAGAGGTTTCTATAACCAAGTGTAATACCAGATATCATGTTTAAAAATAAATATACATGTTTGCAATAATGTGTTTGTTTCCAAACTGGACATTTGAGATCTACATAACGAACGGAATTGCACAGCAGTTAAGAATACTGGAATGATTTTGTTAGATGCAGTGAGTGGGAACTGTTCTACATTATTGAAAATAAACCACCCTAATAGGCAAGTTAAAATATATCATATCCACTATTTTATGATTTCACAATAAAACAATCGTACGCCATGCTTTTGACATGGACATCTGCCAGGCTACTTCCTTTGGGAAACACCTTGAGTCGTTTGAGCTGATTCTGAGCACCAAGTGAACTGACAGACTAGTGACATAAGCTTTGCTGTACAAACAGGGCTTGAGTCCCATATGGTTCTGCTTACAAATAAAGCATTACATCAGATTTCCAGGACATGGCAGCTATAAAAGACTGTTTAACAGCTTGCTCTGCTTAATTTGAAAGTTGAAAAAACGCCTGCTTTAAACTGGTAATCATAACTCTCAACTCACATGAGGTCTAACTCTACCACCTTTTGGTATATATTCATGGAAAAAGAACAAACATGTTTCTGCTAACATTTTATAGGGACCAGTACGCACAGGAAAAAAATAATTGAATAAATGAGCATTACATTGTTTTTAAGTGGAGGCTTTGGCAGGGGTTTGATCACTGCTGTTTTATTGTGTCCTTTTTTCTAGAGAAACAAAAGGTTTGAATTAATAGCTCTTTAATGTACAGGATATGACAGAAATGAAAAGCAGCAACAGTTGGCTGGATGAAAATTAAAAAATGTGGCCACCAATTTGCAGGCTTCCCCAGGGGTAAGCAATAGGGGGTGAACAAAGTTAACCCCCCACCCACACACACATTGTTGATATGTGTAATACAGCATACACTGTGTGGGCCTGCATCTAATATCAGGTTGAGCCACCATTGCCCTGCTCACAGTCTGTAGGCTCTACAAGGAGTCTCGAGGGAATCCATTCAGTCATTAATATTTGACGGAATAGGTGCAGAAGGATTGTGATGACAAAGGCATTGTTCAAGTTCATCCCAAACATGCTCAACTGGATTGAGTTCCAGGGTGTTGGCCATGGAAGTTGTCTGAAGTCTCTGTCATACTCCTCAAACCCTTTGCCCACAGTGGCTGGTGCATTATCCTCTTGATAGTGGCCACTGCCATCAGGGTACAAGTGCAGCATTGTTGGGTAGACCTGATTCTCACAATGCTTAAGTAAACTATGACTATAAGGATGCAGGGATCACATGTCACATCACATCCCCTAATTTGTATCTCTAATTCAGGCCCAAATCCATGTTCTTATAAAGTGGGCAGGCTTCGCTATATACTGTGTATCAAAATGACATATTCAAATATATGTTTAGTCAAGGATAATATATTTAAAGTCAATGTATTGCAGACATGAATATCTCATATTTGTGGGTTTTTAAAAGTTCAACGTGTCAGAGCACTGGAGTCGAAGGCCAACCCTGCTCGGTTTTGTCATACAAACAATGAAAAGCAATAAAGAGGCCGCTGAAGTTTTTCTCGCTTCAGTCTCTGGCTTGGAAGTTACATGTCAATCCAAAAAAAATGAACTTTTGTGCCACCAACTCCATTCTGGACTCCATTCTCAGACAACCAACCAACCAGCTGTTGCAATGATTGCCCTCCCGTCCCTCTGCAAGCAGGTTCATTCAGGTCTCAGTGTGGAGAATTGGTAGTAAAGCAGGTTCATTCAGGTCTCAGTGTGGAGAATGGGTAGTAAAGCAGGTTCATTCAGGTCTCAGTGTGGAGAATGGGTAGTGGAGCAATCTCAAGGAATGTTGAGTGAGTGCACAGCACGACTCAAAACAGGGAAAGACATCTTCTCACCCAACAGTGCCACACAACAACAACAACAACAACAGTTCACATTTCTATAGCGCCTTTCATCACGAGGATCCCAAAGAGCTTCACACATAAAATACATGAACAATTAAAACATTACATTTAAGGCAGTCCAATACAGAATAAAAAAAAAACAGAAATTAAAAAAGAGATACAAATGTGGTTTTAATTTAATGTGATAAAATTTGAAAATCTGAGCTAGTATGTAAAAATGGAACAATTATAGTCTTACATTTTTTTATAAAATTGAAAAACAAACAAAAATACAGTTTAATTATAAAATTTCATAAACTAAGATAAAAAGCCAGTGTGTAATTAATAAACTAAAAAAATTAATAATTTTTTTATTTCTTATAAATTGCTACTAATAAGTCTACTCTTAACATCCAGTAGAAATGTTCACTGTTCTATAGACTCACAAGTACTGAGTACCCAACTCAGCATGGCATCATTGCCCAGTGGACGTTTAGCTATGAGGTTGAGAATGAGGTTACAGCGTAATTAGTGGTTGTTAACAAGGCAGAGGCTAGGCATGAACCTGGCAACCCCACACACTGCAAGTGAGCGTCTTAAACACTATGCAAAAGAGTCGGGCTTGTCTGCATTCATGGCTACAGAGCTTCGAGCCTCGACTCATCTCACCGACAGCAGTGTATCACACGACACTGTCCATGACAGTAGCATGAGGTCAAGATGTGATCAGAATTCATCGATTATCCCTGCTGCTTTGACGCTTCTTTCTGTCTGAAATCAGTCATACTAATACAAAATGGGATCAAACTATTATCTATTACATCCTATTTTTCATAATTCTTCATATATATTTGGGTAGGTACTTCCCCTTTTTTTATTCAAAACCTTACCACCAGATAGTTCTGCTGTTTCCTGTGGCTGTGCCATTGTTTATTGTGTTCTGGAATAAGGAAAACAAAACAATATGTTATGATTATATTATTATTTTATAACACATGTAAACAACACAGATGTATCCATTCATTTATCTCATAGTTTCCAAATAATGTGTTTAACATATGGTGGCCCTCATGGTTCAGTTATCTTTCATAGTTTCAATGCTATAATGAAAGATTATAAATAATGCTATTATTAAACTATTGAATAAAAAATATTTTTAGAGTTTTCATTGCTCTATCACAAGATAAGATGTACTTGAATTTTGTTTGTTTGGGGGAGGAAATATCTTTAACAAATAACTTTATTCACAGCATATGAAACCCCAATATTTGCATAGAGATACATGTTTCTTTCTGGTTCACCATGAAATATGGTAAGCCCTGATCAGACATGTTCAGTATCTTATGAACGTTATAATAGCATTTGCAGCATAGAGAGTAAAATAACTGGGTTGCCATGGTCAACATCTTAACAATATTATCAAAAGAATGTTTCAAATGAAGTGCAGCGGCATGCCTCCCATGTGACTGTGAGCAAAGCGTAAAGAGAAAGGAATGCGGGTGAGATTGAGATCTGGCTGGTAAGGTCATTACCTCAAACCCCAGCGACCAAACAACTAAACATCTTCATGGGTCCTTTTACTTTTAGCTTAGTACATTTTATTTTATAGGGCCATATTCAATGTGTCCCATATTATTCCTTTCCCATTAAATCTACCAAAAATTACAAATAATTAAATAGTAAGTACAGTAGCTTCAAACTTATAAACATACGGTAGGAAGTCCAGGTGGTAATTGAATGTTTGATTGTCAATCACCCCTAGCCACACCCTATAAAAGAGAACAAAGGATGTTTGTTAGGAGAGAGTGTGTAGCAGTGAGAGGTTTTGGTCAAGCTCTAAGCCAGAGAAGAGCCACTCTGACCTCTTCTGGAGTGGATATCAGCTTGTATAGTTAGCACCCTATACCATATTCTAGAACAATATCACATAGGCTGCTGTACGATACCAAGCTGATATCTGCACCACCAGAGCTCAGAATGGCAAGCCATGAGTGGGCTTACCAGTGTCCAGGAGGCAAAACAATACAAATGTATACAGTGTTGTTTTGATGAAGAACTACAAGTAAGATGGCAGACAGTTAGCGTGAGGAATACAATAAAATGATTTAAATAAAACAATATTTGTAATATTATGAGGAAAGAATCACTGAACCTGGAACGCAGCAGCCTGTGTCTCTGCTGAAGTACCACCCCTTAGACATGGCCTATCACTCAGGCTCCAGGGAAGGGGAGGCAAAGAAGAGTGAAAGAAAGAGTTGCCAGGATGAAAGGTAAGCTGGAGATTTAAAGTAACTGGCCTGCACCATTAACAAATGGTTTATTGTGAAGCTGCATGATATAATTTTTACAGGAGTTTATTTAATTATTATTATTATTATTTTATTTCTTAGCTGACGCCCTTATACAGGGCGACTTACAATTGTTACAAGATATCACATTATTTTTACATACAATTGCCCATTTATACAGTTGGGTTTTTACTGGAGCAATCTAGGTAAAGTACCTTACTCAAGGGTACAGCAGCAGTGTCCCCCACCTGGGATTGAACCCACGACCCTCCAGTCAAGAGTCCAGAGCCCTAACCACTACTCCACACTGTACAAGCTAAAATGTTAATTAAATTTAGCACCCTTAAAATAAGTTTGTTTGTCTTAAATACTAGGTTATGAAAGAACGACCATTCACAATACGTGTGAGAGCGATGCTTGAACAGACATGGGCAGTTTGTATTGGTGCGGGATATGGAGCGAAGGTCGTGTGTTGTGGCAGGGAGAAATACAGAAAATATATTTAAAAAAAAACAAACCTACCATTGTGACTTGGTAGAGCGAGTTCACGTTGAAAAAAAAAGTTACTGTTTTTTTTTATTATTATTATTATTATTATTATTTGTTTATTTAGCAGACGCCTTTATCCAAGGCGACTTACAGAGACTAGGGTGTGTGAACTATGCATCAGCTGCAGAGTCACTTACAATTACATCTCACCCGAAAGACGGAGCACAAGGAGGTTAAGTGACTTGCTCAGGGTCACACAATGAGTCAGTGGCTGAGGTGGGATTTGAACCGGGGACAGGTTAAATAATTATTCAGGATGCGGTACAGTGTGGCTGCAGGTAGAGCTCTTGGGGCGCTTGGTGCTGTGAGTCGGGGGTCGCCAGGGTGTCACTGGCCACCAGCTCCAGGGTTCTGCAGCCTGTTGTTGCCGCCGACACCGACACCATAGGCTGCAGGAGGTTCCGGTCCACCTCGACGGGTTACAACGAACTAGCTCGCGAGAGATCCAAGACAGTTACCTCTTTCTACAACCAGTCTGCTATCGATGTTTGTGCAGAAAAGCCCTCTGTCCGCCTGACCCCTGCCACCATGCTCTACTCGGGGAAGTCTCCGGATGGCAGTCATGTGCTGAGCAGTGCCAAGTACCTGCACATGGAGCTGCCTGTGTGCATTGCCCACCGCGTCAAAGGGTTCCGCAGCCTGCCTTTCATCATCGGCTGCAACCCCACCATCCTGCAGGTGCATGAGCTGTACATCAGGGCTTACCACATGCTGTCGGACTTCCCCCCGATCACTGACCTGGAGGCAGAGGGGCGCTACTGCAAGCTAGTGCGGCAGCTCCTGGATGACCACAAGGACGTGGTGACCATGCTGGCTGAAAGGTTCAGGGAGAGCCGCAAGCACATCCAGGACAAAGCTCTGATCAGGAATTTTCTAGACACCACCCTGACATCCCGTCTGGGAATCCGGATGTTGGCAACTCACCACGAGGATAATCCTGACTTCGTGGGGATCATCTGCACTTGCTTGTCCTGAAGAAGATCATTGAGAAGTGGGTGGATTTTGTTCAGCGTCTGTGGGAGCACCAGTACGGGAGCTCTTCCCGGGTTCGAATCAACGACCACGTGGCGGCTGGCTTCCCCTTCATCCCCTTCCCGCTCGACTACATCCTGCCAGAGATGCTGAAGAACGCCATAAGGGCAACGATGGAGAGCCACCTTGACACCCCCCACAACGCACCTTACAGGCAAACCCACAGGCGCCCGGCCAGACTACAGGGGTCACTGGTGCGCGGTGAGCCGAGGACACCCTGGCCGACCTAGCCCTCCCTTCCCAGGGCGCCACCCCCTGGAAGCTCCTGTCCTCGGTTGGCAAAGGAATAGCCTGGACTCGAACTCACGACATCCAGACTATAGAGCGCATCCTGCACTCCACGCAAAGCACCTTTACTGGATGCACCACTCGGGACCCCCTACGTCCGTGTCTATTTTGAATAGGAAAAAAAGGGCCGCCCCTCTACCAACGATGGTATCAGAGGGAACACGGTGAGCTTGCAAACATAAACAAAAAGTACACAAGTATTACAGTCCCAATCCATGGTGCACGGAATTGTGCTCTTCAAAATCCGGGGAATTGTGGTGCGTCGTCTGTGCTGTGCAGTGAGGATAGTGCTCAAGGTTTTTGTGCTGGCTCTGTGGTGGCAGCTCCAGTTTATTTACTCCCCCACTGGAACACAAAAACTAACAAAGACGTAACACCATTCATTCATAAACAATAGCTCCAGTCGTACTTATGTAGATGTGTCCCTTTTGTACTCCTCCCTGCAATCGGCCCGGCGCCAGGGTTTCTCCAATCGCTGCCTGCCCTGTAGCTGATCGCAAGGGAGTCATTTCATGTACATGCAGCTACGCACTTCCGTCAAGATGGCCAACTTCCGAGTCGACCTGTCTAGGGGGAAGCATACCACCAACCTTACACAGCGCCCTTTCTGGTCAGAAGAGAGATTGACAGCTCTGATTCTTTCTCTCTCTGTCACAAGTACAAACAAACAGAAACCTCGTAGCAGCTGCATCGCACTGTGAGGCCTCAGATAATTTCAGGCAATGGGAGAGCACAACCTGCTAAGAGGAAGATCTCCACACCAGAAACCAGCCTCTGGAAACAGAGAGGCTATTTAGAACAATGGTACCCTTTTGAAACTCAATAAAAATAGAATATTAAGGAGACTTGCTTAAAATCATGTAAACAAAGCACAGCTCTTTTTAACAGGCATTTATATTAATTTGTATAAAAATGTATCAACTTTGGTTACTAACCAAAGTCACTGAAATGAGATTGTGATAGAGAGAGAAAGGGTCAATGCTGTAAACCTCCCAACCAGAAAGGGCGCTGTGTAAGGGGGAAGGTAAGCTGCCTCCTAGATATGCCACCTTGATGGTAGGTGGAAACCGGAAGGTAACCATATTAGGAGAGGCACGTAGCTGCAAGTACTCAGGATGATTCCATTGCAGTCAGCTGTGGGGCAGCCCTCTATTGGAGAAACCATGGTGACACGTTGACTGCAGGGAGGAGTTTGCTGTGTACAAAGGGGAAGCAGCTACGTCAGTACCTCCCCTTGCGCTGAGAAACTAAAGCGACTGGCTGGAGCTGGTGTATGTTTGTTTTGTTACGTGTTTGTTTTGTGTTCTCGCAGAGGAGCAGGAGGACGGGAGGCTGTAACCACTGAGCCAGCACTAACCCCAGAGCACGCCCCTCATAGCACAGCACAGCACACGCACCACGATCCCATTTGAGAAGAGCACATTTTCGTGCACGGAGGATTGTGGTTAAGGAGTGTCTTTTTGTTTACCATTTTGAGCCTGGACCCTGTTTTGTTTTGCCCCGATACCATCGCTGGTAGCGGGTGTGTATTATTTTCCAGTTTGGATTATTTTGTGGATATTTCTGTTTGTTTATTATTAAAAGAGTATTTGTTTTTGGGAGAATCCATGTGGACGTTATCAATCCTTTGCACTGCACCATTCATCATGTCACAGAGATGAACAGGCTTTTGTGCATTTCATTTTACAAGAATTCAGCTAACAACTCATGGTTCTCTCTTCATCAAACAGCTGAATTAGCAAAGGAGTGGTAAAGGCTGTCAAATGAATGCTGGGAATCCTGCAATTAGCTGCCCACATGGGTGCTGGTAGTTGTAGTTTCTCCTGCAATGAGCCATCCAATTGAGTGCTGGGAGTTGTAGTTTCTCCTTCAATGAGCTGTTACTGTTTAACTTCTTAGGTCATTTCACCTTTGCCCTGATGAAAGCCTTGACAACATGACATAGACCAGAAGATGTCTTAAGGGACTGTAATCCATGTAGTCATTAATATTAATATCCGTGTGTGGCAAAGTGGTTTGCAGTGCACAGGTCTAGAGGTGATGCAATGCTCAGTAATGATAGACACAAGACAGTTCACAGTGAAAAACAGCTCTTTATGTGGCTGGGTTGCGTGCCGGCAACACTTAAATAATAAGCACAGGCTCTACACAGCAATTTGTATCGCTCCGTGCAAAACAATGGGGTTCAGTCAGAAATAATAAGACACGAATATAACACACACAAACACAACACGGTCACAAGTCCAGAGTGAGTGCTCATAGTGTAGGTGGTGAAATACAAGTAATGTGCACAGTGCTGAAGTGAAGTCCGGGTTTGGAAACTGACTTCTAGCAACAGCTCCCAGATAACTTAGCCGTCTAACAATGACAAACAAAACAATTACTCGACTTGACAAAACAAAACACAAACACATGGTTGGTACACTGGTTTTTCCTCATAAGTCTGTTCGTAACCATAACACAAGGAACAGATTGCTTGGCCACATCCCCTGATATACCCTCAGTCATGCCCCCTTCGGTAGCGAGTGCAATCACGTATCCTCCAATCATTGACTGACACATCGCCTACCGCATTAAGGTGATGACTTCTGGTATTGTGGCTCCGCCCCGTTCCTGGATGGCCGACTTCCAACTGACCCTGGAATGAACTGCCAAACCATCCAGTCGGAGGCACACTGTTCCTGTTATACAGAGCCCTCATAGGTCGGGAGGGAGATTGTTGACTAGGGTTCATTCGCTCTCTGTCACACCGTGATGACAATTGTTCATGATGAAAATTGTTTAAGTTCATCTTGAACATGCTCAATTGGAATGATACCCAGGGATGGCCATGGTGTAAGATGAAAATGTATTGTAAATATCATATGACAGTAAAATGTCTTGGTAATGTTACACCAGTTTAATGGAGATGACCTTTGGCATAAGTAGAGTAACTTATTTTTTAAATGGCTGGAGTGATAAAGCATGTGCAAAAATCATGGAATAAAATAGGGGAAACAACTAAATACAGTAACCTTGTAAAAGAGATTGATTAATAGTCGGGTGCACTTGAATGTAGTAACAACTAAAGGGCTCAATTCTATTGATAATTATTAAGATAACAAAAACTGACTGTAGCCATGTATGTCCTAAGCCCATATGGTATAAATATCAGGCATGGCGGTTACATACAGAAAAGCCTCTAATACCTTGTGGCAGGATGGCTTGCAGTGGTGAGGTGTGGTGACGTCACGGACCAGGAAGTAACTGAACCAAAACAGTGGATGGGCAGGTGAAACTGAACGCAACGGCGTTCAGCTGATTTTTATTAACTAAATAAACAAAACAAAATATTTAAACAGACAACAAAACACAAAACAAAAAGGCGCAATGGCCAAACAAACAGAAACAAGTATATTTTTAAAGATAGCAATTGTTTTTCGCTCGCTCTTCCGTGTTCCCCCGTACTCTCGGACAGCTGCAGGTTCTTATACTCTGGCCGAGGGGTTAACTAGCTGTTAATTATCTTATTACCCCTCGGCCACAGTCTGCACGCGTTTGGTAAGGATGCGTGACTGTCAGCTAGTTAAATAATCAGTAGCTGATCAGCCACGCATCCTCACAGGTTTTTAAATATACAAAAACAATAACAAAAGACGCGGCGCTGTTATCTGCGCCGCAAACAATAATATAAATAATAATAAATAAATACATAGGGGCGGGACACTCCGCCACATACCTCCAGGATCATTGTGGACCATCGGTGAATCAGTCTGAGGGCTGGATTCAGGTAATCTGATCCATTGCCAATCTCTGTTAATACTAGTGGCACGTATTGTCTCTAAACAATAATGTTCAATGTAAAATGCAACGTGGGTATTTGGAACTAATAATTGTTAACATTTGTAACATGGTCTTGTTTAATAGCGCAACAAAAGTAGTTAATTCCATGTATACCTTAATTTATAAACCTCTGTGGCACCTTACAATGGAATATCAAGGCCATAGCCAGCTATAAGACACCCAAGGCATGGGCCTCGGTTAAAATCTCTCTTATGTGTTGCTTTGCTGCAAAATAAAAAGCATTTCATCCCTCGTTGTGTGCATGCATTAATTCCCAAGTCCTGCTGATATCTACAGCCTATGTGCTCTTCAAAATGTTTTACTGTCATTGCAGACTACAGCTACACCGCTCAGTTCACACCACCATAGCAGTTAAAAAGCAACTTACAAGGTGAGGCAAAGTAATAATGTTGATTAGAAAGAAGTACATATCGGCCTAATAATGAGGAATAATAAATCCCCTTGGTAGTCTGCAGTGTAGAGAACCCATTTTATTAATATTCCACTTCTAAACCACTAGTGGAAGAGGCTTGTAAACTGGAGTATATAGGGGGGCGTGACACAGTGCATGGGCAAGTGGCTTGTGATTTTTCATGGCTGGCTACGGCCCTGAATGCCTCTCTGTCATGCTCCTCAAAGCATTCGCGCAGAATACTGGCACGAATGGGTGCATTGATTACTGGCACGATGAATGGGTGCATTGTTGTCTTGAAAGTAGCCATTGTTGGGTGGGCTTGATCTGCAACAATGCTTAAATAAACCACAACAGCTTTATAGTGCTTTAGGGATCACATGATCTACCTAAATCAAAAGCATTTTTTTGTAAATAAACATATTATTGAATGAAGAATCAGTTTGGTATCCAAATTAAGCAAAAGCAAAAATAAAATAGTAGCCATTTCAAATTTTTTAAATTCCTTTTATATTTTTATTTATTGCGTTTATATAGCACTTTTTATACAAAAGTATAGCAAAGCACTGTACAGTACATAGCAGAAAAAAGAACAAACCACCAACCAACTAAGATAATAAAGCCATTTTATAAAGGTGCATTTTTAGTCTTGACTTGAAAACTGTAATGGTCCCAGCTTCCCTGACAAACGAAGGCAGAGCATTCCATAATTTTGGAGGAAAAAAGCCCTACCTCCCTGTGAACAGGCTGGCTGTAGGGGTGACGTCAGGCCAGAAAGAAACACACAGACAGGCAGTACTGACAGGTGAAACTGAGACGCTGCGGCGCTCGGTGCGTTTAATGAAACAAATAAAAGATTTAAACAAAAAAACAGCACACGGCACTTAAGGCCAAAATTAACAGACAGATAACCAAAACGAACAGACACTAACACACAGGGACAAACACGTACCATGCTGGTCCTCCAGCACCACATAGCAATTGCTTCTTATTACTATTTTTATCTCCTCACTCTCTCCCGTTCCTTCGTCCTGAACACACAACCCCGAGTGAGTAAAATGTGCATCTATATATACTGTTGTGTCGGGATTCAATTACTAATTATTCACTTGAATCCCAGCACGTGAACTAATTTGTGCAACCCCTTGCTCACATACTATTAAATACGTTAAATGCATGTGAAGTGCAATCCCTGTGCCTAAATACAATTATACATTTTAAACACTCATGCTCATTACCCTCAATATATCCCGTGTACCAACTACAATACACCAACATTAACACACCACACGCAACATATAACACACAAATGCACACAGGGGCGGGGCACATTGCCACACTCCCATGTTGCTTTTGTTGACCCAAGGAATAACCAGCAGCCCCGCATCCTGTGATCTCAGAGTGCGGTTTGGAAGATATGGGGTCAGTAACTCCTGCAAATAACTAGGTGCTAATCCATTCAGGGCCTTGTAAGTTAACAGCAAAATCTTATCAATGATATACTGCACAGGGAGCTAGTGTAAGGAGGCCAAAACAGGGGTAATATGTTCACTTTTCCTGGTTTTAGTCAGAATTCTAGCGGCGGTATTCTGAACAAGCTGCAAGCGGGATACCACATGTTTTGGGACACCAGAAAAAGTGCATTACAGAAATCAATTCTAGATGAAACAAAGGCATGCATTAGTCTCTCGGCATAAGGGACAGAAATAATTGGTCTAATTCGTTTCTCAAATGGTAAAAAGATATTTCAATAACTTCCCTAATATGAGTCTCAAATGATAAAACAGGATCGAAGATAACCCCCAAACTCTTAATTTCTAGTTTAAGTTTTGATGAGAGACTGCAAGGGTCGAGCTCATGTAATCCCACATTTCCTTAATGGAAATGTGGGATCAATGGAAGTCCACTCCGTATCTGCGGATGATGTCACCTAATGGTAGCATATATAATGAAAACAACAAGGGACCTAGAATGGAGCCCTGTGGAACATCACAGACAACTTCCGATAATGCCGATTTTACCTCCCCAATAGAGACAAACTGAAACCTATCAGAAAAGATAAGATTTGAACCAGGATAGGACAAGGCCAGACAATCCTACGGTGCTTTCAAGACGATTCAGTAGGATGGAATGGTCTACAGTATCAAAGGCAGCACTTAGGTCTAGAAGAATTGAAAATGATGGAAAACCTGAGTAAGAGCTTATCAGCGGATCATTGAGAACTCTGACAAGGGCCGTCTCAGTGCTATGTGCAGCACAAAAACCAGACTGAAATTGCAAGAACTCTCTCTAGAACCTTATCTAAGAATGGAAGGTTGGAGATTGGCCTATAGTTATTGAGGACTTTAGGACGAGCATGTAGTAGCTACCATATGTTGAACTAAGCTCTGTCAGTTCCTGTAAGGTAGTCAAAGAAAAAGCCCCCATAGTAGCCTTAATAGGTGTAGTTGGTAAAATTGTGCTGGAGTCCTCCTTAATAGAAGGTGTCTATAGAATCTCATTTCTGACATCTAGTATTTTATTTTTTAAAGAAATGTAAGAAGTCGTTGCAGCGGTGAGAGGAGCCAATGTCAAGGGTAAGACTATTAGGGGAAGGAGTAATTAATTTATCTAGGGAAGCAAAAAGAAATCTAGGATTATTTGTATTTGTTTCAATTAAATTAGAATTTAATATGATGATCTAGCCAACGCCAGAGCATTCCTATATTTAACCAGGTGGTCCTTCCATGTGATGTAATGAACATGCAGTTTAGATTCCCACCATCCCCGTTCTAGATTACGACCCTCATATTTCATCTTACAAGTTGTATCATTGAACCACGGTGAGCTTTTTTTTAAAAGACACTCTCTGAGTTTTGATTGGTGCTACATTATCTAAGATACCAGTCAAGGTGGTGTTGTAAGTATTAACCAGCTCATCTACTGATGATCTACTGATCTGCTGATGAAAGTTTAACAGCAGTTGAAGAAGTAATTACCCGGGATTTAAATGTATGGTCCAGTCTTTGTAGATACTGGCAGATTCACCTTATACTGGCAGGGACACACAAACAACGATAATGTGTGTTTGTTGGGTTACTATGACACTCCCAGAGTTGGACTGTAAATTCATCAAATCTTTCCAAAAACACAGCAGAATTCAGAACAAGTGAAAGGTTAATGCTGTCCTTTGACATTTAAATCACTAGTACTCCCCCGTTTTGGAGTGTTTTCCGGACATTGGCCTGCTACTTAACCCCCAGACAGCACTTCTTCCTGCATTTTTCTTGGCATCAAACAGCCTGTATTTTGGTCTCCATGGCAACAGCTTGGGAGGCCATTGACTGATAAATATGGAAATCAGCCTGAATTAATTTTCCTGTGCACATGATCAAATCTGTTTAGATATGACTGCATTCAAAATCTTTATTTGCAGTTTTAGGTATGTATTAAAAAAGCTTACTGTCACATAGAAAATGTGATGAATATTGAAAACACTAAGTGGCATTAAATATGTATTACTGGGTATTCATAGTATACTGTAGTATATGGAAAAAAAAACTTTCTCCAAGACCTCATCATTGGTCAGATGTCTTAAGAATTAAATATAATACTATAGAACTTTGTACAACACCCTCAGTTGTTTCAACCAATCAGAGCACAGATTGATTTCTTACAAAGGAAGAGCACAAATACAACCCAAGCCATATGAGTGACTATTCCCTCAACCATGCAGTTACATAGCAGACAAAAGCATTGGCGCCCTACACTTAATACAAGATAATTCAAGAAATACAAGCATTTAGTCAACATTAGCCACTAATTAATTTGACAAAGACCAAAACACACAAAACACACTTCGGTCTGCGCTTATGGACTGCCCTCTTCAATTGAAACCACAGGTTTTCAATGGGGTTCAAGTCCGGAGACTGAGATGGCCATTGATTTTGTGGTCAATTAACCCATTTCTTTGTGGATTTTGATGTGTGCTTGGGGTCATTGTCTTGCTGGAAGATCCACTTGGCTAAGTTTCAGCCTCCTGGCAGAGGCAACCAGGTTTTGGCTAAAATGTCCTGGTACTGGGTAGAGTTCATGATGCCGTTGACCTTAACAAGGGCCCCAGGACCAGTGGAAGCAAAACAGCCCCATAACATCAAAGATCCACCACCATATTTTACAGTAGGTATGAGGTTCTTTTCTGCACACGCATCCTTCTTTTGACACCAAACCCACCGCTGGTGTGCATGGCCAAAGAGCTCTATTTTCATCTCATCTGACCATAGCACCCGGTTCCAATCGAAGTTCCAATGTAGTTTAGCAAACTCCAGGCTCTTAAGTTTATTGGTTCCTCTCAATAAAGGCTTTTTTCTGGCAACCCTTCCAAATAGCCTATTGGCATGGAGGTGGCGTCTAATTGTAGATTTGGAAACTTGGTGACCCCAAGATGCAACCAAGTTCTGTAATTCTCCAACTGTGGCCCTTGGATTTCCCTTTGCCTCCCGAACCATCTGCCTCACTATGCATGGGGTCAAGATACACTTGCGTCCTCTACCAGGCAAGTTTACCACTGTTCCAGTGGTTTTGAACTTCTTAATTATTGCCCTAATAGTGGTAAGTGGTATATTTAGTTTTTTAGCTATTGTTTTGTTCCCATTGCCTGATTTATGAAGGTCAACAACCATTTGTCTCTTTTCATTTGTGAGTTCTTTGCCTTTCCCCATGGTGATGGATGACAAATGGATTTCATATGCGTGTGTGACAGAAATATAATGAGTTCTGGTTGTAAATCCTCCCGACCTGTGAGGGCGCTAAGCAGCGAGGACAGAGTTCTTTTGACGGGCTGGACTGACAGTTCTTTCCCGGGTCGGGGAGTTGGCCAATCTGGAAGAAGGCGAGTCTCTGTTGCAAGAACATATTGACCTGGAAGGTAAACAATGTAACAGCCGCTGATTGTAAAGGCAGCTGCATTAGTTTACCAAGGGGTCATGCGTGACAGCATAAAAAGGAGACGGAGACTCGTAATCATTTCCTTCGCTTGGGTTCAGAGACACACGGAACTGGAAGGACTGGGAGGGTTCCCAAAAAGAAACGAGAAATATTCGTGAGTGTTTTGTTTGTTTGTAGCACTGTTAGTAATTGTCTTTTGTTTGTAAATTCAGTAGACGGCTAACACATCTCCGGAGCTGTCGCCTTGGGCCAGCACTACCCGGAACAACAACACCACAGTCACTGTTATTTGTTATCACCCACCTTGAGCACTACTGCACACACCCAGACTGGTGATTTGTGTTAGTAGTATTGTGGGAGCGGATAACGTGTTATTATTTGTTTTGTTTACAAATCATTATTATTATTTTCCTGCCGAGCTTTACACCAGGGGTGTATTGCCGGAGGATTATTGTTTGGTCGCCAGACCAGGATTTGTGTAAAAATAAAAGTAACATTTCCAAATTGGATTACAGTTTTCACTTGTGATTGTTTCTGCACTGCATTACCTATCTGGTCTTAATCAGCAGCCACTTTGCCACAGCGTGTTACCTCATTTTTATACCCCAGTGAAACAGGAAGCCATGGAAGGCCACAATACAGTTCCTTAAGTCTGAGATGAACTTAAAGAAGTAGAATGTTAATGCAGATTTAATTTTGTTTGATTTTATTTATAAGAATCTTTAGGGGTGCCAATAATTCTGACACCTATCTTTTTGAGAAAATGTTTTATTACTTGTTAATAAAAAACTTTTTCTCTGAACAATTGTATTAGAATAAAAGAATATGGTTTTCCCATATATTTGAGCATAAAATATAGCTCATTACCTGTGTTGTTTATTTTATACAGCCTTTTTTGCTCATCTTTATCAAGGGTGGCAATAATTTTGGAGGTGACTGTATATAAGCACTTACTGTAAGCCATTTCAAATATATGTTCATGACAAAAGTATTGCCACCCCTGCCTTAATATTTAGTGTGTCCTCCTGTTGCTCTAATTACAGCTTTCAGATGTTTATGATCATTCTTAACCAGAATGTTACATTTTGTTGCTGAAATCTGGGCCCATTCTTTCTTGTGTATTTCCTTAAGCTCAGACAGATTAGATACACAATGCTTGGCTACAGCTTTTTTCAGATCAGGCCAAAGCATTTCTATTGGATTGGGATCTGGTGATTGCGAAGGCCATTGCAGAACTTTTATCTTTGTTTTCTTCAAGAATTTCTTTGGGTCGTTATCGTATTGGAAGATAAATGGTCTACCAGTCAGCCTACGAGCAGATGGTGTCATTGTACTTTGTAGAACGTTTAGATACATGGCTGCATTCATTTGATCTTCAATTACATGAATGTCTTCAATCCCATAACTGCTAAAACACCCCCAAAATGATCATGATCTAACCACCATGTTTAACTGTAGGTACAAGGTTTTCCCTTTTTTTCTACAAACATACTATGGTTTCTATTCTATTTATAACTCATCAGACCAGAGAATTTAGTTGAAGAATGCTTCAGATTCCTGTTTATATTTGTACTTCTTGATTATTGCTCTGATTGTGAATTTTGTATTCCATATTTCTTTGATACTGTTCTGTAGCCATTTCCTTTGTTGTAGTTTAGTACAGGTGCTTTTCTCAAACATGAATCCAACACCTTTTGCTTTGTCCATCTCTGTGTTCTCAAAACATTCTTCTTCATTAGATGTTGGAAATAATTACATCTTCTGGCTATTGACTTTATAATGCAGCTTAGTTACTGTGTTATGGTTTTTAATCAATTAATATATATTTTAATTAGTTCTATTACTTTTTTATAGACTTTTAATGTAAAGGTGCCAATACTTTTGTCATAAACAAATATTTGAAATTGCTTAAGTGCTTTTTTTGGTCTTTATCATATTACTAAATGGCTAATGTTCACAAAATGCTTGTGTTTAACATGATTTTTTAATTATTATATTAAGTGTAGGGTGCCAATACTTTTGTCTGCGACT
The DNA here is from genome assembly GCA_036884735.1 of Huso huso. NCBI lineage: Eukaryota > Metazoa > Chordata > Actinopteri > Acipenseriformes > Acipenseridae > Huso > Huso huso. The sequence continues at coordinate 13,620,616 of CM072675.1, read as the reverse complement.
GTACATTGCTAAAGGTGTAATTATGGTGATGCAGTTATACTACAGGATCAGATGAAACCTGAATTACCGCTGAATTAGACACAACTTCTATACAATGTTACAAACCATATTGATTTCATATTAACTCTGGACTCTCATCCCTCTGTTTTATGTCTTATTATTTTGCTTTACTCAGAACCATTGTGTATCCTCTAAGCCACAGTTCAGTTCAAACACATCCCTGCTAGAATAGCCTGTGATGAAATAAAATATCTTGGAGAGACTGGAACAACTTTATATAAAATAATTCAGAACTACCTTTCATTAATTAGAAATAAAAAAAATGAATGAACCAATAGTACAGCACTTCACCAGTCAAGGACATGACATAAATGATGTCAAGTTTGTAGTATTAGAACAGCTAAAATTAGACAATGTGACTGTGGTGGGGTGTCTGCCCCTTTTGTTTATTTATGTATTATTTTGTCCTTATGTGTGCTGTGCTCTGTATTATTGTTTTTGTGTAAATAAGTATGCATTTGTGTCTAAGTGTTACTATTCTTATGAGTTACTATTGTTATTTGTTAATTGGCAAGGATGGGTTTAACTCTCCATACTGATTGAACATGGGAAGAATGTAGCAGGTGGTTGATTGTCAATTGTCTAGTTAACTCCTAGCCACCTGGTATATAAGGACCCAGCTCCACCTGTGTAGAGCTGGAGTGACAGACAGACAGAGTAAGTGTTTGATACCTGTAATATTATTTGTATAGGCGCTGGTGTGTTTTGTTGCTTTGGCCCTTGTGCCCATTTATGTTTTGAAAAAGTCTTTATTTTGTTTATTATTATTTATTTCTTAGCAGACACCCTTATCCAGGGCGATTTACAATTGTTGCAAGACATCACATTATTTTTACATACAATTACCCACTTATACAGTTGGGTTTTTACTGGAGCAATCTAGGTAAAGTACCTTGCTCAAGGGTACAGCAGCAGTGTCCCCCACCTGGGACTGAACCCACGACCCTCCGGTCAAGAGTCCAGAGCCCTAACCACTACCCACACTGCTGCCCTTAATAAAACACTGCGCAGCCACGCAGTTTTTGCCCCACACTTCTGCCTTTTGTGTACTGTTTTCCTGAAACCTGACATCAGCCATCCTGTAACAGGGACATACAGAAGAATAAAAGAAAGTAAATGGATAAATAGACTGAACATGATTATGCCAGCGGGACTCAACAGAAAAGAATGAACTAATTAACTCCAATAAATATATAACACTTAAATAAACAAAATTCATTCAAAAGTTGTGCATGCTGATGTGCTGGGGAGGCCAAATCAAGGCTGATCCTCAGAGGCAGCATTGCATGGTAATATTGTAACGACCCAGCAGTCTGTGCTAACAAAAAGGATTTGTTTTGCTGTTCGGACGCAGAGAGTGTTGAGCAGCACGGGGCAGGCGAACACTCCAGAGTCTTAAAGGTTCAAAGAGGAGAGCTCGGGCTGGCAACAGTAAAAATGGTAGAAGGGTTTAGTCTTGAGACAGAGAGGAGCCATGTTAAATCCAGTAGCACACTTAAAAAAGAGGAACATCATTAACCAGCAAGGTTAATGATGTTCCTCTAAATAATAAACCATGAATTCGAAAACTGCAATCTCTGTCTCCCAATGTCTTTATTCAAACGTTACAATATAAATATAAGTTTATATAAACTACTATTAATTAGGATTAATACAGATTTAAAAATAGAAGTAAAATTGATGTCACCATATATAGAACACCATTACATCATGTAAGAATAACTCATGGATTTCAATATAAACTAAGTTGTTGTCATACTGTCAAAAACCAATAAATACCTCCAGTGTCCAATGTTTTGATTCAAACACATGCTCCCTTAAGAAAGATATGTACACCATATCGAAACATTGGGCAGCTGGCTCTCTGAGCTATATATATATATATATATATATATATATATATATATTTATAAAAAAAACTGAGTTAATGCATCATAGGGTTGATATTAAAATGACAAAAGTAGGGAAATGCGATGTTAGGGTTTTTAACCCTAGCTCTGCATTCCCTCCCACCCCCTTACAAGCAGTGGAAGGGGCAAGGCAACACAAGCAACCACAGACAGCCATCATCAGTTAAGACGAACAACATACGAACAACAATCTCTTAACAGTCTCTTAAGAACATAAGAACGTTTACAATTGAGAGGAGGCCATTCGGCCCATCTTGCTTGTTTGGTTGTTAGTAGCTTATTGATCCCAGAATCTCATCAAGCAGCTTCTTGAAGGATCCCAGGGTGTCCACTTCAGCAACATTACTGGGGAGTTGGTTCCAGACCCTCACAATTCTCTGTGTAAAAAAGTGCCTCCTATTTTCTGTTCTGAATGCCTCTTTATCTAATCTCCATTTGTGATCCCTGGTCCTTGTTTCTTTTTTCAGGTCATAAAAGTCCCTTGGATATTTTCTCCCAATTTGGAATGGCCAATTATTATTTGAAGCTCAGCTCATCGCTACCACCCCTGTGCTGACTCGGGAGGGCAAAGACGAACACACGCTGTCCTCTGAAGCGTGTGCCGTCATCCTACCGCTTTTTTTCACACTGCAGACTCACCATGCAGCCACCCAAGAGCTACAGCGTCGGAGGACAACGCAGCTCTCGGGCAGCTTACAGGCAAGCCCACAGGCGCTCGGCCAGACTACAGGGGTCACTGGTGCGCAGTGAGTCTCCACCACCAGAGGAAGATTACCCATTGCTTCCACCGCCAGAGGTCAACCTGCCTTGCAAATCTCAGCCACCATTGCAGATTCTGCTGAGGGGAGCGGGGCAAAAGCCAGGCGTCAAACTGGAGCTGCCATCGCCTCCCAAGGGTCTGCTGCTGCCGTTGCCTTCCGAGGGTCCACACCTGCCATCGCCTCCCGAAGGACTGCTCCTGCCCTGTCCTGCAGCGCCTGGGGCTGCAAAGCCTGCACCGCCTAGGGCTGCAAAGCCTGCACCACCTGGGGATGCCAGCTCGCCATTGCCCGGGGAGGCTAGATCGCCACCGCCCAGGGATGCCTGCACGTCACTGCCCGGGGAAGCCTGCTTGTCATCGCACAAGGATTTGTGGAGTCCACCCGCAGCAGTTTCGCTGCTGGAAATTCTGTGGCCGGAGCCCAAGAAGAGGGTGCTGCCGGCTACAGAGAGGAAGGGAAGGTCAGGAGACCACCTCCACCAGCAGCAGTTTTGCTACAGGAAGTTCTGTTGCTGGAGCCCCAGAAGAGGGCGCCGCCACATACAGAGAAGAGGGCGAGGTGAGAAGACCACCTCCACCCGTAGCCATTTCACTGTTGCCGGAGACCCAGAAGAGGGAGCCACCACCTACAGAGAAGAGGGCAAGGTGAGAAGACCACCTCCACCCGTAGCCGTTTCACTGGCGGAGTGAGCCCCACCACTGCTACTGCCCGAGTTACCCGCATTGACGGCAGCATTACTACTGCCAGCGCCACAATCACTTCCGGAGCGAACCGCACCGTTGCTACTGCCGGAGTGTCCCACGTGGAGGGCAGCATTACCGCTGCCCACGCCAACACCACTTCCAGAGTGCACCACACTGGTGCCAGATCTGCCTTGGCTGGAGGAGCCAGTCTGGTTGCTGCCAGTGTTGGCATTAGAGGAGGGCCTCCCACCATGGCCGCCACCCATGGATTCATGGTCTCCTCTGTTCCTGGGATGGGACTGTGACCAGAACTTTTAGAACTTTAAGGGGGAGGGGGCTGTTGGGACCAGGTGTGCTGCGCACAAAGTGGAGGGGAAGCCCTGCACATAATTAGAGGGGGCAGGGCAAAGCCCTGCATGTAAATAAATGTGTTGTGTTTGTTTAGAACGAGTGAATGTTTTGTGGTGTATTGTGTTATTATTGAAAAGAAAATGTATTGTTTGTTTATTTTAGAATGGGTGTATTTAAAGAATAGTTTGTGGGGATGTATGGTTATGATTTGAAGGTATTTTGTGTTTATTTAAAACAAGTATGTTTTGTTTATTATTGGTTTAAATGTGGTCTGGCAGAGGAGGTGTTAGCAACTCGTCTCTGACAGACAGCTCGTGCGAATGCATGGTCGGCAGTCAGTGATTATTGACTGTCAGCCATGCAAACAAAAACCGTGTGCAGAACGTGACCGTCTCCAGATTAATTAATTGATTAATTTATTGCTATCTGGAGATGGCACCCAGCAGCTTTTGCTTGTCGCTGTGGGTGTTCGGAGGAGGAATGTGTGTGTATGAGAGACGGGAGACAAAGTGAGTTGAAACGAAAGTATAGGATCAGTGAAGGCGACCGGCCAGCCTGACCTAGATTTTGTGTTTGTGTTTAGTGTTCGTGAGCATTGTTTTTGTTTAATCTATCAGCTATTTGGTCTAGGAACGTCACTATTCAGCCAAACTGTGACACCTGCCTCTAGTCCTTTTTTAAAGGACAGGATTTTAATTAGAAACAGAGACTGAAGGAGTGGAAACCAGCAGCAAAAGCAGCGAGTGGCAAGTGGACGACATAGACAGGGGTTTTTCCTCAGGATCAAAGCAGACACCAGGAGGAAGAAATGGCACGGTTCAAGGGAGCTAATGAGACGGCAGCTGGCAGCCCAGCAGCTCGTGAGCTACGTGGTGTTCCTGTGCCATTGCAGTGGAAGCTGATGAGCATTTGGGGGAAAGAAGTGTGGCACTTTCCCCTTTAAAGCTAAGTTATTTTTAATAATAGCACCATTCGCCTTGTGTAGGAGCTGGATCCCTTCTGTCTTTCTGTAGGAACGGCTGCCCATATGCTGAGGTTAAGGCAACGTTCTTTTGTATGGAGGAGACCATTTTAAATCTTATTTATTTCTAAACCTGCTCTTTGTAAGAGAGAAGTATATTTGAATACATCTCCCTTATGTTAAATATACCAAGATTATGGTTATTAGATAATGTTTTAATTTTATTTACATTACATGTTTTTGTCTGGCCAGTTTAAAAGAGAAATACGTTTTAAATACATTCCCCTTTTGTGTGTTTTTAAACAGACACTTTTTAGCTGTATTTGCTGTACCTGTTAGACCACTAGAGAGACTTAAGGCTTTTTATTGCCCTTCACGCTTTGAATGCACAGATAGTATTTACTGGTAATTGTTCTGTTCTTTGACCCCCTTACAGTAACAGTGGCCGAACTTGGACCGATTTACCTTACAAGTAGGCGATTTGGCACTGCACTGACAACAACAGGATCTGAGTTGGGCGGGACCGTTGGGTTTGAACTTGGAGCTACAGGATGGGCTTTTTTTTCTTCTGGAATACAGTAGTGTTTTCTTGTACCCTGGTATCCTAAACTGATTAATTAGTATTTTAGAAACGGGACAATTAATTGTTGTGCTGTTTTGCCTTATTTTATGTGTTTTACTGTAAGCAAAATAACACTTATAGCCGTGGTGTTGCTCTTCTGTATGGTCTGAAAGCTGTTTGGCTCTGGGGTGCAACTAAGCGTTATTAACCTGGTAAATAGAGATTTAGAAAAAATGTTTTTTGTAAAGTTCTCTGTGATTCCTACATTGTATTGCATTGTATTCCCTCGATGACAACATAAAACATTAATACATGCCAGTGGCAGCCCAGCATGGTTGGCAATGTTGCTCACCACAGTGACTGTTACAGAAACCTACTTACGTAGATTAGGAACAAAAAGTATCCTTGCTGATGCCAAGAATGGTTTTCTATCTGGAAGGAAAGGTGAGAGGGGACTTAATAATGGCCCTATAAAGAATATGGAGTCCATGAATCATTCATCCACTGGACAGATACCGGTACAGTGAAAGAAACCCTGAAGGCAGACCTAAAATACTGTTGGCCCTTTTGTGTTCTTCGTTGTTCTACTGTCCCCTCACATTTCCATCATGATTGCACTCATTCTGAGTGGTTCTTGTTGTAATTATTTATTTATTTATTTATTTATTTATTTATTTATTTATTACATTTATATAGCGCTTTTTATACAAAAGGTGTTAACTTAAGTGGCTCAAGGTGTTCAGGTGCTTTGATTCCGAGTTCAGGAGCTGCTCTTCAGATCTGGTTGTCTGCCATAGACATATGTAACACAGGCTAGAATCAGCCAGAGCATTTTTATATTAGTAAGTGCCATCTACAGCACTGCTCTTTATTGTGGGTAAAATAAAAGGATCGCTAGACCTGGCTGATCTAGTCTAGGTTACATATATGTATGGTAGGAAATGGAACTCAGATTAAAAGACTTATCAAAATAGAATTTGAGCAAATACGGTAAGAACCAAACAAGAATGGTTACAAACATAAAAAGGTAAGGTGACCTATTTATGTTCCAGGGTTAAAAAATAAAATAAAACCTTTTAACTCCTTTTTTTTTATTTCTATTCTTACAATAAAATTTGTTTGTAAGGGAGTTAATCTTGTATATATTCTCTTTAATGTCAGGTCTCCATTGAACCAAACACCTACACACAGAAGGTTTAGAATATGGTTTCACAACATGACTCCCCTTATAAACATTTAGCACAGTCATTTTGCATAAAAAACATAGCGAGAGGGAGAGCGAGAGGGAGAGTGTGAATGATAGTGTGTTTATGTGCAAACTCACCATGATAGTGCGCGATGGGTGAGGGATTTTCTTTGATTATTTGTGGTGCATGATTGTTTTGTTTAACCTTTTTATTTTGGCTCTGTGAGCTGTTTTTTGTTTGTCATTTTTATTTGTGAACAATAAAGATTTGCAGTTCTCTTTCCTACCTCCTGACCGCCTTAGATACCCGGCTATCCTGTCACAACGGGCTACAAGCCACCACAAAGTCATAAGCAATCAACACAGGCATTGAGTTGCAGCCCCACATGCAAATTGTGTCACCTCAGCACCATTTTGTGTTGCCCGCATACAATTTTACACAAGGTTCTGTCAATACATAGATTGCTTATCAGACATTTACCGGTTCATCTTATGATTTACCAAAGTGTATTGGTATGCTTCCTGCATATAAATTGTCAATTAACAAAATAGTTATTATTTTGTTGAAGAATACATTTATTTCTGCATACGCATTTTCCATTAACAAAAAACAGTAATGTCAAACAATATATTTATTTCTGCATACGCATTTTCTATTTACAAAATAATCATTAATGAGCTTAAAGTAATGCACAATTGAGCAATTCAACATGGCACTGCACAATATCGTGATCCACTTATGTAGAACAACCAACATTCTGGTAAATTTGCATGGTCATTCACAATGGTGTTAAAGGATATTGTACTCCAAATATGTAGTAGAGTGATGAAAAATAACATTAGTTTTTTCAACAGAAAATCACACTTTGTTTATGACACAAAATGCAACAAATACAGGCACTTGGAGTTGCACAGGACTCCTGAAGCCTGGCAATGTGCGAAAGAGAGACATTCGGTCATTAGCCAAAGGCCCTTGGTTATTCTTGAGATTTACCGGTAAATGTCGGTATAAAGCGTTATCATGTTTATTTTTGGACGTTTACCGTTTTGCTTGGTAAACATCTTAAGATTTGCCAATATTCTGACTTTTACCGTAACATATACACTTCATACATACAGATTTAATAGCTGTGTTAAATATATAACAAACATTGTGTACTGCAGCGATGTTCAACACTTCATCTACCTAAATCTACCTACATGGTTTAAATGTAGTTTCATAGCAAACTTCATATAAAAAAGTACATAAAGACAAAAGCATTTACCTGGATAGCCCTCACTCACTGTGCTGTCTCCAGCTGGCCTCTGCAGGTAATCAATTTATACAACTGGGAAGGGGTGTGTCCCCTGCTGGACAAATATCTAAATAGCACCACATTTAACCTGACTACATCTGAAGCACTTTTTTCCATGTTTAATCAATGAACAAGTAATAGGATCAAACCCGATTTACCACGGTTAACCACTGGCAGACCATGCCAGGTGTACGGGCACCACAGGCAATCACTGCACATTTTCATTGTCACCATGGACTTCCACAACATGTACAAACAGTTATTGATATACCATGAGTGGAAACTGAACCAGGTAACCAGGGAGAGGCTGGACGTGAAATGGCGACCACACACACCAGAACTGAACGTCTTTACCACTAGCTGAGCTCATCTACATTTGTGGTCATAGAGCATCTCATCTCATCTCACCGACAGGGGACAGAATCTGTAACAGCAGTCCATCACACAACACACTACTAGGGCTTTAATAACTTGGTCATCTGTTAGAAGTGTCTTTGTGAAAATGCTGCCTTCCATTATTGTTACTGAAGGAACTTGTTCTCAAGATGAATCGTTAGGCAGACAATACTCACTGCCCTAGTGCTGCTAAAGCCAACACAGCTATTTTTAACGTGACCATATTCAGCCATGCACTATAAACATGGTCAGCCCATGAACTATAAACATGGCCAGCCTTTACGAATGATTATAGATGGCTCAGGATATTTCAGCTAATCAGAGAGATACATTTCACCTTCTGTATTATGCGACATATCACAGAGAAATCCCCATTTATGGCATTAACCGTGGCTCTCAGTTTTCACTGTGCTGTATTCTCTATATTAGCACGGTTGACATCACCTGCTTTAAAAAAAAATCATGCCTGAGGCACCTCTCAGAATTCCATTCAACTGCAAAGTCCATTCAAAATAGTGACATCTCAATCAGCCATGTACCTCAGCCACTTAACAGTATTTTCTTTATCAACCTTTTCTCTTTTCAATGAGATTGACAATGGACTAAATATAGGTTGGTAATGATTATAAAGCAAATCTAGCTGGATTTTTAATGTGTGTATTAATAAGGCGGCAGTATATAATAGTTATGGGATGGTGAATGTATGTGTATGGGTTATATCGACACCCTCGCCATCCTATTACCCCATATTAACCACTGGCGGAACATGCTTGGTATATGCCAACAATGTTCAACTCATACAAATTTGATTGTCAGGAGTTTCAAAACATGGTCATACATGTTATACATTAAGTGACTATGAAACATATCCTATGGTTTAAGCAATGCTCCTATTTATGAAGAGAAAGTAAGAAGAGGGTTTGCTACTAAACTATATATACTACCACTATATAAAATGTATAGCAGTGGTGTTTGTTGTGTGGAGCCAGATCTTACATGCACAAGGGATGAAGAAAAAGAAAGTTATATGAATAACTTATTATGTATAATTTATCATGATATTTTAATGGCTGATGTATTGTTTCTTAAATACTTTAGAAAACCACATAAATTTTAAACTTATTCTGTAAGTTAGTTACCAGTTGTTGAATGATGTGTTAATTGCACAAAAAATACTTCTCCATATTCTCTCCATTTACTGTATCCACTTAATGTTTTTCCCAGTGAAACAGTTTATAAAATTGGACCCTTGTTGTCTTTTTGAATAGTCAGACGATGTTGTGAATAACCACAAATAGCTTACCCAACCAAATATTGCTGAAAATGATTAGCTAAGGGATTTTGTAGGCTCACAAATGTGTCTGTGTGTATTGTGCTCCACATAGTGTGCCAAAGCTGTCAGCAGTGAAAGGGTTAAGTCTGCAGCATCTTGTAGCAGTCAGGATTCTCAGCAAAGCACTTCCCCTGAGACCCGGGATGTCATCCAAAAAAAAAAAAAAACCCTGCCGAGTACTTTTTGGCTGCTTTTTAATTTCAGTGACTCCAGAATCCCGTGGCTCTGAGTTTGGAAGCCAAAACATTTCCCTGAAGCTGGTCCCATAATCGCTCCAATCCTGACAAAGTTAGAGTCGTTTTCGGAAGTCATAGGGCTGGAGCCTGAGGTTAGGAGAAAAAAAAGTTATTCTGAGCATTTAAAAAGGTTTGACTGTAGGAAATGGGAAAATGATATGCTAGGGGGAAAAACTGGCAAATAGTTAAGACATAAATCTGAAGAATATTAGAGCCAGGCACCGTGAAGCCTTGCTTTAACTCTTTTTAGTTTAAAGTTTTAATTATAATTTTATTGACTTTCAATTTTTACTTTTAATTACGCACTCTTCTACCACTATAGCAATCGTATGTACTTCTAAATAATCCACAATTATTCAAGCAGTTACCGTATTTCAATATCCACAGTTCTATATATTACAGTTTAGTTGTATAAAGAAAAACAAAGTTCCCTGGAAAAGTACCTACCTTAATTCCTAAGAAATTACATGGCAAATAATGAAGACGAAAAATAGAAATTTAAAACATGTAAATACTGTCATATGTACACACAGCTTCGTGAAACATTTACTATATTGAGTAAAAATGATTCAGCCAGTTTAGGCATGATATGAAAGGTCATACTGCACATTAATTAAAGCATTCTGATGAAGAACCATTCCCAGCATCTGAGATATTAATTTCAATTTAAAAAAGAGCTTGAAACAATGTCACAAGTTCCATTATATGAATCGTAGGTACCCTAATGTAGGTGTAGCATTGCCAAATATCCACCAGATTGAAAATAATCACTGCAGTACCAAAGGGACACTGCTGCCCTGAAGAGAGTCCAGCGAAGAGCAACCCGACTAATCCCTGGGTTTAAAGGAATGAGCTGTGAAGAGAGGCTGAAAGAACTGAGAATCTATTTAGCCTGAAACAAAGAAGAATTAGGGCTGGGGGGGGAGTGATTGACTTCTTTACAATCTTAAAAGGAGTTGACGTAGTTAGCCCCAACCAATAGTTAAGCACAGCACAAAAACCAGGACCAGAGGACTCAGTTGGAATTTAAGTGGAGATAGACTTAGGACTTAGGTTCCCTAATCATGTTGGCAATTCTGAATGACTCAGAGCCTTTAAGACTTTTGAGATCAATCAACTTCTTGGAGCCAGACTAGCATAGACGGGCCTAATGGCCTCCTCTGTTCACAGCTTAACACGAGCTATGCTAAACTGGCACTTAAATAGTTTTTTTGTCTCAATGATTTATTATACTTTATAATTCATTCCATCTTAGGTCACATGTCAGAGTTTTTCCAGAGGAGTTTCCATATCACTGAAAATATGAAGACGGCAAGTGAAATGATTATACTTCAATATGCAGTTGAAGTAACAGGGATGCTAAAAATGGAAAGAAAAATTCAACTTAGATTTATTCGAAAAATTACTGAAAGGGAACAAATTAATCTGATTTGCATACGATTTATACAAACTATAACTTGGTATTGTGGTCCTATCAGCACTATAAAGCATGTTAGCAGTAGAGCAGTGGTTTTCAAACTTTTTAGGCCCTGTACCCCTTTACAAAAAATCTAGTCTACTGCGTACCCCCATCTGAGATAGGGTCATACTATACCTATGAAAACAGAAAAAAAATTGTATTTTCTAATTACTAGGCTTAAGTACTTACTGTTGTTAACTGAAAATACTGGACCCCTGCCTCTCTTATTCCCAGCACATCTCCACTCTGGCACGCACTTGCCGATTCTTCCTGAGCAACATCCGAAGAATCCGACCCTTCCTCACCAACTATGCTACCCAGCTCCTGGTCCAGGCCCTGGTACTCTCCCCGCCTAGACTACTGCAACTCCCTCCTGGCTGGCCTCCCCTCGTCCGCCACCCGTCCGCTCCAGCTCATCCAGAACTCTGCTGCCCGCCTGGTGTTCTCTCTGCCTCGCGCACGCCCACTCCTCCACTCCACTCCGCTCGCTCCACTGGCTCCCGATCACCGCCGCATCCAGTTCAAGACTCTTGTACTAGCCTACAGATGCCTTGACCAGACTGCACCCAGCTACCTCCAGACCCCTCATCTCCCTACATCCCCCTCGACCTCTCCGCTCCGCCTGCACTAGAAGACTAGCTCTACCTCCGCGCTCCCCTGCCTCCAGAGCCCGCTCCTTCTCCACCCTTGCTCCGCAGTGGTGGAATGACCTTCCTACAGATGTCAGGACTGCCCAGTCCCTGACCACATTCCGGCGCCTCCTTAAGACTCACCTCTTCAAAGAGCACCTGTAGAACTCCTCTGTTTGTATCCTGGGACACTATCACCCTTCATGTAAATGTGCTTTATTTTGCTCTTATCTGCCCCTATTTTTCTGCATTTAATCCTGTACTTCAGAATACTGTAATCTGCCAAGTGCTTAACCTGTAGTACTTTGTATTTAATCATATCCTGATGTAACTATCACTATTTAATCATACCCTGATGTAACTATCACTATTATCTGCTGTATTATTGAATTGTGGTTGTCACACTTATACTTTGCTTGAACAAAAGTTATTGTATTTCTTGCTCTTATTGTATTACTTGTATTGTAACACTTGAAATGTATTTGCTTACGATTGTAAGTCGCCCTGGATAAGGGCGTCTGCTAAGAAATAAATAATAATAATAATAATAATAAATATATATATTTTAAAATGCTTACCTACCAATGTTATGTACGTGCCTGCTTTTTATCACAGATTTCAGTAAAACTACACCGATTAGTAAACAATGCAGCCCATACACAAGGGTATGTTATTCTGTATTTAAAAACTAACTAACAGGACTTCAAGTAAAAAAAGAATTTAAGCGTCTCAGAAGGCACAGAGGGAAGGAGGAGGGGCTCGAGTTCAGCCAATTACTGTTCATGGAAAACTGCTGTTAAACTAATAAAATAAAATAAAATTGAAACTAAAAATGCTCTGTAAAATTATTTCAAAATCCAGACCAATAAGTATGGCAAAAAGAGTCCAAAAACAGGTTATGCTGTTGAAAAACAAAACTAGCTAATTTAAAACAAAATCAGAAAGCAGTTCTCTTCAAAAGTCGCACATTTCTTCCAACAAATGCAGAAGTGTAGAGAGAAAACAGACGGGGCATTCTGCATAAAAAACATTTAAAATTTACAGATACAGGCATTGTTTAAAAAAAAAAATCAGGTATACGTGGAACTGTGTTAATATTGAATAACACATTGAATATGTGTGTTTTTATTTATTTATTTATTTAACTCGAATGTTATCGTTGAACACTTGAGCTGGACATTTAAAATGCAATGTGTGTCTTGTGCAGTATTGAATCCAGACAGAATAAGCACATTGCTTCCATGTTAGTGTTTAGTGCAGTCATCTGTTCATGTTAATCAGCTGCCAGACAGCTTGTTGATGGGCACTGGCTATATGATATGAACACACTCAATAGATCTGGAGTAGGGAATCCAATTCCAGACACTTCCCAATCCCAGGAGTTAGGGCTTCATTTTTTTTATTATTTTTTTTTTAATCCTGTGATTCCATTTTTTGTAATAATAATAATACTGTGCTTTTGCTTTTATTAGCCTAATAATTAGCGGCGTACATGTGTAGGCTAATGCAGTCACTCGACAAAGGAGTTCTTCAACAAATTAGTCATAGTGAAAAAACACACAAAGCATTGCAAGTAAAGATAACACAGTCGTGTCGCTCCAGCTCCAGCGCAGTGATTTCACTGTCTAAAGCAGGGCGGCACAGCTGCCTGCTCAACTCAATAATACTGTTATTTAAAAACATAAACTTAGATCAAACACACTGAACTGATTAAACTACAAACACTGAACATTTAAACTCCAGAAAGCAAACGTACCTAGTAAATACTACACATTTTTAAAAGAAGCAACAGCATACAATGATTTTTTTCTTTTTTTTCTTTTTAGCTTACAGACTGCAGAACCACCGCCCTGCTGTTGAAATATGTAATTTAGCCATGTGCGCTCTTTGTTTTATAGTTAACCTCGCCCAACAGAAAGGAAACGTAAACCAGTACGGCTGTGGTTTTATTTGAAAGGAGATACAACATTGTTAATTCGACATAAAAAAGCAAAGTACTACAATGTGGTAAAAAAAAAAAAAATCTGTTGTCCGTCATTACGTGATTTTTCTCGATCCGCTGAGGAGCGCTTGAGTACCAGAAGGTGCGCGTACACCAGTTTGAAAACCGCTGCAATAGAGCATTCAAAAGTATACACTTATAGTATTGGTATTCAGATCATTTTTTCGGGCCACTGAACATCCATAAGTTAAAAGTTTAACACAAATGCCAGGGATCAAGAGTTTTAGTGATGTTCACACAGGTGAATGTTTGCAGAAGTACAGCACTGAAACTCTATTGGAGAAGCACAATAACACTTCCACTTTAAGGTGTGACCTGCTTGTTAAAACAGCTGATAATATGTGGGAGATTTCAGGTACTTTCCGTGGTCTGGGGAGTTTTGCATGAAACTACTGAACTGAAACCCTGCAGGTCCAACACCTCCACATTTATGATGAATACAGAGAATACAGTTTGTGGATTGCTTCAATGTGAAAATAAATGCTGGACCCTGGTAATATTTTTGACCGTGATTGTGTCTAGGTCTGTAATAAGACCTCTGGTTAGGCAGGCAAAAGCAGGAGTCACACAACCAGACCGGAGATTTGAGTACTTCTGCACACTTTTATTGTCATTGATCATGAATAACACAAATATTGACAGAATACAGAATCTTCAGACTTTTAGTCTCGGAGGACACAGCTTTATCTTGTACAGATCAGGATCATTTACCCAAGCATTTACATCGAAGCTGGCCCAGCTTCTCATTTAAACTGTTCATACTGTACAGTTTACCACACAAACTAGGCTTTCCACAGCCTTTTATCCTCACCTAGATCACTGAAACAAATTGAACAGATTCCTCCATTCCAGCCAGTCACAAGGCTGGCATGGAGAGAGCCAGAAGCAAACCTACATACAGGTGAACAACAAAATACAACCACAATGTGACCGGGGACACCTCCCTCTGCCACAAGGTAACTCGTGTGACGAATGACCATGTTTTGAAACTACAATTTCAGAAATTACATTTTTAAATTGTATTTTTCTGTTCCAACACAGTACATGAATGCATTGGCTGCAATACGTCTTGGGTGGGGCTGAAACACAATAGTTGTGTTGATTTTAACATGGTTAACTGTGGCAAAGTGGTTTGTAGTGCGCAGGTGTAGATGTGATGCAGCGCTCCAACAATAACACACAGACAGAGTTCCGGTGCAAACAGTTCTTTAATTTTTCTTTTTCCTGGTTTTGCACCGTTCAGTAATAGCGCTGGCAACTACACAGCAATGTGTAGTTTGCACAGTGAAATAATACTGGGTTTCAGTCCCGAAACAATAATAAATGAAGGCACTGTCCAGGCATGGCTCTGTGTC
Organism: Huso huso; assembly: GCA_036884735.1. Taxonomy (NCBI): domain Eukaryota; kingdom Metazoa; phylum Chordata; class Actinopteri; order Acipenseriformes; family Acipenseridae; genus Huso; species Huso huso. Next base: position 13,605,437 of record CM072675.1, on the reverse strand, counting down.
CCTCGCCGTTGCTGCTCCGTGCTGGTGGTGAATACACAGTGATTAGTGACTTGGTGCAGCAGTTGTAATCCAGGTTTTAATGCTGGCTTGACAGCATAGCTCCCAGGTGTTTAGTCATCTAATAATTACAAATAAATGGTTATAAACACAAACTAAATACAGCACTCCCGGTTATCTTATCTCTGTACTCCTTTTACAGGTCCGTCCGTAACCATATACCGTGCCCTCACAGGTCGGGAGGGAGATTGTTGGCTAGCATTCATTCACTCTCTGTCACATTAACCATTGAGGGTCAAATTAGAACTGACCAAGCTAATATTTTATAGTTGAACCTATAAAAGAAATGAAAGATTATGCAAACAAAATTGCAGTCAATATTACCTCAAGCATTAATAAGCAGTTTTTTTTTACTAGTCATCAGCTGAGATACAGGCAATGTACCTGCTATTGATCTGGGACCTTTGTGAACAGACATTATCTGCAGCTGCAGCAGCCTGCCCAGTGTTTGATTAAAACCAGATGGAACACATCTGGGAGCACCTTGACTGGAAGCTAAGAGCCAGGAAGCAAACAACTACCAATGAAAACAGCTGCACTGCGCCTCTGTGCTGGACACATGTGAGTGGGATCTTACTGGCGCTGAGCCTGGCAGAGTTTTAAAGCATGTGTCCTTTTTGTTTTTCAGACTATTTGCCACAATGCTATACGTTTTGATAGAGGTACCAGTACTTGGTTTTCTCACCCTTTTTTCACATATTTAAACAGAATCTTGAGAAGTATGAGAAAAATTACTTATTTTTGTACAATACTTTAGTATTGTATTGTAGTGTAGTGTATTGTAGTGTAGTGTAGTATAGTGTAGTGTAGTGTATTGTAGTGTAGTGTATTGCATTGTAGTGTATTGTAGTGTAGTGTAGGGTAGTGTATTGTAGTGTAGTGTAGTGTAGTGTAGTGTAGTGTATTGCATTGTAGTGTATTGTAGTGTATTGTAGTGTATTGTATTGTAGTGTATTGTATTGTAGTGTAGTGTAGTGTATTGCATTGTAGTGTATTGTAGTGTAGTGTAGTGTAGTGTAGTGTAGTATAGTGTAGTGTATTGTAGTGTATTATAGTGTGTTGTAGTGTATTGTATTGCAGTGTAGTGTTGTGTATTGTAGTGTAGTGTAGTGTATTGTAGTGTATTGTAGTGTTGTGTATTGTAGTGTAGTGTATTGTATTGTATTGTATTGTAGTGTAGTGTATTGCATTGTAGTGTATTGTAGGGTAGGGTAGTGTATTGTAGTGTATTGTATTGTAGTGTATTGTAGTGTAGTGTAGTGTAGTGTAGTATAGTGTAGTGTATTGTAGTGTATTATAGTGTGTTGTAGTGTATTGTATTGCAGTGTAGTGTTGTGTATTGTAGTGTAGTGTATTGTATTGTAGTGTAGTGTAGTGTAGTGTAGTGTAGTATAGTGTAGTGTATTGTAGTGTATTATAGTGTGTTGTAGTGTATTGTATTGCAGTGTAGTGTTGTGTATTGTAGTGTAGTGTAGTGTATTGTAGTGTATTGTAGTGTTGTGTATTGTAGTGTAGTGTATTGTATTGTATTGTATTGTAGTGTAGTGTATTGCATTGTAGTGTATTGTAGGGTAGGGTAGTGTATTGTAGTGTATTGTATTGTAGTGTATTGTAGTGTAGTGTATTGTAGTGTAGTGTGTTGTATTGTAGTGTAGTGTAGTGTAGTGTATTGTAGGGTAGTGTAGTGTATTGTATTGTATTGCATTGTATTGTATTGTATTGTAGTGTAGGGTAGGGTAGTGTTAGGAAAGCTCTAAAATCATTTTTCACAAGAAAATATTCTTCTTTCACACTCGTGGAAAAAAGATCTTAAAAAAAGAATTGGCCTCACCAATATTTCTTAACATTTTATAATATTCTTTTTAAAGACACATGGCAGACCATCGGGTGTTCAGACGAGTGTAACCGACCCACTATTGTGTCTGTCTGCAGCCCAGCTGCTGACTTACAACATTTAAAAAAAAAAAAAAGGAAAACAAAATGGAAGCCTCGCGAAAAAATTATTTATAATAATTTATCATAACATCTATCCAAAAAAGTGGAAATTCCATTGAAAACAATGGGGGATGAAAATGTGAACGGATTGATATGTTTACACGAAACAAGCGCAGGTATACTCAGCCACCCTAGTGTGTTCACCACAATAAAATTAGTTTAAAATTCCAGGACAGTGCATACTGAATTACAGGCACATCGGTAAAACGACTCAAAATTTCTTAAAGGGCAAAAATTTGACTTTAACATAGAATCCATGGTGAAACCCTAAAACCCCTATATATATATATATATATATATATATATATATATATATATATATATTATGTATGCATGGTCACGAGACAAAAGGTACTGTTTAAAGTTGATTTTACAACCAGCTCAAAGGGGTAAAACCCCACCAATATGCATGAACATTTTTACGTGTGGTTAGATTGGCAGGCTCAACAAACTCTGTGAATGGGGTAGCATGTGGTTGAATACTTTTGAGATACATAGTGGAGAAAAAACACCTGGTTTGCATTTTTTTTTTTTTTTAGAGATGCTTTTTTATACACCTGTTTCTCAAAAAGTATAAGGAACCATGCTAGGCATACACATAGTCCCAGGGGTGTAGATGTGCAACGGGGTATTAATATATTTTGGGGGGTCCTAGTTTTACAGAAATTGAACACCAAAGATAACGGTCTGACATCACTGCTGCCTGATGTGTGTTGCTAGGCAGAGTGACTTGCGACCATTCCATTGCACTGAATAGGGAGACATGGAATATATAGTTCAGCACACACGGGTCACATCTGTGTTTCTGTCTGGATTCAAATTGGTAATCAGTGATAATGTTTTTTGTGTTTGTGTCACAAGTGACGTTTTATTAATTATTATTATTTTGTGTACTAAAATGATTTATTATTGTGTTTTCCATTTATGATGTAACTTTACCTGATTTGTTTTTCTTTTGTATTTTCTATTTGTTGTTGCACTTTGGAATCTGCATGTTTAAATCACTGTTTATTTTTGTGTGCACACTATTTTACCATCTGCATGAGTACTTTCCCGCCCCACACCCAGTCCAGCAAATGAGAGTATCCAGGGGGATATAAAAGAAGGACAGGAAGGAGGAGGAGAGCGGGGTAGGGAAGCTGTCTGGTTGTGGCTGCTGAAGGAAAACTGGTTGCTGGAATCAATCAATCAATCAATCGATCAATGGTTGGATGGATGGATGGATGGATGGATGAGAAGGAAGAAGGAAGAGGGAAGAGAGTCTTGGTTACCCTGAAAGAAGGATTCTGGTTGTAGGGTAATTAATGGATTTGGATTCCTTTGTTGTTTTGGGACTGTGCTACAATTTTTCTGTTTATTTTTTGGATTTTCTTTTTTTTGTTTATGTACTTGTGACAAAGAGCGAATGAATCCGAATCAACAATCTCCCTCTCGACCAGTGAAGGCACTGTACAACAGGAACTGCGGGCTTCATACTGAATGGTTGGGCAGTTCATTCCAGGGGCAGTCGGAAGCCGGCCATTCAGGAAGAGGGCGGCGCACGGTACCTGGAGTAATCGCCTAGCGGTGAGCGTGAAGTTTCAGTTATGAATTGGAGGAGACGGATTGAACTAGCTATCAGAGGGGCGGGGCTTAGGGTACTTCAGGGGGACGTGACGTCGTAATCGGTTCCTTTGTTGTGGTTAACGGGAGGAAACAAGGATGGGAAACGTGAACGAAGTGTTGTCCCATTGATAAAAGCCTGTATTTGTCTTTGCCAGACGGCTGATACTGGCCAGGAGCTGCAGCGAGAAGCCAACCCGGACCTGAACGGACAAAAAAGCACTAGCACTCAGAGCACCGCACCTGCACCTGCACCAGAGCACACACAGTCTGAGACGTGTTGTTTGTGTCTGTGTTACGTGTTTTGTGTTTGCATTATTATTTGGGACTGCAACCCCCTTGTTTTGGCGCTGGCAATACCCATTGCTGGGTAGAGCCGGTTTTATTATTTGAAATATTTGGTCAAGGAAATTAAAGACTTGAACTGTGAACTTTGTTTTTGTCCTTTGTCTGGAGCACCTGTACACTTGAGCACTGCAAACCACTTTGCCACAGTACTGCATCAACTTTTTGTGACTGCTTTTCATATCCTGTCGTATGGGGCTGTTCTTTTGAAAGCTACCAGACACTGTGAAATTCACTGGGCTTTTAGAAAGATGTTTTTTGGAGCTGTATACATTATTTTATTTTTTTCTGGTTATGCTTGTGTTTGGCTGGGCTACATTGTAGGGGCTGTCCAGGATTGAGCAGATGGTGCCAGGAGTCCTGTGAACTGTGAAGAGAGAGAGAAGGGAAGTGACGTTAGAAGGGAAGTGACATTCATTATTATTCGCTTATTCTTTTGAGACTTTGATATATTACAAACTGTATGTCCATAACTTATATTTACCTACCCTGAGATGGCTCTGTGTTCTATCAGGGTACGCCTGAAGCCCACCAGGGTGATACTTACCTGTCCACCGTTGCGGGTCAAAGTCCAGTGGTCCAGTCCAGGGTACAACAGTTGGGTTCCAGAACCTTAGAGAGAGAGAAGGAGATACGTGAGAGTCAAAGATAAGCTAAAGGGAAGTAACCAGCTGGAACACAGGAGTGTATGAGAAAGCTTTACTTACTGTTGTACACGCTTGACCGCCTCCTTTTTTGACCCCCCTTCCCCCTCTCAGATCTCCATCTTCATTTTCTTCAGTGGGTATGATCGTTGTAGTGAGGTCCACTGGCGGTTCGGATTTGTGGGATAGTGGATGTCGGGACGAGTGGGGCAGCTGAGCAGTTTGGGAACCAACTTTAATCGGACTTCCAATACTTATACTGGACTCTTTTGTGGCAGCTAAGCACAAGTTTTTGTGTGTGGTTTAAAAGAGTTGTTTTGACCTTGTTGAGAAACAATAAAATTTGTTTTAACCTACCTGGGTTTCCTTAGAGTGTGTGATGGACGGGGATCAAAAGAACCTGTTCTGGGAAGGTTATTTTATTCGGTCATAAAGGTCCTTGCCATTTTCAAACTCAAGGTATGTAGTTGGTACTATTCAAATTATTTATTTACTTGTGGTTACCCCTGGTCACCCCACCCGTGACATTTGTGCCTTCAACACTGGGGAAACTAATATATTTTTTAATTTAGGAAATACAATTTTCATTTTCCCCCTCTCACTTTTGTTGTTATGGTACAGTTGGGAGTTCAATGTTACCGTTCCATTCCACAAACAAATCTATGTTGCTGTCGGTATTAAAACTGTTAACTTCTCTATGCCTTTAAATAATAAGACGTGAAAAGTGACCCTGTGTATAGTGTTACTTATTATACAATTAAGATTAAATTAAACTGGTGGGGACGCAACCTCTAGCATGTAGCTAGTACAGCAATTGCAAGCAACAACACTGTTACAGTACAGATTTTTTCTTTCAGAGGGTACGCACTGATGTCTACATTTAGTGAAGTTGAACAATAACAAAATGTTGGTTGACAACAAGACATAAAATGATAACATGCTCCTATTTACAGCTTTTAAAAGAATATTCTGAAATGAAAATGATTTTGTAAAGACATGAATGCATTTTATATGTTTATTCCTACCAAAAATTACTTTTTTGGAATGTCACTGCTGAGTTAGAAAATAAACATACTGCTACGTATGACCAGATTTATATAGCGCCATTTTAAAATTCAAACACGGAATTAATTATCCCCATATTGTTTATTAAAATTATATGACATTGCAATTAATACAGCACTTGCCAATTTCAAGCATGACAGCGTTGTAAATGATAGGAAACCATTTTACACTCTGGCAGTTGTGTTCCACAAAGGGAAAACCATCAGCCATGGTCACTATGTTGCTTGGGTGCAAAAAGACGAGCAATGGTTTCAATGTAATGATACGCAATGCACACAACACATCAGACTGCCTACCTGCACGATTCTTACATGATCTTTCTAGAGAGAGTGCACAGATCCATACAACATGAAGAATAACTGCCCTCAGCACTGCTCAAAGAAATGAAAGAAGTTATTTACAAACCGCTAACCAAGATCATGCAACAGTCTCTTGACACAGGGGTTGTACCGACAGACTGGAAAATTGCAAATGTAATACCGATCCACAAAAAGTGAGACAAAACCGAACCAGGTAACTACAGACCAATAAGCCTGACTTCTATTATATGGAAACTTATGGAAACTATAATAAGATCCAAAATGGGAAATTACCTATATGGTAACAGTGTCCTGGGAGACAGTCAGCATGGTTTTAGGAAAGGGAGATCGTGTCCAACTAACCTGCTTGATTTTTTTGAGGATGCAACATCGCCAATGGATAATTGCAAAGCATACAACATGGTTTATTTAGATTTCCAGAAAGCTTTTGACAAAGTCCCGCATAAAAGATAAATTCTCAAACTGAACGCAGTAGGGATTCAAGGAAATGCATGCACATGGATTAGGGAGTGGTTAACATGTAGAAAACAGAAAGTACTGATTAGGAGAGAAACCTCAAATGGGCGAGGTAACCAGTGGTGTACCACAGGGATCAGTATTAGGCCCTCTGCTATTCCTAATCTACATTAATGATTTAGATTCTGGTATAGTAAGCAAACTTGTTAAATTTGAAGACGACACAAAAATAGGAGGAGTGGCAAACACTGTTGCAGCAGCAAAGGTCATTCAAAATGATCTAGACAGCATTCAGAACTGGGCAGATACATGGCAAATGACATTTAATAGAGAAAAGTGTAAGTTACTGCACGCAGGCAATAAAAAAGTGCATTATAAATATCATATGGGAGATATTGAAATTGAAGAAGGAATCTATGAAAAAGACTTAGGAGTTTATGTTGACTCAGAAATGTCTTCATCTAGACAATGTGGAAGCTATAAAAAGGTCAACAAGATGCTCGGATATATTGCGAAAAGTGTTGAATTTAAATCAAGAGAAGTAATGTTAAAACTTTACAATGCATTAGTAAGACCTCATCTAGAATATTGTGTTCAGTTCTGGTCACCTTGCTACAAAAAGGATATTGCTGCCTAAAAAGAGTGCAAAAAAGAGCGACCAGAATTATCCCAGGTTTAAAAGGCATGTCATATGCAGACAGGCTAAAAGAATTGAATCTATTCAGTCTTGAACAAAGAAGACTACGTGGCGATCTGATTCAAGCCTTCCAAATTAAAAAAAGGTATTGAGAATGTTGACCATGGGGAATTTTTTTTCGACCTGAAAAGAAACAAGGACCAGGGGTCACAAATGGAGATTAGATAAAGGGGCATTCAGAACAGAAAAATAGGAGGCACTTACACAGAGAATTGTGGGAGTCTGGAACCAACTCCCAGTAATGTTGTTGAAGCTGACACCCCTGGGAACCTTTAAGAAGCTGCTTGATGAGATTCTGGGATCAATAAGTTACAAACTTAGATTACTCTAAGTAGCATTTACACTTTGTTTGTTTAGTTGCATGGTTGACTTCCTAATTTTCCTGTCCTGTCAGACCCCAAACGTTCTCAATAGGATTGAGATCCATGATTTTTTCCAGGCCAAAACTGAAGTGGCGCAGTACTGTTGTCTTCAACCCAGGAAATTGAAGTGGCGTGATACTGTTGTCTTCAAACCCAGGGTTCTCAAACTTTTTTATCTGAGGCCCACCTGTTCAGCTGCATTAGGCACTTCTTAGGAACAATGACAAATTAAAAACATTTTAAACCTGTAACACTGTGTAATGGGGTACACCTGTGCATATTATGTTCTCTATTATTTTGTATTTGTATTATTGTTTAAAATGCAGGACGAGCAAAGTGTCATCCTCATTGTTTGTTATTGTTTTATGTTTTAGTATTTACATCTTAGGAGAATGCGTGACTGTCGGCTAGTAATTATTTAATTAGCTGACAGTCACGCAGATTTATTAAACTCGGCAGACTATGGCCGAGGGGTTAATAAGATAATTAGGAGCCAGCTAATCCTTGGACCTAATATAAAAGACCTGCAGCTTTGGTTGCACGGGGAGTGTGTGTTCGGAGGCGGAACGTGAGTCGCGAGTTACAGAGATGTAAAACATAAATAACAGTTGCTACGCATGCTATTTTAGACAATCACGATACTTGTTTGGTTCCGTGTTCTGTTTTTTCTGTTTCTCTTGGCCATCACAGTTTTGTTTCTGTTCAAACCTTTTATTTTGTTTATTTATAATAAAACGCAAGCAGCGAGATTCATACCCGCAGTCTGTATGTCAATTCTCGCCCTGGTCTGACATCACCCTGCAGCCATCCTGCCACACATGGTGATCAGAAGAGGGATGCAGTACCACGGTCACAGGCCAGGAGGGAGATGGTACTGTGGGTATTTTTTTTAAGAGGATGGAGGAGGGTCCATGGTGCCTGCACTGTGCAAAGGTGGGGCATTACACCGGTTCCTGTCCTTTCCAGGATGGAAAGGAAGGGCCAGCTGTCCACAAAAAAGAGGAAGCAGCTTGTACCAGCTCCAGTGCCAAAATTGAGAGGGTATGGGAGCTGGCTGAGGGGGCCCCAGTGGATGTGGGTGGAGGGTACTACACCGCTGAGCGGGATGATGAGGAGTGGTGTGAATATTGCCTCAGCACGAAAGCTGCCCAGAGGCTGACATGGACACGGACCTGGAGTGGGAGGAGCCCAAGCGCCCAGAAGGAGGGAGCCCGAGAGTCCAGTGCCCAGAAGGGGTAGGCTGAGCGTCCAGCACCCAGAAAGGGGGGGAGGCCAAGCATCCAGCACCCAGAAGGGGGGGAGGCCAAGCGTCCAGCGCCCAGAAGGGGGAAGACTGAGCGTCCACAACCCAAGAGGGATAAGCCCGGGTCACCAGTGACCGAGGGAGAGCCGCACCAATATCCGGTGACCAAGAGGCCTGCTCGCCATCGCCTGGGGAAGCCTGTTCGCCATCGCCTGGGGAGGCCTGCTCGCCATCGCCTGGGGAGGCCTGCTCGCCATCGCCTGGGAGGCCTGCCAATCGCCTGGGGAGGCCTGCTCGCCATCGCCTGGGGAGGCCTGCTCGCCAACGCCTGGGGAGGCCTGATCGCCATCGCCTGGGGAGGCCAGCTCGCTAACGCCTGGGGAGGCCTTTTCGATTGGATTTAGGTTGGGGCTCTGACTGGGCCACTCAAGGACATTTACCTTTTTGTTCCTTAGCCACTCCAGTGTAGCTGTTTTGGCTGTGTGCTTTGAGTCATTGTCATGCTGAAAGGTGAACCCAATTTCAGCTTTCTTGCAGAGGGCAGCAGGTTTTCCTCAAGGACATATCTGTACTTTTCCATTCATTCATTTCCTTCTATCCTGACAAGTGCCCCAGTCCCTGCCGATGAGAAACATCCCCATAACATGATGCTTCCACCACCATGCTTCACAGTAGGGATGGTGTTCTTTGGGTGATGCACTGTGTTGGGTTTCGCTAAACATAACGCTTGGCATTTAGGCCAAAGAGTTCCATTTTAATTTTTTGTCAGGCCACAAAACTTTTTTTGCCACATGTCTACAGAATCTCCTGAGTGTTCTTTTGCATAATTCAAACGGATTCAAGGTGGGCTTTCTTGAGTAATGGCTTCCTTCTTGCCACCCCTACCATAGGCCAGATTTGTGGAGTGCTTGGGATATTGTTGTCACATGCACACTTTGACCAGTCTTGGCCATAAAAGCCTTTAGCTCTTGCAAAGTTGCCATTGGCCTCTTGGTAGCCCTCTGATTAGTCTCCCTTCTTGCTCGGGTCAGCCAGTTTGGAGGGACAGCCTGATCTAGGCAGGGTCTTGGTGGTGCCATACACCTTCCACTTCTTAATAATTGTGCTCCAAGGGATATTCAAGGCCTTTGATATTTTTTTATACCCATCCCCTGATCTGTGCCTTTCAACAACTTTGTCCCGGAGTTCTTTTGAAAGCGCCTTGGTGCTCATGGTTGAGTCTTTGCTTTGAAATGCACCACCCAGCAGAGAAACTGCTGAATTTATTCTGAAACAATGTGAATCTCTACAGTTTAACACAGGTGGAGACCACTTAACTTGGTGTGTGATTTTGAAGGTGATTGGTTAAACCTGAGCTAATTTAGGATTGTTATTACAAGGGGGTGGACTTATCCAACCAAGCTATTTCAGTTTTTATTTTAATTAATTTTCTACAAAATTTCTAGAATATTTTTTTTCACTTGGAAGTTGTGGGGTAGGATGTGTAGATAAATGAAAAAAAACTATTTTAATGCATTTTAATTCCAGGCTATAGTGCAACAAAAGGTGAACATTTTGAAAGGTGTAGACTTTCTATAGGCACTGTAGCTGACAGTCACCAGATTTATTAAACTTGTACAAACTTGGCCATAATATAACAGACCTGCAGCTTTGGCTGCACAGGAGTGTGTGTTCGGAGGAAGGAACGTGAGGAATGAATTACAGAGATGTAAAACATAAATAACAGTTGCTACGTGTGCTAGTTTAGACAAACACGATACTTGTTTGGTTCGTGTTCAGTTTTGTCTGTTTCTTTTGGCCATCACGTCTTTTGTTTTGTGAAGTGTTTTGTTTCTGTTCAAACCTTTTATTTTGTTTATTTATAATAAAATGCTAAGCAGCATTCTACCCCCCCAGTGCTGTCTGAGTGTCTGTGTGTATCTTCCGGGTCTGTAACGTCACACCACAAAGCCAACCATGCCACACTCTGTAAATAAACTTAATCTAAATTGTTCTTTTTTTCATTTGAATCATATTTTCTTCATTAGTATTTTATTGTTGCTTTCTGTTATTATATTATAAAAAATATATAGTTTGGGAATCCCTGTTCTAACCATTTCTACACTTTTTTGGCTCCATGGCAAGGAGCTCTGTCATCTTGGAAGTAGAAATCACTGTTAGGAAAATGGTTCAGAGACGTAGGGAGGAGGTGGTCTTGGAGTGTTTTCAGGTGTCAGTTCTTGTTCATAGCTGCCCCCTTGGGTAAAACGTGTAGGGATCCTGTGCCTTTGGCATAACAAAATCCCCAGATATGGATCTCTGATGTTTTTCTTGCTCAGAAGGGGCTTCTTAGCAGGCCTCCCTGACACCTAACCATTCTCCAAGAGACACCGTCTCACGGTGCGCACAGACGCCTTCACTGCAGCTTCTTTCTATTGCCACAGTAAGTGGGACAATACTCTCAAACTTGAACGGCATTGGTGATCCTGGGTGTCCAGACCTGGGGTCTTCTTATATTTCTGGATGATCCTAGATACTGTGCTTTGGCTGGCATACCCTCTGTTGGCTATCTGATGACTGCTAAAACCTTCCTTATGAAGTGCAGTGATGGCTGAGTGTGTTTCCAGGAGGCATGGCTCTTCCCTTGACTTGCTCTGAAGTTACAAAATCTATGTAAAAATCATGCTTACAGTATATACCTTAACTCCAATTGTTACTCAAGTATAAGTAATCAAAAGTCACCTTTTGATTACTTATACTTGAGTTACAATTGTGTGTTTTCATGTTAGATTTTCATTAAGTATATGGAAACTACAAAGCGGTATGTCATTTAATATGTTAACGTTACATTATTCAGCATGTTTTGTTTGACTTTACGAAGAGTCACAAACCCACCCCTCTGTCAGAAAACATGTATAATTCTCCAACCCTCAACTGAATTAATTTTACCAACCTTACATAAACATTTAAAATATATTGGAATTACAGCATAGATGTATTCTTCATGTTTCAAGCTGATTGTTAGATACAAGCATTGTTAGATATAAGCAGACGGAAAACAGAAGCCTTTAGCAAATGATCTGCTCCTTTCACTAGACTGTAAAAAAAACCCAGCTAACACACCCCTAAGAGGTCATCTAGAGGCTGTAAAACATGCACGCTTTAAAAAAAAGCAGATTCATTACAAGAGGGGAATTGAGCTTTGTGAATACCTGAAATTAAAGTCAGGAGATACTGTTAAAATAGTTAAAAAATGCAACTATGTTGCATTAACAATAACACAGTTTTTTTGAATTTAAAGGTAATAAAACAACACAGAGAGTAACAAAACAATTGTCACCTCAGTGCAAACTACATGTTGTTTGGCCTAGTCTGTGTTTTAGGAATACTCCAGGTAGGTAGGTGGGAGGGTGGGAGGGTAGGTGGGGGAGGGTAACAGCCCGAATTACATCATTTCTGAATCATTTCTGAATTGGGGGATTTGCAAACTAAACACGACAGCAGGTGTGTATTTTACATAAAGAGGGTGCTGTATTCTGAGGATTACTTCTCAGGTTCATGTTTTTAGACACAAATTATATAGTAATCATAACCAATGTAACACAATATTGAATCTGTCTATGAAATCTAATCTTTAAAAAATTCCAACAGATAAAAAGGTTTTCTATTTATAAATACATTTTTAATGCAGTTCTTTAACAAAACAATGTAAAATAATTGTTTGTTAAATAATGGTGAACATTTAAATGGGTTCCTTAAAATAAAGCATGCCCTAAGGGGGTCACTGAGTGACTCACCTGGTAAAGGCACAACCACGTGTTGTGCAGGGTGAGTTATAAGGGACTGCAGGTTTCAGGTCCTGGTTATGCCAATTAGCCAATCTTGCCTGAGGATTCCACAGGGAATGTTACATTCAGTCAGTCCTATGAATTAGGGAGGCAAAACTAACAGACATCTGGTGAGCGAGAAGCAGACACCCGCGGGGCTGGCTATTGCCCACTTGAAGTCTCTAGCTTGTTGGCATCCGTTGTCAGCTACTGGGTGTAAAAAGGCAATTTGGTTGCTCGTGGGATTGGAGGACGCCTACTGAGCTGTTGTAGCGATGCTGTGGGGAGGGAACATTCTAAATTGGGGAGAAAATAAATGAGCACCGTAAAATTTAAAATAAACAAATGAAATAAAAATAATAAAAACAAGCATGACCAAAATAATTTCTGCATATATTGCCAGTTTCATATTCAATGCAGTCACAATAATGAAGGGATACAGCATGTCAGGCACTGAGCCCAGTCCTTCAAAAGTTTAAAGGAAAGCAGTGAAAAGATTAGCCTATTTTCACCTAAATGTGACACAACAATGCACGACCATGAACACAAATTACAGCAATTATCACAAATATGAGCCTTTGATTACAGTAAACTGCAAGTATTATAAATGTGACATAACAACTGCAAGTATTATATTCTTTACCTGTCAGGAAGACAGTTCAAGTAAGTGCTACATTTCTACAACGTGGGCTTTTCTAATAGAATTTGAGGGGCGTGTATTTTTCCCCTCAAGGGCAAATCCGTCTAGTGTATTTCTTTACAAATTTCACCTGTTGCTGTTCAGTCACTTTTCTTTTAAAGCTAAACATTAGGGAAAAACCTGGGCCTGGCTTGGAAAATCCCTCAAGTGATTATAGTATTTCAAAGTTGTGGGAGGGTATTTTTATAAATCTCAAATCCTGCAGACAACTACCGTGCAGTGTTATTTGATATTGAAGCTGAAGAGAACTGTGAAATTTCAATTGAGTGTTCTGTAAATTCTCTCTGAGAATCCTGGGGGCTTATTGGAAAAGGCCAAAAAACACAGAACCAACTTCTCTGCTGCTCAGGCCAGCATTACTGTGTTAGATAATGTTCCAATGCAAATACATTTTTTTAAAGGAGAATACTTGAGGTAACACTGGTTGATTCAGTTCAGTAAGTTATTGCTTTTTTTTAAGGGCTCTTTTTTAGTTTATTTTTGCTACCGATTAGTACATACGGTAGGGATAATACAATTTCAAAGATGTTACTGTAGTAATGTTTACCAAATCGAAATCAAGTTTGATTTTATTATACCTATATCGCTATTAATTTAGAAATAGGTTAATACATATTTATTAGGTATTGACATACAATGAATTTTGGTAGGCGGCAGAGAGACAGAACACACATAGATGCACGTTGAGGTATGCAACCTGTTTATTCTCCATTGAACTGGAACAACTACAGGAAAGGTCATCAGTACTTCCTAAAAATGCTGTCAGAGATTAACTCTGTCATTGCCCACTAGTACATCTCCCCTTTTAGCTGAAGTCCCTTCCTTACATACAAGGATATATGCCTTGTCATATGTTGTAACGGGTGAGGTCTGTGCTGACTGTCTGGCGCATGCGTGGTTCTGCAGGAAGAGGGAGGCAGCCTCATAAGATCTGCCTGTCAGTCTTGGCACTGACACGGAGAGGGGGGGAAGAGGGTGTGTGGGCTTTCCCTCTCTCTGAGTGGCTGAGAGGCGGTCTTTGGGGGATTGCTCAGCCCATAAGTACTGCGCTTGGTTATGCATTTGGGTGGCGGAGAGGAGGAGGACCCAGTGACGCTGGCGGAAGGCGGCAGTGTAAACAAAGACCAGGCAAGAAAAACGGGCTGGGGAGACAGCCTGCCTTAAAATAAACCAAAGTAAAAGAAATATTTCACGCACCGAGGGGGCGTGTGTGGTTATATGGGGAACTCTGGCCACCCAGTGTATAGAAAATTGCTGAGCATAGGTCGGAAACCCGATACTGACCCGGCTTAGTGGCAGTGGGGACACTCGCGTAAAGCAGCACTTTTGTAGTTTTATTACTGTGTTTTATTTTCCCTTTTTCGTTTTAGCCTTTGGTTTTCATTATTATTTTTGAGCACCTATGAGTGTGCCTGCCAGGGACCTGTATTGGTATTACTGTGGACCTGACTACCGTTGTCGGTATTCAGGCCACAGACAACAGCGCCCTCTGCGGGGCTAAAGAAAATAAAGCCAAAAGAAAATAATAAAACTGGGCACCAGTGCGGTGTTGCAAATAAAACTTCTGTCTCCCCATGTGTGTCAGTGAATTGCCCACCACCCTTCCACATAAGTATTATAATTTATTTTAATTTTTTCACTGTACCCTTATAATACAACTCCCCTAAAGGTTCAAACATTTAAACTCTTAATACTTCTGTAGAGGTCAAGGTGGACTACCTGTGCCTCCAAGCTTCTAAGGTGATCATTTTGCCTCGTATTCAGACAGCTCTCTAACTAACTTGAGCCAAGTCCAACATATTTACAAGCTGATACGGAGTGGCGGCTTTGATATCCATCCCAAACGTGTCACAGTCTCTCTGTATGGTACTTGAGGTCCTCTTGCTGTCACAGAAACCACACAAATTTGGGACGGTTCCTCCTGTGAAGGTGTCCCATCAGATGTTTATCTCATGGGACCTTGGTATTCAAGCTGGAGCGACAACAGTACCTCTGTTTTTGACCCATTCGCTATCTGGTATAAGGTCTAGCTTTTGTTGAGCTCTATGTCAGTGGTTGTACTGCTGAGCTTGTGCTTCTTTTAATGCTCAATGCGTCAAGATCTGGCCATTCAGGTTTCAGTTGGTGTGAAAGAACTGGTAAGGGAGTTCTGAGCTTTCGACCCATTAGCAGTTGAGCTGGTGAAACACCATGTGCCAATGGTGTCGATGTGTAGGCCATGAGTGCCTTGTGTGGATCTTTCTCCTTCTTTAGTAAAGCGTTTACTGTTCTCGCTGCTCTCTCTGCCTCACCATTACTCTGAGGATATCTGGCCGACAACTGGCCGTGTGCGCAAAATCATATCCCCTGGCAAAGTCTGCGAACTCTGCTGCTGCAAACTGTGGACCCTTGTCAGTGACCAGTGTCTCAGGGACAGTGTCTGGCAAAGATCGCCTTCAGTCTTTCGATGACTTGAGTGAATGTTGTGGATGGGAGGTTGGCAACCTCTATGTAGCGTGAATAATAGTCAACTGCTACAATGTATGTGGCATTATTCCACTGGAATAAATCAGCTGCCACGGTCTTGCTGGCAATGCTGTGGTCATCAAAGGTTCTGGACAGCTCTGTGCTTATTTTGCACAAATTTCACAGCTCTCAACCAGTTTTCTGATCTGTTATGAGAAGGTCTGGTCATCAGATTGATTGGTGTGCTCTGGCAGTGCATTTACTTATACCTTGATGCCCTTGATGGATCTTGTCAAGCATCTCAGGACTCATGTGTTCTGGTACAACCAGCCTTTGTCCTTTTAACACTAGCACCACCATAGCTGCTTTTTGAACGGCTTTTGCAATTCAAATTGAAATATCTCTGCGTATGTGAATATCTCGTCCATGTCCGTTCTTAAGTGTTACCAAATATTTTAATTAAATACTGTGGCAATGTGCCCCGCCCCTGTGTGCATATTATGTGTTGTATGTTGCCGTGTGTTAATGTTGGTGTATAGATTGGTACCGCGGGATATAAGCGGGTCTGTGTTTCGCATGTGATTTAAAAGTGTAGATTTGTATTTGGCACGAGGAGGGCACAAATCACTTCACGTGCTGGTTAAATGTAATATGTGAGCACACGGGTTGCACAGGGTAATTCCGCGTGCTGGGATTCAAGTGAATAATTAATTAATTGAATCCCAGCACAACAGTATATATAGATGCACATTTTCACTCAGTCGGGGTTGGGTGTTGGTGAGTGGAGAAACGGGAGAGAGAAGGAGAAAATAAAACAAAGTAAGAACGTAAATTAGAAGTGTTTTCACTCACCGTGTTTGTGTGTCTGTCCATTGCAACCGTTTGTTTACTGTATAGTCCGTTTTGTTTTTGTCTCTTTATTTTGGCGTGAAGTGCGTGTCCTGTTTTGTGTTTAAAACCTTTTTTATTTTCTGTTCTGTTTATTAAATGCTGGCGACAGCATTCGCTCAACTTCACCAAACCACATCTCTGTCTGTTTATTTCCTGCATCTGGTCTGACACCACCCTCCGGCCCGTCTTTGTGACCGCGTGGTGTCCCTAAGTGGGATCGACAAGCGCCCTCAGGGCTCAGGCCAGAGCAGGAACAAGCAATTTTGAGGGAAAAAAAAAAAAAAAAAATTGTTGGATTACAAAAAAATATATATATAAATAAATAAAATGGGATGGAAGGAGGATAAAGAGGTGAAGGACAAGGAGGAGGAGTGCCGCCTAAGGGCCAGACATCCACACATTTAACAAAGCCAGCGCCGGGGTGCCTCCTCTGCGACCAGGATCATCTGTTAAGCCAACTGTCCCTTCGCAGTTATGAGGAGGAGCGGGCGTCCACAGCCCAAGCGGGAGGAGCCTGGCGTCCACAGCCCAAGTGGGAGGAGCCCGAGCGTCCCTACGCCTGAGTGGGAGGAGCCCGAGGCGTCCCACGCCTGAGTGGGAGGAGCCCCAGGCCCCACGCCTGAGTGGGAGGAGCCCGGCGTCCCACGCCTGGTGGGGAGGGCAGGCGTCCCTACGCCTGGTGGGAGGCCGAGCGTCCCACGCCTGAGTGTGGGGGGGAGCCTGAGGCGTCCCCACGCCTGAGTGGGGGGGCGAACGTCCACAGCCCAAGAGGGGGGGGGATGCGTCCACAGCCCAAAAGGGAGGGAGTGGGGTCGTCCCACAGCCCAAAAAGGGAGGTCGAGTGCGTCCACAGCCCAAAAAAAGGGAGGAGTCGGTGCGTCCACAGCCCAAAGAGAGGAAAGTGGGGCTTCCATAACCCTAGGGAACCAAGCTGCCAGCAGAGGGAGAATGCCTGCTGGTCCCACCTCCACCAGCAGAGGAAAATGCCTGCTGTCCCCATCTCCACCAGCAGAGGAAGAATGCCTGCTGGTTTCCCCTTCGAGGCAGGGCCGCCCCCAGTCCCCTGCAGAGGGCAGGCAGCACCAGTCCCCTGAAAGGGGGAGACTGCGCTGCTCCCACCTCCCGTCGTCAGGAGACTACGCTGCTCCCACCTTCACCGTTGGGAGCAGGCAGCAGGAGCTGCCTCTGCCTCCACCACCGGCAGGGGCAGAGCAGCAGGAGCTGCCTCTGCCTCCGCCATGTCCACCAGCAGAGGGGGTGAATGCCTGCTGGGTCCCTGTCCACCAGCAGAGGGTGAATGCCTGCTGGTATCACTTCCCCCACCAGCAGAGAATGAATGCCTGCTGGTATCACTTCCCCCACCAGCAGAGGATGAATACCTGCTGGTATCACTTCCCCCACCAGCAGAGGATGAATGCCTGCTGGTATCACTTTCCCCACCATCACGAGGGGAGAGGAGAGTGAGGGAGCTGCCTCTGCCTCCATCACCATCAGGGGAGAGAAGCAGGAGCTGCCTCTCCCTTCACCAGAAAGACCAGGACGTGAAGCTGGTGCCCTCAGCAGCCTTTTGCATAGGCTGCTGAGGGGAAGCATGGGGAAGAGCCTGGCTGCAGAGGGCCGAGAAGAGGGCCAACACCCGCACCCCTGGCTGGTCCTGACTCCCTGCCACGCTTCACCCAAGGATGCCTGTCTGGCATCGCCTGGGGTGGCCAGCCGCTCCGCATCGCCTGGGGCTGCCAGTTGCTCAAGATCGCGGCAGGAGGTACTGTGGCCGGAACCCCCAAGGGGAGCTGCCGGCCACCCGAAGAAGGTGGGGGAGGTCAGGAGACCTGCTCCCACTGCAGCAGTTTCGCTGCCGGAGATCTGGGGAAGGTCAGGAGACCTGCTCCCACTGCAGCAGTTTAGCTGCGGAGATCGTGGGGAGGTCCGGGAGACCTGCTCCCACTGCAGCAGTTTAGCTGCCGGAGATCGTGGGGAGGTCTGGAGACCTGCTCCCACTGCAGCAGTTTCGCTGGGAGATCGTGGGGAGGTCGGAGGATCCCCACTGCAGCAGTTGCCGCTGGGAGATCGTGGGGGGGAGGTCGGACACCTGCTCCACTGCAGCACTTGTGCTGCAGAAGGAGACTGTGGCCGGAGCCCCGGAAGAGGGAGCTGCCGGCTACGAAGAAGAGGGAGGTCAGGAGACCATTCCCCAAGCAGCTTTTCGCTGCCAGGACTGCCCGGCTGAAGGAGTCAGTCTGGGAGCTGCCAACACGTCTGCTGACAGCAGGGGCCAGTAGCAGCCTGGCTACTGGCAACATTGCCACCTGTGGGCCCCCTGGAAGCCTCCTTCCCAGCCGAGACTTTGGCCCTGGACTGCTGGATTTTTTAAGGGGAGGTGGCCGTTGAGGCCATGTGTGCTTTGGGGGGTATATGTGGCAATGTGCCCCGCCCTATTGCATATTATGTGTTGTATGTTTGCGTGCGTGTGTTAATGTTGGTGTATAGATTGGTACACGGGATATAAACGGGTCTGTGTTTCACGTGTGATTTAAAAAAAGTGTAGATTTGTATTTAGGCACGAGGAGGGCACAAATCACTTCACGTGCTGGTTAAATGTAATATGTGAGCGCGGGTTGCACAGAATTAATTCGTGCTGGGATTCAAGTGAATAATTAATTAGTAATTGAATCCCAGCACAACAGTATATATAGATGCACATTTTCACTCAGTCGGGGTTGGGTGTTCGGTGAGTGGAGAACAGGAGAGAGAAGGAGAAAATAAAACAAAGTAAGAACGTAAATTAGAAGTGTTTTTCCTCACCGTGTTTGTGTGTCTGTCCGTTACCGTTTGTTTACTGTATAGTCCGTTTTGTTTGTCTCTTTATTTTGGCGTGAAGTGCCGTGTCCTGTTTTTGTGTTTAAAACCTTTTTTTATTTTCTGTTCTGTTTATTAAATGTTGAGCGACAGCATTCTGCTCAGCTTCATAAAAACCACATCTCTGTCTGTTTATTTCCTGCATCTGGTCTGACACCACCCACTCCGGCCGTCTTTGTGACAAATACCCATACGGTTGTTTCAGCTGCAGAATCGTAAAAATGAATAAGTTATAAGCACTTGCTTCTTCAACCGCCAGACCCGCAGTTTATGCGGCATATGGAAATCAATACAATATAGAAGACAATTTAGTCTGGGCTTTGTAATAAAATCAAAGTCATTGTGAAAGAACATTATTATATACTCCTGTCGGTGCTGAAACATTAATGAAAGATCATTCTACATCACTTATATTATTATTATTATTTATTTATTTTATTAGCAGTTGTCACAAAATATACACATTGAATCACAATACAAGGTGTAAAAAAAAAAAATTAAAAATGTGCTTATTCTAAGCACTCTCTGCGCATCTGGACTGATGCTAAATGAAAGCCAGAGACTGTTGCAGCAGTCATGGTGTGGATATACTGAATCAAATGCACGTCTGTATTCTGTCAAGGTGGGTACTCACAGATGGCCTTTGGCTGTTTTTTATTATGTTTTGGACCTGGCAGCCATCAATACTTTGGTTTTGTACAAGGAGTGCACCGGGAACACAAGAACATAAGAACATAAGAAAGTTTACAAACAAGAGGAGGCCATTCAGCCCATCTTGCTCGTTTGGTTGTTAGTAGCTTATTGATCCCAGAATCTCATCAAGCAGCTTCTTGAAGGATCCCAGGGTGTCAGCTTCAACATTACTGGGGAGTTGGTTCCAAACCCTCACAATTCTCTGTGTAAAAAAGTGCCTCTTATTTTCTGTTCTGAATTCCCCTTTATCTAATCTCCATTTCTGACCCCTGGTCCTTGTTTCTTTTTTCAGGTCAAAAAAGTCCCCTAGGTCGACATTGTCTATACCTTTTAGGATTTTGAATGCTTGAATCAGATCACGCGTAGTCTTCTTTGTTCAAGACTGAATAGATTCAATTCTTTTAGCCTGTCTGCATCTGACGTGCCTTTTAAACCGGGATAATTCTGGTTGCTCTTCTTTGCACTCTTTCTAGAGCAAGCAATATCCTTTTGTAACGAGGTAACCAGAACTGAACACAATATTCTAGGTGAGGTCTTACTAATGCATTGTAAAGTTTTAACATTACTTCCCTTGATTTAAATTCAACACTTCTCACAATATATCGAGCATCTTGTTGGCCTTTTTTATAGCTTCCCACATTTCTAGATGAGACATTTCTGAGTCAACATAAACTCTAGGTCTTTTTTTCAGTTCCCTTCTTCAATTTCAGTATCTCCTATATGATATTTATAATGCACATTTTATTGCCTGTGTGCCTTACACTTTTCTCTATTAAATGTCATTTTGCCATGTATCTGCCCAGTTCTGAATGCTGTCTAGATCATTTTTGAATGACCTTTGCTGCTGCAACAGTGTTTTGCCACTCCTCCTATTTTTTGGGTTGTCTGCAAATTTAACAAGTTTGCTTACTATACCAGAATCTAAATCATTAATGTAGATTAGGAATAGCAGAGGACCTAATACTGATCCCTGTGGTACACCACTGGTTACCTCACTCCATTTTGAGGTTTCTCCTCTAATCAGTAGTTTCTGTTTTCTACATGTTAACCACTCCCTAATCCATGTGCATGCATTTCCTTGAATCCCTACTGCATTCAGTTTGAAATTAATCTTTTATGTGGGACTTTGTCAAAAGCTTTCTGAAATCTAAATAAACCATGTCATTATGCTTTGCAATTCTCCATTGTCGATGTTGCATCCTCAAAAAGTCAAGCAGGTTAGTTAGACACGATCTCCCTTTCCTAAAACCATGCTGACTGTCTACCAGGATACCTGTTACCATTTAGGTAATTTTCCATTTTGGATCTTATTATAGTTTCCATAAGTTTCCATATAATAGAAGTCAGGCTTATTGGTCTGTAGTTACCTGGTTGGTTTTGTCTCCTTTTTTGTGGATCGTTATTACGTTTGCAATTTTTTCTAGTCTGTCGATTTTAACCCCTGTATCAAGAGACTGTTGCATGATCTTAGTTGCGGTTTGTAAATAACTTCTTTCATTTCTTTGAGTACTATTGGGAGGATCTCATCCGGCCCAGGGATTTGTTTATTTTAAGAGCTCCTAGTCCTTTAACACTTCTGCCTCTGTTATGTTAAAATTATTTAAAACTGGATAGGAACAGGTCGACATGTGGGGCATGTTGTCCGTGTCCTCTTTGTAAAAACCTGTGAAAAGTAATCATTTAATATAAATGAAAAAAAGTAATTATTTAATATAAAATGTTTCTGCCGTAGCTCCAGGGCTAGCTGCAAATGAAGTCCTTTCGGAGGACTTCATTTGCAGCCCTTTCGGCAAGAAACATTTTGATAAGCAACGAAAAGCCCTGGCAAATACCCCCTCAACCTTCAAGCCAGCAGCTCGCCAGCACACACAGAATAAAAAGACAATGCCAGGTTGCTAAATGCAATAAAAACAGAACTTTTGATGTCTCGCCCGTTGTGAAAAGGCAAGTCTGTGGCAAATGAATTGGTACAGTTGAAAAGCGTGTTTTTCTGTGTGGATTGTACTTAGAAAGCTGTAACAGAACTCTGAACAGACAGCCAGAGCCTTTGAACTCTCTTTCACACAAAGCGCTTTCACATGGCATGTTATGTTATATTATTTACTATTTATGCTATTTTTATAACTAGTTATTTATGTTTTATAATTGTATATGTGCATACAGCTTTCTACACCTGTTTACACAGAAGTTTATGATGTAAAGTTTATTTTATTACAGTTTGTGATGTTTATGTATATGTGCTCTTTTTATAAAAAATAAGAAAAAAAGTTTAATTTTCAATTTAAATACGAAGTTTCTGCTCTGAAAATGTTATGTATGATGTTCATAAATAAAAATATTAAATTGTATAACAGTTTTTTTTTTAAGACAACGGCAATGGATTTCCAGACTTATGCAGCGTCATGTCTGTGGCACTGTGACAGAAATATAATGAATCTTAGTTGTAAATCTCCCTCCCAACCTGTGTGAGGGGCACTAAGCAGCGAGGACAGAGTTCTTTGGGACGGGCTGGCCTGACAGTTCTTTCCCGGTGGGGAAGTCGGTCAGTCTGGAAAAAGCGAGACTCTGTTGCAAGAGCGTATTGACACGGAAGGAAACAATGTAGCAGCCGCATGGATTGTAAAGGCAGCTGCATTCATTTACAAGGGGTCATACATGTCAACATATAAGGAGGCGGAGAATCGTAATCTGTTTCTTTGTTGTGGTTTGAAACTGAGCGGAAAGGACCGGTATTTCTGTGTTTTAAAGAGAACGTGAGTGTTTTGTTTGTTTTTTGTCAGTCTGTCTATATCGTCTTGTTTGTCTTGTGTAGTATTAGACTACGGCTAAACACGATCAGAGCTGTCCCACGGCCAACACAAAAACCAGACAACAACGCGCCTGTTCACTAAAATAACATTAATAAATGCATGACCAACACTACAGCACTCACTGGAGAGGTGACCGTGTTTGTGTATTTGCATTGGGATTATTGTTCTTGGGGGATAATTGTTTATTATAACTTGGAACTGCAACCCATCATCATTTACTGTGCAATACAGATCGTTGTGTATTGCCAGCCATCATGGTTTGTCTCTGTTTGGTCATCAGACCCTGGATTAAAATAAACGAAACCTTTTCACCCATTACTTTGTTTGTCTGTCGTTTCTTGTTGGATTAATGCACTGCACCTGCACATACCACTTACCACTTTGCCACGCATGCAGTGTCATTTGCGGTATACCTATTTTCAAAAATTCCACACACAGACTTCATTACACTACACATACATACTGAATCTCAAGTTTTCACACATTGTGACAATCGGAACATAAAAATAAATGGTGTTAATTTTTTGGGCTGGTATTTCAAAAATGAAACCAAATTCAAACTCTCTCAAAAAATTATATAATTGTAAACTTAGTGTTATTCGGGGCGGGCATGAATGGGGCTCCTCCACTACTTCCTTCCTACCAATTTAAACCCTAGCCTTGACTTTGCTCTCTGTCTTGTGTTTTTTGTTTTGCCTCGCTACTCAGCCTGCAGACTCAAAAGTACAGACTCAAGACCACAGAATCATTTTCAGAAAATGACTACTCACCAGTAGCATCTGTCTTCCCCATTGGAAACAGAATATTCAGCTCAAGTCAGCAATTATCAGCTTCCTCCCACCATTAATCAAAGAAAATGCCTAAAGAAATCCAACCGACCTGCTCCGTCTTCACCAGACAAAGTCGCTGACCCATTCAACTTGGCCTCTGTTGAACCGCTGCTTCAACCCCCCACTGATCTGGCCATGCCTGCTCCTTCCACGCAGTTATCCAGGTCTCTGCTGCAACACAGCTTCCCACCACTCTAAGCTCCTTAATTCCAGGGATACTCCAGTTCGTCTCTTTCTAAAGACTGGCCCACCGATAAGCTATGAGTGATTGAAATGTATTCTTTTCTTTATACTAAAATCAATGTCAGCAGAGCCAGTATTTTCTCCCTGCACAGCAATAAGCGAATCACAAACATCAGCGGTCGCCGGCTCCCAAAAGAAAATCCACTGCCTGCCATTCTATCAGAATCATCAGTTCTTCTTAGATATGAAGCATCTCATTCAAACTCTCAACTTTGCCGTTTCTTCTGTCTCCAACAGGCTGTATCGCTAAAGAACAGAATTGTTCACCTGAAACCAGCAGCTCTCCTCCCCCAAGCATCTGCCATGACTTGCATGTCTCAGCAGCACCTGCCCGAAGTTCACCTGTCAATCTTCACGCTCAAGCCAGCTACTGTTTCTGGCCACACCTCTGCTTCAGGAAACATCAACACACCTCTTCCCAGCTCAGGGTCATCATTTAGTAGGTAAAGACATTAACTTGGTTTCAATTATAATTGCAACACCAGCATTTCTAGATCATCAAGTCATCGAATATGGTGATCTGTCTGTTACCCTCAAATCCAGGGATCCTCGGCTTCTAAAAGTAATAGCTTTATACGATATATAGATTTTTCCATGACACACCCCACTTCAGAACTGCCTCTTGGAACCATTCTCTATCGTTGACTCCCTATGACAGAGATCGAATGATTCTTGGTGTTAGATCTCCCTCCCGACCTGTGAGGGTGCTGTGTAAAGGGAACAGAGTACCCTGGACTAAATGACATGACAATTTATTCCTTGGGTTGGGTGGAAGTCAGCCATCTAGAAAAGGGACAGAGCTACGGTACCCAAACTCAATGACCCAGGCGTGGCATCCGGATTGGAGGAAAGGATGTGCGTTAACCTAGGGGGGTCATGGGGGGGAGGTATATAGGGGTCGTAGTGTAAGCAATCTGTTCCTTTGTAAATGGTTAGATAGACCTAAAGGAGACCCCTGTGATTGCTGAAACCTTGAGTGTTTGTTTTGTGTTTGTCCATGTTTAGTAACTGTTTGTCTGTTATCTATAGACTACTCGTAATACGGTCTGGAGCTGTAAGGCAAGCCAGCACCAACAGGACATCAACACTTTTACCCCCTTCATTCATGGAGGACTGTCTTGCACCACTAGCACTAATTCTGTCACTAAAAAACTGTGTTTATGTTCTGTGTTTAGTGTGGGTGTGTTGAAAAACTGGACTTTTGGTTCTGGGTCAAACCGGGGATTACAAATACCAAGTGATACACGCCACTGTATCACTCCATCATTTATTATTTACAGGTGTTCGCCATAAGGCTCTGGACATTGTTAATTATCAATAAACACCCTTGCACCTGAAATCTGTCTGTGTGTTTGTATTAGCACTGCATTGCATTCACCTGTGTTCACTTACCACTCTGTCACACGTGGTTGTCAGAAGAAGAGGGATGGACTACGCGGCACTGGACAGCTGATGGGAGGCCGAGGACAGGCGGAGAGAAGAGAGGTATCTGGCTGATTGAGGGGTCGGGCTGGCGATACCGCCCAGCAGCAGCAGTAGAACCCATCATGGTGGCCCCGGCGAGGGGCGCATAAAATGACGATTGGAGGATGATCCAGAAATGTACTTGGTGGCATTTGGTGGCGGCTACCACCGAGTCATGGCTCCGTCAGTTCTGGGCAAGCCAATTGGGACCCTGCCTGATCGGAGCCACAGTCAGTCTACCAGGCTATGGCTGATGATGACATCAGCTCAATATGACCTTGTAAAGCTAGCCATTCTCCGCCGTCTGAATATTACAAAGGACACCCTATCGTGTGAGGCTCAGGGAGTACAAGAGGTTCCCAGATACACGCCCAGGGGTAGTGAAAATAAACCCCCCCCCCCCCCCCCCCCCCCCCCCCCCCCCCCCCCCCCCCCCCCCATGGTCTCTTAATAAGCAAACATACAGCATTTGCTACAATAAAGTACTGACCTCTCACCTAAAAGTAAATGTAAACAGTGACTAGACTAGATAATGGCTTTAAAGCAGGGATAATTACATTAATTAATTACTGGGTTTGTGAGGCAATTCTGAATATACACATACAGTGTGTATCTTTGTAGTTCAACTGTACTGGTCTGTGACAGGATGGCGAGTGGTGACGTCCAGGCCAGATGTGGGAACAGAAAAACAAAGGCAGTACTGAGTTCCAAAAGGCGGCTGCGCCTCGTTTCTTTAAATACAAAAATAAAATAAAAGGTGTAACAACAAAAACAGTGCTCACAAAGTAAAATAATAAACAAAACAAGTCACAAACACAAACAACAAATAAATTATCCAGGTCAGGCTGAGCAAATTGCCTTCACTGTTCCTAGATTATTTTGTTACTTTACTTTGTTTCGTTTCCTTCTTGTTTCTCGCTCCGTTCTCTCCCTGAACAACCCACACCAATGCAGAGAGCTGCAGGTTTATACAGTGGCTCTCAAAAGTATTCACCCCCCTTGGACTTTTCCACATTTTGGATTTAATTGGGAGTTTTTGCCACTGATCAACACAAAAAAGTCCATAATGTCAAAGTGAAAAATAAAATCTACAAATTGTTCTAAATTAATTACAAATATAAAACAGAAAATAATTGATTGCATAAGTATTTACCCCCTTTGCTATGACACAAAAATAAGCTCTGCTCAACCAATTGTCTTTAGAAGTCACATAATTGGTTGAATGGAGTCCACCTGTGTGCAATTAAGGTGTTTCACATGATCTCAGGTTAACTTAAATACACCTGTCTCTGGGAGGTCCCACAGTTGGGTAGTACATTTCCTAACAAAACTACATCATGAAAGCGAAGGAACATTCAAAGAAAATCCGGAATAAGGTTCTTCAAAAGCACCAATCAGGGGTAGGATATAAGAACATTTCCAAGGCATTGAATATCCCCTGGAGCACAGTACAGTCCATTATTAAGAAATGGGAGAATATGGCACAACTTTGAATCTGTCTAGAAACAGGCCGTCCTCAAAACTGAGTATCCGGGTGAGAAGGGCACTAGTCAGGAGGGACACCAAGAGGCCTATGGCAACTCTAAAGGAGTTACAGTCTTCCACGGGCTGAGCTGGGAGACACTGTGCACTCTGACAACAATAGCCCGGGTGCTTCACAAAACTGGCCTTTATGGGAGAGTGGCAAAAGAAGGCCATTGTTGAAAAAACTCACATCATATCTCGCTAGAGTTTGCCAGAAGGCATGTGGGCGACTCTGAGACCAAGTGGAAGAAGATTCTATGGTCAGATGAGACCAAAATAGAGCTTTTTGGCCTCAGCGCTAAGCGCTATTTGGCACAAACCTAACACCGCACATCATCCTGAGAACACCATCCCTACCGTGAAGCATGGTGGTGGCAGTATCATGCTATGGGGATGCTTCTCTGCGTCAGGGCCTGGAAAGCTCGTGAAGATAGAGGGCAAAATAGATGCAGCAAAGTACAGAAATCCTGGAGGAAAACCTGCTGGAAGTCTGCAAGAGACCTGGGACTTGGGGAAGATTGATCTTCTAGCAGGACAATGACCCCAAACATACAGCCAAAGTCACACTGGGTGGCTTAAAAACAAAAAGGTCAATGTCTTGGGTGGCCCAGTCAAAGCCTGGACCTCAAACCATGTGAGAATATGTGGAAAGAGCTGAAAATTGCTGTTCACCAAAAGGTCCCCATCCAACAGCGGAGCTTGAGCAATTTTGCAAGAAGAATTGGAAATAATTGCAGTGTCCAGATATTGCAAAACTTGTAGAGACTTATCCAAATAGACTCATGGCT
This sequence comes from Huso huso, assembly GCA_036884735.1. Classification (NCBI taxonomy): domain Eukaryota; kingdom Metazoa; phylum Chordata; class Actinopteri; order Acipenseriformes; family Acipenseridae; genus Huso; species Huso huso. The sequence goes on along the minus strand of CM072675.1, from coordinate 13,577,601 downwards.
GTAATTGCTGCCAAAGGTGTCTCTACCAAATATTGACTCAAGGGGTGAATACTTGTACAATCAATTATTTTCTGTTTTATATTGTAATTAATTTAAAACAATTTGTAGATTTATTTTCACATTATGTACATTGTACTTTATGTGTTGATCGTAATAAAACCCCTAGTAAATCCCATTTTGATTCCATGTTGTAACACAATAAAATGGAAAAGTCAAGGGGGGTGAATACTTTTGAAACACTTTATGCTGGTAACCATCTCCCGATTTAGCAACAAATTAATCGTAATTCGGGAGATGGCCACCCTTCTACAAGGTTTTAATTATTCATGGCAGAGGACGAGCACCCGACCTTGCCTCTGCCAGAACACATTTTAAATGAAAACAAGGGTTGCTAAAAGTTCTAAGGGTTGCTAAAATTGATCACTGCCATTTCTAAGATTATGTTCTGATAAACACAAGTATTGTTAATGGCAATGCTTACTTTTTATTAGCACACTGAATCAGAAAAAAGTAGTGAAAACAGGGAAAATAAGGCTGTATTTTTCATAGATTATCATCAATCAATAGTTATTTTTAAAAGCTCCTTTTCAGATTGGCAGCTATGGGAACAAATTATATATAAAGTTAGGGAACCAAAGTGTATTGTGGCATACTTTAAAACAGTGACTGAAGGGTTCTTGGGGTGATTAAATATTTATATATAGTTGTAATGAAGTAATTTATAAAACATACAACCAACCTACATAATAGGATACTTATAATATGTAATTAGCATGTACAAGATACTTTTTATAATAGCTTTATAAATTGACCTTGACATTTTCACCTTGATATTGTTATCAGTGGGCAATTTACATATTATATATTGCATTATAAATACTGTTATAATCTTTATAATAACCTTTTTATAATGTGTTATAGGAAAAAATGGCAAAAGTATATTGTAACAGTCTTATTATGGTTAATAACATAGCTAATAACGTGTTTATAGATTTTTTATAATCACTTATAACGGATACCTAAACTGTTACCAAACATCTTTCAATTTAAAATCACAATCTAGCTTGGGTGAATTTTTACAATGAAAAGTTTTAATATTTTAGTGACAAATCATTTTTTTTTGTATGTATTAATTCTAACAGCTAAAGTCAGTAGAGTGCAAAATTTAAATCAGAGATGGCCACGGGTAAGAAATGTAAGTCAATTTGGTGTGTATATAAAAAGCATTTCTACGTTTAAAAGTTTTTTTTATTATTTTAATTTATTTTAATTTCAGGTATGTTTAAGTAAAACTATTGACAATAACCTATTTGGGGGTTGGTTTGTTGAAATCTAAAAAAACATTAGAGCACCCTACTAATGGTTTGTGGTCTGCCCTGAGTGTGAAGTCAAGACCCACTAAGTATGAACTAGAGACGCTCACAGGCCCATGTTGCTGCCAATGCCTCTGTAACAGGCGAGGAGCCCTGTACAGTTATTGTTTATTTATTTTTAGAGCAGGGGTCTCCCCTCCGTCCCTGTGCAGTGTGTTATTTTGTATTTGTTTGTATTATGATTTATTTATGACGGTGAAGTGCCGTGGGTTTTGTTATTGTTTTGGTATGTATAAATGTGACGGCGTAGCTGTGTGTTTTGTTTTGTTATTGTATTTGTTTAGTAGTGTGACAGTAATTAAAAAAACTTGTACAGATTGTGGCGAGGGGTAATAGAATAATTGCTAGCTAGTTAAACCCTCATTACGGTAAAAAAACCTGCAGCTCTCCAGCTCGGGGTGGGTGTGTTAGGAGCTAGGCGGAGAGAGAGAGAGTGAGAGAGAGAGAAAACGAAACTTAAAAAAAAAGTAATACAGGAACAGTGACAGCCATTGCCCAGCCTGACTTGTGTTGTTTTGTTTATGTTCGAGACTTCTTTTGTTTAAACTTTTATTTTCGCTCTGTGAGCAAGTCTTTTTGTTAAAACCTTTTATTTATTTTTGTATTTAAATAAACGGCGCTGCCGCGTCTTTATTTTGAACTGCAGTCTGCAGTACTTCCCTGGTGTCAGTTTCCTTCCTGCTTCTAGCCTGACGTCACGACTCGACCATCCCTGTCACAGCCTTTTTTTCAATCTGTGCACACCGTCATTCAGTGTCAGTCAGACTCCTTGATATGAATACCACAGGTCGCCAGTCACCTGATGGTTGAAGCTGAGACAAGACTCCTCCGAGTCCATACGAAGATGCATCTGCTTACACTCTTGTTTCCCTCTGATGACTGTATTGCGCTAGGACTGCCAGGGAATTGAGCTCTTGCTTAGTCCTCTTGAATGCTTTTTGTTGTTGGAAATCCCATGTCCATGCATTTTCACATCTCAGCAGGTCTCCGATAGGTTTTGTAAATTCTGGCAGGCACGGGGGGAACTTCCCTACATAATTAACCATGCACATAAACTTGGGGACGTCTGCAATATCTTTGGGCTCTGGCTTCTCCACAAATAGCTTTGATCTTTTCTGGGTCAGCTTCTATCCCTTAGCACTGATATAGTGTCCCATAAATTTGACCTGCTCCCTTTGCAAATTTGCATTTGTCGTTCTGTGTTAAGCCCGCTAACTGGAATCTTTTTCAGCACTGCAAGTGTTGGTCATCATGCTTCTCACGGTTGTTCCATAAACTAATATGTCACCTGTATAACAGTGTGCATTCCAATCCAGAAATGAGTTGTAATTCATTCCTGGAAATGTTCGGTCTCTGTTTGGGCGTGGGTTTAGATCTCACCGCTAACACCATGTGGTATTTTGGAAGGCGGCAGAGAGACAGAACACACATAGATGTACGTTGAGGTAAGCAACCTGTTTATTCTCCATTGAACAGGAACAACTGCAGGAAGGTCATCAGTACTTCCCAAGACAGTGCTATCAAAGATTAACTCTTTCATTGCCCACTAGTACAATGTGTTAGTGTGTGAGTAAGCTGCTTGTTAACAGTTACTATACAGCAGTAGAACTGACTGCCCCACTTACTTCTATAGGTAATCCAAGTCCTATGATACACCGATACAGAATTGATATATCCTGTGATAAATTCTATGCCATTAGACTTTACATTTGAATCCTCAGCACAGCTCAGACTCCATCCTACAGTCAATCTGCAGGCTTCCCTTAGGTCTTGTCTGTCATTTCTATGAAACTGTCCTGTTACATTAAATAAAATCTGAAAAATAACACAAAACTGTCCTGGTACATTAAATAAAATCTGAGAAAATAACACAAAACTGTCCTGGCACTTTTAATTAAAATCTGACTAAATAACTTTCTTTCAACAAAATGATCAATAAAACTGTCACAGATGGCTTGTGACAGGATAGCGACAGAATAAGACTCCGTCAGAAAGCTGCAATGAAAGCACTAATGCACACGTTTATAAACAAAGAAACAGGAAAAACACAGGAACGAATAAACAGGCCATGGGCACCAAAATAAAGGGCACACAACACAACTTAGTAATTCCGGCTGGGCCATGTCCTTCACTAACCCAACCTCCAACAAACAAAAGTTTGGCCTCCTTTTATACCAGATGTCTGGGAATTGATTGATGATCAATGATTCAATCAAGGTTCAACCACATGCCGAACTTAAATTCAAAATAATACATCTTTATTTACACACAATGTGACAGGAACATTGGGCCAGGTTCTCAAGTTATTAGCACGTCTTTGTCAGATGGGAAAAAACAAGCACACAAGCAATAAGATACTAAAACAGTGAAACACTACTCAGACATTTAGTTTGGTGGCTTGTCCAATACTCTGGATACCCGTTATTGCAGCTTGTAGCCCTTCGTTACCTTAAATATATGATCAAAGATTAAATATATTTTTTTAAATAAGTATGGATTGAAATAATGACAATAGAAACTAGATGGTAACTTTATAAGTAAGGTTGTGGGGCTTGCTTTAGGGAAAGTGGTCAAAGTTGTTTATAAAAAAAGTTAGAAAATTTATTTTGGTGCGGTTACTAAAACAGGTGTACCTCTTGATTGGTAAAGTTATTTCTGTTTTGATTCCAGATTTGAATAGCAGAGAAGTAGAGAAGATTCCATATGCTTAACTTTTTTGTCTTACTTGTTGGGAAAGTGGTCAAAGTAGCTGATTTGTGTCAAAAGTTACATAGTTTACAGTAAATAGAATGTTGGAAGTCTGGGAGTTTTTAAACAATGGGAGCTTTAGAATGTTGAAAAAAGTCCCATTAAAGTGAATGAAGATGGACAAAAAAGGACAAAAGCTTAATAGTTTAAAAAGTATAAAATATATCAAAAAGTTGTATACAAGCACACTATTCCAGACCCGGTCTACGTTTTTAAAGTTTGAGCGGCGTCTCTAGCTTAAGCGATTGTAAAGGAGTAGCGTGCCAAAGAATAAGAAGAAGAAGAAGAAGTATGTCAAAGATTTAAAGTGGGGACTCTTTCACAAGCCCCACTAAAAAAAAGATGTTCAAGGTGGTCACACACCACAGAGGTGAACAATTGGGACCCCCTTTCCCAGCAGTGACAGCAATACCACATATTTGCATATTGCTTATTACTAGCCCTTGCATGTTTTCATTAAAATAATACAAGGTATATATAATTTCAATAGGCTTTATAACAATACACATACACATCTCTGAATATTCCTTAATTGTTTGGAGCATTGTACTTTATTAATAAATACATAACTCTTTTCCAATACATATTTTAATAAATGTATACACATTTTTTATATTGCTGAACACGTTTTATGACAGGGGTAGAGATATTCTCAAACACGAATATGTGCATTTAGCTTTCATCTGGATACCTGCAAGACACTGGAGCTGTCTAGAATGTGTTGCCAAAGTAAGAAATATGAAATGGTGTCTCAAAGAGTAATGACTTTCACTGAGGCATTTGGCAGGACATTTTGGTTTTAAACACTATCACTTACCTTTAACTTGCATCACTTGTATCGCACAATTTACCTTGAAATTCACAGGATGTTTTTAATCGCATTTCTCCAGCCAAATGACACTGTAAGCAGAGCCTGTCAGTCTCAGATTGAGGACCATTCAGAATGAAAAAGCCCTTCAGAATTATGAGGATTTAAAAGCTTTTTCTGGAACAGGTTCAAAAACTGAGAGAGCAAGACTAAACATCATTGTGGCAGCTGAAAGATCTTCACATGTGGTGTTCTTTTATTCGCTGGGAGATCAGGTTTAAACTGGGGGTATATTTAATGTGATTTTCAAGGGTTTGGATGCTGGTGAGGCAAACAGTTCAGTTACCATGTTGACATGATTGCATTGGTGTTCTTGGTATGGGTTAGGAGCTAGTGTTGATCCTGTTTAAACAACAACAAACCGACATAGAGGTTAAAATTGGATTTTTAATTATAGTTGCTAAATTATTATCACGTTCAATTTACTTTGAAAAAATGTGACAGGAATCCAAGATTTAAAGTTATTGATGAGCCTCTCAATATTACAATAAATCTAGAAATGACATGTTTTTTTTTCTCCATGCAAACATGGAATTTCCTATTCTGAAATGCTCACATAACGATAGCCATATTTGCTGTTATATGAATGTAATTTTTGTTTCACAGTTGTATATCAAGCCCAATCTACAATTGAAATAAAGAAAGGGATTGGCTGTTCCTAAACAGAAGGTCAATGATAATGGGCATATTTTACAAACACTATTTTACAAACTGTCTATTTTCAAAACTAATGGAAAGAGGGTGTTATGACATTTCCAACCAACCCCTCAAAATAATTACATTACAACCCAATGACCTTACAACCCTGTATACAGCACTGTATATTGTACACTGTGTGACACATTACCAGGGGGGGCTGTTTGGGTAACAGAGATGTTTGTAAAACTGAAGTACGGATAATGAAGGTTTTAATGTATTACAGATACAGTGGTCCCTCGTTATAAGAGAGAACTGCTACTAACATTTATATTATAATACAAACACAAACAGCAGGGCCTGTTAACTACGGTGTGGCTCCCCACTAAAGGGAGAGAAATGTTATAGCAGGAGACCCTGTTCCTGGTAGTCAAGTATTTCTTTATTTCCATCAACATTAAATACTAGTTAACTGCCCAGTATTGCTGAACCTACACCCATTACCTACTGATATGATAAACTCTGGTTTCTTCCCCAGTGCTTGCTGTTTTGGTGTAGTGGCGGTAGATGGTGTAATCAGGACTAAAACAGTTGCAGTTGTGTTAGTTTGTTTTCTTTCAGTTCCCCATCCCTCCTTCCTCCCTCTTTAACAAGTTTGTCACAGCAATTACCAATCACGTTTTTATAATCTTTCCCCTAGTTTTGTATTTTATTATTGTCTCATTTTAAACTAAGAAACAGCCTAAAATGTGTTTCTTATAAAGCCAGTTTATTACCCGATGAGCACGAACCTGAAGCCTAAATCAGAAATCTGAAAACAAACCCGAATTGGGTGTATTTGGGATCTTACTTATATTTGGGTGGTGAAACAACCCCAGATATTTAAATTATGTTCTTAACTCATATAACCTCATGATATAAGGAGATGCAGTTCAAGGTTTGTTTTTTGTTTTTTTTGCATGAAAATCTAAACAACCCATTTCAAATCAAACAAAATTGTGGTATAAAAGGCCTTCCCATAACACAGTTCAATACTTCTGTTCTGTCTATCTGTCTCATTATTGTATCAGATTGCTCAATATTTAAGACCAGAGCAACTAGTATTATACCACTAATTACATAGACACTGTGATACAGAATTCAGAAACTCCCTTCACAAAATATATACACTTTTATCAGTATCACCTGCCAGTACTTGAAGTGAAGATTATTAAAGTGTTCCCTCTCTCCTCAGAGCACCCTTCACTGTTCTTCCTCACTTTTACCAGTGTCACCTGCCAGTACTTGAAGTGAAGATTATTAAAGTGTTCCCTCTCTCCTCAGAGCACCCTTCACTGTTCTTCCTCACTTTTATCAGTATCACCTGCCAGTACTTGAGGTGAAGATTATTAAAGTGTTCCCTCTCTCCTCAGAGCACCCTTCACTGTTCTTCCTCACTTTTATCAGTATCACCTGCCAGTACTTGAGGTGAAGATTATTAAAGTGTTCCCTCTCTCCTCAGAGCACCCTTCACTGTTCTTCCTCACTTTTACCAGTGTCACCTGCCAGTACTTGAAGTGAAGATTATTAAAGTGTTCCTCTCCCTCAGAGCACCCTTCACTGTTCTTCCTCACTTTTACCAGTGTCACCTGCCAGTACTTGAAGTGAAGATTATTAAAGTGTTCCCTCTCTCCTCAGAGCACCCTTCACTGTTCTTCCTCACTTTTATCAGTATCACCTGCCAGTACTTGAGGTGAAGATTATTAAAGTGATCCTTCTCTACACAGAGCACCCTTCACTGTTCTGCCTCTTCACAATTCAATAAATATCAGTATATGAAATTACAAATAGCGTATTTATAAAAAGTATTGATTGAGTATATACGTTATACTTTAGTAAATACTGCATTTTGGTACAGATATGTTGTTCAATGTCTTTTATCTTTTTATTTAATTTGATTAAAATGACATTGATCTCTGTTTTGCCCTATTTTTGTAGTTTCCAATAATTACACTGTAGCCTGCTTAAGGTTCTGTGCACAGAGTGAGCACAATTACTAATGTAACAGGAGGGTAGAAATATAAAAAAAAAGTTCAAGAGAAAAGTAAGTGACACCTTTTAGAGACACAAATAAGAATGTAATAACATGAACCCAGATAACCCAATAGAATGTTCAGGTTGTTCGGGTGAGGGAGGGAGGGAGGGGGAGGAGAGGGGTAAATGTCAGTTATGGGAAGGGGCGGGGAGAGGGGGTCTTGGCCAGGAGCAATTACTGAGATGTTGTGGCTGGATGTTGTGAGCACAGTGTGGAGTGTGATTGTGGGGTTATCTGGGGTGTTTATTGGGCTTTGTATGTGGCTTCAGGGGTTTACAAATAACTTTGTTCATTAACTGCTGTGGCAACCGTTTCTCCTCAATCCGTGGTTGCCCATTGCTTCCCTTCTGGGCGATGACTTGGTGGCCGTGGCTCCTCCCCTTTCTAGATGCCGACTTCCACCTTTACCTGGAATGAAATGTCAGACCATCCAGTCAGGCGCACTCTGTTCCCTTACACAGCACCCTCACAGTTCGATTGGGAGATTTATAACCAATGTGTAAAATAAGAGACTGGATAAGTGGAAGCATGGCCAATGTGTAAAATAAAAGAATGGATAATTGGGCTACGGCCAATGTGTAAAATAAAAGAATGGATAGTGGAAGCATGGCCAATGTGTGCTACCATTGGCATAACTGCCATTTAATACTTTCTATTCTGCCCCATAAGGATAGTGGTAAATTATTCCAGGACTGAAATCAATTAGTGGTGTCATATTACATTTGACAGTACCTTAATATTTTTGAAATTGTAATCCCCAAGTATGTAATACCTTGTGCAGGCCATTTGAAGGATAGTTCTGTCGCCCATTACTAAAACAATTTGTAGAGGGGATAGCTTCTGATTTTAACCAATTTATTTTACATCCTGAAACATCACTGTATTGGTTTATATATATATTCCTTATAGTATTCTTTTTATCTCACGACTCCGTCTCTTGTTCCACCACAGAACACACTAACCTCGTTCAGCCAATGCTCAGGTTTTTTTATACATGTGACCGTCTACAGATTAGTAGTAAATTAATCAATCAGGAAACGGTCACATTCTGAAAAGATTTAGCATGGATTGGGAATTTAACCCCACCCATGCTGTAAAACAACAATAAACAATCCTCCAGCAAAGGCAGATCTTGCAGCGATGCGGTGCACTCTGGAAAGTGGTGGTGGGGTGGTGGCACAGGCAGCGGTAATGCTGCCTTCATCATGGACACTCTGGCATTGACAGCAGCGCTGCGTACTCCGGCAGTTCAACTACTGCAGATGCAGGTGGTCCCCCCCTCCCCCCCCTTCTCTGTAGCCGACGGTCCCCTTCTCTTGGGCTCTGGCCCCAGAGCCTCCTGCAGCGCAATTGCCACTGCTGGACACAGCAAAACCCAGGCTGGGCAAACGCATCCCCGGCGGTGGCGTACATGCATTCCCAGGCGATGAGCAGGCGTCCCCAGGCAATGGCGAAATGGCATCCCCGGGGGGTGACATATGTGCAACCCTGGGTGATGGTGAACATGCCTCCCGGGCGATGGCGAACTGGCCTCCTCGGGTGATGTGGGACAGGCCCCCCCCTGGGCATTGCAGGCTGTGCCGGACAGGGCAGGAGTTGACCCTTGAGAGGCGACGGCAGGAGTTTACCCTCGGGAGGCAGTTTCAGCTCCTCTGATGGTGGTGGCAGGGCAACAGGTTGTCTCCCTCAGGTGGTGGAACTGGGAGTAACAGGTGGTCTCCCTCTGGTGGTGGAGGTGGGAGCAGCTGGTAGTCTCCACAACGGTGGGCGGGAGCAGCAGCTAGTCTCACCCTAGCAGCGGAGGTGGGAGCAGCAGGTAGTCTCCCCTGGTGGGTGGAGACAGGGCAGCAGGTAGTCTCCCTCTATCACTGGGGATTAGTGCGGCTCTCCTTTGGTCGCTGGGAAATGGTGCGGCTCTCTTCTGGGCTCTGGCTGTGGATCTGGAGTACGCATGGCTGCTCCCCATAGGACAGGAGATAGTGGGGCCCATCCCATATCTGCATGCAGGTAATTGACCACCATGGCTACGATGTCTAGGATGGACGCAAGGCGATGTTGCTGCTCCCAGGCTTCCCATTGCTCCACATCACTGGCCCATAGCAGGTTGACCTCCATCGGGAGGGCCTCCTGGAAGTTCCCCTCAGGGTCCCTCAGCCAGTCCCAGATTCCCTTCATCAAACATATATACATATTAAAGCGGCTTTGATATGAAAATGAAAAACAAACAATCGGATACAACCTAATATTTCCATTTATGAACATCATACATAACATTTTCAGGCAGAAACACCATATTTGAAATTTAAACTTTTTTCTGATTTTTTCAAAAGAACACATATACATAAACATGAAAACTGTAATAAAATAAACTTTACATAATAAACTTCTGTGTAAACAGGTGTAGAAAGCTGTATGCAAATATAAAATGATAAAACATAAATAACTAGTTATAAAAATAGCATAAAACAAAAATATAACATAACTTATGCAACGTGAAAGCGCTTTTGAGTGAAACAGAGTTCAAAGGCTGTGTGTTCAAGTTCTATTACAGCTTTCTAAAAGTACAATCTACATGAAAACAACAGACTGCCTTTTGACAACGGGCACAGCCATCAAAAGTTCTGTTTTATTGCATTTGCAACCTGGCATTGTCTTTCATTCCGTGTGCCAGTGGGCAAAGCTGGCTGGCTGAAGGTTGAGGGGCATTTGCCAACCGACTTCGTGTCTCTTATCAAAATGTTTCTGCCCGTAGCTCAGGGCTAGCTGCAAAATAAAGTCCCTCCAGTGATTGTGTTGCCGGTGCACTCCTTGTACCAAACCAAAGCGTTGATGGCTGCCAAGTCCAAAACATTAAAAAAACAGACACAGGCCACCATGGTACCACCTTTGACAGAATACAGCCGTGCCATTTGATCCAGTATATCCACACCGTACTTTGTGGTGTTGTAAAATGCAACAGTCTCTGGCTTTCATTTAGCATCAGTCCCGATGGTCACTTATCTGTGCAGAGAGCTTAGAATCACGCACATTTTAAAATTTCTTTGCACCGTCACACTCAGTGTGGCACAGTCATTCTGCCTGAGAAATGTAGTGTAAATAATAATAATATATGATGTCTAGAGTGACTTTCATCAGTGTTTCAAGCACTCAACAGGATTATAATACATTCTTTCACTATGACTTTGATTTTATTACAAAGCCCAGACTAAATTGTTGGCTATATTGTATTGATTTCAATATGCCGCATAAACTGCGGGTCTGGCGGTTGAAGAAGCAAGTTCTTATAACTTATTCATTTTTACGATTCTGCGGCTGAAACACCGTATGGGTATTTAATTCAAATATTTAGTAACACTTAAGAACGGACATGCATGAGATATTCACATACGCGGAGATATTTAAATTTGAATTGTAAAAGCCGTTCAAAAAGCGGCTATGGCGGTGCTAGTGTTAATAAATATTTACATAAGGAAAACAATAACTTACTTTAACTTAGATTTTTTTGAGGTTGCAACATCGACAATGGATAATTGAAAAAGATTATGACATGGTTTATTTAGATTTCCAGAAAGCTTCTGAAAAAGTCCCGCATTAATTCTCAAACTGAACGCAGTAGGGATTCAAGGAAATGCATGCACATGGATTAGGGACTGGTTAACATGTAGAAAACAGAAAGTACTGATTGGAGAAACCTCAAAATGGGCGAGGTAACCAGTGGTGTACCACAGGGATCAGTATTGGGTCCTCTGCTATTCCTCATCTACATTAATGATTTAGATTCTGGTATAGTAAGCAAATTTGTTAAATTTGCAGGCGATACAAAAATAGGAGGAGTGGCAAACACTGTAGCAGCACCAAAGGTCATTCAAAATGATCTAGACAGCATTCAGAACTGGGCAGACACATGGCAAATGACATTTTAATAAAGAAAAGTGTAAGGGTTACTGCAGGAGCAATAAAAAATGTGCATTATAAATATCATATGGGAGACACTGAAATTGAAGAAGGAACTATGAAAAGACCTAGGGTTTATGTTGACTCAGAAATGTCTTCATCTAGACAATGTGGGAAGCTATAAAAAAAGCCCAACAAGATGCTCGGATATATTATTATTATTTATTTCTTAGCAGGCACGCCCTTATCCAGGGCGACTTACAGTGTTACAAGATATCACATTATTTTTACAAACAATTACATATTTTTCACATTATTTTTACATACAATTACCCATTTATACAGATGGGTTTTACTTGCATAATCTAGGTAAAAGTACCTTGCTCAAGCAGCAGTGTCCCCCACCTGGGACCCACAACCCTCTCGGGCAAAGTCAGAGCCCTAACCACTACTCTACACTGCTGCTCTATTGTGAGAAGTGTTGAATTTAAATCAAGGAGGTAATGTTAAAACTTTACAATGTATTAGTAAGACCTCATCTAGAATATTGTGTTCAGTTCTGGTCACCTGTTACAAAAGGATATTGCTGCTCTAGAAAGAATGCAAAGAGTAACCAGAATTATCCGGGTTTAAAGGTGGTCGTATGCAGACAGGCTAAAAAAGAATTGAATCTATTCAGTCTTGAACAAAGAAGACTACGATATAAAAGAATATATACATATATATATCAAATTATTTAAGCCGATTTTTGCTGTTTATTACGTTTTTTGTGTTAAGTTTGTTTTAAAAATAGATTATCCTGTTTCTTAATTGGTTGATGCACGCACTTTTTTGAAAACAGGATATAGTTAATCACTTACCTTTGTGACTGTACAAACAAAAGAGCATGCAGCTACTTTACAGGTAAGCCAGCTGCAAGCGAGGAAGCTGTCTGGTTTGAAATGGCAGTGCTGTGACGAAATACTATCAAAACACAGCATTGATTACAGCATAATAAAGCAGGCATCTGCAGCAGCCAGATCCATCACAATGCCTGCGCAGTAGCCCTGTACACACATTTGTGACTATCCCTCCAACACAAGGGAAGCAGAGACCGTAAAAAAGGTGCAGGGTCTGCTACAAAAATGAAAACAAAAGAAAAGACACAAGAAAAATGTGCAATGATTGCGAAGGACACCCCGGGTTCTGTTGTATTGAACATTTCAGTAAATGGCACAAAGCAAGTCGATAATGGCACACGTTTTGATGTTGTTTGATTTTTATTTGATAATTACTGTTTACTGATTATTTTTGTTATTAGCAGCGTTTTTGTTTTCATTGTTCAAACAAAAAATAAAATTTTAAAAAAAAGTTTTTATCTCTATATTGAACATGGGTATGTAGTATACAGGAGCATAAAGGGTTAATGAAAACACAGTTTAGGTCATTTGTTTGTATTTTATTCATCATATGTTAACATTTTATAGCAATTACAGGTTTGAAAACATTATTATTATTATTTTCAAAATCTGGTACCTGGGAAGGGGTTTCATTTTTGAATCTGGAGTTGAAGTGGTTAATGGACTTTACTCGTATAGGCAAATATTTAACTGCTCTTAGTCAAACTCGCTCTTAAATGTAATTATTTACTGTATTATTTATTTTGCTCTTATTTGAATTTGATCTTAGTTTCTACTGTACTGTACTTTATAAATGCTCTTATCTGTAATGTGATATTCTGTAATGTGATATTCTATAATGTGATATGCCTGGAAAATGGCATCTGCTAATAAATAAATAAACAAATAAATAAATAAATAAATAAATAAATAAATAAATAATAATAACTACAACTGCCAGGCAGTTTTACAGCTTTCAAGCTCAGTACTAGTTGAAATTTTGGCAAGCTGTAGCATGGCAACACAAGTGTCAGCAACAGATCAGTTTTATGGAGCAGTTTCAATTCAAACTACTGCATTAGTTCATTATCTCACAATGCTTTATAACTTTAAACACCATAGTAACAATGACCCTATATACACACTGTAAAGAGTTATAAAGCTAATTTTTACATTTAACCTTAAGGAGGGGTCAAGGTCCACGATCAAGGTCATTTTTTGAACAGAGCATATATGGGTTCCCTAAATGTGTTGTATAGTAGCCATAACCCTATGTGCACTGTGAGGTTATAAGCTAGTTTTACATTAACTTAAGGAGAGGTCTAAAGGTCACAGGCAAGGTCATTTTTGGATAGAGCAAAATGGTTTTAAACATATGGTTTCTATATGTGTTCCATAGTAACCATTAATCTATCTGCACTTTGTAAGGAATTATAAGCTAGTTTACATTTGACCAAAGATTTTGAAAGGTTTTCAAAGAAATCAGGCGACTGGTAACAGGGGGGTCTTAGTACCTGCTACTTTAGTTGTGGGTGTCCGCTGAATGATGAGAGAGAGACAGAAGGATGCAGTTGACAGCGCCCACTCAGGCGTCCAGGTTTTATTCAAGTAAACAAAAAGTTGCAGTGACAGGTGGCGCCACTAGGGTACCAGCAATGATAGTCCTAGTCCACGAGGGACATAAACAGACAGAGTGTAATCAAAATAAGAGCTAAAAATGCACAACAAAATACAGTGAAAAAACAGCTAAAGACAAAAGTTTGCCAATGGCTTTTGGCGCTGCTCCCACTAAAAAGAGGTCCCGCTCCAGAACCTACTCTGTGACACACTAAAATAAACTGTTGTGGGATCAAAATCCCCTAAATTAATCCATACACAATTCCTCACACTGGCTCTCCACACAGTGGTGAGGCTGCATGCTGCTGGAACTAGAACACAAGAACTGGCTTTCCAGCTCCTTTTTTTTTATACCATGTGGCTGGGCAATTGATCATCAATTAGTCAATTAAACCCCCAGCCACAGTTTTCAAACTTAAATTCAAAACTCTACAACTTTAACAACTGCAAAAACCTGCCATATCTAGTGCACGCTTAAATGCAATATATATATATATATATATATTTATAAACTATACATATACACAACAATACAATACATTATTTACACGCAGGCTTTTGCCCACCCACCGACCATATTGGTTTCTGCGACAAACACCATTTTTGAAAAAGTCAATTGTATTGACACAGGGATGATACTTGTCAAGTTTGGAGTTAATAAAATAAATCTGTTTTACAAAAGGACACCATTTTTCCCTATTTGAATTCCATTGGCCCCAGGATGATGCCTACCAAGTTCAGAGTTAGTTGGTTAAGCGGTTTACTAACAGAAGCAGTTTAAGTGCATTTTTGTGAATTTGGTGGCAGCCATTTTGAAATAGTAAAATTTATCGCAGCAACTATTGCTTCACAAACTTGAAGCTTAGGTTTGGTTACTTATCACGTGTCACGAGGTTTCAGATCAATCGGATCACCGCTTCCCAAGAAGAAGATTTTAAAAGAAATCGCGTCCAGGCCGCCATTTTGGTTGATGCAGGATAATTTTTTTTATTTGCATCTGAACATAATCTACAGGATGATACCTGCCAAGTTTTGGGACAAAAAACAACAATAATAATTTACTTATTTATTTATTTATTTATTTAAATAAATAAATAAATAAAAATTTGATACAATAACAATAGGCTTCCCAAGCCAGCTTGAAGCCTAATAATAATAATAATAATAATAATAATAATAAAAACATGTTTTTCTGTTCTATATAATGTATTTTTAAATTACATGTGGATGTTTTATTCCCATTATATAGCTTACTTGTAAAATAATAGGATTTTCAATCAAATATAAACTAGTAGCTATGGTGACCAGTTACGGTTCACCAGTAAATTTTACAATGAGTACCATCAGAAGGTTTCGAACCTCTGTTTGGGTCTGTGTTACAAACCTTGAAGGTCAAAATGTGCCCCGTTACAGCCTAAATTCCCTGGATACCTTAAGTTTGCCAAATTAATTCTACTAAAGTTTGATTACTAAATTAATTAAGCCCCCGTCTAGTTCACTCTGTATAGATTAAATGAACTGGTGAAAACCTTCAGTATTAACTTTGCTGTAGATAGGCATACTATAAGTATTTATCCAGCTCACAAAATGATCTCCAAACCCATCCTTACTAAGTATTATACAGAAATGTCCATTCTATTCCATCAAGTGCTTTTTTCAGCATTGAAAGATACAGCCATAGCTTGGGATCAGGCTTATCCCAGTTCAGTATTTGTCAATTATTGTCTAACATTATCTGATGAGAATCTACCTTTGATAAAACCCTTCTGGTCTTGATGAATAATTTTATCGATAACCTTTTTTGAAGTCTAGCAGCTAAAAAATGTTTACAGAATTTTGCAATCCGTTTGTTTAAGTGAGACTGGATGATAGATGCTACATTGTGAAGGGTCTTTATTGTGTTTGGAATAAGACATATATGCTAGTTGCATAGATTTAGGCAGCTCCTTATTTAAAAGGCATAGTTGAAAACAGAAGAAACAGGGTTAATATATTAAACCAGACAGAGTAAAAATACACAGCATCGCCAAACAAAAATAAGATCAGCAAACCCCTTCCTGCTTCATTGCCCCCCTTCTGCAACAGCTGACAGTCACTAAGAATTGTACAGTTAATGGCCACATTCAAATTAATGTCTATGAACACAAAATTGCAACTCAAATAAAGAAAATCTTACCTGAATATCAATAGTTCATCGGAACTATTTACTGTTAATGAAGTTGTCCTTCAAATTTCTTAATACATCTTCAGAAACTGTCTGTTTGTTCGTCTGTCTACATGTGTGTACCGCGTGGGGCTGGAGTGCACTCCACTGGCGTTTATTTTGAATTGAATATATTAGAGTACATTTGAGTTAAATACAACTGAAGCATAGAGCTTTTTAAGTTGCCTGTTTAGGGGTGACTTAAAAAAGTAGTTACATTTTGGGGAAAGTATTTTGTTGTTGGAATTGTTTATATTGTATGTACAATTTACTTACCTGCAGTTCATTATATTAGTTTAACTTGAATC
This sequence comes from Huso huso, assembly GCA_036884735.1. Taxonomy (NCBI): domain Eukaryota; kingdom Metazoa; phylum Chordata; class Actinopteri; order Acipenseriformes; family Acipenseridae; genus Huso; species Huso huso. The sequence goes on along the minus strand of CM072675.1, from coordinate 13,561,002 downwards.
CTATTTATAAAAGATTATTTTATATAAAATTCAGTACTGTGTGTGAGTGTGATTTTTTATTAGTTGCATATTGCTCTTTGCTTAATTTGCATTTGTTATATGATTGAATAAGTTCCTGTGGGCGTGCCAATAAGGGAAACCACGTGACCATCAGGTGGGAGGCATCGCCAAGAAGAAAAAGTAAGTGTGATAGTTTATGTCTGGTAACAGTGTGCAAAAACTAAAGGACCATTGGTTCTGGATAATAGATAAGAATCCAGGACCCCTTACTGTTAGGTGCAAGGCCTATTTGTGTAGGGGTAAGGAGACAAGTGTTACATATGGTTGTTGTTTTTGATCACTATGTTTAAATTGTGTTTGAATGTGTTTTATAATCGTTTTACTGTGCTTACTAATTCAGTTGCTTTTAATATGCTTTTATATTTAGTTTCTACACAGTATTATTTAAAAACACCAAAAAGGCGGGAAATTTGAAGATAGGTGTGAGATGGGGAGGGGAACTGAAAGACAAGATGGATGCGCCTGCTAGGGTAAATAACGTAGCAACACGCCATGGACAGGTAACACAATGAGGGTAGGTTTTTGAGGAGGGAGTGATAGAGGTTTTTGAAGGCAGAGGGAAAGATACCAGAAAGTAGAGAGGTGTTGAGGGAGGGAGGAGATGAAGGGGAGTAGAGCAGCAGAGCAGCAGCTTGAAAAGAGGTGAGTGGGAGGGGTCCAAGGCACACGTGGTTGTATTTCCAGATCCCGAGCAGGAGTGCGAGAAGAGGCCCAGGAGTCCGAGAGGGCAAGAAGGTGGAGCATGATGGGCTGGAAAGTAAGTAGGGATGCAGGGGTGTAGGCTGGACAGGAGGGGAAAGGGAGGAGAGGTTAAAGAGCTCATGGATATCCGATTTTAGAAATATAGAAATAGGCTGAGCAAAGTCATCAGGAGATAGAGGAGGAGGAGGAGGGGAGGGTTTAGGAGTGGAGAAGGTAGAGAATAGTTTACATTGGGTTGTTAGTGAGGCTTGGATTACAGATTGGAAATAAGCACATTTAGCAGAGGAGAGGGTGAGAAGGAGGAGAGGAGTGGGTCTAGGGTAGCAGGAGTTTGGTTCTCTTCCATTTCTTTTTCAGCAGATCGCATGTGATTCCTTGCGGCGGAGGCTGAGGAGAGCCAGGGGGGGGGGAGGGGAGGGGCGAGCAGGTCTGAGGTGAGGGGACAGAGGGAGTCGAGGGAGGAGGTGAGTGAGGAGAAGAGGGTGGAGGTAGCAGAGTCTACGGAGAGTTGTGAAAAGGGAGTCGATAGGGAGGGGAGGTGAGAGAGGCAATGGAGGCAAGGACAGGGGGAGAGAGAGCGGGAGGTTCTGGAGAGGTGACAGTGGGGGTAGGAGGAGCAGGGAGGGGGGGAGAGACAGAGAAAAGAGATGAAATAGTGGATCAGAGAGGTCCAGGGGGTGACAGAGAGGGTGGAGGGCAGCAGGCCCTGAGAAGGTGAGGTCCAGTTGACGGGCCAGCTTTGTGGGTAGGGAGGACCTGAGAGAGACAGGAAGTCGGTGTGAGTGCAGGAGAGGGAGGAATCCAGCAGAGTGGCTGGGGTTGGAGAGATGGATGTTGAAGTCACCCAACAGGACAGTCGGGGTGAACAGAGAGGAGGAGGAGAGAAAGTCGGGTTCATCCAGAAAAGTGAGTGAGAGGTGGGGGCGGTACAGAACAATGAGCAGGAGTTGACAGGAAAGGTTAGTTGGACTGCATGAAATTCAAAAGGTATTGACAGAGAGTGAGATGAGATCGGAGGGGACAGAAAAGAGTAAGGAGGAGAGGAGAAGACTTTCCCCCTCCGTCTCCGTCCAGTGAGGGTATGGGACAGGGCGTAGAGAGGACAGGGCAGCGGGAGTAACAGTGTTATCAGGGGACAGCCAGGTTTCAGTGAGAGCAAGAAAATCGAGCGAGAATTGGGAGGCAAAGGCAGAGATGAAAATCAGCTTTGTTACAGAAGAGTGACAGTTCAGAGTGCACCAGAGAGTGTGCGGGAGGGGGGAGAGGCAGAGAAATGAGGTTAGAGGTTGGAGGAGCAGCAGCTGGAGAGGGGAGGGCAGAGGGCGGGGCGGAGGACAGAACAGGGATGTGAGAGACAGTCATAGCAGGACAAGCAGGACAAAAAGGCACAGTAGAGCAGTAGGGTGAGGGTAACAGACCCGACTAGTAGATAGCTTCTTCTAGAGGCCCGTTATCTGTTATTTGAATGGTCTGGTCTGGTGTGGCAGTTGTATGTGTGACATGCTGTACAAAATGTATTGTGGTTTGTTCTTTTTTTCCTGCTATACACTGCAGTGCTTTATGATACTTTTGTATAAAACGCATATATAAATGCAATAAACAATAAATAAGACTGAAACTCCTGGTGTTCTAATATAATCTATATGGACAAATTCAGGACACTATTCCTTTAAAGTCCTTTCGAAACTACAATAACCCCAATATTGCTACATCTGGAACTGGGCGTTTTTTCTAAGTCCTGCATTTTTCCTTATTTTTGTTACCTCAGATGTCCCTTCACCTTGTTCTCCAAAGATGAAACACGTGTCGCCCAGTTTTGATATTCTGTCTTCTGTACCGCGGCAACCGTTTTACGTACTTTTCACCTCCGCTGTTCATTTCACTTTTGATCAGTAGAAGCAGTGCTACTGTAGCTGCACAGAATCGTCAATGCCGCATTTGGTTACTGCGGCAATGGGGTCAATACTGCTCCCATGATTGGTGAAGAGATAAGTCATAAAAGGCCATTACTGTATTTCTGTCATGGGCAAATGTGTCACAACAAAAAATGCCATCTCTCATGGCCTTTAATGAGATATCTTGTTTACATCAATAATATAATGTATATACATAGCACACATCCATCTATGCATACAATGAAAGCTGAATGTATATACATGCCTTTGGGAAAAAAATGACGTCTCTGACTCAGTGCCTGCATTTGTGTGGCTTAATTAGTTTATGAAGGGCTATATTAAAAATAAATTGTATATATTGATTGTAATGCAGTCAGTAATTTCGCTGTCGCTTGTCACTCTTGCCAATTACAATTTTTTTTTGACAATGACAAAAAAAAAAATCTGACTGCTTCTGTTTTGTATAATTTGTTTAATTTTTTTCAATAATTGTTTAATACAATGTTAGTTGTTAAAACACAACCCGCACAATATGATAGAGAGACAGATAAAGCAGAAGATCATACTACTCAGAATCTCAATGGAATTATAAAAAATGTTGGTGAACTCAGTGGTTCTTTGTAATTCTGCAGTTTTGTCTGCATAAAAAGAGTCTTGTCCCAGGCAGAATGTTTCTATGTTCTGAAACAGGTTGTGTAGAGTACTGTAGTGATTACATCTTCCTTACAGGAGAGGAAAGCAAACAGTTTTGTTCAAGGAAGGTACAGCTACAATTTTGCATGTTTTATCATTGTTTGATATTAAGAACATAAGAACATAAGAAAAGTTTACAACGAGAGAGGCCATTGGCCCATCTTTGCTCATTTGGTTTTAGTAGCTTATTGATCCCAGAATCTCATCAAGCAGTTTAAAGGATCCCAGGGTGTCCTTCCAACAACATTACAGGGGAGTTGGTTCCAGACAAAAGTGCCTCTTATTTTCTGCCCCTTTATCTAATCTCAATTTGTGAACCCTGGTCCTTTTCTTTTCAGGTCTTGAAAAAAGTCCCCTTGATTGACATTGTCATATACATTTTAGGAATTTGAATTTCGAATCAGTTCGCCGCGTAGTCTTCTTTGTTCAAGACTGAATAGATTCAATTCTTTTAGCCTGTCTGCATATGCCATGCCTTTTAAACCCGGAATAATTTGGTAGCTCTTCTTTGCACTCTTTCTAGAGCAGCAATATACTTTTTTAGCGAGGTGACCAGAACTGAACACAATATTCTAGATGAGGTCTTACTAATGCATTGTAAAAGTTTTTAACATTACTTCCTTGATTTAAATTCAACACTTCTCACAATATATCAGAGCATCTTGTTGCCTTTTTTATAGCTTCCCCATTTTCTAGATGAAGACATTTCTGAGTCAACATAAACCCTAGGTCTTTTTTCATAGTTCCCTTCTTCAATTTCAGTATCTATATGATATTTATAATGCACATTTTATTGCCTGTGTGCCTTACACTTTCTATTAAACATTTGCCATGTGTCTGCCTGGTTGAATGCCGTTCAGATCATTTTGAAAGGCCTTTTGTTGCAACGGTGTTTGCTACTCCTCCTATTTTTGTGTCATCATCTGCAAATTTAACAAGCTTGCTTACTATATCAGAATCTAAGTCATTAATGTAGATTAGGAATAGC